>CM056722.1:11522500-12166666 GCA_029844215.1 Przewalskia tangutica
TGCTCTTAGAGTAGCTGAGCATGTTAAAAGTGTTAGTTTAGCTTCTTTTTTTTTCCTTGTCCCCAACATGTAGCATTCCTTAAACCTTCTGGCAGTTAGTCCATTATCCATCAGAATGTATATTCCAGCACATACAAAATCCATATATTATGATAGTCTTTAGGTATATATATGCCAGGTATATATTTTGACTGTTTCTGCATAGTAGTTCCTACCTGAGTGTATATTGGGTTCAATTACTGGGCTTACCGATGCCCATTGTTTGTTTGGTTCATGTGAAAGGGTTCAAATGTGTTAAACTTTATGCCGATGTTAATTGGACCTGTCTTATTGTGGTTATTCCCTTGAGAAAATCTGAGAAGTACAAAGTATTGGGCTGCTTTATTCCTGTGCATTATTTTCATTATCAGGGCCTGATACATGACTGAATCATTTGAATATTTTCATTGGTTTGGGCCTTTCCCTTGTATCATCTTCCTCTCACGCATGCACCTTGAGGCCCAATTGGTTAATAAAAAACGTTTTGGGCCTGCTTGTACTTTGGATAATTAAAATGAAATGACTTATGTATGCTTGAAGCTTTTATGTCGATAAACGTTTATCATTTCATAAATTTTGAGGCATTCTAATCCTTTTCCTTCTTATTTTTACATGACATGCATCGGGAGAATAATCAAGAGACTCGGTATGAGACTCATCATGACTTCCATATCGCCAACCACACTTCCGCCGCAGGGCTTCCAAACAGCTATAGGATAGATGGTGTCACCATCCATTCTAGACGTCATGTCAACTACAATCTCACTCCCGCCTTTGCTTATTTGTGTATTTATTTATTTTGCTTACTTATTATTGTTATATTTGTTAATCCTGTAATTAATAGGATAATTAACTCTAATAGTCTTTGAGTATATTGGAAGGGTAGTTTAAAGGATAAATTCACCCTTTATTTATTCTAGGTTCATCACGTAAGTCTAAATCTAAAATAATTAATCCTAGTTATGCTTTAGTCATGTAATTAATATATTTCTCCATATTTAGTCCTTAAGAAATAAGCTTTATCATAAACTTTTCATAAATATTATAGGAAGTAATTTTCGCACATACGTATACAAAATATAATTTCATAATTTTATAAGAATCTTAATCTTACGTATACTGTTAGGAGTAATCACTCTCTTACTTTTGTCAAGAATAAAATAATTTCACTTCATAATCAACTTTATATATGAATCTTATAAGACCCTTTAGTCATCAATATATATCCTTTAGATATTGCCACTTAAATAAACTTTTCTAAAACATACATCCCTCAGCCGAATAAATCAACCTATGTTTGAACGGACAACCGCAAGTTAGCGGATCCTTTAGGATGTCTAATCTCTTCCCTTTAGGATAATAAAAAACCCTTACCTAGAATCTCACATAGTTTCACAGACCTTTAAAAATGGAGATCATTCGTAGTATTTTATGCTACATTTTAGTGTCCTAATTCACTATAATAATTAGGTGGCGACTCCTTTAAAAATACATTTAGGAACCAACCATACGTAGTACCCCCGTTTTGCCTCCGGTTTAAAATGGGGTGTTACAACTGCTTATCCGATAATTAGTTAATTATTATACGAGAAGCTAGCTAGTATTTATCAAGTTGTATATATATATATATCCATAGATGATAGAAAGATCATTCTTATTCTTCCTTCTTCTTCTACCTCTTATCTTCTCTACACAAACTATTATTTCTTCTTCTGTGTAATGAACTCGCATATAAAGTTTTGAATAATTTCATGGTATCAGAGCATATGAACGATTGTATCGAAATTCATTAGTGATTCTTGGATAAGTTTTCAAAGTTCTATCTCAAATTTCGCTAAAAGATAGATATCTGCAGATTTTCTGCAAGTTACTCAAGTATTGAATCTCGTAGTTCTCATAATTTTGTGTTCAAGATGGATAACAATGGCATTATTGGAAATGGTTTGAATGGCAATGGAGCTGGTTCAATTACAGATATCTCAAATCTTTCTAATACATACAAAAAATGCAACTAATAGTAACCAAACAATTGATCAAAATCATCATCTCTTCTTGAATGCCTCTGATGTAAGTGGTATATCTCTAATTTCTTTCCAATTGAATGGTATTGAAAATTACTCAGTTTGTATAGATCTATGCGCTTAGCATGGTTAGGAAGAAACAAGCTAGATTTTGTTGATGAAACTTGAAAAAAAAGGTTCAGAGAAGAGTTATGGGGTCAATGGGAGAGGGTTAATGCAATTGTCTTGTTTGGTAAATTCAATTTCTAGCAATATGTTGAGTGATGTTGTTTATGCTACTAATTCTTAGTCTGTGTGGGAGGAGAATTAATAGTTCAAGAACCTACAGTCTTCATCGAAAATTTGTTATTTTAACTCAATGGACCAATTCTGTGTCAAATTACTTTACTAAGTTGAAGGGGTTTTGGAATGAGTTTGAATCTTTAGCTCCTTCTCCTGGTTATAGTTGTGAAAATCCAGAGATTTCATGATTTATCTTCAAAGGCAAAAATTATATCAATTTCTTATGGGCCTAAATGATACATAAAGCAAAAAAGCCAAATCTTAAACATGTCACTTCTTCCTTCAGTGAATCAAGCATATGATATGATAATAAATAATGAAGGGCAAAAGGCGTGTTCATCTGGTACAGGATTATTAGGTGTTGCACCACCACATATTCAATACAATCATGAAGCATCATCTAGTCATTATCATGTTCTTCTAGACAATATGACTCTACTTCTTTGTATTCTAAAAATGGAGGAAATTAGAAGTTTAAAAGAGACTATAGTCTGCAGTATGACTTATGTAAACTAAAAGGCCATACAAGAAAAAATTGCTATAAGTTGGTAGGTTACCCTCTTAATTCCAAGAAAATGAAGTTTGGTCGGGGGGGGGGGGGGACTCTACAACATATAATGTGATGGCTGAGTGTTTTAACTCACCGAATGGATAGAACAATGATATGATGAACCATGGATATAAAAGTCAGAACCAAATTACTGTTAATGTGACATGCTTGTATCAAGCAGCAATGCAACAAAGTCATCACAATGGAAAGATGGCTCAATTGTACAATGTAAATCAACCTTGAACATGTGTCTTTAGAGTAATATGATCAGATCCTGCAGATGCTAAACAAGACCAACTCTGGTGGTTTCTCAGTAGATGCAAATCTAGCAGGATTAGATGACATCATAAATAACACATATGGTAAGTTGTTTGGTAAGGCATTTATAGCCATTGATGAAACCAAATATTGAATTATAGATATTGAGCAACTAATCATACGGTTTCTGATTTAAACATGCTAGATGTCATAATTAAAAACAGCAATACAAAGAGTCTATATCTTCCAAATAAGGATATTTCTACTATTACTCATGTTGGTTATACTACTATTTCACCTAGAAGTACTTTGAACAATGTATTGTTATTGCCTCAGTTTAAATACAAATTATTATTAGTATCAAGAGCCATAAGAGAATTGAACTTTGTTGCTTTGTTCTATCCTGATTTTTGCATGTTTCAGGATCTCTTAAGTGAGAAGGTGAAGGAGATTGATAGACATGTGGATGGACTTTACCTTATAAATCAATCTACTGAGAAACAAGCTCAAGGAGCAATACTGTCAACTAGAACTATTAAAGATATTGAAAATAAGCAATTGGTTATCAATCTATGGCATAAGAGATGTGGACATGTTTCGACATACGTACTTAGCAAAATAATATCTAGGATTGTAGGGAACATATCTGAAGTAACTGATAAATGTACTATTTGTCCTAGTGCCAAACAAATTAAATTTCCATTTCCTGCAAGTAGCATAAAGAGTATTGATTCCTTTGATATTTGACATATTAACATACGGGGGCCTTATAAAATTTCCACAGTCGATGGTTTTAGATACTTTCTTAATATTTTTTATGATTACACCAGAATGATTTGGGTCTACTTATTAAAACTAAAACCAGATGTGTGTGTTACTCTTCAATTTTCTTAGCATATATAAAGACTCAATTCAACAAAACTGTTAAAATATGCAGAATATACAATGAGATAGAGTTTGTAAATGATATATGTAACTGAAGCTGCTTCCAACAGATTATTGAGTTGCTGCAACAAGTGTACTACTTGTTATAATAAGTTATACACTTGTTGCAATAACTCGATAATCTGTTGGACATCTTCAACAGTCTGAAACATTATCTCAAAAAAACTGAAGCTGGCTCCAACAAATTAGTGACTTGTTGCAACAATTTTATTACCTGTTGCAACAAGTAGTCCACTTGTTCCAACAAGTCAATAATCTATTGGAACAACTGCTGCAACTGTTTCATTTTGTTATAGATTGGTATGTACTCTCATGACCAATTTTTTATTAAACAAAATATCTTCAGGTGAAGACTATGGCAGCGCTTCGAGTCCAATGTAGCATTTGTTTTTCCTCGTTGCAAGTGACTCCCCGATTCCACGACTCCTCTTTTTCCGTCTTCTTCCCGGTTTGCTCGGATCAACATGTGGAGGAGGTATTTCTCTCTCTAAAATCTCCATATGAACTTCCCAAGATTCTTCAGATGGCACGTGATTCATTTCCTCACATTATGCAATTATGTAATTCTCCACCCTGTAATATGGAGATGAGTAGTCATAAATCCGCCTTCCAAAGTCTTCATATGCAAAACAGCTGGCCATAAAAAAACTACATGTCCAAACCGAATTGTTCCCTAGTTGTTAAATTTGCAATTTCTTGTAATAATAATTGTTATTGTTTGTGTTTGTGAAATTGGATTTTATGACATTTTTATGTTGTTTCTGTTAGTAAAATTCGTTTAAATGATATGTTGATCTTGCTCAAATCACCAATGTATGTTCTGTGGTTTTGTAATTTCTGAACAGTTTTCACCAAGTAAAAATTATGTTGCAACAGCTGTGTAACTTGTTGGGATTTTGCCAACCAGTAATCGAACTTGTTGCAGCAACTAACTTAACTTGGTTTTCCAACAAGTGACATGACTTGTTACAGTAAGTTCTTATAGTGTTTTGAGTTTTTACAACAAATAGAATGAGTTGTTGCAGAAAGTTCTTAACTTGTTTCATCCAACAAATGGAATGAGTTGTTTCATCCAACAAATGATATGACTTGCTCAACAGCTATGTTACCTGATGCAATAGATTATGTACTTGTTGCAACATGTTATACAACTGCTGCAACAGATTATGCAATTTCTGCAACAGATTATGTACTTGTTGCAACAGGTTATGCAACTGCTGCAACAGATTATGCAATTGCTGCAGCAGATTATGTAATTGCTGCAACAGATCATGAAATTGCTGCAACAATTAGGATATAAGTCACATATGTTTAGTTATTAACAGAGGAAACAAATGATATTTAGTGTTAAACAAAGGAATTCAATGATATTTAGTGATCAATATATTTATCTACTAACATCCTTAATGGATTAGACGATAATTTTATTGATTTTATGGAAAATTCTAAGCATATACTTCCCAAATCGAGCGATCGTTGGTGTAATTTGATGAAAACTACTTGATTTACTCATATTTAGGTTTAAACAACGAAAACCAATGATATTTATTGTTTACTAAATGTTCCTAACCAATTTGATGGTATTCTGAGTCAGGGCATATGATCAACTAAGCGTATACTTCCCAAATCGAGCGATCGTTGGTGTAATTTGATGAGTGTTAGGCATATTTCATATACCTATTTTGAGTTATTTTCGATTAGTATTTTACCCATTTTCGTTGCGTCTAGTACAATTTTAGGGTTGTTTTTCTTTCTTTTGAGTCACAGCGGTTCAAAATGGCAAAATGGCAAAAAGGAGCGAAAAGTGGGCATAAAAGGAGGTCCCGAGGCAGAAAAAGATCGAAAATCGATGACTCAGAAAAACCACAGCAGCACCGCGGTGCCGAAAGCGAGGCGCGGTGCCAAAAGCAGCGAAACCCGCGGACTTTCGACCGGTGCATTCGCATGAAACGGTGCCATTTATTCGAAAGTGCAGGAGTTTGCGCACGCGGTCTTGACTGCGAACGCGTCTTGGTATGAAATTTTTCAGTTCCGAGTTGGAATTGGCCAAGGGCAATAGGGTCCCTAGGGCACGAAATTGATACCTATTTAAAGCCCTAGGGATCAGTTTTTATGAGGGGAGTCCATTCTTGAACACAAGAACAACACAAGACACTTGGAGCAACAATTGGAGACTTTAATCTTCGTAATTTTCTATCTTTAGTTTTTATTTCAGTTTTATGTTGGATATTGTGTTAGTTCGTAGCATGTCCATGTCTAGGAACTAAACACTTAATTAGGGTTTTCCTTATGATTCACTTGAACTTTTATTCATGATTTGATGCAATAGTTTGATTACTTCTTCAGTTGTTAAGATCTATTCAATAATTGATGTGAATGCTTGATAGTTAATTGATCATTAAATATCATAACATATATGATTCGAATCAACAACCGAGATGAGAGATTTTGATATGCTGTAGTTGAATAGACATAGGTTAAAATCGTGGACGACAGTACCCCGATACTTGTGTAGCTTTATTGGTTATTGTTCTTAATCCTCCTATGTGGTAAATCCTATCATAGAAATATAGAAGGGTTCTGCACTGGAGTTGAGTGATTATATATACTAACCGGAATATAAGACAGCCTAGTTAACCGTTATCTTAACATAGAAGAAGAATCATTCTAGAACGCATTAAGGATTGAATAAAGTGGATAGTTGATGATTTTGGAAGCCCTAATTCCTTCATAATCTGAATACAACCTAATTAGTTTACTTATTTCTTGCAATCATTCCAGTATTTAAATAAAAAACCCAATCAATATTCGTTCGCTAAATAGATAACACAAAATAGATGCTTGATACTTAGAAATCAGTCTCTGTAGACGATATTCGGTCTTACAGACTATATTACTTGAGATGATACGTACACTTGCATTTTGCGCGTGTGAAAATCTCCTAACAAGTTTTTGGCGCCGTTGCCGGGGATTGACGTATATCTAATATTGAACCATCTATTTTTATTTCTAATTTGACTTTATTTTTATTTGTATTGTTAGAACCTTGTGTCGTGATCTGTTTGTTGATTGTGATCTATTTCAGGAATCTAGTGTATGCGAAGTAGGAGAGGAGCAGACACTCTTATCCCTCTGAACCCTGAGATTGAGAGACTTTGCAGACAAAAAAGGAAAGATAAAAGAACTGCTGAATTGTTAGCAATGGGAGATCAGCAGAAAAACAATGGGATACCAGTAGAGGGGTTGAATAATGAGGTACCGGTTGCACCGGGACAAGTCCCACCACTTGCGGAGATGAGTTTGGGGGACTATGTTCTTCCCACTGACTTGCATCAGGCTCCCAGCTATAGGGGCTAATAGTTTTGAGATCAAGCCGCCATCAGAGCATGGTCAAAACACGATGCCTTGGGGCGCCATCCAAGATCCCCACATTCACATTGCAAACTTCCTGGAGCTGTGTGCTACTTTCAAATACAATGGTGTCACTGATAATGCCATCAGACTGAGGGTCTTGCCATTCTCACTGAGGGATAGAGCCAAAAATTGGTTGAACTTACTGTCTGCCAACTCCGTCACTACCTGGCAGGACCTGGCCCAAAAGTTTCTAGCAAAGTTCTTCCCTCCTTTCAAAGCAGCAAAGTTAATAGTAGAGTTGAACAATTATTACCAGGTGGATGGTGAGTCGCTCTATGATGCATGGGAGCGATCTAAGGATCTGCAGAGGAAGTGTCCACATCATGGCATAGAGAAATGGATGTTGGTCCACATCTTTTATAATGGGCTGAGTGGTACTACCGTACCATCATTGATGCAGCAGCAGGGGATGCCTTCATGAAAAAGAGTGTCAATGAGACACATGATTTACTAGAGGATATGGCAGCCAACAACCATGAGGGAGCAGATGACAGATCAGTGACCAGCAGGAAGGTCATGGGTATTCATGAATTAGATGCAATCACTGCCCTGAATGCATAGGTAGCCCTTCTGACAAAGCAACTGCAGCAGAACACCATGACTACGAATGTAGTCCAGACGCCTGTAAATTGTGAGATTTGTGGGGGCCACATTATTTTGACAGATGCACAGCAGTTGATCCCAACAATGTGTCAATGGAGCAGGTTCAGGCGGTTGGGAACTTTCAGAGGCCTTACAACTCCAACACGTACAATCCAGGGTGGAGAAATCACCCTAACTTTTTGTGGAGGAACGACCAACTCCAGCAGCAGACATATCAAAGTGGTTACTAGAACCAGTAGGGACATAATCAGGCCACTTCATCCCAAAGATTTAGGCCACTGCAGCGGCGGAAAAACGATGATCGAGAGTTGCACTGCTCACACTGACCAACTCACAGAATCAGTTCATGTCAGAAACCAGGTCCTCTCTTAGGAACTTGAAAACACAGGTTGGGCAGCTTGCAAAGATGGTAACCAACAGGCCATATGGCGCTCTCCCAAACAATACAGAGAGGTGAATCCTAAAGAATAATGTCAAGCAGTATTGTTGAGGAATGGAAAGCAGTTGGAGCACGTTTCTCCCCAGCCCGCAGTGGTAAGTGAGAATGAGGGTGAGAAGGTAGTTGAAGTAGAGAAATAGGGGGTCACTGAGGACCGCCCTACAGTTGAAAAAGCTCCACCAGCACCTTTGAGGGAATATGTTGATAAAATCCCTTACCCTCAGAGGCTACAAAGGAAGGCAGTTGGCAAGCAGTTCTTCAAGTTCTTGAAGGTGTTCAAAAAGTTACACATAAATATTTCCTTCATTGAGGCGCTAGAGCAGATGCCCGCATACTTCAAGTTCATGAAAGAGATACTTGGAAAAAAGTGGAGGCTAGCGGATTATGAGACAGTGTCATTGACAGAGGAGTGCAGTGCCATCTTGTAAAAGAAACTGCTCTTAAGCTTAAGGATCCATGGAGCTTCACCTTGCCCTGCACTATTGGTAGGGTGACATGCAACAGGGCGCTATATGATCTAGAGGCTAGCATCAATCTAATGCCCCTATCTGTCTTCAAGAGGTTGGGTTTGGGAAGCGAACCGACCACGATAAATCTGACTAAGCCGAGCGTAGTGCAGGCATAATCGAAGATGTGTTGGTTAAGGTAGGAAAGTTCTTCTTCCCTGCAAACTTTCTTATTCTTGATATGGAAGAAGATGATGAGATACCAATCATCTAGAGGAGATCATTCCTTGCTACTGGGAGAGCCTTGATTGATGTGTAAAAGGGGGAACTGAGAATCAGGGTTTAGGAGGAGGAGATAGTTTTCAAGGTGTTCAAATCCGTCATTGAGTCTCATGCCATTGACAAGTGTTTCGCAGCAAGCACAGTTGCCCCAGTAGTTCAGCCAGTGCAGGCCAAATCTAGGGAGACCATCCCTACAATATTAAACCCACAGGTCAGCAAGGTGGCATGAACAAAAATTGATGAGATGAAAGCCCTCGAAAAGGTAAGTATTACTGAACCCCCTCTGGTGAAGAAGAAAAATAGAATGAGAAAGAGGAGGATGATTATGAAATGTATAGGTTGTGGGGTTAAGTTACCCCAATATTTTTTTATAAGTAACCTGCGTCCGGCTAAAAGACGTTAAAGACATCGCTACTTGGGAGGAAACCCAATGTTTAAATTATGCAATTTATTTTAATTAGGACAGTCTCACTTTTGGTGTGTTTGTTATGTTGTGATGCCAGGTGAAGGACTCAGAGGATGGAGCATGAAGGAAAAGGCGAAAAGACACGAAAATGAGTCGACCGCGTCTGGATATCGGCACGCGATCTGAATCTTCAGAAAGCCTCGATTTTTATGCACCGCGATGCCACGTAGCGAACCGCGATACGCCAGCGAAGCGTAGTGCGATTCAAGATCCCCGAAAATATGAAAAGGCCCAAAATCGCCAAATCTCTTCCCACAGATACCGTCACAATGCAATATCCGCTGTCACCACCACCATTTTGAGCCGTTGTACGTCTGTAAGTCATCCCTGTTTCATCTTTGAGTCATACACATTTGGAACAATGTGTCAGTTATGTTTGGGGGGGAGGGGTACTTATATTTTCTTATAATTTTGAGTCGTTGATTTGTGTCTTTTATGTGTCTATATGAGTCATAATTTTTTTTGTTATCATGCATGTTGTAGTTGCTTGAAACGCCTAGTGAATTATGTAGGATAATGTAATGGAATGATATGCAAAAATCTGTGTGCTTAAGTTAAATATGTCAAAGATTCATGAAAACCTGATTAGTTGGAATATTGTGTGCTTAGCCTGCGTATGTCAATTGCGAAAATTTCCTGCATGCTTGCTATTTGAGGCGAAATAATTAGGATGTACATATTAGGGGGAGGATTCAGACATTTCTTTGTTAGCCCTTCTTACATTTCATTACCTACCCTGACAATGAATTATATCCCTAGTCAGCCCTTTGAGCCTAAAATGAAAAGCTATTTCTTTGACACCCCAATTCCCTCATGTGTCATAAGCAATAACTGATGATAAGGAGGAAAAAGAAAGTGAAAAGGAAGTACAAAAGAGAGCAAAAATAAATTATGCACCCCAATTAAAATATGAAAAAACTTAAGTTTGGGGATGCCAATGCGAATGTGTATGTTCCTCTCTCAACAAAAAGAGAAAATAGAGTAATGGGTATGAACTAAAAAGAATACAGCAAGGAAGAGAAACAAGTTGAATGAAAAGCGTTTATGGTACGTAATTTGAGCCTAAATGCCTATTTTTACCTGCATCTGCCTAAGCCTACATTACAACCATGAAACGTCCTGATGATCCCTACTATGTATGTCCATGATTAGTAGAGAATAACAAGTAAACAGGCTATAGTACCTTAACAAAAATGCAATGACATTGACATGCATAAGTTAGATATTCATGCTTCCAGTGATTGTGACTGAAATGAATCTGCGAAATATCTAACTTGAAATTCTAGATTGTTCAATGCATGCTACATCTATTCCTAACTAACGTTCTTTTATTTCTAAGTGACATTTTGCAACTGTTTGACGTGAGTCTTTGAGTATTTTTTATTTTATTTCTTTGTTTTGTTTTCTTCTTTGCTCGAGGGCGAGAAAAGTTTAAGTTTGGGGGTTTGTTAGGCATATTTCATATACATATTTTGAGTCATTTTCGATTAGTATTTTACCCATTTTCGTTGTGTCTAGTACATTTTTAGGGTTGTTTTTCTTTCTTTTGAGTCACAGCGGTTTAAAAAGGCAAAATGGCAAAAATAAGCGAAAAGTGGGCATAAAAGGGGGTCCCGAGGCAGAAAAGGGTCGAAAATCAATGACTCCGAAAAACCACAGCAGCACCGCGGTGACAAAGCGATGAAAACGCGGGACTTTCAAGACCGGGTGCATTCGGACAAAGCAGGTGCCGTTTATTGAGAAGTCTGCAAGAGTTTCGCGCGGTCTTGACTGCAGAATCGTAGTCTTGCATGCGAATTTTTCGATTCGAGTTGGAATTGGCCAAGGGCAATAGGGTCCCTAGGACACGAAATTGATACCTATTTAAAGTCATAAGGATCAGTTTTTATGAGGGGAGTCCATTCTTGAACACAAGAACAACACAAGGCACTTGGAGCAACAATTGGAGACTTTAATCTTCGTAATTTTATATCTTTAGTTTTTATTTTAGTTTTATGTTGGATATTGTGTTAGTTCGTAGCATGTCCATGGCTTTGAACTAAACACTTAATTAGGGCTTTTCTTATGATTCACTTGAACATTTATTCATGATTTGATGTAATAGTTTGATTACTTCTTCAGTTGTTAAGATTTATTCAATAATTGATGTGAATGCTTGATAGTTAATTGATCACTAAATATCATAACATATATGATTTCGAATCAACAACCGAGAGGAGAGATTTGGATATGCTATAGTTGAATAGACATAGGTTAAAATCGTGGACGACAGTACCCCGATACTTGTGTAGCTTTATAGGTTATTGTTCTTAATCCTCCTATATGGTAAATCCTATCATAGAAATATAGAAGGGTTCTGCACTGGGGTTGAGTGATTATATATCCTAACCGGAATATAAAACAGTCTAGTTAACCGCTATCTTAACATAGAAGAAGAATCATTCTAGAACGCATTAAGGATTGAATAAAGTGGATAGTTGATGATTTTGAAAGCCCTAATTCCTTCATAATCTGAATACAACCTAATTAGTTTACTTATTTCTTGCAATCATTCCAGTAGTTAAATAAAAACCTCAATCAATATTCGTTCGCCAAATAGATAACACAAAATAGATGCTCGGTACTTAGAAACCAGTCTATGTGGACGATATTCGGTCTTACGAACTATATTACTTGAGACGGATACGTACACTTGCGTTTTGCGCGTGTGAAAATCGCCTAACAATGAGAACTACTTGATTCACCCATATTTAGGTGTAAACAACGAAAAGCCAATGATATTTATTATTTACTAAATGTTTCTAACCAATTTAATGGTATTCTGAGTCAGGACATATAATCAATTAAGCGTATACTTCCCAAATCGAGCGATTGTTGGTGTAATTTGATGAGAACTACTTGATTCACCCATATTTAGGTGTAAACAACGAAAAGCCAATGATATCTATTGTTTACTAAATGTTCCTAACCAATTTGATGGTATTCTGAGTCAGGACATATGATCAACTAAGCGTATACTTCCCAAATCGAGCGATCGTTGATGTAATTTGATGAAAACTACTTGATTCACCCATATTTAGGTGTAAACAACGAAAACCAATGATACTTATTGTTTACTAAATGTGAAGTTTTAAAACAGGTTACTCATCCACTACAACAGATAATGCATATGTTGCAACAACTAACACATCTGTTGCAACAGATTACAAACTTGTTGCAACAGATGGGTTAGTTGTTGCAATTTCTTCAACAATTGAAAGATTTGTTGTAACAACTGACTCATCTGTTGTAACATATCACAAACTTGTTGCAACAGATTATCAACTTGTTGCAACTTCTAAAACAACAATTAGATTTATCGCAACAACTAACCCATATGTTATAACAACTGAATCATTTGTTGCAATAAATTTACATCTTGTTGCAACAACTGACTCATCTATTGCAATAGATTATAAATTTATTGCAACAGATGGGTTAGTCATTGCAACTTCTTCAACAGCAGTTAGATTTATCGCAACAACTGACCCATATGTTGCAACAAATTACAAATTTGTTGCAACAACTTACTCATCTATTGTAACATATTAAAAACTTGTTGCAACAGATGAGTCAGTTGTTGCAACTTCTTCAACAGTTGTTAGATTTGTGATTTGTTTAAAACTACTGAAACCACTGAACATAATGTATTGAATACAACTTAAATAATGAACACTTGATATATACTTAACAAAATATCTTAGAAAAGTACTGAACACTTAATATATTACTTAAATTACATAATATCTTAGAAAAGCTCAGAAACCATTGTCATTTGAAATCGGGCACCGGTATCTTTAGGCAAATCTAAATAGAGCCCAAAACAGTTAGTCCTAAAGAAATTCTCCAACCCCTACTGTCGGAGAATGCTCCTGAAGGTGTCAAAGCCCTTGCCCGTGGTTGATCTAACCATAAAATCACCGGACAAATCCTTATTCCCATTCAGCGGCATCGTCACGCCGTACTTTTCAATGCTGAAACTTTTGGCGACCTCCTCAATCGAAGGTCTATTGGGATCTGTGGCAATACTAGAAGACTCAACAAGATTGGTGTCAGGCCATTTTCGACCGCGACATATTCACTAACTCCTGCTTAAACATGTTAGGAAATAAAATATAATAAAATGCTAAAATGATGCTAAATGCTAAAAAGGGTGCTAAAATGTTAAGGGTTCGCGGAGTCGCCACCTAATTAATTTGGGTGAATTAGGACACCTAAATGTCAACTAGGTTAAAGTCAACACTAACTTCATTTTAATGGTCTGCTAAACTTAATGAGATTCTGGGCAAGAGCTCTTTATTAATCTAGAGGGAAGGAGTTAGACATCCTCTAAGATCCGCTAACTTGCGGTTGTCCGTTCAAACTTAGGTTATTATTATGTTTAAAGAAAAGTGCATTGTTATGAAAATATTAAAAAGATGCTCACAAGTATTTATGTAAAGTAAGAAAAATTTCATTCTTTAAAGAAGGTTTATGGCTTTATAAAGCAAAATTAATATACTTAAAGAACATGAAAGGTTGCTATATTAGATAAAATATATGCTTCATAGCATAATGCAAAAATAACAATGCAAGAATCAATTTCTTTAGAAAAAAATGCGTTTAGACAAATAGGCACAACATAATTTGTGAAAATATGGTATAAGGTTCAAAATATGTATTTAGATAGTCTAAAAAAACTCTTTTTGGCAATGGTCAGTAAAGGAATGTTAGTTATTTATGAATTGGTTTCATTATTTAAAACGTAGTTTAGTTTTAATTTTTTTTTTAATATCCCGACATTTAAACATGCATGACAATCCTCAATAAACAATTAGGGGAAGGGCCAAATTTCTAATACCCAATTACTTTCTAATTTATTGATTCAAGGTCTAACTATTCTAAGTGTTCTTGCTAATTAATGTAGCGTTAGACAATTAATTTACAACAAATAAATGGGGGCGAGATAGGAATCAATAAGGATGTCTCGAGGAATGGCGACGTTGTTCCGCCTGTGGTTTTGGAATTTTCCTATGCGAGATAAAGATCCACATAGATGTCGATCTTCATATGTTGTAACTCACGATGAGTCTCGCATTGAGGCTCTTCGTTTGCTTCGATGCATTTAATGCAAAAGAAAGAAAGGTAAGGATTAGTGCATGCTCAATTAACAGTACGCATAAAGGGAAACAAACATGTATATCCCGTTTAACGGTAGAAGTGGATCGTCGATCCAAAACCAATAGCCCACATAAATAAAAATCTAGCTTTGGTAACAAACAGTACATAATGATACAAAGCAAGACACAAAGATTATTCCAATCATTCGGACTTTGGTTACAAGATGCAGCAAACAGGAGTAAATTCGCACAAGTGTACACATAGTTACTGTAAAGTAAAACATTTATTTTGTAGGAACCTATACACATCCACATTTATTGGATAAGAATACATCTCAAATCAAATAGGGATATGAGAGCCATCATTTACATACTAGAATAGGGTACAAAACCATCAACAAAGAAATGGAATTTAATCACTTTTAGATAGCTTCAAGGCGAACATGACAATCACAGCAAAGTCCAACATTTCAGTTATCTGAACCCAACAAACAACAAGAATATTCGAAAGACTACATTTTTACTCTATAAAATAATAGACGAAGCAATACGAGAGGAATTTGGGTTTACCTTCTCCGGGCAGCGAACCGAGGCAGCGTATCAAGTAGTCGATTCACTCAGGGAATGTATTGCTTATGCGATAGAAAATAAAGGGGGTTTAACCTGTGGTTATGGCTGCTTGACTGCTGTGTTTTGGATCGATTTCTCACTGATTTTTTTTATGCTTGAAGGTTGATTACTGATAAATTTTTGAATGTTTTCCTCTTGTTTTATTTTTATTTTTTATCGATGCCCAGTTGATGCTGGACGATGCCCTTTTGTATGTGTAATTGGTTGGTTTATATAGTCATGATTTGGGTTCCAATTTAGGTAAGTATTTATGGCGATTTGGTACGATTTTCTTGTGATTTGGGGACTGATTTTTGGGCGATTCTGGGTATGATTTTGACAAGATTCTTAGCGATTTGTTTATGTTAACTGATTTAAGGGTACTGATTTAGGCGAATTTCGTATTGATTTTCTAGATGCTATTTTGTATGTAATTTTCGATATTTTTGGTAAGGTTTGATTGGTGATGTATATGGTAAGCTTAAAGGGTGTGTGGGGCAAGAGAGAAGATGGAGGCTATTCGTTTTGTGTGTTTTGTCGGTTTAGGGTTGATGAAATTAAAAGACAAATGGGGTGTTGGGCTTATAGAGGGGGCAACCGGTTGGGCCTCTTCTTTTGGGCCTGGCCGATTTGGGCTTCTATTATTTGGTTTATTAATTTTTTTGTGTGTAGAATTTAGGTGTTAAGTTTTAATTAGTGGTAAATAAATGGATTTAGGTATTTTAATTGGTTTAGATGATAGTTAGTGGTAAATAAATGAGTTTAGGTGCTTTATTAGTTTTAGATTGTGTTTAAATTATTACGATAACAAATGCGGACGTGCTATTTAATTAGTGCTTAATATTTTATAATGCGAGACCGTTATTAAAATCTTATTTATTATGCATGCTTTGCGATGTTAAAATAATACTGGTTTAATGGGGCTTAAATTATTACAATAATTATGGAATTGCTTTGCGTATTAATAAATGTGACTATGCTATTTGACGCGACGTCATTGTTAAATTATTTATTTATTTACGTATTTATTATTATTAAAATTATTAAGAATTAATGGAAATAGAGTAAGGCTTAAATTATGAATAATATTTATGTGAATGCGGACGTGAGACTCAAAAACAATGCTTAATACTCTACGTAAAATGCGGTGCCATTATTAAAGCGTTTATTTATGCATGTATTAATGTTTTATTTCTGCATTATATTATTATAAAATTGCTAACATTATTTTGAAAAAAATTAGTGTAATTTTATAGTTAATGATTGGACGAGAGGGTCAAAATTGAGTGTCAACAATTGACATCCACATTATGTTTCATTTTTGTTCTTAACTTAACTCGGTCAAGGTCTGATCTGTTGGTTCTTCTTCTTCTTCTTCATTACCATTTTCAGTTTCTGCATCTTCTTCAGCTCCTTCATCCCCTTCATCTCCTTCTTCTTCATCTCATTCTTCTTCACTTACTTCTTCTTCATCTCCTTCTTCATCTCCTTCTTCTTCATCTCCTTCAGCATTTTCTTCATTTTCTTCATTTTCTTCATCTCCTTGGATAAGAAACTTCTTTTGAGTAGTCCTTCACTTGATGTCGAAGGTGTGGAATGACTTCAAATGTCCAAGTCTAGAAAACAATATGCCAGGTAAATCAGAATAATGATTAAAACGCAAAAAAAAAAGATAAAAGATTAGAGATCTAATAGCTTAGTTAGTAGGCTACCTGAACTTTTACTTTGTTGGTGAGGGCATTGTAATTCCCTCTCTATTACCCCTTCCATATCCTATATGTAATAAAAAGCCCAAGGGAAGTCATATAGGTTGATCGTCTTCACAGTTGGCTTCAATTCTACAACAACAACAACAACATAAAACATACCCAGTAAAGTCTCATAACATGGGGTCTGGAGAGGGTAGAGTGTACGTAGACCTTACCTCTTCCTTATCTTTTTTTTTTCAGTTTTATCTGATTCTTGGCCATTTTCAGGATGTTTATCATTGCCATCTCCAGACACTTCTACTTTGAGGTTTTCCTGGACTCTGAGCCCTCCTCTCTATTAGAAGATTGTGTTTTATTTCGACTATTACTTGCATCTATATTTGTTGATTCTGAAATAGCTTGTCCAGAAAGCTCATCTAACGATGTTTGACCCTCGAGTCATTTACTCTCTTTAGATTCCTCAATTGATTTTTCTCATTTTCTTTTGCTTAAAGTCATTTTATCTGTACACAAGAGATAAACAAAAATAGTTTCAATTGATTTGTGCATCAATCAAAGTAAACATGAAAAAAAACTGCAACAGCTGATCAAACACAATACAACAAATAATCGAATTTTCCAACAATTGAAGAATATGTTGCAACAACTTGGTGAGTTGTTGCAACAGATGCTTCAGCTATTGGAAAAAATAAAATAGTTGTAACACCTTAGCATCAACCTTAGCAACTATTTTAATTTTTTACAACAGATGGTGAATATGTTGCAACCTCAATAAATGTCTGCAACTATCAAACAAGTGTTTAAGTTGTTGCAACAGCTTACTCAGCTGTTGGAAAAAATCAACAAAATTTCAAGTTTTTTTTTCGAAACTCTAAGGAGAACAAGAACAAAAACACCACCAAAACCCATAATTTCACAACCACATACACTATTTACAAACACACACGCCAACAAGTGAAACAAATACCCCAAATAAGGATTTCTCAAGCATGAAACAACAAAATAAACAACATTGAAGACAAACTCATGTTCTTCTTCTTCTCTGACCAAAATAATCATTTTCACACTTTGATTTCAAAACCTTAACTTTTGAACCCAGTGAAAGAGAAAATTTTACCTTAAATGACAGAGAAGCAGCAACAACATCGACGAGAGAGAAAAACGATATTGTTACAGTGAACGGTCCGGTGAAGCGGAAGAACAAATCGTCGTTATTGAAGAGAAAAAACGTGAAGAAGAGGAAGAGTTTGAGCGTTTTGTTTGATAAGAGAACTGGAGAGACTTTTTTATTTTGAAAGATGAAAGAAGTGGGGTCATGGTTGGTTTGGTATAATGTGGGTATTTTTATATTTTATAAAAGATTAACAATTTTAAAAAATTATATTTCGGACCCCAATTAACTTAATCAGATTTTTAAGTGGGTTTTGACTTTGGCTGGTCAAAATTGTCACATATACTAATTACGACTTTTTTGTCACCATAAATTAAATCTTTCATCTCATATACACACATAATAGCAAAAAAGCATATACATAAACACATATCCAGCTGTCTATATCTAACTATGTAAATAACTGTTATTCTAAAATGAACAGTATTTATTATTTTACTTATATATATATATATTTATTTAGTAGTTGACATAAAATAGGGATAAAAGGGTCCTCTAAAATTATGCCCCAAAGCAGAAGCCAAAGTCTACTTTGATTTACAGAATCAACAGAACAAACTAATATTTCAAAACCAAAATCCTAAATCACAACACACACACACACACAGTAGAATTTTAACTTCAAGATATATACATAGAGAAAAGATTGTTGTTTTCACATAAATTCAATCAGGTACTCCTTTTTTCTTATCCAATTCATAAGTAACAACCCCTTTTAATATGTTTGAAATCTGTTCTATTTTGGGCTATTTTTTAGTATGTTTTAAGTGATGATGCCTTTTTTTTGTAATACATGGAGTAGGGGAAGGGGAAATGGGGAGTGATTACAACGTGAGAATTTGAACCCTTATCATCTGAGCTATTTGATCCCTACTGATACCTTTTATTAGATAAAGAGATCTAATGGAATTACTGTGATTGAAATCAATGCAAGATTGGAGTTTTTTTGGTTTTAATTAATGGTGTTTGGAGAATTTGAGTTAATGAGTGTTTTTTCTGATCTGAAATAAGAGATCTGGGTAGTTAATTTGATAATTCTTGCATGCTTATTTGATCTAAAGTTTCAGTTTTTATGGCTCTTTTGGTTGTTTCTGATTATGGGTATCTGTCATTTCTGGTGAATTTAATTATTTTTGTATGGAAAAAATGGATCTTTGGGAAAAAGTCACTTATTTGGATTGTTGTTCTTTGTTCTTGCATGTTCATTTGATCTAAAGATTCAATTTTTATGGCTCTTTTGGGTGTTTGTGACAGTGTTCAGGAAAGCGTGAAGCGGAAAAAAGCGTTCTGGCCCTGCTTCACGCCTTAAGCGAAGCGCTCACTTCATTGAGGTGAAGCGCATTTTTTTTAAAAAGAGCAAAATAAATAGAAGATATATATATAAGAAAAAGTTCAAATTAAAATCTAATGTAGATATCACAAAATCCTCCATAAACTAAAAGTTCAAATAAAAAACTGAAGTAGATATCAAGAAATCCTCCATAGACCATAGGTGATAGGACAAACAAAGTTAAAGCTATTAATGCTTCAACATCTAATTCTTATTCTTCTACAAGATTGTCAAAATCTTGTATTCCTGTATCATCATCATATTGCTCATCATCTTCTTCAACTTCATCAACTAGGGAATGACTTGTAGCTACTTCTTTTCCCCTCCTAGGTTGTCTTGAAGTATTCCCCCTTAAATCATAGTGGTTTTCCTCAACCCCCATTGCCTCGACAATAACACTGAAAGTGAAATCAGAATCTCCCTAAAAAATTGCTTCATCTTTAGCATTCTCAGCTTCGGTGAGCCATTCATTGGCATTATCAATATTGTCCAAAGCAATTGGATCAATTACATTGCGAGCATTGTAACGACGCCTCAATGTTCTATTGTATTTTATGAACACTAGGTCATTGAGGCGCTTTAGGGTTAGTCTATTCCTCTTCTTGCTATGAATCCACAAATAAGTTGTGGCAAGTAATTAGTAGGAGTTAAGACAATTGAGATATAATTAGTTATCTCAATATACTAAATCTTTCTTCGTAGTTCTTACATGTTCAAACACGTTCCGGTTTCTCTCACATCCAGATGAGCTACAAATTAGACCTAGAACTTTGATGGCAAACTTTTGTAATTCTGGAGTGTCTCCACCATTCAACTATTAAAGTAGAACAAATTTTGAAGAATTAATAAGTATAAAGAAATAACTTAAAAGTTAAACTATAAAAAATATTGATGAATTGGCTCACCCGGTGACTTCTTCTTTCTTTGTCTTATAGCCATTGCAAATCCAAAGGTTCCTTCAGAATTAGTTTAATCACTTAGTTGTTCCCCTATTTTATCTTTCTCAACTACATCCGGAACCAACTTAGCAAACACACTCATAGAATCCCTTCGACACTTTTGCATTTATTAATCGTGACAAAACGTTGATGGGTTCAACAAATTCCCAGCGGCATGCAAAGATTGATGAAGTTGACCCGCCCACCTTTTATCAATGATCTCAAAGACCTTTGCATACTTATGTGGATCACTTAATGATTTTCGAATAGACTCCTTAACCCTATCCATAACTTCAAAAAAGTAACCCATGGGTGGTTTTTGTTCCCCATCCACCAAACGAAGTACTTTAATCAACGGCCCACCAATTTTAAGAGCATGGACAACATTATTTCAAAAAGTATAAGACATCAGTATGCGTGCAACTTCTTTCCCCATAACTTCTTTTGCAAATTTACTATTGTTCCATTCATCTGAAACGAACAAGCTTCTCAAATTGGCCTTTTGCGTGGGCATACGATGCAAGGTCAAGAAAGCAGTAGCGAATCTAGTCTTGCCAGGTTTCACCAAGTTTTTTTGTTTTGTGAATCTCCTCATCATGTTCAACAACAAAGGCCCTTGAATAATGTAGGAATGTACCTTAACTGGCTTAGTGAAAACTCTTGAGAAGGGCCTTTCCTTGAAAATATCCCCGAACATCAAATTTATGCAATGAGCTGCACATGGAGTTCAATATATGTGTGGGAACACTCCCTTCAACATAGCACCTGCTTTAACATTTTCAGCTGCATTATCTGTAACAACTTGAACAACATTCTTTGCTCCAATCTTTTCTATGGTGCTCTAAAACAAAAAAACATCTTGATGGAATCAGTAGACGAGTAGTCACTCGCATCAACAGATTCAAGAAATAAGCTTCCGTTTGGAGAATTCACCAACACATTGAAGATCATTTTTTCAGTTCTTGCCGTCCACTTATCCATCATAATGGAACATCCGAAATGCTTCCATTCTACCCGATGCTCCTCTACTATTTTTTGTCTCTTCCACTTCTTTAGCTAGATACGAGTTACTAATTTCATGATAAGTGAGCGGCTTCATTCCAGCACCATAAAGGCCTATAACATCAATGAAGTCTCCAAAAGTATTGGTATAGTTGACACAATTGAAAGGGAGCCCTGCATTGTACATCCATCGTGAAAAAGCCGCAATTGCACGATCCCTCAAAATACCCTTGGCGGTGTCTTTCAAACTTTTTTTTACCAATTGTCCCTGCATTATCATTTGGCTTCTGTGGATATTAACAATCTAAAGGACCTTTCACACCGGTTGATCCATAACTTGAAGACATTGTTTGCCTGTTTTTGTGATTTTGAAGTAAGGTACAAATCAGCAGCTTCATCTTCTTCCATTTTATCATCATCAAGATTATTCGCATTTAATTGATGTAACATTTGATGTTTTAGCTCCTTTTTTTCCTCCACATGTTTTTTTATTTCTTCCCTCACAACCTCAGGGCTTTTTAAACAGCGTTGGACGTCGCTATAAGTACCAATAAGATGATGTTTTTGGCGCCAAATTCTGCCGCTAAATGTATTGTTACAAAAAAACACATGTAACTTTGATCTTATTGGCGCACTAGCTCTTGTACTATATTTCCAAGCCGGTCGGACATTTTTAAGCACTGTTCAGCAAGCCAAAAAACAACATTAGTATTGTAAATAGAGCTACTGCTCAAACCAGAGCAAAAATGAAAAACAGAGCAGAACTGCTCAAATGGAATCAGAGCAAAAAAACAGAAAAAAAAACAGAGCATAAGTCCAGAAAAAAACTGAGCCAAAGTCGAGCAAAAAACATAGAAAAAAAACCCTAGAATTCACAAGCTTCAGAAGAATTAGAAAGAAGAAAGAAGTAAAAAAAAACCTAGCCGAGTTTCATCAGAAGAAGAAGAAATTACCTCAAGAGAGTTTCAGAAGGTTGGGAAATTCTGATCGCTATTGTGAAATAAGGTTTGGACTTGTTATTTTAATTAAAATATGCCTTTTAAAAAGCCCACTACATGAAGCGACTGCAACAACTCGCTTCATCGCGCTTCACACTTCATGCCCTGAATCGACCGCTACCTTTCACTCGCACCGCTTCAGCCTGTTGGAGCGAGACTGGGCCGCATCGTTCGCTGCACTCGCTTTATTGAACACTGGTTTGTGATTATGGGTATCTGTCATATCTGGCGAATCTTTGTGGGAATCACTTATTTGGATTGTTGTTTTTTGTTCTTGCATGCTCATTTGATCCAAAGTTTCAGTTTTTATGGCTCTGGGTATCTGTCATTTCTGGCGAATTTAATATGTATCGAAAAATTGAATCTTTGTGGGAGTCACTTATCTGGATTGTAATTTTTTGTTCTTTCTTGCTCCTTTGATTGAAAGATTCAATTTTTAGGGTGTTTTGAGGTTCTTTTGATTCAAAGTATGTAATTTCTAGCGAATTCAATTGTATTTGGGGGTCTCTTGACATTCTTCAGTTATTGTATGTATTGAAAAAATGAATCTTTGTAAGAAGTCACTTAATCTGGATTGCTATTCTTTGTTCTTGCGTGCTCATATGATCGAAAGATTCAATTTTTAGGGCGCTTGAGGTTCTTTTGATTCTAGGTCTGGTGAATTCAAGGTGTCTACGGACATTCTTCAGTTATTGTATGTATTGAAAAATGAATCTTTATAAGAAGTCACTTAATCTGGATTGTTAAATCTTTGTTCTTGCATGCTCATTTGATTGAGAATCTTCAGTTTTTGGTTCTTTGAGGTGTTTCTGATTCTCTGTATTTGTTATTTCTGGATAATTTGATTGCCTTTTGAGGGAATACTGGCTTCTGCAGTTATGATGTGTATTGAAGAATCAAATCTTTGTAAGGGTCACTTTATCCAGATTGTTATTCCCTATCCTTAAATGAGTGTGTGGTCATAGATTTACTTTATATTTTCCTCTCATGACTATTCTTTCCATTTGTGTTATTTGTTGTAAGATATTGCCCTTAGTGGGATTACTTTATTTTGTGATTAAATTGATGTGAATGGAAATACAGTTAGAGATTTCTTTTCTTGTGCTTTGATGAGGAGAATTTTGTTCTTCAGTTCTCTCTTCAGTTTCTTAGAATTCAATAGGTTTCTATCTGTGTTTAGACGATTTCTTATTGGTAATTCTCTGATTCACATTTCAATTTCTTTCAGCGGGTATCAGCTGGTGAGAATTCAGATCAAACTTAGGCCGTGGTACTGGTTCTTCTATCCAGGTTGAACCCGGACGATATGTTGCAAGACCGGTCTTGTTTGGTTCCGAGGGATTTTCCAAGAGAAAGCAACTGGGCAGCCTGCATGAATTACAGCCTTGATAGGATTGAAGTTCAGCGCGGTAAAAGGCCATTGGAAAATGATCCGGAGAATGAAGTTTCGCAACGCAAGTTGCCAAAGCGATCTGATTCTCTCAACGGAGAAGTTGCTTTATCCTTACTAGATGACCATGCTGGTAATCAGCGTCATACTGCAGATAATTCGGATTCAAGTTCTCTTATTCCTTCCATTGGCCGAGACAACTCCATCAGCTGTCTCATTCATTGCTCCAGATCTGATTATGGCGCTATTGCATCTTTGAATACTAGTTTTCGCTCATTAATTAGGAGTGGGGAGCTTTACAGATTGCGGCGGCCATATGGTGTGGTTGAGCATTGGGTTTATTTTTCTTGCCAGCTACTTGAATGGGAAGCTTTTGATCCCAGTCGTTGCCGTTGGATGCATCTACCATCAATGAACCCCAATGAATGCTTTGTTTTCTCGGATAAGGAGTCTTTGGCAGTTGGCACGGAACTGCTCGTGTTTGGAAAGGAGATTTTGTCGCATGTCATTTATCGTTACAGTATACTGACAAACACTTGGTCATCTGGAATGCAAATGAATGCACCGAGGTGTTTGTTTGGCTCTGCCAGCTTTGGGGAAATTGCCATTCTAGCTGGCGGTTGCGACTCACAGGGCAATATCCTTAGCTCAGCAGAACTTTACAACTCCGAGAGCGGAACGTGGAACACTTTACCAAGCATGAACAAGCCGCGTAAGATGTGTTCTGCGGTATTCATGGACAGAAAGTTCTATGTAATCGGAGGCATCGGAGGAACTGAGTCAAAACTATTGACCTGTGGAGAGGAATATAATCTGGAAACAGGAGAATGGACTGAAATACCGAACATGTCTCCTGTACGAGCTGGTGCAGCTGGTGAAGCACCTCCTTTGGTGGCAGTTGTAAATAATGATTTGTATGCTGCTGATTATGCCGACATGGAGGTGAGAAAGTACGACAAGCAAAATAAAGCATGGGATACCATAGGAAGATTGCCCGAAAGAGCAGCTTCAATGAATGGTTGGGGTTTGGCTTTTAGAGCTTGTGGTGATAAGCTAATTGTAATCGGAGGGCCTAGAGCCATGGGCGAAGGGCATATCGAAGTGAATTCATGGGTCCCAAGCGAAGGACCGCCTCAGTGGAACTTGCTTGGACGAAAGCGATCAGGTAGCTTTGTGTATAATTGTGCTGTCATGGGTTGCTGAGTTTCCAACCCCGTGTGTACTATAGCAGCGATTTTTGCTAATAGATACAGAATTGTTTTCTGGGGCAACAAGATTCTTGCCAATTGGTAACCTTTTCTCTTTTTAACTCTTCTTTTTTTTTAGTGGAGGATTACCAAACTATACCCAATATTCAACAGAATTATGTTCTTTAGAAGGTCTCAGTACAATTTTATTCCGCTTTTAAACTTCAACTGGTAGTTCCTTTCAACTGAACTTTCTTCTCCCATTTCAACTGCATAAAACTCCAAAGGTGGCCATCAAAGTAGCAGAGGTAAAATAATAACGTGAAGATGGGAGCAATACATTGATAGATTTTTGGTTTTCCTAAAGCTTCTCTGGAAAAATCATAGAAGGTAATCGTTTTGGTTTTCATGTGATCCTTATTTTTCTTGACATTGTTGAGGAAGAGAAATAAGGTTTTGTCGTGATGTTCATTTGACATCTCAGGTTATGTACTCAATACATTTATTCTTGTTGACAGGCTACAGATTGAGATTACTTTTGAATAATTGGTACCTTTAGCATTTGTGTGTTTCCTTCTTTCAGTTTCCGTTTGTGTTATTTCGAGCTTTATTCGTTTTATTGTGATAGATAGTGCATTAAAGGCATGTTTGTTCATTATCTGATGCCTACATGATAATTTACATGTTTTGATCTGTGAAAGAAGTAATTGGCTCTGATGTCCTATGAGAAAAATTCCTAATTCTCCTTTTGGGGCTTCAACTCTCACATAAAGTTCTTGTTTCGACAATTCAAAAGTTGGAGAAGGTTTTTTACTAATAAACCGATATTCAAAAGCAAAAGCGATTCCCGTAGTAGCGGCGAGTGAAATGGGAGCAGCCTAAACCGTGAAAACGGGGTTGTGGGAGAGCAATACAAGCGTTATGCTGCTAGGCGAAGCAGCCTGGAGAAAAGATTTGTGCACCATTCACATAGTTTTTGACATTAATTATGGATTCATAGATGGTAGACCAGCTTTTATCGAAGGTTAACTTGATTTGGAATTTGAATGACAAGCTGGCTAACAGTTAGTGCATAGTTGTCATTTAAGCTTACCTAGTAGCTGTCTAGATTCATTTATGATTAGCAGGGAACTTGGCCTTCTGTGCGGATTCGACTTTCGTGTTTCAAAGTTCGGCTATACTTGCCTGTACAAGTCGTAAAATGGATAGATAGGTAATGAGGATGCAAATTTGAATGCCTATATGTGAAAAACTTAAACAACCGTATTACCCATTTGATACCAAAAAAAGACATGATATATGCCGTCACCAGCAAAGATGGGTACATGTGAAAAACTAAAGATGATAGGTGGGGCATCATTTGAATATCTTTCAAGGAAGGTGTTTCATATAAACATGTTGGTAGGTAACATATGCTTGTGTGAGATCCTCAAAAAGATGTTTCACAAGTGTAGATTATCTCTCTTAGATTAGTCCTCTATGTTGCTTGGACTCTCCAAAACTGTTGTCGCACCCGTGTTGGATCATAAAAAATGCACTACTTTTGGAGGATCCGACATGCACCCAATAGTTTTTTGAAGAGTCCGGGCAACATAGGACTAGTGGTGTCGATTTAACTCTTGGTTCGAGTTGCCATTAGTTAGACTTATGGTTGTGGTGAAGTGGATATACGTGTACATGTGTATTATGAATCCTAAAATCTTGTGGAATTGTATAACTTGGTTCAGAGCAAAATCAAGTATTCTCCAACTGTTGCACATCTTTCTATTTTCTGAAATGAAAATGTGTCCTCTCAAGTGTTTGGACTTTCTTTTGTCTATTTAAAGTCTGTCCTTAGCCTAAATATTCCACCTCCTTTGCTGATGCCAAAAGTTAGAAAAATAGCCTGACACTCCTTACCGTTTGGGGCACTTTTAAGTGTTTTTGTTAATGAAAGAATGCAAAACCTGGGAAACTCCTCACCCTAAGTTACAACCGGCTGTCATAGTCTATGTTGCTCGAATTCTTAAAATATACCTGGTGTGTGTCGGATCTTCTAAAAGTAGTGCATTTTTGGAGGATCCGACATGGGTGTGTCAATATTTTTTGAGAGTTTGAGCAACATAGGTCATAGATTCGTAGTTGTGTTTTTTTCTCCTTGCTTAATCATCTTAGCAGAATATGTTGTAAATAAAGAATGGCTAAAGGAGAAAGGAAAGAATAGATTTGCAGTTTGATCAGTGGAAGTAGGGTAGTGAAAAGGTCATGGGGTGTAACTCATACTGGCAGTATTTGTTGTTATACCATTTCTGTATCAGCTATTTATCTAACTACTTGTGACTTATTGTTAAATTATAAATGCTACCCTAATCATTTTTTTTTTTTTTTTGAAGTCGGCTGTATGAACCTTCAGTGAACATGTTACTTCATAGTTTATGGCATGCCAATATTATGCAAGTTTAAAAAACAAGTACTCTAATAGAAGTTCTCTATATCATCTAAATGTATAAATCTCTTAAAGGCTAAACTATTTCTAGAAAATATAGGACCTAATTAAACGTGTTAACATGTATAAAACACTTCAATTATGGGTGTCGTCTATATAAATCTTTTTTTTATTGGCGTATTTTTTGCTAAGTTTGTTTAGATTCTTAGAGATTACAGATTTTTCAAGATAACTTTTGTGATTTTAGGTTTGCCTCGTCTTCTTTTAACACCTTCGCTCAATATAAATTTACACCTAAGTAACAGTGCATTTGAATTCTCGATACTTAGTTTGCTCTATCTAAGTTCATTTTATTATGAAACTAAATAGTTTGCCTTGTAAAGAAAATTTGTATTTTCGAATCTTGGATTCTAAACGGATAAGTAGTTTAATTATTAAATAGTTGGTAATGTTCGCTTCCCTTGTATTCTGTTCTGCAAACCCAATGATTTAAGACCTATTAATTTAGGTCAATTTCGGCTAAACTCGTACTTAAGGAGTTATGGGGATAGCTAATAGCAAGTCTATAAATGAACCAAACATGCTCTTGGTAGGTTTTTGACATTTCAGTTATGGTATTTTTGGTATTCAATTTCATACCAAATTAAATTCGGCATATTTTGGGTTTTCTTATTCTGATTTCGATTTGATAACTTTGGTTTGTTCGGCTGGGATAAAGAATGGTAATTTTGTCTTTAAAAGGTAATGTACAAAACACTATATTAAAGAAAGTGTCTACAGAAACATTCAATTTTCTTGAGTTAAAGAAAAGGCCTGCATGTGTGAACTTTAGTTGGACATAGTTCTAAAAAGAAAATGTAGTCAGTTCTCGCTATGAGTGAAATTCAAAGAAAGGTCGGACCACAAGAATTTGATTTATGAAATAAAATATAGGTAGAAAACTGAAATTGTATTTCTATGAATTAATTTACATTTTTTTACATTAATATAATCGAGATATTTAATTGATAAAATGGATTGAAGTCGTTCAATATTTTAAGGATATTTTGATCAACCAACATTTATATTTATGTTTTTATAATAATATAGATTTAGATAAAAGCATAATGGGATAATGGCAGATGTCTAACCCACACGTCAAGCGTTGCGCTCTCACCATTATATCAAAGCCACATGGGTTTCTTTTGTGTCTCATTATTATATAAATTTTAAGAATAAATTCAAATGACTTTTAATATATTTTGACTTTAGGCTTATTAAAGAAAAAATATGGAGACGAGAACACGTTTGTGACGAGAATCTTGTAAAAGAATAAAAAACGCAGTTCCAGAAAACCATCTGCACATAAGATTGCAGATGCAATTAGGTTAATTAATAGAATTGAGTGATTTGAAATCCAGTGACGTTAACAAATATTATTTTGCATTTGCAAATTAATTAATGAGTTCTTAATCTGAAATCTGAATATCAATACGTGCGTGAGCATATATTTTTTTTTACCTCAACTTCAATATACTTCCCCAAAAAAATTACCATGTATATGGTTCAACTCCCTTAAAACAAAGAAACTTCTAATCTAGTACTCCCTCGCATTTCGATTTTCAAATAAGTCTTTCTTTAACCGTAATTTTTTTCATATATTTTGAACTGTCAATTATTGTGTGTTATATAGTACTTTTTATGTAGTTTTCAAATATGTAATTTATTTCAAAATATTCAAACATTTTGTGCCCGAATTTACCGTCAAAATTAAATTATTTGACTCTCAAAATTTTAAATATACCATATAAATTGGGAGGGAGAGAGCGCTTTGAATTGCAATTGTGACATTCTGTCATTTTTATATTTAATATTCCTTCGTTCAAATTTATGTAGCATCTTTTGGATTTTGAGTCAAATAAATTTTTATTTTACCGCGATATTTCATGTCTTTTAAATATTTTTAATAGTTAATAATTGTTACTTATAGTTAGGGGTGCACAAAGGGTCAGGACCGGACCGGACCGAGGACCGAACTGCGGGATTATCCGGACCGAAGACCGGACCGAATTTCTCGGTCCGGTCCGGTCCGGTCAATTCGGTCCGGTCTCGGGTTTCGACCGATTGGACCGAATTTTATTTTCCCAGCCCCAACCAACCCCCAGCCCCAGGCCCCAGCCTCCGCCAGCCCCGCCAGCCCCGGACGTATTGACATATGAAATATAGGTTGTAAATTGATCAAACTTTATACGGCCATAACTTTGCGCTCGGACGTCCGCTTTACCTAATTTTTTTGATTTCGCGTATTTTTCGATACGGGGGTGGCCAAATTGCATAAGCGGTTTGATTCGTCCGATTTCTCTAAAAACGTCCATCTTGCCCCTCAATTTCTCTTTTCCCCCAAATCGTTACGTTTTTCCCATTTTCAAATCTAAATATCTTGCGATGTACAATAGATTTCAACGTAAAAATTTCGTGGCACCGCGTCCGAGAATGTCAATTTCAGTATTGGTAATTCAATTTTAAAAAATAAACGGGCCTAACCCGAATCTTAATTATATAATGTTATATATTAGAAATTTATAAAATTAGGAATTATATATATTAGGAATTTAGAAAATTATAAATTATATATATTATATATATTAGGAATTATATAATTCAATATATATATTATATATATATATATATATATATATATATATATATATTATATATATATATATATATTATAAAAAAAATAAAAAAAAATAAAAAAAAATTCGGTCCGGACCGGACCGAACCTGGACCGGACCGGACCGGACCGAAAACCGAATTATTAAAAAACACGGACCGAAGACCGGATCGAATTTCTCTCGGTTCGGTCGTCCAGGTCGGTCGGTCCGATTTTTCATTCGGACGAAATTTGTGCAAATTACTTATAGTACTTCTTATGCAGTTTCTAAATATTTAAATTTTATTTAAAAAAATTAAAAAATTTATGTCCGAATTCACAATAAAAATTAAGAAATTTGACCCTCAAAATCCGAACAGTGTCATGTAAAATAGGATATTTGAGACTTTATTTAACTTTAAACTTCTCATTCTACCCTTAGTGAAATAATTTATGGTCACACAATATGTATGACTTGATTTAGACCACAAGTTTTAATGGTCTTTCTTTCATTCTTAAACTCTGCGTCCAATCAAAATCACATAAACTGAAACGTATGAAGTAATACTAATGATTAAATATTGACAGTTGATAACTATTACTCCCTCTATTCCAAGTTAGTTGTCATATTTTATTTTTCGGAAGTCGAACAATGCAATTTTTTTCCAATATTTTAAAATGTAATTTTATTGAAGGTATGCAAAAGTTGCAACTTTTAGTATCCTTTGTATAATATTTGAATATCGAAATTTTAATAAATTGAGTTGATTAAATCTAACTTAATTTCAAATATTAATTAAATTGACTCAAAAATCAAAATATAAGTAACAACTAATTTTGGAACATTTGTAAAAGTATTATTTAGAAACATATATACAAATCCATAACAAAATTCAAGTGGTGTTCTAATCCACGTGTCTATTTATGGAGTATAAAATAGGGCAAAATTTATACTATAGTACAAACTACAAAAAAATTGTACAATTTACGATGACGTGTTCGTCCTCCTTGGCCATTTATATATAATATAAATAATATTGGAATTTTGCAAAAATCTAACTTTGTTATACATCCCCGCAAACCGCAACTCTGTCAATAACAACATACTCAGTGTGATACCAAAAATAAAATTCAGGGAGGGCGGTGTGTAGGAATAATTTACCTCTACCTTTGTGGTGGGGGTAGAGATGTTTCTGATAGACTCTCGGCTCAAGAAAAAACGTTTTTCAAAATATATTTGAAAGATACAAGTGGTGAGCATTACTTAGAAATAACCAATACCTTGCATAGTATATAAAAAAAATGGAGAAGAAAGAAACAAAGAGACATGCATTTTACAAAAGCAGATATTATCATTTAAGCCTCTAACAAAGTTAAAAGTAGACATGCTCAACTCTGTTGAACGATGATTAGTATACAAACAACAGCTTAGTCCTTAATGTAAAGATCAGAACAGTTAAAGTTAGTTACTGAAAGTTCACAAAGTTAGTTATAAGTTCACAAAAGTAGTTAGCTTGAATTTAAGGTTAATGTGAGTTGTATATATACATAATATTGTACGCATTAGAGATTAACACAATTAATGAAGAATCATCTACTTACTTCACTCAAACTCACCTCTCAATCTACGCGATTACTTTTTCTTCTTCCACATTCTCTTACTATTTTTATCGTATTCATCTATGAGAATAGTATAATCTCAAATTATATCATGGTATCAGAGCAGCCTGTTTCGCTTGTTCAATCTGCGATATTCAATTTGCATTTTGTAGTTCTTTCAAATTCAAGATCTTGAGTCTTGCTTTCGCTGATTAGAAAAACAATTTCTAAAAAATGGTGAATTCTAATGGTATTCCAACTAGAGAAGAGTTGAATTACAAATGGAGGGTTACCATGTCAGACTTTTGGTGGAGGATCTGGTGCTCATACTGGTACACAAGGATCAGGAATCGATTATAACCACCCATTATTCTTATCACCTGCAAATGTTAGTGAAATTTAAATTATCTCTTTCCAACTAATAGGTATTGAAAACTTCTCTATCTGATTTAGGTCAATGAGAATAGCCTTGTTAGGTAGAAATAAGTTGGGTTTGATTAATGAAACTTGTAGTAAAAAATCCTGTATCTACATGGGATCATTGAAAGAGGGTCAATGTCATAGTTCTATCTTGGGTTATGAATGTTATGTCTAAGAGTTAACTTGGTGGTATTATGTATGCTTCTTGTGCTTAGATTGTTTGACAAGACATGTGTGAGATTTAATAAGATTGATGGATCAAGAATCTACAAATTTATGAATTTTACTCTTACTCAAGGAACTGACTCGATTTTTGTGTATTTTTCAAAGATGAAGAGTCTATGGGTTGAATTTGAGCCAATGGTACCTACTACTGGATGCATGGGCGGACTAACGAAATAATCATAGGGTGGGCCAACTAAAATAAAATAAAAATTATATTTAGAGCTCAAATAACTATAGTACAATAGCAACTTACGTTCTTTCGAATCACGAAAGTCATTGATAATAACATATATGTCAAAGTCATCGACAATTTCGCTTTCAATATACAATAGCAAAGTATTTGTAAGATAATCATCTGACATTTTGTTGCGGAGTCGACTCTTCAGAATTTTTATAGCTGAAAATGCACGTTCATTTGTTGCAGTGGAAACCGGTAGCGTAAGCACAAGAGAAATCAATCTGAATATCAACAGATAAATTTTCGATCTTCCTGTATCTACCAAATGAGTGAACTATATGTCGAGGTTGGTTTAGTAAATCCAACCTAAATTGCACAACTTTTTGTCATGGGTTGAATTCTCATCTCCCATATGAGTCAAGAAAGCACAATCTTTTCCACCTACCCTTTTCCAATTCTGAATTGAAATCCATCAACTGTGAACACTTTTGAATTGCCCGAACTATTAAACAAAAAACATGAATGACAAAAGAGTTTGTCCCTTGACTTTGAATAATCCAACCATGGAAAAGTTATAAACCAATGATGTTGACAACTTCTTTGATGGCCAACGAGACCTGAATACGAGAAAATATATTTTTCATCCGGGTGACAAAGACCTTCATTGATATAAGCACGTTTAACTTCATCACGTTGGCCAAAAGGATATTCCCAAATTTGAGCTCGCTCAGCGGGATCATAATTAATAGAATTGATACTAAGCTCTCTCGGCCTAGCGCGCTTTGAAGTTTCTCGTTCACTTGAACCCTAACATTTGTAACATGTTCATTTACCACAGGTGCATCATTTTCCAAAGGTTTAGTGGGTTCTTTTATTTTAAAGAACGAACTAATCTTTTTTTGTGGTTTTGATATTTGTATAATATTCTCAAATCTGACAAAAAAATCAAACATTTAAAATAATCAATCGCCTAACTAAAATTGAATTGGGACCACAATATTACTATCATAAATTAATTATTTCCCTAATTTGCAATCATAATTAACAATCCAAATTAAACCCAAAAATTCTGTTTACAAAACCTTCAAATAACCTAATAAAATAATAGAGAGAATACTACACACCTGGAGAAAGCTTTCGTTGTCGTTCTACTTGTTGTCGCTGGAAATTGCAATTCTTCACTCACGCACGTGGTTTAGAGTAGTGACTTCGTGATTTTTTAATAGGTTAAATCTTTTTTTTGAAAGGCAGTGGACCAATACTAGTAGTCAATTTTTTTTTAAATGGGGATGGGTCAGGGCCTAGACTGGCCCAAGGTATGGTCTGCCCCTGACTAGATGTGATTGTCCAAAGTCAAGGTGGAGCATTTACAGAAAATGAAATTGTTTCAGTTCTTGATGGGGGTTAGACTGATTCATGTTCACATGCTAGAAGTCAAATTCTTATGATAAGTTCAATGCCTAGTGTGAATAAGGCTTATGCCTTAATTGTGAGTGATGGGTCATAAAAATCTGTAGCAGCCAATTCTGAAATTCTGGGAGCAAATCCAAATGTAGTTGGAAATATTGAATTGGCCATGTATTAAAAAACAATGGGAATCAAGGTGGTTCAAATCAATATGAAAATCAGAAATTCAAGAAATCTAACAACTTCAACTTAGTGTGTGAATTTTGTAAATGTAGAGGCCATAGCAAAAACACTTATTATAAATTGGTATGATATCCACCTGACTGTAAGTCTAAGAAAAGTATTATGGAAAAGAAAGGTGGTCAGGGTTCAAGATATGAAGCTGCATATACTGTGATAGGAGAGGTGCCTTAAACTAAGAATGGAAGTGTAAGAACTCAACACCAAAACTATGTTGCTCAAACACTGGGATGTATGGCACAAATGCTAGTGTGGGGTTTGGTCATAATATAGGCTCTTATGAAACTCAAGTTGGTCATCAAAGAGTTCATGGTGTGGAAAGTAATATAGCAAGCAATTTAAATAGTTCAAATCAGCAGTCAGGCAATGCATTCACTAGGGAGCAGTATGAGAAAATTGTGCAACTACATAACAAAGAGCATGTTTCTAATGTTACTGTACCCCTCAGCTAATGCAGCAGGCATTGTAGAAGACATGGAATTAGTTGCTTCTGATCATTCTAATCATGAGTGGATTATTAATACAGGAGCCACCAATCACATGACCTCTGATTCTGAGTTGCTAACTAAAGAAAAAATAAGAGGTTTTGGCGTGACCACAAACTGAAGTTTAGATATCTTTAGTAGTGGATTATCGAAGACATGAATCCATAGTCACGCAGGAGAGATTTCCATTGTGTGTGCCGTGAGAAAATGCTCGAGGATGTAAGTCATAAGATAATTTCAGAGTTAGCTTCACGTAAGTATTTAGAGCTGGGCTCAATATAAAGAGATATTGCAGTTACCAAATTGTGTTCAACACTATTTGGCTGCGGTGGAACAGTTAGTCGTTGAATCGTTGGGCATATAGTGGAGAAAGAGAGTATGGAGTCTAAGTTTGAAAGGATCTTCGTTCCGGACATGGTGAGGACTAAGATGTTCTTTTAATCTTTTTACTCAGAAAGATTGGTAGGAAAGGAAGGACACATTTGGTCAAAACAGCGCAAAATCCAAAATCCAAAACTTCTCGAATTCCTGTTTAACACATTTCTTTCTACTACATGAAGGTAACCACAAAATTGCAGAAAAATAAGATAAGCCGGTAGTATAGTCAAATACTCCAAACACTACGATAGTTGCTCATTCTTCATCCTCTTCATCTCCATCACCACCAGAAGCCTTCTTGGCTGCAGCCTTTTGGTTCTTTCGCTTGACTCTTCCGGGACGTCCACCACCAAATGGACTAGTCAGAGAGAAGTCAATGTGCTTCTGGGAGTCGACTCTCACCATAAAGGAAGGAACATTCACCACCTGCCTCCCAACTCTGCAATGGAAAGATATCATGAATCAAAACTGAGATTCAAATGTCAGGGCACCAAATAAAAAGTAGGTCTATTACTAGAGGGAGTGGCAAACGGGCGGGTCGAACTGGATATGGCCAGGCCAAAAACGGATTAAACAAAAACAGATAAAATAACCAACAAGACCATATTTAAATAATGGGTTAGCCGAAGGATAATATGGATATCCATATTATTCATGGTTTTAAGAATAGTCAAGTGAGAACACAATAAAAGCCAAAATAAACTTAGAATCCCAAAAATAAAGAACTCGTGAAAATAACACGTAGACAAATGGGTAATGATAATATTGATATCCATTTTAAAAAGTCAGTTATCCAACCGATGTCTAATGGGTCGGATGGGATGGTTACTAGTTTTTTTAACTATTTTGCCAGCCCTAATTACACACAGGAAGACACTTGGAAAAAAAACTCACACTACCCTGGGGATGTGTTTCTTTAGTACATTCACAGAGGACTCTGCTTGTGTAAACAAAGCTAGTGCTAAGTGCAACAGACCTTTTTCTTCTGAAAAATAAAAGAAAAGACTAATCATGCAGCAGACATTATTATCATGTCTTGTACAACAAGAACAACATACTCAGTGAAATCTCACACCGTGGGTCTAGGAAGGGTAGAGTGTACACAGATCTTACAACTTGGTAGGTAGAGGTGTTGTTTCACACACCGTGGGGTCTAGGGAGGGTAGAGTGTACACAGACACTACCTCCACCTTGGTAGGTAGAGGTGTTGTTTCCGGGAGATCCTTGGCTCAAGACAAAGCATAATCACAAGCATGACAATCAAAATAAAGCACGAGTAAAACCATGTATTGTATGTCATCATAAATTAACTACATTAGTACAATCTATTTAATGGCAATCATTCAGCTAATATTGATTGACAAAATATTAAGAAGAATTATTCGATTGACCAAACAATCTTCATAATATGAAATTTGATCTAGTTAGACAATGTGAGACGAAAAAAGCTCTTGTTTAATAATTGATGGATCTTTGTAGCATTTGCAGAATTGTCTAAACATCTGGTGTAAAAGCACTCATCTACAATAACTATGGAAATTTAGAAATGCCAATAACTCAGGAAGATTTTGAAAAAAAAAGTGGTTGAACCCAAGAATGACTACTTCTTACAGACTTCAAGAACATTTTTTCCCAAACATAATATATAGGTGAAGTTCTTTTCAGAATTAAAAAAAAAATCTCCCTTTTGACTCTTTTCCTTCTACTCTTTAGGACTTCCCAAAATAAGAATGTTGGACCATCAAAAACATTACAAGTGCCAAATGTTATGGTGTCAATTAGTAAATTACACTATTCGCAAATCCAGCACAGATCTTAGGCACAGCAGGGGGGAAAATCAACTATTTGTTTGCATTTTCCATTAAAGCAACTAATTTGTACCTGATATGCCTTTGCCTGATGAGTACTCTAGCGTGATGAATGGACTTAGCCATGCCAGTCTTGAACACGAGTGTTTGGAGACGACGCTCAAGAAAGTTCTCCACTGTGAGTGCCAAGACATAATCGAGCTTGTTTTGGCTCTCATCCAATAAACCATACCTATTCATCCTCCTCAAGAGAGCTTCACCTTCAAAAATACGGCGTGGGTCCTTCTCATCCAGTGTAAGAAGCATTCTAGCAGCATTCCTGATACGGCTCAAAGCATACTGAACTCTCCAAAGTTCCCTCTTGCACCTAAGTCCATATTCTCCTACAAGCTTCAACTCTGCATCCAATCGCTCCTTCTCGTACGGCCTTCGAGGCTTCTTAAAGGTCTTACCATCTGAATTACATATAACAATTATATAAACATGTGAATATAGCATACATAGTATGAAGTTATGAGCTAAGCATATCACAGCAATATTGCAGATACAGATTATGGCTGTGTTTGGTATGAAGGAAATCATTTTCCAGAAAATGTTTTCTAATTTTTCCAAAACATTTGGAAAACATTTTCTCCACAAAAACAAGTTTCTTAATCGAAGAAAATTCTACAACAAAAAGATTATACATATTGTAAGACTTACAGTTGCGGTAAAAATTGACGTGCACCATGTTTGTTGTCAAGTGATCGCAAATACAGAGAATGTCATACAGATAAAAGAATAAACTTATATACTCATCTAACCCTAATGGGCCTTTGAATGAATTCTGAAGTAACAACTTGGGCCGGCCCAAACATTGTGTAGTAGTAATTCAAATTTGGGAAAACAACCCCAATGCCCCTTTCCCAAATATTTGCGGTTATGGCCAGCCCAAACTAAATTATTTACCCGCCCTTTCCCTATGCCCTATCCCAAATAGGCCAAATTTTGCCCCTTCCCCCGGCCCACGTTTTGTGAAGTCCAAGCCCTAACCCATTTCCCATTAGCACGTCTTCATCTTCATCTTCATCTAAAAGACAACTTCCATTTCAATAGGTACATGATTTTATCCTTCTTCTTTGTTAGATTTAATATTATGTTTTGATATAACTTTGTAGTTTGTTTCATATATTTTTGAACTTTTACATAGTTTTTTGTCAGTAGATATTTTGTAGTTCTCTGTGTGTGTTTTTGATTAGGTATTAGTAGTGCGTGTTTTTTTTGTATTTTTGTTGGTTGTATTTTTTTTATATGTGGGTTTATAAGCATCATACTGAGGATAGATGGTGGGGTCATCGTCCTCTAAGACTGGGTGGATGATACTAACATGAATCATCCTGTAGACAAGAAGAGTGTTGCGTCAATATCGATGTCGGACCCAAATTTTTCATTGCATATTGATGCGTCGCCATCGGTTTCTGTTGGTAGTCCAAACATCCGGGGTGACCCAAAAAATCAACAATCAGGGAATGTTGCTGAAGCAATGGTGGAAAAAGATCTTGACAATGTGAAAATAAAAGGGAAAGGACAAGGGAAAACAGTAGCGGATAGTTCACGTGATGAGAATTCGAGGAAGAAATGAAAAACTACAGTTGAATCACAGGATATTTCTTGTGAATCAATCCCTGAAATAGTACCTGATACACCACCTGCAACACCCAATGATCTTATCAATACGAATGTAACTTATTTCGTGTTCATGAAGTAATAGTTTGTGTGTTTTGAAGTGATGAAACTTTTCTCTGCCTATGATATCATATATGATTTTTTATTCACATAGTATGTAACATAACAGTAGGTATGTATATTGATATTGTTGCAGTATATACATATATATATATATATATATATATATATATATATATATATATATGTGTGTGTGTGGGGGCATCATAGAGTATTATATGAGATATACTAATTGAGTATCATTTGTGTTTTCAGGTTAGGGTTTTTTATATCAAAATGGATATTAACTATAAATCTAAATTTGAATGCAACACCAACTGCAATATTATTAGTGAGTTGCATTCAAAGTTGTCGGAAAATCAACTTAAAATGTTCAGAAGTACTTGTTTTGGTTATTTTTTAGACATGCCTTCAATTATGGTGCAATTAAGGACGAGTTTTGCACAATTTATTGATGAGGCGGGTGCATTGTTTGGATAATAGTGCATTGCATTTTGTGTTGAGTGGGGCCACACTACTGCATTTTTAATCTAATGCAACTGTTCATAGAAGGCTAATGCAACGACATATGTAGTACCGTTGCATTACATATGGCTAATGCGACGGGTTCAAGTGTAACAAATCAGAAAATTATGCTAATGCAACGGTAGAAGATGACCGTTGCATTAGCCTATGTAATGCAACAGTTGTCCCTGGCTAATGCAACGGTCAGTCTTTTGATTTCCGGCCAGGCCCAAACCAAAATGGTTGAGGCCCAACCCACTTACACTCTTAAGGCATAAGAACGCCCTAACCCTACCCCTTATGTTTTGTTACGATGTGGGTTTCTCTCAAGGAAACCCTAGCCGCAACAATACTTCTTTTTCATTGTCATTAATGACAACTGTGCAGTGTACTGGTGTTTCTCTAGTTTTGTTGCCTCCCCATGAGAGGAAATATCATTTATTGCTCTCGTCCTCTTTCGTTGCACGCCATCAAACCACCCTCTAACCCCCAAGGTGAGGTTACCTCTCCCTTTGATTTTTCTGCTCGCATTAGTTACATCGATGATTTGTTGTCTACTAGGGTCTTACGTCCCCTATAAATACACTCTTATTCTCATTGTTAAGGGTCTGAAAAACTTGATTTAGGCATTCACATTGATTGAAAGTCATTTTTGAGTTTTAAATCGGTTAATTAATCTATGTTGGGATCCAAACCATTTTCGAGGAACCTAAAGTTGATTAATTGGTCTTCACAAACTGAAATTCTCCTATTTTCATGTGTTTTGTGAGTTCTGAGGGCATCAGAGTTGAATTCAAGCTCAAACTCGACCTTTAGGTTGCCTCCACACAAGGTAATTCCTTTTCTTTTTACTTTCTTGTTTAATTTAAAGTTTTGTGATTTGTGTTATGTGTTTTGAGTGTTGATTTGAGCATGTTTAGCGACTGTTAGTTTCATTTTTCATTATTAAACATGCTTCAAGCATGTTGTTGGTTTTTTATGCTTATTAAGTCAATGTTACCGTGTCTAGTTAAGTATTGATGACTGTATGGATTCATTGTATTGATTATCAACATGTTTATGCCCCTGTTGGCATTATTTGTGGTGTTACAACCCGATTAGTCTTAATTAGTGGCTTTTTGTACTTGTTAGATAATGTTTAGCATGTTAAAATTAGGATATTGTTGTCTAAACCTTGGATAAGTATGTAGGATTAAATTAAGGTCACTATTAGTTGTCTATTGTGATTACATGTGAGTTTTAAGTATTTATCATGTTAAGATAAACATGTATGAATCTCATGAAGATACTACACTTGTGTTTATGCCATCCAGAAATTAGTTGAACATGTTTAGTCAGTTTTGATCTCTATTTATTGATTGTTGTGTGTGATTAGGGAGGTAAATATATGTCTAATATGATAGTTTAAAAAGTGTATTATGCATGTATAAATCATCTAGATAGTTTAACACTTAGTAAACTACATTGAAGTTATTATTTATGATGTTTTGGCTAGTCTATCATTTTTTTACTTATGACTATTCATTATGCTAACTTGTAGGTGTGTGGTGAGCTAAATGGAGAAGAACTCTATCAATCTAACAAATGGTGGGTGGAGGCTCTTATCGCGCGTTTGTTTTTGCGTCAATTTTTTGTTTCTAGTACTTATGTTAAATTTGTTATATATATGGAGATACTTTTGTGAACAATTATTTTGTAATATGTCCTATAGTGTCTAATTGCTACACCCCGTAATTCCAGGGCATGCTTTTAAGAACGTACGTAAGAACTCAAAAATGTTAATATTTGAGACTAGTAAAAATTTATCGGAATTATTGATATGTCGGAAAACGAAATATTGTGACAAATGGGAGGGCGACACGTGTCACCCCCCCCCCCCCTTAGTTGGTCTTTGACGAAATGGACCATGGGTGAAATGGTCATTTGACCAATATAGAGATGAGCAAGTCTTGCTAGACTAGAGCTTGATAACATTGACTAAGTCAAGGCCACTTGGCTTGATCTTTTATTAAAATACATCCAAGCCACCCAATTGTTCTCATATTGACCCTCCATGTAGTTATTTAATCATACTAGTAGCAAGACTAGTTCCCACACTTAGACAAATTTCAAGAAAACTTAAAGAACACTAGAGGTTGCTCTCGGGTTTGAGGGTTTTTGCAAGACAAGTATTTTCGTTTGTTGTCCAATAAGCTCCACAGTTTAAACCAAGGTTCCTAAGAGTATTGTAAGGGTATCTCAATAGAAATGTCCCGGAAAAGTATCGTTTTTGTATTAGTCGCAAGGTGAAAACCTAAGTCACTTTCCTAGGTTTGGATTGAAAGTAGTTATAATCCATTACCTTGATGAAGTTTGGATTTTCAAAAGTGAAAGTATTTTACTTGAAGTACATAGAGTCTTGAAAATGAAGTAGTTTCCAAATCTTTTGGATAGATCTCTTGAGCATGAGTAGTTGTAAATGTATAGTACGGTAGACGTACGAGATTTAAATGAATTTAGTTTCATTTGATATCCTTGACTTGTTTTTAAAGGATAGAAATGTCTTGGTTTCAAAAGCATAAAGTTGGTTAATAACTTTATGGAAAGTAAAAAGAATGGTTTATCCTAATAAGGTAAACAAAGATTTCTTGACTTGAAAATGTATAGAATATTTGATTGGAAAGTATTGATTCCTTGAGTTATTCTAAAGTTAAGAGACTTGAAGTATTTTAAAAGTATATGATACTTGGTTTTGAAAGTATAAGTCTATTGGTTATAAAAAAAGAATGAAAGTGTCTAACGCATAAAGTTAGTATAACGGCTTTATGAAAGTTGGTTATAGTAACTTTATGGAAAGATAAAAGAGTGGTTTACTCTAAGTAATGTAAGTAATGATAAAAGACTTGAAATTGGTACGAAAGGAAGAATTGTTTTTCCGACGGAAAATCTTCCGAACGCCGGAAAAGAAAAATGTTCGTTGAGGAGAATTAGATTCTCAAAATGCATTATTTGAAGAATATGGAACTTATTATCATTATGAAAAATTATTTTTAAGGATATAAATGCAGGTAGTACGCATGTATGAAACTGTACGATTATGAATCAAGATAGAAATATTTTTGCTAAAAAAAAAAATAGGCATAGTAAAGAGATTATGCCGGAGTTTGTATAGCTTGACAACCGACTAAGAACATTCGGGGACGAATGTTTCTAAGGGGGGAAGAATGTTACACCCCGTAATTCCAGGGCATGCTTTTAAGAACGTACGTAAGAACTAAAAAATGTTAAGATTTGAGACTAGTAAATATTTATCGAAATTATGGATATGTCGGAAAATGAAATATTGCGACAAATGGGAGGGCGACACGTGTCACTCCCCCCCCCCCCCCTTAGTTGGTCTTGGACGAAATGGACCATGGGTGAAATGGTCATTTGACCAATATAGAGATGAGCAAGTCTTGCTAGACTAGAGCTTGATAACATTGACTAAGTCAATGCCACTTGGCTTGATCTTTTATTAAAATACATCCAAGCCACCCAATTGTTCTCATCTTGACCCTTCATGTAGTTATTTAATCATACTAGTAGCAAGACTAGTTCCCACACTTAGACAAATTTCAAGAAAACTTGAAGAACACTAGAGGTTGCTCTCGGGTTTGAGGGTTTTTGCAAGACAAGAATTTTCGTTTGTTGTCCAATAAGCTCCATACTTTAAACCAAGGTTCCTAAGAGTATTGTAAGGGTATCTCAATAGAAATATCCCGGAAAAGTATCGTTTTTGTATTAGTCGCAAGGTGAAAACCTAAGTCACTTTCCTAGGTTTGGATTGGAAGTTAAAGGAAAGTTGTTTGTGATCTTCTAAGGGCTTCAAGTGGCGGATTGGAGTGTCAAGGAGAGGCTCTAAGTTGCTAGGGGGCGACTTCGGATCTTGAAGTTGGATTAATGCTCGTTAAGGTAACAATCTTGTTCTCTTAAGTGTTATAAGATTACATATTGTTGTAGCCTTACATTTTTACTAGCATGAGGTATGTGTATTAAAGATTGATAAGTGATATGGATAGTGGAAGCCTATAGCCGAAATGACATTGTGAGCCATTTGAAATTGAAATACAATTTGGTCGATAACTAGAATCGTCGCATGATATCTACTTGAAGATTTTAGTTGTTATAATCGATTGCGGCTTTATAACATGTTATACTTAGCAACTTGATTGAAAAGGAATTGGAAAGGATGATATGTTGTTACACCTTTTGGCCGAGAATGACATTGCCTTTTTGGACTAGTTTGATATCAATTGTAGGACGGAATTTTACACGTCTTGTAGGCGTGTAATCCCCTATTGTTAACTATATTGTTGAGCCTTAAATGTGGCGTGTTTGGTTATTGAATTCGGTCCTTGAAAAAGGTGGAAAAGTATGTAGAAACAAAGGAAGTGTTGTCCGATTTTCCGTAGAATTTAGTGACTTTGCACTTAGAATATTCTACGTTTGAAGCTAGAAGTTAATAAACGTATTATGGTCACTATAGGTTGACATACTACGTACGGCATATTGTACTTAGCAAGTGGATTTAGCCAAAAAGGTATGTGAACCATCTCCTCTTCTTCTAGCATGATTCCTTATGATAAAGTAAGTAAATCCTACTCCTTAAATGATCCACTCCTTGATTGTACTTGGATTGCCTAATATAGAAGTTGTTTTATATACTTCCTTGATGTAACTGATGTTTTTGGGTTATGTATATTTTAAGGAAGGTGACCTTATCGGCTAGCCTGTTGATTTTTATTGTCTAAGTATTTTTATGAGTTGTGTATGTTCCGCTGCTATTCTCTGATGTATACCTGGAGGGGTGCCCAGGTAGGGCACCAGTCGCGGGCCCGGGGTCGGGTCGTGACACTAATATTGTAATATCGTACTTTTTATGTCAATGACAATCCTTTTTAATTATTATCTTTCTCTTTTTATTATTTATTTTGTCATTATTTTTTTTCTATAATTAATACAGTTCCGTAGCATTATCTCATACAGTCATCGCATAAGATATTGAATAGCTAATGCAACGCCTTCCTAATACCGTCGCATCACCTTCTGCAAATCGTCACATTAGATATGCACCTAATGCGGCGGTGAAATATCGCCATTGCATTAGGTGCATATCTAATGCAACTGCTGTATCAGGCCGTCACATTAGGTCGATCAGTCGTTGCATTAGACCTAATGCAACGATGAAAGGGTCCTATGGTGACGATTTTGAGGCGTCACAGAGCCTTGAAATGTAGTAGTGCCAGACTTTGCTTTGGGTTAGGTGAATTTGCTCTTGTTATTGGGTTGAAATGTAAAGGTGGGACTTCTATCACGGTTAAATTATTTCTCAATAAGTGGGTTGAAACTGTGATGTGGGCCCAGCTTGAAGACTATTTTATTTATACAAGACGGAGGTTAGATGCTGATGCCGTGAAGATTACAATTATTTACTTTGTAAACACTTTCTTGTTTGCTTCATGAAGAAAAAATATATTGACAATGAGCGCTTTGATTTGGTTGAGAGTAGTGAGGTCAATACCTATTCATGGGGGATAGACGTGTCAAATGCGACTGTTGAAGCTTGTACGAACAAGTTCAGGATAAAGCCCACGTTTTATCAACATGGTGAATTCCCTTTGGGGCTACAAATTTGGTTGTATGAGTGATGTCCAGCGTTGGAAGATCGTATTGCTGAACATGTTTCTGGCTTAATCCCCCATATTCTAAGTTGGAAAATAGATTAAAAAAATTATTATTTTAAAAAAAATTAAAATTACTGATTTGTGGGGCGTCACCAAACCTATAACTTTTCTTTTTTGGCCCTACTTACCACTTGACTTGAACATTTTTGAATCAAAAGCTCCTTTTTGGTGTCTTCTTCATCATAAATATATGAAGATGGCTCAAGAACATCAATTTTTCGACCCACCTCAAATCAACTTCAAGTTTCACCAAATTTTAAATATAATTTCTTCTTGATGTAGAGAACAAAACTCATTATGTTTTAAGTTTTAATTTCACCTACTTCAACAAGACCTACTTTCAAGTTCTTCAAAGCTTGAAGGTCATTCAATGGTGGATTCTTCAATACTTGTCCAAATGACCTCCAATTGCCATCAAATTTTATATCCAAGCTCTCCTTGATGAGTAGAACAAGATCCACCAATGTTTGAAGACAATATCACCATCCTTCAACAAAATTCACTTTCAAGTTTCAAACCTTCAAGATCCTTCATTGGTAGAATCTTCAATACAACTCCAAATGCCACGAAATTTGAAACCTAGGGGTTTTTTATATCAAGGAACGCAAATTTAGCATCAAATCCACAAAAACAAAAACATTTTTTTTTTGTGAATTTTTATATATATATATTTTTTATAGTTTTTGGAGATTTTCAAAATAGAAAAACCTAAAATTAAGAATTGTACATACAATCCTTTAGCCTAAGCTATGATACCAAATGATAAATACCATAATGCGGAATCGAAAGATAGGAAGAAATCAAAGATGAGAATTGAAGAAATTGGAGATTAGAAGAGAGAGATAGAAGTAAGGCCCAATTAAATTGAATTTATGGGCAAACTTGGATATATGAAATCCAAACTCTACCAATTAAATCAACGTAAGAGAACCTATACTATTTGAATCAACAAAGAGTAATCCACTAATGAAAAACTCTATTGAAAATCAATGGAAAAGGGTTTCATAGCCAACAATGAAATCCACCATAATTAACTATCACTAACACCATATTAACACTACACCAATTCTACCAAATAAATTAACACACGTTTAGAGTAGTCATCTCAATTCATCAAAGCTAAGTAATGAGATAACAAATATAGTATTTATACTATTTGGCTAAAGAAGACAGTGCTATTTATTAAAAAAAATACCCTTAATGAATCAAGGGCCTTGTTTGGTTGTCTTCTTCATTGATTATGACTTGTATTTAAAGAATAGCCTCTTGCATAAATAGTCACCTTCCGAATTTGACCTATTTAACTCAATTAGCCGATCACATGCTTCTCAAATATGGTGAATGTGCTTCATGGATCATCATTGTCTTGACGCCAAGCCCTACCACGAATCGTAGCTCTTATAATCACTTCGAGCTTCCTAGGATCATATCATTTTGTTTGAGGACTACATTGTGGATGATATTGTGTTGTATATGAAAAAAAAAGATCTTCTATTTATAGAAGTCCAAAACTTCTCCTTCAAGAAAAATGATAAATATGTTAGAATCCTTTTCTACAAAGAAAATAGTTTCCACTTGAAGTGAAATACAATTATGGTAAAATTCAAATAAGGAGGAAATATAGGGGAAACCCTAACAAATCTCCCCTTGGCCTAAATTTTCTGGCAAAATAATCTTGACTCTCCATTTTCATATAATCTTCATCACGGTTGCTTGATATGTTTAAAAATGGAGCCCTTGCGGGTTAAAAGTATTGGAGTCTTTTCGGGTTAGAAGTGGAGCCCTTTCAGGTTAAAAGTATTGGAGCCCTTACGGATTAAAAATTAGCCATTTGCATGGTTAAAATTAAGCCCATTGCAGGGTTAAAACAGAGCCATTTGCGGGGTTAAAAATGTTTTTTGTTTTTAAAGACATTGCAGGATTGTTGAAAATATCATTAATACCTTTTTTTTCTCCACGTGTAGTAGCTCAATTTTCTCTCTCTTATGTGATAAAAAAGAATTTTATTATTGTCAATAGGCTGCAACTTGCAACTTGATATGAATCTGAATCATTGACGCTGATACCACTTGTTGTAATCGAAATAATCAGGGCGTCGTGTGGAAACTAACAATTGCAAACCTTGAACGACGATAAATCAGACAACAAACAAAATTATAAAAAAGACTTATGATATGATATGAGTTTGGTCGATTGACCTACATATGATAAACCTGATATAAAAATATTTTAAAACTATTAAGAGAAAAATCACCCCCTAAACAAAATTTTATTTGAGTACTACATTGTGGATGACATTGTGTTGTATATGAGAAGAAAAAATCTCCTATTTAAAGAAGTCCTAAACTTCTCCTCCAAGAAAATGATAAATATGGTAGAATCATTTTCTACAAAGAAACCCTTTTCTATTAAGAAAACATTTTTGAAGTAGAACACAATTATGGTAAAATTTAAATAAAGTAGAAAATTCAGGACAAACCCTAACAATGTTTACACCAAACCAATGGATATTGACATGTGTTAGTATATATACGACTATCACTTAATTATGATTATATATATATATATATATATATATACTTCATTTATGGTAAGTTGTATTGATTTGGTGTACGAGACTCAGTGGAATTAAATAAAAGATCCAATATGAAGTGTATTCTACTATTATAGTGTAATTTATATCAATACAAGTGAACTTGTCTGTGGAAACAACCTCTTGCAGAAATGTGAGGTAAGACTGCATACAATAGACTATTGTGGTCCGACTCTTCCTGCACTCACAGAATGAGTTTAGTCGCGTCACTCTACAAGTGAATTTGTCAGCGAATGTCATTAAAAATCAAAATATGATAGATAATTATTATTAAAATTTCTAATTAAAAATCAATCTTTTGTCATTAATTGATTTTATCGTCTCTCTGTTCTCTAATTATAACACCAAACATTGTTCTAATTATATTTTCAAGGTTGATATTAAATGAAAAAAGAAAACTCACCTCAACAAATACAATACCCCACATATAACTCTCCTTATCTTTGATCTTCCAATCTCTATCATATCATATGTCATTGATGTAGCAAAAGCTAGCAATGCAAACCTTCCCATCTTAATTATTAATGTAAATACATAGTATAAATATAGGTAACAATAAATTTTTGTATGCATGGAAAGGGCAGACGAAGACATAGGATTCTGGAAACAAAAAACGAAAACTTTTTCTTTAGGAGAGCGTGCTTGACAAAAAAAAGTCTTTTAACTCCAAATGAAGGGTAAAAATAAGCATAAACAAAAGAAAAAGGCAAATCAACGATCAACTATTTTTTATGACCTTAAAAGGTGGTTTAACTTTTAATGTGCCAAAAATAAAGTGAAACCACGCAAGTATATAGGAATCCCAAGTATATAAACGTTACATTTTATAGCTAAGAAAAGAGAAATGAATATAATTAGTTGTTAAGTCTATATATAGTCCTTTAAGCTTCATTTTCGTCTGGTTTCATCATTATCTTAGTTGGAAAATCTTGTTAAGGGGAGCGTTAGCCTAAGATTTTACAAGGACCCATTTCTCATAATTTTAGCTAAATATTTGCCACTTTGCACATGATGTAGTGCACAAACAACGAGAGGGTTATCTCAAAAAATTTGAGGGTCCTGTTCTAATTCGTAAAAGTAGACCCTTAATATAAATAAATATACGATTTCAATACGGACTCACCTCTGGATGCAGGAATAGCAACATGGACTAAATGCCCCGTCCAAGCCAAGGAATTGTAAACTCCCGATTTAGACATGAAAATAGGTCATTCCGGACCTTTTCCTCATGGAACGAGAAGACCGATGACACTATTTTATCTGTTCTAACAACGTTCGAAGCCTAACATCATTGCAAGCAATAATTAGAAATTATTTTAAATTGTAAATAACAACACAATACAACTTCAAGTTAATCAACCCATACTTTGATTAGGCTAAGACCTACGAATTATAGACATTTACCATAAATTATGACTAATACTACTTAATAAAAAATTAGCCCCTAAATTTTTTCGTTTTTCGGAGGCCCTGTGCATTAGCACACCTCGCACGGCCAAAAAGGGTCCTGCAACAAGATAAATCTTTTTACGTTTTTAAGGGGGAATTATTCCCAACTATACTTTCTGTTGTTTTTCCAATAAAAGTTGGATCATATAATTTGTTTTCCTAACAGTGAGTCAAAGGAATAAGGATAAATTTTAACTTATTGGTAAATCAACGTTCCTAACATAAGCTATATTTACGATTACCGTGATTCGTTTATAACGATGGTACTAATACTTGCTTTTTCCAGCTTCTTTAATACTAGGAGTAAGTATTTAGTTTTTGTTGTTTTTTCAAATATTTTCATTCCTACTAAAAACACACCTTTTAGTGTTAAGAAATTAATTAAGCAGCACGTTTAATGCTAGCTATATCCGATATATACGCAGAAAAATGGAAAAAATAATAGAAAGAAAAAAGAAACTAAACACATGGGCAAACTCTCCCAACATGTCAAGGTTAGTGTCAAATCAAAGGTAATTAGTTATCATAATAAGCTCATTGAACATTGAGAACTGAATGATGATTATTACGCAATATGTTTGTCCAATACTGTTTCGTATATCTGTCCACATGAAATTCATTCTTCTTTTATTTATTTGTGTTTATAATTGTGGTTGCTTATACATATAAAAAGAAATTATATTATTTTTATCTTCAACGGAATATAAATATAAAATCTCATAATTTTCAATCTACTTCATTGATTCACGTACTTTACCTAAAGGAGACATAAATTTAAGAGTGGTCAATTACACTTGAATTCAAAATCTAAGAATGCTATAATGAAAACCATTCAAGCTCATCATTGATAAATTCGGCTCTAGGTTGAATATATTCCATTGGAATTAGATTCTTTCAAGATCAACTCTTATCATATGATCCTAAAAAGTTAAATGCTATCATCACATTCAATTTGCAAGTGATGCAAGTTATGAGTTGCTTAATTATCAATACAACATACGCTCCCTATATAGACATATAAAGTGGTAGGGGGGAAATCTAGAATAGTGAGTTAGACGTGAAGGCCTTAGACCATGGACTAATGTTGTCAAAATTAATCAAGAATGAAAAACATAACTTTAAAGTAATAGAGATATATATACCCGAGCGGATTTAAGTTATATATCGGTACACTATTAGTGTAGCATAAATAATTATAGCAAATTAATTATCATTTTTATCAAACTATCAATTAATAATTATATATTTTAGCATCCAAGGGGTTGGCCTAATAGTCAATGAAGTGAGTAGAAAATTATAAGGTTTCAGGTTCAAATCATTACAAAGTCAAAAGACTAGGTGATTTCTCATTCCATATGTCCTAGCCTTGATGTACAAAGTTATCTGATACTTGTTGTTAGTGGGAGGTCAATTGCAGGTACTCCGTGATACTAGTCGAGATGCGCACAAAGTGGTCCGGATACCACAGTCATAAAAAAATTATATATCTTAAAAACATATCACTATAATATAAACAATTTGGTTGTGTAAATATATTTTTGAACATTAATAACTTAAAATCAATTTTCAACTTAGAAACTTTTACCTAGGGTTCCATCAGGTTTTCACACCTTTTTAGTTCATTATCTCTGTTCCACCGACCCTTATATTTCCCCCATCTTTCCTTTTACATGCACCTGGCAAATAGATTCCCTCTCTAGAAAGCTTGTTTTGTACATGTACATCATTTATTTTTTCTTCTTTTCCTGGAGAAATGATAGTAGATTGTATAATTATTGGAGTATATCCTTTGGCGCTTATTAGAATTTGGAAGATAATGAATGAATAACCTTACGAAGAGGGGTAGCTAGATAGGGTAGGGTTTGAATCTATTACTTCGAAAGGGTTGAACACCGTGTTATTTTTTGTTACGTAAAATAATTTAATAACCTTTTGTGATACTTAAAAAATATGAGTAATTTTCTCATTACAAAAAATAATTCCCTTCGGTATAACAAAAGTAAAATTTGAGTGATTATACATGAATTTTGGGGTTCTTATAACTTGAAGCCATGACCCATTTTTGGCGGAGATAACTTTTGACACTTGGATGATTTCATATGACAGCAAACATACAAGAGTTAGATAAATGTCACCTATGGAATGATTTCGTATTGTACTATACTATATTATATATATTTATCAATGCTAGTGTACTGTGTATATTATAAGACAATGTGCTGCTGCTTTTGTTTAAGAATAAGGTCGTTAGCAATGTTTCATTTGGCTTCTCTTTGGCTTTGGGGATTGAAGGACAAGGGGACAACGTGGACCCTCCGTGACATCTTTGTACAAAATTTAGAATAACAAAGAATTATGTGAATTTTTTCGGGACAAAATCAATAAATGAGTTTGTTAGAATTTTCGTAACTTAAACGGTGAATATGCACTCCCGGTGGAGCACCTTCAGCATACAATTTTTACTCCTAAAAACAGATGGTCCGTTATATGTATTTATACTGAATGTAAACGTGTGAATAGTGTGTATAGTCAAATCATAATTAGAATATTTTCATATATTGTGTAAATATAATTATAGTAAGATTAAGATTTCTCTTGTAATTAGGTTTAAGATTTTTATTATAAAATGAATGAATATTGTACACTATATATACTTTGATATTAATAAAAAGACTTTAAAAAAAAATTAATATCATCTTAGATGATATCAGAGCTTAAACCTATTTATTTTTCCTCCTCTCAATTTCGTCTTCCCCGAGGTCTCCGAATTCCTCTCTGACATACGTAATATAGTTTATTTCTTTGTGTTGCAGAAGAGAAAAAGATTGCTACACTGTATTTCTCGTTCCCTTCTGCACACTTGGCTAATTGTCTTCTCTTTAAAGCATTGAACTTCTTTGTTTCTTTCTTTTTGTTTCTCAGTCAACAAAGGCTGCACACTTTTTGTTTTTATCCGCTGATAGTGGTCAGTGACCATTAGTCAAATTTATGGCCTTAGAGTCACAAGTTCGATTTTCGACGAATACGTTCTCCGGGGCATATGTCTCGTATTAAAGCCTAGTAGCTTAACCGCGCGGGCATGTTGCAGTGTGGGTTTGATTCCCTCCAGACAAGTCCTGTTAGGGGGTCAAACCTTGTAGCATTGATCCGTTGGTAGCGATCAGACACTGAATGCGAGATGCACATCCCGCGATTTACCCGACGGAGACGGCTAAGGACGGGTTCCATCGCCTCCAAGAGCCTAATACCAGTACTTGTGCAGGTACTAGCGATATGACATATGGGTACTAAAGCCACCCCGAGACCTGGATTATCAAAATTCTTTTGATTGTTTCTAAGGTCACAAAAGCTGCAGAGACAAGCCTCTATCTCAATTTCGTCTTCCAAATAGTTTTTTCCTTTTTCTCGCGGTCCTCTCTTCCTAATTCACTATAATGACTTCGTCCACTCCCTTAATGAATTTGGGTTCGACTTTCACATCTGTAAATCAGTTTAGCGCCGCAGTGCCCCAACAACACCAGTACAGCGTCGCGCCACCATCGCAGTTCCAGTATCAGCAACCCTACAACCAGTTCTCCCACCACGGGTTGTTGTGCCCTACTTCAGCCCCTTGGCAAGTCCAGTACCCGCAGCAAGCCCACTTCATGCACGGCCAGTTCCAGTAGCGTTCGTCCAGCATGACACTCACTGAGTTAGGTCAGGCCTTCAGCAGTCTCAATGTGCAACAGCTTGACAACAACTAGTACATGGACTCCGGAGCCACGTCTCACCTCACCCGCTCTGCAGATAATATTCTCAAATTGTTTGGTTTAAAACATCCTCAATTTGTGACAGTTGGTAGTGGTCACCGCATTCCAGTAAAGGGTTATGGTACATCCTACACACCACCTCCTAATCCATTCCCCCTTAACATACCATATATGCCCCACATGTGATTAAGAATCTAATCTCTATCCGCAAATTTACTCGTAATAATTCAGTCTCTGTTGATTTTGACCCTTTTGGTTTCACTGTGAAGGATCTTCATACGGGGACACCTCTCACGAGATGCAATAGCACGGAGATCTCTATCCATTCACTCCCACCTCCGCTGTCAGATATTTCTCTCCCGTCTATCTAGCGGTTATTTCTTCTTCAACATGACATAATAGGCTTGGTCATCCAGGAGCCCCCGTTTTTAATTTTCTTAGATGCAATAATTTCATTACTTGTAATGGAAAGTTTGCCCAAAATTGTGTTTCTTGTTTTTTAGGCAAACATACTCGTCTTTCGTTTAAATCATCTACTAGTGTTACTTTTGCACCTTTTGATATTATACATTCTGATTTATGGACATCACATGTTGATAGTTCTCTCGGTCATAAATATTATCTTATCTTACTAGATGATTTTTCTCACTATGTATGGTTGTTTCCTCTCAATTTTAAATCGGAAGTGTTTGACAAATTTCTTGAGTTTCGAACATTCATTCAAACACAGTTTGAAAAAAGGTATAAAATCTTTTTAGTGCGATAATGGTCGTGAATTCAACAACTCTATATTTCATCGTTTTGTTCTAATAAATGCATGGTCTTTCGCTTCTTCTGCCCCCACACCTCTCCTCAAAACGGTAAAGTTGAAAGAATCATCTGCATCATTAATAATATGATTCGCACTCTATTGATTCATGCCTCCCTACCTTCGTCCTTTTGGGTCTATGCTGCTAACATGTCAGAATACATTCTCAATATTCTCCCAACTAGCACCCTTCAAAATATGACCCCTACCGAAATCATCTATCATAGAGTCCCATCTTATGAGCATCTTCGGATATTCGGTTGTCTATGCTATCATAATCTTGCCTCTACTGCCCCTCACAAACTCGCTCCTCGGTCAACTCCATGTGTCTATCTAGGTTTCCCACCAAATCATAGGGGCTATCTATGCTATGACTTATCCACTCGTCAGATCCACATCTCTCGTCACGTCATATTCGACGAGACCACATTCCCGTTCTCGAATCTTAAAAAGTTCCAAAAACCGGATTACTCTTTTCTTGACGAGCTTATCATCTCTCCATCATTCTCAGTCAACTAGATCATAGCACTGCCACAAAATCACCTTCTTTGCCCAGTAGTTCTTCTTCAGCGTCAGCGCCGCGGCCCCAAAACTCCTGCGAGCAGATTTCCTCCAGCGCCGCGGCGCCTCTGACGGCGTCAACTCCTCATTCTCCCTATCCAACCAATCCTTCAGTCTCGGCTCTTTCCACTCAGCTGACACAACCTCCCACTGTCTTCACTCACCAAATAGAAACTCGTGCAAAGCATGGATTCTTCAAACCCAAAGTTCAATTTAACTTGTCTGCCCAAACCATTTCTTCAATTCTCAAGAACCATATATTGGCTAAACAACACCCTAATTGGAATGCGGCTATGTTTGAGGAATTCAATGCTTTAACTAAATAACACACATGAGATCTAGTACCTAGACCTGACTGGGTGAATGTGATTCGTTGTTTGTGGCTATTTCATCACAAATTCAAGGACAGTGGAGACCATGAGAGGTATAATGCACGACTTGTGGCTAATGACACAAATCAACAGGAGGACATTAATTGTGGTGAGACATTCAGCTCGGTTGTCAAACCGGCTATCATCTGCACAGTTTTGAGCATTGTTATGGACAAACACTGTCTGATCCATCAGCTTGATGTGAAAAATGCATTATTACATGGGGATCTGAGAGAGACAGTCTACATGCATCAGCCGCCAGGGTTCACCCATCCAGCAGTTCCTCACTATGTGTGTCGTCTCCGTAAGTCACTATATGACCTGGAACAGGCCCTCCGTGCGTGGTATGATCGCTTTGTCAGGTATATCTTACAGATTGAGTTTGTATGCAGCATGAGTGATACATCACTCTTCATGTGGATGATATTGTTCTTACTGCCTTCTCTGACGGATTGAAAAATGAGATTATTGTCTTGCTTAAGTCCGAATTTGTAATGACAGATTTGGAGAAGCCGAGTTACTTATTGGGGATATCAGTGATCTGCCAACCACGTGTTCTTGTGTCAGCGTAAGTATGCAGAGGAGATCGTGTACAGGGCAAAAATGGCGAATTGCAAGGTTTCACCTACTCCAGTTGATTCGAAATCTAAGCTCAGTGCTATGGATGGTGCTCCAGTCTCCGATCATACTCTGTATAGGAGCCTTTCCGGTGCACTTCAGTACCTCACATTCACAAGGCCAGACATTGCTTATGTTGTTCAACAGTTATGCCTTTTCATGCATGCCCCAGGGAGTCTCATTTCACTGCTCTTAAGCGTATCATTCGATACATTAAGGGCACACTTGATTATGGTTTGCACTTATACCTCTCTGCACCAAACAGGTTGCTCTCTCATACAGATGCAGATTGGGCAGGGTGTCCGGACACGTGACATTCCACCTCTGACTTTTGTGTATTTTTAGGGGACAAGCAACAGGCTGCCCTATCTTGTTTCAGTGTCGAGGCTGAGTACAGAGCCGTTGCAAATGTGGTAGCTGAGATTTGTTGGCTCAGAAATTTATTGTTGGAACTTCAGTGTCCTTTGCGTCAGACATCTATTGTGTACTGTGATAACATCTCTGTCATTTATCTTTCTCATAATCCGGTTCAACATCAGTGAACCAAGCACATTGAGATAGACATACGCTTTGTTCGTGAGAAAGTTGCGTTAGGCCATGTCAGAGTGTTATATGTTCCATCATCCTATCAGTATGCAGATATATTTATCAAATGACTTCCAGACAGTTATTCTTAACTTCAGATTCAGTCTTAGCGTCCGGCCTCCTTCCGCTCCGATTGAGGGAATGTGTAAACGTGTGAATAGTGTGTATAGTCAAAATAACAATATTCCCTACCCATAATTAGAATATTTCCATATATTGTGTAAATATAATTATGGTAAGACTAGTATTTCTCTTGTGATTAGATTTAGGATTCCTATTATAAAAGGAATGAATATTGTACACTATATATACTTTGATATTAATGAGAAGACTCTCAAGAGAGATTAATATTATCTTACACGGAAGGTGCTTTGTTATTACAAGTTTGAACCTCATCAATTTACAAGTCTGGAACATGGCAGCCATTACCAAGACTTGCTGGAATCTTTCACATAAAACAGATATGTTATGGATCAAATGAATTCATTCCTACTATATTAAAGATCAACAATTTCAAACTACTCCTATTCCTCAGCAAGCCTGTTGGATGATTAGGAATGTCTTTGAAGCAAGAGTTAATTTGGATCAATTGACAAGATCAATCAAAGATGGGAAGAGTATAATTAGTCAGTTCTACCATCAGATAATAGGGGATCTGCCTAAGGTGATCTGAAAATGCTTTATGTTCAAGAATGATGCCGGACCAAAGGCAAAATTTACAATGTGGTTGCAAGTCCAACGCAAACTCTTAACTGCAGATATACTTACAAAATGGGAAATCAAAGTCACCGGGAAAGGTTTGGTGGGTGGGGTAGGTAGGTTTCCTTATAAATAGTTTTTTTTAATTAGTTAAATATATATTTTAAATAGTTTTTCTTTTTATTTTCTTATAATTAAACTTTTAATAATTTTGTTGACCTAAATGATACACGTCATTATTTAATTCGTTATTTTGTTATGTCACCCACGATTGTACTACACATATTTATACTTTTGGCTGATTATAAAAAAGGTGTATAGATGGTTCAAATTCGGAGTGTAGAAGTGTTCAATTGGTACAGATCTAAGTTGACATGTCTAAGTAGAATTTGTGGACAAGTTTAACCGGCGGCGAAAGACTTAAGCCTAAAAGCAAAATGTGTTCATTAGACACACAACATGACACGGGCACAATATGTACGTAATACACTACTTTTGAGCACGTGAAAGATTTTCTCTCCTTTTCTTAAATTTTTTCTTCGATCTCCTCCTCCTTCTTCTCCGTCCGTCACTATTGCAACGGTAAAATCGGTAAACCATCTTCCTCCATGTCAAAAATCTCACAAGAAATATGGGGATCACCTACGATTGTTCATTTCGGATTATTCGATTCGAAATTTCGGATATCCGAAAATTTCGAATCGGTAAAATTATGATTCGAATCTGATCTGAGAAAAATCGGATATCTGAAATTTTCGAATCGGATAACCGGATATCCGAAATTTAAATGTTGGACATTGAACTCCTTTGGATTATAAATTTATAATGCACAAATATGACAGCTAATAATTAAATAAATATTATGTAGTAATAATAATAATAAGTATAATTATTATGCGAGAATTACTTACTCTAAAAGGATATTTCTTCTTAAAATAGTATGATCTATGTATTGTTGATATATATATTCTTATTCGAAAGCATATTCCACATTAATTGATATTATAATTTTTTATATTATCTTATATTACTATTTTTAATAATGCTACATTAGTTATATAACTATTCAATCTTTTTATAAGATCAATCATATAACATATTATCTTTTCAAGTTTTTAGTTTAAATGTATTACAATATTAGCGTATTATTACGATAAAATAAAAATTATAATTCAATTTAAGTTATTTCTTATCTTAACAAAAGGTCATTCTTTTTAAAAATTAGAAACCAAAAATTTAAAAAAAAAAATCAAAAAATCAGATATTTCGAATATCGAAAGTAAAGAAATTGTAATCCGTATCCGATCCGATTTTTTTCGGATATTCCAAACTCAAAAAAATGGACTGGATATCAGATTTTTCAGATCGGATCGACCGAATTATTATGAACAGCCCTACCCGAAGGTAATAAAGCTAAAAAAATATTTAGATAGACTAGGATGAGTGTCGAAGTGTTTTGGACAAAAGGGTGGAGGCCCAAGAGGACAAAGTCGATCGGAAGTTGCTGGGGCCCGTCAAAGGCTGTCACCCCGATAGTTGATGTGTGTTTTAATACATAGATGATAATTGTTCAAGTAAACAAAGAGAACATATAATAGTTGGGATATTAAACTCGCAAAAAAAAAATCAAATGTGTATTTGATCATTATTTCAATAAAAAAGATCATATTTATCCCACTCATTGTTAAGTCACGTGAGTTGCGACGCCTTTAATTCAATCAACTAGAAATAAACCTCCATCCAAACAAGCAGTATTTTGTATTGAAGAAATGTATACGGAAATCTGATAAATCTCATAATACGTAGCAGTAGGATCACGAATATTGTCAAGTACCATTTAGGGTTAGTTTGATACAACTTATTAAAAAAAGCTTTTAGAAGTAGAGTTTTTCAAGTAGAATTTTTTATCAAAAAATTGTTAGGTGTTTGATTGTCAATAAAAAAAATACTTTTAAATTAAAAATGGGCAAATCCAAAAGCTATTTTGCCTCTATCAGGCAAAAATCCAAAATTTTGGCTTCTCCCCAGTAGAGGCCAAAAGTGTTATTTTTTGTCAAAAACATTTTTGGCAAAAACCACCAACACTGCTTTTGGCAAAAAATACACTTTGACCTTTTGAGAAGCCCAACCAAACGGACACTAACAAACGATGAGGAAAAATAAGGGGGTTCTTATTTTAGTCATTAAATATAGTCTCGTGGATTTCAGGGTTATTTTTTAAACTTTCCCCTTCATACCCGCTCTCAAAAGCAAAAATCAATTAATTATTCTAACCCGACTTTAAAGAAAATAATCAACTTTCAGACACCATGAATGCGAGTTGTAGCTTGATGAAGAGCGGACCGCAAGGTCACGAGTTCGATCCCCTGCATAAACCTTCTTGGTTGAGCCTGTCACACATGGCTTGCCAAGTGTGGTTTACATGGCTGACGTGGTTTGCGCTGCATCACACCGGTTTACTCTGCGCACTCGAAAGAAGAATACCATGCCTTCACAAAAAAAAACTTTCAGACAGAGAAACCAACATGAACACTTCACTTCAAAAAAATCATTTTCAAGGCTTCATATATACCTTTAGATTTACGTTACTGCATACTCTGTAAACCCAAGTTTACTTCTTTCTCTAAACCAAATCCCGACACAAAATATTCTCCGTGTCTCAATTTATGTGATATTAAAATTTTGAGAGTCAAACTTTTTATTTTTGACATAAATCTTTAATTTTTTTAAATGAAATTACATATTTAGAAATTATAATTATTACAAGTTACAATAATTAACAATTTAAAATATTTAAAAAGTATAAAAAATAATCATGTTAAAAAACAAATTCGTGTGATTCTCGAAATCTGAAAGGAGCCGAGAATTGAGTTAGAGGAACTACTCCTTCCTAGGGCTGCACAAAAGTCGGTCCGGACCGAAAAATTGAACCGGACCGAGAAATTCAGTCCGATCTTCGGTCCTAGTGATCTGAGTTTTCGGTTTTCGGTCCGGTCCGGTCCGGACCGAATTTTAAATATATCTATTTTTTATAATAGATATAATTTCTAATATATATTGAAATATATAATTCCTAATATATATAATTCCTAATTTTCTAAATTCCTAATATATAATATATATATATATATATATAATTTCGGGTTGGGTTCCGGAGCCCGGTTTATTTTTTAAAATTGAATTTTCAATACTGAAATTGACATTCTCGGACACATTACCACGAAATTTGTACGTTGAAATCTATTGTATATCGCGAGATATTTAGATTTGAAAAGGGGAAAAACGTAACGATTTGGGGGAAAAGTGAAATTGAGGGGCAATATGGACGTTTTTGGAGAAATCGGCTGAATCAAACCAATTTACAACCTATATTTGATATGCCAAAACGTCCGGCCAAGTGGTAGCGAGGAGTGGGCTGAGGGCTTGGGGCAAATGCATTCGGTCCAATAAATGGACCGAAAATGACTGGATCGACCAGCATCGACCGAGAAATTCGGTCCGGTCTTCGGTCCTAGTGATCTGGATTTTCGGTCTTCGGTCCGGTCCGATCCGGTTTTAACCTTTTGTACACCCCTACTCCTTCCGTCCCATATTAATTGGAAAGTGTTTTTTTTATAAATTTATCCTTATTTCTCCTCATAAACAAGGCTAAGTGAATTTGAACGTAAAATTTTTAAAATGAAATTTACATATTTAGCAATTAAAAAGTAAAAATTATTCTATGTCGCAACATTACAACAAATATTTAAAAAGAACTCGTGTGATTCTCATGAATTGAATTGAGAGGGAGGAAGTATATATTTTGTGTTGGAATGCATAGAATTCCAATACTATAAACAAGTGAATCCAAAGTTGTGTTTCATTACAAAGTGGAGTGGAAAGTCCGAATCCTAGGAGAAAGTGGAACAGTTGTTTCCCCTTTTCTGTCCCCTTAGCCATTTGTTATATAAATCAAAGGGTCTTGTGTACCATAGCATGCAAGCTATAGGTTGAGAAAAATGCAGAGTATGAAGAAGAAGGCAGCCAATGCTAACAGTAATGCAAATAATGGTGATGTAGCTAAACCAAAAGAAAGACATATTGTTTCTTGGTCTCAAGAGGTACTAATTACTGTTATTTGGTATTTGTTTCTTGATTTTTTTTTACTCTAACTAATTTGGAATTGAGACGTACTTAATTGGTTTATTTGAATTTGTGTTTTGGCATCCGTTTATTGGGATTTTGCTAGAACGGTTCTTTTTATTTTTTATAACTGTGGTGTGCTTGTTACGTGTTACTTGCTAGCTTGTATAGATAGGAAATGTTATGCTTCCACTGAAAATTGAACCTGAGACCTCATCATTCTCGGTCCTTAATTTTTGAGTTGTTGTGTTGGTGTATTGATGATTTTCTGAAATGAAATGGATTGTTTTATGTTGCAGGAGGATGATATACTACGAGAGCAAATTCGTATCAATGGAACTGATAAGTATAGTTCTCCCCCTTTTGATTTTGTTTAAAATATTCATAAAAGACCATATGTTTGGTATCTAATAAGCTAAAAAGAAAATTTTGGTCATGATGCATTGTATAGTTGGACTATGATAGCTTCAAACTTTAAGGATAAAACAACCAGACAATGCAGAAGAAGGTTAGTCCAAAATGTCCTCCGTTTTTTTCTCCTTAATTTATAGGGCAACCACTCTGTATTTGACTTTTTACCTTTACCTTTTACTATTGTGTCCATTCCGATTTATGTGTCATTGTTTGACTGTGCACATATTTTAAGAAAAAAATAAGGATTTTTAAAATTTCTACTCTAAAATAAGTCACATATATATATATTTGTGCAACTATAAATCATCTCATTAAAGGTAAATAGACATTTTAAAGTTAAATTCTTACTATATAGAAAAGTATCATTAGACCGACTAAAAAGGAAATGAATGTCACATAAATTGGGATGAAGGGAGTACTATATATATATATTTTTGTCAACCTAAGTGATTGTGTTTTAAAAATCTGCAGATGGTTCACTTATTTGAACTCTGATTTCAAAAAAGGTGGATGGTCACCTGAAGAAGATATGCTTTTATGCGAGGTAAAATTGATATATGATTGCTTCCTTCATCATCACTTATTTTAGCATTGTTCTTAAGTCGTGTTTCTGTTTCGACTGATGTCAATTAATGTCATTTTGGAGTTGGATAGATTGCTTAAAGGCATTGTTATTACAATGTCGATATCTCATAGAAAAAGATTGCTCGCGCCTTGCAGGCTCAGAAGATTTTTGGAAACAGATGGACCGAAATTGCCAAGGTGGTGTCAGGCAGGTAAGCAGCATTGTATTTGGTGCTAATTGTTAGAAATTTTTGTGTTTAGTTGGGAAAGTTGTGTTTTGAACTTTTTTTCCTGCATGTTAATACAGAACGGATAATGCTGTGAAGAACCGGTTCACTACACTCTGCAAAAAGAAAGCAAAGCATGAAGCTTTGGCTAAAGAAAACAGCACTTCATACATTAATCTAAATAACAAGAGGATTATCTTTCCAGATAGGCTCGATATTGACAGAATATCTAATGTTTCCGAGCCTGTGAAGAAGTTGAGGTAAATGAATACAGCATGGTTAAATTATGTCGCAAAGAGACCAAAGTTAAGTATTATAACATGAAATTGTCTTGATGTAGGAAGAGACATATTTTAGATGATTGTGTGAATAAAAATCAACCGCTTAGACGTCCATTTGCAGTGCTTGGTCAGAATTTCCATATTGCTGGGGCAAATACAGCATCTCATCAGCATATTAACAACATGAAAGAGAAATCTGAAAACGGTAATTTTCAATCTTTGACAGTAAACTTCGTATATAAAAGGGACAGTGGAATATCAGATGAGGGAACAGCATAATCGATTATTTCAACTGGGCAAAGGAAATATGTAACTATTTCTAGATTTTCAAGCAGATAGTGAAGGAACATTCCTTAAGAAGAACGATCCAAAGATATATGTATTGATGCAACAAGCAGAATTACTGAGCTCACTGGCACAAAAAGTTAATTTGGAACACACTAACCAAAGTCTTGAAAATGCTTGGAAGGTGAGGTCAATAGTTGCTCTTTTTCTTTCCTTTTTCTGTATCCAAAAAGTTAGTAATAATTTTCTAGTTTTTGGATATAGACCCTAAATCTAGTTTCTTCTAATTCTACTCCACTCCTTTTATAATAATTGCATAATCCCTGTGGTTCATCACTAGGTAAGCTATTTTTACATTAGTGGCCGCAGAAGTTGTAATCTCGCTGAGGAAGCAACAAGCTGTAAATAAAACCTTACTCCTACATGACTTTTTCTGTTGTAGTCAGGCAGGACTCATGATCCACCTACTTGCATGATTTATATATTTGACAAATGGCAAAATATTGTTCAGCCCCGTGACAATATTTGAATATTGTGCAGGTACTTCAGGATTTTCTTCATCAAACGAAGGAAGGTGATATGCTCAAGTTCCAGCTTCCTGAGATGATTTCCGGACATGATACTCATAAGGACCTGATAACGGACTCAAGTAGTAACGAAGGGAGCCGACCATCTAAAAGGTATTGACCAGAACAAGCTCATTTTTCCTACTGCAGGTTTATCCTTTACCACAGTCTAAAATCTAGATATACAGGCAACCTGATTTACCTGAAGAGTCTGGTGGCAGTTCAGAGTACAGTACTGGATACACTCTGCTGTCGCGTGCACTGGGTGATAAAATAGAAGGAAGTCAAGTTAAGCCGTGTGCGCATGATCAGGACATTGAATCTGGAATGCAGAATTCTCAAATAGGTGATCAAACTGGAGTTCAAGAATTGGAAAATGGACTTTTCTGCGATTTATCACTCCCTCATGGTACGACAAATTTCATATCTTGGGCAAATGACTACAGGATTTTATTACATACTCCCTCTTTCCCAATTTATGAGACACTTCTTCTGTTTTAATCAGTCCAAAAAAATAATGACATTTTTTCATATTTAGTACTCCCTCTGTCCCAATTTATATGATGTAGTTTGACTGGGCACGAAATTTAAGAAATAAGGGAAGACTTTTGAATCGTGTGGTCTAAAATAAGCCAAAAATATTTGTGCGATTATAGATCATCTCGTTAAGTGTAAAAGATAAAGTTTAAGTAAAATTGTTGCCAAATAAGGAAATGTGTCATTCTTTTTGGGTCTGAGTAAAAAGGAAAATGCGTTATATAAATTGGGACAGAGGGTGTATAATTTAACTTGTAGTTTTTCCATTTTACCCTTAATGAAATGATTTCTAGCCACATAAATTTTTATTGCTTATTTTAGATCACAAGTTTGAAAAGTCTTCATTTTTCTTTTAAACTTCAAGTCAAACAACTTCACATAAATTGGGGCCGCTGGAGTATTATATAGCTATGCCGAATTGTTATGTTCTTATAAAAATGGTTACTTTGCTTGCAGCAGATACTCCGACTGTTTGTGATGAAATGAGAGCAAATCATGGACCAGAAACAACTGAATGTGAATATCCTAAGGAAGATTTCAGTTCTCCTCTCCAAGTAACTCCACAATTCAGATCATTAGCTGCAGCAATACCCAGCCCAAAGTTTTCTGAAAGTGTAAGAAATCATTGCTTTATGGTTTGGAGTTTGGACATATATTAAGATGTAATGCTTCGGAACAAAACAGTTCAAGTTGAAATGCATTGAGGTAATAAATAAAAAGTTGTACATGTATTCCTAGATAACTTAATCCATCAACAAAAGGTTATAAGTTTGCGTAAGTGAGACAATGCATAAGCAATAGACATTTGTGATAAGTCTATATCATAATATCCTTATAGGCAGAGTTTCTATTCAGCGGTTTCATTGACTTCTACGAAAACTATAACATCACACTGTCTATCGTACAACTAGAGCTACATTTCTAGCTCAAAATTGTTTCTTAAGTTCTGATAACTAAATATTTCTAGCTTAGTTTAATGCTCCTCATCATAGCTTTTTTTATGTGAATTCAGATGCAAGACTGACATAAATTTTGTACCGTTTTATTCAGGAGAGGCAATTCCTATTGAAGACACTGGGAGTTGAGTCTGCATCTCCTCATCTAAGCCCGCAACCTCCATCTTGCAAAAGGGCGCTCCTCCAAAGCCTATGAACAATTATATTGATCAACCTCACGCAGAGATCCGTCATAACTTCCATCAAGTGTTTTCAACATATGTACCTAGTCTGCTTTCTTAATATGTCTCATTCTTTTTCCGTGTCATTGTGGAACTCGCGTGGGGGTATTCGATGTTTCCACAAGTTTTTTGGCATTGGATAAGCTCATTGTACATAATATTTAGTGTAATTATAAATTGGTTGTTAGTAACCTGTGTTCAAAATAGTAAACCTGAATATATAATTAATTATTCGAACCCACATAATTTATTGTGTGTCCTTAAGGAATTTAATCCCCTTACTGTACCCGAAGTGTTGGATTACTTCCTCCCACGATAGAACGAGTATACATGTTATTGGAGTAGCGGTACCTCAAACGTCAATAACTTCATCAAACTTAAAAGACAATCACAAACCACACAAAGACAATACTTTTTTGGTAAGAAAAAAATACAGAAGAAGATTGCATGAATTTGATATTTTGGTATTTTAAAATATGAGGCAAAGCCTCTGAATTTATAGACAATGAAAGGGTGAGATGGAGAGGTGCACTCCAAAAGCTGTCTTTTCTCATTTCCCTTCACACCTTAACGATGAATTTATAGACAATGAAAGGGTAATTGCGGGGGTTAACGATAAGTTGGAAGTTTGGAAAACGACCTTAGAATCTAAAGGATTTTGGTTAAGCAGGACTATGACGGAGTATATGGAGTGTAAGTTCAGTGACGTGATGCAGGAGACCGATATGGAAGTGAACATTGAGGCACAAGCTATACTCAAAAGAAGAAGCTTCAAGTATCTTGGGTCCATAATACATGGTGAAGAGGAGATTGACGATGATGTTGCACACCGTATTGGAGTAGGGTGGATGAAATAAAGGCTTGTTGCCGGGGTGCTTTGTGATAAGAAGTTGTCGCCTAGGCTAAAAGGTAAGTTCTACAGAGTGGTGGTTAGACCAACGTTGTTTTATGGGGCAGAATATTGATCAGTCAAGAATGTCCACGTATAGAAAATGAAGGTACGAAGACGATGATGCTCAGATGGATGTGTGGTCATACTAGAAGATACATGATTAGAAACAAAGTTATACGGGACAAGGTCGGAGTGGACTCCATGGAAAACAAGATGAGAGAAGCGAGACTGAGATAGTTCAGACATGTGATGAGGATGTGTTATCATACGTCAGTCACGAGGTGTGAGAGACTGGCTATAACAGAAGTTAGGAGAGGCAGAAGTAGGTCAAAGAAGAACTGGGGAGAGGTGATTAGACAAGACATGACACAACTCCAGATGACTGATGATATGACCCTGGATAGGAAGATTTGGAGGTAAGGATTATGGTAGAAGTTTAGTAGGTAATCGAATTTGTCGCACTGTGTGTGCGAGTGGTAGGGGGTTAACCTGTCCTTCCCATTTCTCCCTTTCTTTATAGTATTATTAGGTTTCGCATAGATCCATACTCTTGTGTGTATATTCCTATGTGTTGCTTTATTTATTTTATTGTTATCTTGATATCTTATTTTCTTAAATTTCTGCATTGACTACGTTCTTTTGAGCCGAGGGTCTATCGGAAACAACCTCTTTACACAACAAAGGTAGATGTAATGTCTGTATACATCTTACCCTCCCCAAACCCCACTGTATGAGATTACACTAGGTATGTTGTTGTTGTAGTAGGCTAACCATTAAACTCATATTTTATAACTAGTTTTCTAGGTTTTCATCAATGATTAATAATCAATATTTATGGTCCTCAACCCCAATAAGTCATTAATAACTTTTATCCCTCAATCCCAATCTCAAGACTTAGGGGGGTGTATTCAATTAGGATTTTAAAAGACTATTTTGGGATAAATAAATTTAGTGGATTTTAAAATACTATTTAGGAATGTAATGACTTAACGGATTTTAAAAGACAATAAAAAAATTATGTTTGAATTTTAAAAGATTTATCATAAGATTTATAAAGATTTGAAAGGACCATATGCATTTTCATGTCAATTTCTCTAACAAGTATTTCAGCGAACAGCTTGCATGCATAGATTTGGAGAAAGTGACTCCCCTGATCTTGCTATGAAAACAATATAGAATCAACTCTACACACATAAGCACAATATATAGTTTCATAGAGGACATTCTTTCTCTAATAGAATCAAAACTTGCAACAACTGCAAATACAAGTGCATTCATGGGGAACAAATCAATGCAACTGAACAAAGAACCGTGTGCCTACATCAATCATATAAAGATGATGTTGTAAATAGGTATGACTGTATTATTTTTCAGTGGATCAACAATCAAGAAAATGAAAGAAAATAATACAAATTTTACTAGTACTGAATAGGAAAACACATACAAATCCCGACAAAGAAGATTGATCTGAGGCCTCGCTTTCCCACACCCAACAAACCCACAATCTTGTCTTAGAAACTCATATACCCTAATTCTCTAACATCTGGAAATTAGATCGTGATTACACACAAAAAATCACACTGCTTGAAGAAATTTGGGGGATGAGATGAAACTGTAGGGGTGGCCAACGGGACGAGACGGGGCAGATTTGGGCGGGATCGAGGTGAGATGGGGGTGGGCCGGGATCGGGGTAGGGCGGGACTGACGGATGTTAGACATATTTTATATACACTTTTTGAGTCATTTTGAATTAGTATTTTACTCATTTTGTTTGTGTTTAGTAGAGTATTATGGTCGTTTTTCTTTCTTTTGAGTCACAGCGGTCATAAATGGAGAAATGTAACAAAGAAGATGAAATGAGCTTATTTGAGATGGAATTGCACAATAAAAGGCTAAGAAATGAAGCCTAAGAAGTCCCGGGAAGTATAGAAGAAATCAGACGAAGTCCGGACGAGAAAATAACGAAAAATCGTAAAATCGAATGGAAGCCACCGCATCGCGTGTCAGAATGCAGGATCGCAGCGCTAATACTCGAGAGGTCGCAGATTTTCGCACGCTGCGTGCCGACGTGGGATTTCTGATTTTCTGGGTCGATTTTCGAAGGGAAAAAGGGTCCAAAACGTGATTTTTCTCAAGACTATAAATCCCTAAAACCCTGACCAAAAGAGGGCATCTTGTACATAATTCCACATTCTACTTTGGAGATGCAAGAAAGGAGGCAACAACACAAGATTGGATACAACTTTGATTCAAGTTTTTGTTTCTTTCCTTTTATTTATTTCAGTTTATGTTGGTTTATATTAGTTCTTGACATGACAATGTTTAGGAGCTAATTACTTATGACTTTCCTTTTGAATCGCTTGAACCTCGTTTCATGAATTAACGCATTAGTTGGTTTCTTCTTCACTTGATTAAGATTTATTCAATATTGGTATGAATGTTTGATAGTTAACTGATCACTAATTATCATAATCTATATGATTTCGAATCAAGAACCGAGATGAGAGATTTGGATATGCTGTAATTGAATATACATAGATTAAAATCGCGGACGAAAGTACCCCGATACTTGTGTAGCATTATAGGTTATTGTTCTTAATCCTCCTATGTGGTAAATCCTATCATAGAAATATAGAAGGGTTTTGCACTGGGGTTGAGTGATTATATATCCCAACCGGAATAGAAGACAGTCTAGTTAACCGCTATCTTAACGTAGAAGAAGAAGTCATTCTAGTTGCATTAAGGATTGAAAATAGTGGATAGTCGAGGATATTGGTAGCTCTAATTCCTTCATAACTGTTTTAAACCAAAGTATTACCATAATTAGTTTATTTACTGCAATTACTTAGTCTTAGTTATTAGATAAAAATACAAACAAATTAACGTTCACCAAATAGAAACTAAAGCTTAGATAATCGGTATTTGATAACCAGTCTCTGAGGACGATATTCGGTCTTACCAGACTATATTATACATACACTTGCGTGAGCAATTGAAAATCGGCTAACAAGTTTTTGGCGCCGTTGCCGGGGACTGGCGTACTTTCAATATCGAATTATCTAATCTTATTTCTAATTTGATTTGTATATATTTGATTATATTATTTTATTTCTAATTTGGTTGCTCCAGGAACAAGTTTCTAACTTGTTATGCGAGTATCTTTTTATCACTTTTTGTTGTTTTTCTTATTTTGTAGGTAAAGTTGGAAAAAAAATGGACTACTACTACTATCAGGGGCAGTGAAATCATCAACAACAGCCTAACCCACAGGTTCCACAGGAAGATCAAAATGAGTTGCAGACAGGCATACTCACACTCACCAAGTGACAATCTCAGTTTATAGCTGAGACTAGGGTGTCTGTCAAAAATTTGGAGACACAAATAGGGCAGCTGATGGATATGGTGATCAATGTACCGCAAGAAAATCTGCCTAGCGACACAGTTGTGGGGAATGATGAGCAGAATGAAGAACATGAACCACAACAAGCTGTTGAGAATAATGAGGAATTGAGAAAGATAGTTGATGTAGAGAAAAAAGAGATTACTGAGATCCAATTGTTCACCTTTTTGGATTCCTTGGAACTTCTATTTCCTATACCCGTTGCAGAAAAGACACCACCAACTATCATTGATGAGCCCCAACCAGAAAGTCCATACCCTCAAGGGCACCCCCAAAAGTTGAAAGATGTAGGGAGATTCACTGATCCCTACATTCTGAAGCCTGAAACATAAGTGCGCTTGTGTAATTGGGGATAATCTTAGATTTGAGACCCCTGTTTGGTGAAATTGTTGTAGGTGGAGTGAGACCTGCAACAATAACTGTGCGGATTGAAGTCGTTCGCAGAAGGATCCACTGGACACTAGTAAGGATTAACTGCGTCCGGCTAAAAGACGTTAAAGACAACACTGGTTGGGAGGCAACCCAATATTTATTAATTATGTTAGTTTGATTTTCTGTTTTCGTTTGTTTTAGTTTGTCTTGAACAGTCTCACGATATTGACTTCTTGTCTCATGTTTTGATGTCAGGCGGAATGGAAACTAAGTGTCAAAATGCTGAAATTCAGAAGTTCAGAGAGCCCAGATGATGTACAATTTCCAGAATTTCCTCCCAGACCTCCTTTATGACCGTTGTGTTGTGTCAGTAAATTGTCCCTATTTTTAGTCTTCACACATGGAGAACAATGTGTTGATTAAGTTGGGGGGGGGTCTTATTATTGTTGAGTCTTTTTTATTTGTCTTTGTGTTGTTTTGTGTGTTTTTAAGTCATATTTTTTTATATGGATCATGTATGTTGTAGTTTTTTTCCCTAAAGATATTGAGTGGATAAAGTGGGATAATGTAATGAAATTAAAAGCAAAAATCTGTGTGCTTAAGTTAGATATGCCAAAAATTCATGATATCTAATTATTTGAGATATTTGTGCTTAGCATATGTGTGTCAGATATGGAAAGAATGGTTGAAAATGTCTAGAAAATCTGTTTGCTTGTTATTTGAGGCGAAATAGTTAAAATGTATATGTTTAGAAATATGATTCAGACATTTCTTTGTTAGTCCTTTTTACCATTCATTACCTACCTTGCAATAAATTGTATCCTTAGTCAGTCCCTTTGAGCCTAAAATAAGTTATTTCTTTGACACCCTATGATTCCCCTGTGTGTCATAAGCAGTAATTGAAAATTGGGATGGAGAAGTGTGAAAAATAAATACGAAAAGAGTGAAAAATTGATGCACCCCAATGAAAAAGATGTAAAAGCTTAAGTTTGGAGGTGCCTATGTGAATTTGTTTCATACTCTCAAAAAGAGAAGAGGGGAATGATAGGTATGAACTGGAAAGAATATAAAAAAGAAGGACAAATGGTTGAATGAGAAAAACGCTTATGGTATGTAATTTGAGCCTAAATGTCGACTTTTACCTACCACTGCCTAAGTCTACATTACTACCCTTGAAAGTCCTGATGATCTTTAATGTGTATATCTATGATTAGTGGAGAATAGCAAGTAAACAAGTCTATAACATTTGGGAAAGATGGTTGAAATTGACATGCATAGGTTAGGTGTTTGTGCTCCATTAATTGTGATCTAAGTGAATTTGCGAAATATCAAACTTGAAATTCTATATTGCTAAATATTCATGTTATGTATGTTCCAACATATTATCTCATGTTTAATTCATGATTTTGAAGAAGCATTGCTGTCACGACCCGACCTCAGGCCCGCAACTGGTGCCTTACCCCTGACACCCTAGTGATAAAACATCAGAGAAAATCAGCGGAAATAAAAACTTATAGACATGAAACAATATGAAATAAGAAACAAGCTAACCAAAACGGTCACCTTTCTGCATATATATATATATATATATATATATAAACCTGAACAATTACATCCTTTACAAGCCCAACTCACAACAGTACTACAGACCTCTAAGAGTTTTTATAACAACTACGACGGGACAAGGCCTCGCTGTCACGACCCGTCCACGGACCCGTGACTGGTGTCTTACCCCGGGCACCCTTGTGATACAACATCAGAGAAAACCAGCGGAAATAAACTCACAACAAGAACCCATATATAAAATAAGCAGGCTAACCCAAAATGGCTACCTCTAATATAATCAAACTGAACAGTTACATCCCTAACAACCAAAGTTATAACAGGACTACAAGCCTTTAAGAATGAGTAAACACTATGACGGGACAGGGCCCCGTCATGCCCCTGAATGTACAAATATCTACAACACCGGGGAGAACCGTACCAAAAGTCGAGCCTCCGGAGAAATGGAGCTCCTGACACCTGAGCAAGATCCTAAGAATGAGGATCCACCACCTGCTTACCCTTACCTGCGGCATGAACACACGGCCAGGAAGAATTCGATCTGTGATATGTACCAAGTATGTAAAACTAGAAAATACTATAATAATATCATAAGTTTAAAATAGACTGGAGTCATGGAAGAGAGTCAAAAATACCGTACACTGTGTCTTACTAACAATGAGAGTAACAAGTATAAACTTTACTGCATAAAAATAGGAGGCTCATGATCAAAACAGGATCTCCCGCCCGTAGTATCATTAAGCAATCCTACTCGCGGGATGTTTCACGCGTGGGTCCTGTGGACCGCGTAAGGTCATCACCTCGCATGAGACTATTTCACCGCACGTGGACTATTTCACCGCGTGAGGTCATCCGCGTCGCGTGAGACTATTTCACCCGCATGGACCACGCGTGCATGAGTACAAGCACTCGTATCATGAGTAGCAAATCCATGGCATAAATAGTAATAATAATAATAATAATAATACATAAATCAACCACAACCGCTATCATACATAACATAAGTTACACGGCTTATCATAACGTAAACGTAAGCAAGTTAAGAATATCTCCTAACTCCTTAATAACATTTCTAGTACATCCTCTCATTTTAGTTACTTAAGGCACTACATGTCATTTTAAAAGAAAATTCGGGAATTTAACCCAAGTACCACGTTCCTTAAACCTTTTAAGAAAATGACTTCTTTTTATGTAAAACTCCCAAGATACTAATAACCGTAGTATCAAGCCACGACAACTTTTCAAAACAAGTCACGTTTACCTTTAAAAATACAATAGGCTTCTAAAATCAAGTGACTTCATCTCTTTTAAAACCTTAGGCAATTAATGCCTTGAAAACGGTTTGCCTTCCACAAATTCAAATCTTTTACCCGTACTTATTTTACTTGGAGTAAACCTTTTCTTGTCAACCTTTCATAAAGCCAATACAACCAACTTCCAATAAAGTTGTTATATTATCATTATACACTAGTCAAACACATCTCCCTTTAACCAAGAGACTTATACTTTAAAACGAAACAAGTATCATATACTTAAAACAAGTGAATAATGTCAAATCTTTGTACGTCTACCGTACTACATAGGTACAACTACTCATGCTCAATGTCGCGCCCTTTTTCGGCCGCGACTTTATTTTCTAAACTCCTGCTTAAATAAAATGTTAGAAAAATAAATAAAATGTTGAAAATAACTAGAATACTTAAAAATACTAAAAAGGTTGCTAAAAGATTAATTTTTTAGCTAAAGGGTGCTAAAAGTGCAAAAATGCTAAAGGGTTGCTAGAAAAATATTAAAAGGGGCTTAAAGAGGGTGCTAGAATATAATAAGTGCTAAAAAGGAATGCTAAAGGGTTCGCGGAGTCGCCACCTAATTAATTGGGTGAATTAGGACACCTAAATGTCAACTAGGTTAAAGTCAACACTAACTCCATTTGATGGTCTGCTACACTTAATGAGATTCTGGGTAAGGGTTCTTTATTATCCTAAAGGGAAGGGGTTAGGCACCCTAAAGGATCCGCTAACTTGCGGTTGTCCGTTCAAACCTAGGGTTAATTATTATATTAAAGAAACGCTTATTATTTTTTTTTGAAAATACTTTAAGTAAAGGGGTGCTTTAAAAAGTGGGGAAATGCATAAAAAGAATAATAAGGCTTGATTATAAAATACATGTGAGGTTATTTTTTTTTGGATAAAAATATACATTTATAAGGGCATTGCAGAAATTGCATAAAAATACTTTATGAACCCGCGTATATGTTGCATTAATTAAGGAAAGAATCGATTTTTGATAGAAAATGTATATTTAGACAAACACAAAGTGGACGTGGTATAGTTTATAAAAATACAGGTCTTGTTATAGGAAAGAGATTACTTTGAATTTGTGAGAAAAGATCATTCTTTGTTATGAGTTTTTAAAAAATCGGAATCTAGGCATGTTTGACAACATTAAAATAACCAAACTAAGGGTGAATTTCCATCTTAAACTAACCTCCAAATCTACTAAAGTCTAATTACTACAAGTATACTAAATCCAACTGTTCTACGCATTTCCATAATTGTATAGAGTTATACAATTTCATAATAAGAAGAATAAAATGACGAAATAAATAAAATAAAAAAAAGAGTAAGGAGTTTAAGAGAAGTGACTAGGACGGATGAAGATGTCATCCCGCCCTATTTGTTTAGAAGTCCTGAGGCAGGAGAATGCAAGGAACCTAGACGCGAGTCTTCGTTTGGCGAGAAATGTGGTGAGTCTCATATAAGACTCTTCGTTGCTCCCCGTGCGTTTCATGTAAAAATAAGAAGGGAAAGGATTAGCATACGTTCAAAGTTCATCAGAAGTAACAAATGAGCATTTTATCTTCAGCACATGATTCGAAACTAAGCATATATGAGGGATTAGATTATTAAGCCAACAAGTAATCAGGATGACGGAAGGTAGATTCAAAGGGCAAATTCTAGATTGCATTCAGGGTAAACGACAACACAGAGGGGGAAATCAAATGGGACAAAACCCCAGATACATATAACATGATTCTTAGAATGATAAGAGTACTTGACAATGTATAGGGCATTGAGATTCATGTCTGCAAACCGATATAGAATACTAACATCAAATCCTAACAAGACTCATTTCATTACTCAAGATAGCCTATTAGACTTTATTAGTACAACTAAATCGACCTGTAGGATTAGGCAAAGAAAGATTAAGTTCTTATGTATCTAGACAAGACATAATAAGCATACAAACGAATCAAACAATGCTATACCACCAGGGATAAGGGGGATTTAGAGACATCTTATATGATTTGGATGACACAAGCATCTTTGGGTGATCACAAATGGGCAGATTCAGTGCAATAATAAAAAAGCGAAGCATACTTAATATATACCCAATTGGGTAATCAGTTACGTGTGTACATCAGCAACGAGGAGCACTAAGAACAACTATTTAGAGTGTGTCCTTTAAAAATTCTAAGATGTGATTTGAACAAAACATGCGGTTCCATATTTAAACCATCCGATTAGGCGATTTCTTGCCATAGGCCTAGCATGATACCTACGTGACTTAAACATACACCTGGTCCATAAAGCGATGAAGAATGCGTTCAAACATGTGAAGCCATTTGCGAGTTACATGGCGCTTAGAAATCTTCCCTACTCAAACTCTTTTGCCCCAAACAAACGCGATAGGTGACTTACACACCGACACCCATTTTGAGACATCTTAATGGTTGGCCGAGCATTTTAGGCATTACCAATGCAGATGCGATCTATAATGACCATCAAACATGTATTTAGACTAAACGTGGTCAGATATTAGCCTAAGATTCCCGACTAAAAATGCTTGATAAATAATGCCCGGACTCAAACAATAACCAAATCAGATAATCAAGAGTGGTCAAAACGATCAACATTAGTTAAAGCAGTCCCGATCAACCCAATGAACACTGGCAACAGAACTACCGCTTAACACACACCTAACATTCGTTCGAAACACATGCTGCACACATTAACGTTAAACGAAATTCAAGACTATAAGGATAAAATATTACCTTCTCCGGGCAGCGAACAAGGGCAGCAAATCAAGTTGTCGACCCACTCGGGTTTCGGCTTTGCGATGCGAGATAGAGGGCAAGGTTGATTTGCTGATTTCCTTTCTGAAATCGGAAGAAGAAGGGTTTCAAACCTCTTGTTCTTGTGAAACTAAAGGGCTGGGTGCTGTGTTACCCTAGTGTTTACTATTGTTTTCTGATTTCTGAGTCTCCTCCGCAATGCCTATTGCATGCATAGTGGTTCTGTATTTATAGCTACGATTTGGGTCTAAGTTGGTAAGTAATAAAGGCTGATTTTGTGCGATTTGCACGAATCTTGGCGAGATTGAGGATGAAGATTTGTTACCATCTAGGGACTGATTTTCGTACGAATTTGGACGCGGTTTGGTGTAATATTGTTATATGATGTAAATGGTAAGTATGTAATGGTGAGTTGGGCGAGATTTTTGGTTTGGTTCTGGTAAGAAATTCGAATTGGTAAGTTTATGGTAAGTTAATATTAGTAATTGAGGAAGATTTGAGGGATTATGTTTGTGGTAAATCGGGAAGGCAGCGGCGGCTTTGTGGGATGTCTTTAGGTTTAGGGTTTGTTGGTTTAGGCGAGGGAGATGAAGGGAGGCGAGGGAGATAGGAAAGGGCTGTGGGTGAGTATGATCTGGGCTGGGCAAAAGATTAGAAGGTAAAGGGGCGACGTGGGCTTATGCGGGTAGCGGGTCGCGGGTTTGGGCTGCTGCGGATTGGGCTCAGGCGAATTAAGGGTAGTATTAAATTAGGTGGGGAGTGGGCTGGGTTGGTTAATTAGGCTAGTTAGTTATCAATTAGTTTTAGGCTTTTAATGAATTAGTTTTTAGGAGTTAATTAGTGATGAATTAAATTAGCGTTAGTTTTAGCTAATTAATTCTAGGCAAGTGTATTAATAATTAATTAGTGATAACTTAAATTAACACATGTGATTAAACTAATTAGGTGCTTCATTAATCTAATTGTTATAATAAATAAATGCGGGTGTGCTATTTAATTAATGCTCAATACTTTAGAATGTGACGCTATTATTTAACCTCTTATTATTGTGCATTATTGCGAGGTTAAATTAAAATGCATTGAGTTTATATTAAATTACTTAAATGCCGAATGCAAGTGCGATATTTAAGAATTGTTTAAAGCCTTATAAATGCGACGCTATTAAATGCATATATCAGGTTAAAATTGATTTTTAAATTACAAATGATTACTAATAAATGCGGCTATGCTACCTGACACGACGTTATCGCTAAATTATTTATTTTATGCATTTATTAATTATTTAAGAATTACGACAAAGCTAAGAGTTAATAAGTGCGGGCGCGGGACTCTAAATGCTTAAAACTCTACGTAAGACGCGATGCCATTATTAAATTATTTATTTATGCCTGTATTTAATGTTTTTTATTGTTGTATTTTATTATAAAAATCCTAAAAATTATTTTTTTACAAAATCAGTGTAATTTTATGGTTAATAACTGGACGAGAGGGTCAAAATTGGGTGTCAACAGCTGTCCCTCTTTGTATGGAGATGATGGAAGAATCTTCGGACAAAGACGTTGACTCATAGCCAATTTTGTCTCGATCTTCAGAGTTGCAAAAATGTTGGGCAGATAGACAAGGCTGACGCAAAGAATCAAAACTGTCCCGGTGTCGAGTTATGACGACGCCGGACTACCACGGTCAAAACACCAAGGCGGGCTAATGCGGACTCAAAATTGTCCCAGTGTCGAGTTATGATGACACTGGGTTATGGTGCAAAAAGTAAAAGAAAATGACTGGCTTGAACCTGGGGTGTACTGCTATGGCTTGTGGTGCTGGGTTCTACGGTGATGTGGAGCGAGTGGACCGACGCTTGAGGCCGCTTCTGCCAATCGTTGGGAAGGTTGGCCCCCCAACAGATTGCCGGTTGTCAGAAGAGAAATTCCACGCCAGGTTTCGCCGCATGCTAAGACTTGAACAAGCGGTTAGTGCATAATCGCTAAGGCAAAAATAATTTTAAAACAATGTAACCGTGGATAGAAAAGGTTATCCCGCAAAATGTGATGATCGCCGTGTTGATGCGCGCAGAATGTTGTGATTTCGCCGCACGACGGACGTGTTGCGATTGTGAATGCGGACACGTCGTCCTTGCTGCAATTGCCCCCTGTGGACTAAAGCTCAAAAAGAGTTAGTGCATAACTGCTAAGACAGAATAATAAAGCATGCGTGAGAAATGCAATTTCGGGAGTATAGGAATCGTCCCTGCGTGATATGCTGATGATGGTGTCATTTTCGGACTTCTTTGTCTTGATAACGCCGTCGTTACTGGGCGTGTTCTTCGGGCGTCGTTGCATAAACGCACGCTTGATGTCGTTGCTTGACATAATCGCCGATAACGCCGCGTTCGACGTTGGCCGCTGGCGTCGTTGCGTGACGCAATGCTCGTGATGTCATCGCTTGACATAACGCCGATAACGTCGTTACTGGGCGTGTTCCGGGCGTCGTTGCGTGACGCACGCCGATGATGTCATTGCCTTGACATACGCCGATAACGCCGCGTTCGACGTGCCGCCGGGCGTCGTTGCGTGCAGACAACGCCGATGGTGTCGTTGCTGACACACGCCGATAACGCCGTTACTGGACATGCCGCATCGGGCGTCGCGTGCAGACGCACGCCGAGGGTGTCGTTACTGGACACGATGCGAAGACGTTTTGCTAGAAAATTTGTTCTTCTTGGCGTCGTTGCGTAGACGCACGCCGATGGTGTCGTTACCGACACAACGCCGATAACGCCGTTGCTGGACGTATTCTGAGGCGTCGTTGCGTAGACGCAATGCTGATGGTGTCGGTGCCTGGACACAATGCGGATAATGTCGTTGCCTGGACCTGTTGCTGCTGGCGTCGTTGCGTAGACGCACGCCACGACGCCGTCGTTACTGGGCGTGTTCTTGGCCGGGCGTTGCGTAGACGCACGCCGAGGTGTCGTTGCTGGACACACGCCGATAACGTCGTTGCTCGACGTATCGTCGCTTCCTCGTAGAATAAATGCTCGCAGCCGAGCTTGAGAAAACGCGTTAGTGCGCACTGCTTAAACAAAATGATAAGCATATAGGATAGGTGCACTTTCACGGGTAGAGATGTCGCCCACGATACTCGGATGAATATGAAATATTGTCCTTGCACGGATATGCTAGATGTCACGGTACCGAATTGCCCCGACGCCTTCGAGTGCGATGCCTTAGTCGCAAATTTGACTTTATGCCCACGCCGGTGTGCTAGATTTTGTCGTGCGTTTTGAACTTTGGATTGTGGATTGTTGTTGCCCCTTTCTGCTGCTTTTTGCTGCTTCCGCCAATATGAAGAAACTTTTCGCCGTATTTTCTGCTTTGGCTATTGCGCTTTCTGCTCCTGTTAACATGAAAAAACCTGCGCTCAAAGAAAAATTTGTGAGTTTTTTTTGGGGGGGGGTCGATTCGTATCTGACTTCGCTGCCTTGTTCCTTGATATCTGCGTGCCTGGCCTGTTTGGATTTGCAGCCCCTGTCTGACCTCTTTGAGATGTTTAGTAGTGCCCCAAAAGCATTTTCCAAAAATGAAATGTTTTCATGAAGTATGCACAAAACATCTTTAGAAATAAACATTTATATGACATGCGTAAAAAATGTAAAAGCCTCGTCTAATTTGCCGAATATGACATGTATTTCGACCAAGCGAACATCCTTTGGAATCCTTGTTATTGCCTTCCTCACAGTGCGCAAAACTGTCTCAATTTCCATGTGTGTCGCGTGGGCGGAACTTAACTTCGTGATGAATTGCTCATATCGTTTTTGGAATAACCCAAACCCCTTTGTTGCCTGTAGACAAATGGGAAGATTCCTAACGGTGTGACCGAAGCCGATTTAGGCCGCCTACGTATCCCCACGAGGAATCAGTCATGGCGTAGTTCATTACGAAATTGGGTAAAATTCTAAAAAGTGGACCGGCCGATATGGCGCCACGTATCCGCCAAGGAATCAGTCGTGACGTAGTTCGACATAAGTAAAGGGCTTCTGATTTGCAGCGGCGAGACCCTATATGGGCTCTATGCATATCCCACCGGGAATGCGGCTTTACAATATAAAGGGATTACACGGAAGACAAATACTCCAGGCGTAATATCACTGCATCTGCGTTGATAGCCTTGGGCCATACCTCGCCATCCATCTCAGCTAAGATTAGAGCCCCTCCACTTAAAACTCGATGAACCATGTAGGGCCCTTGCCAATTAGGGGCGAACTTTCCTTTAGCTTCACTTTGATTCGAAATATGCGTTTAAAACCAATTGTCCGGTTTGAATAACCTTGGCCTTACTCTCTTATTAAAAGCTCTAGCCATTCTCGCTTTGATATAGCCGCCATGACAGATTGCATTCAACCTTTTTCACAATCAACATCAATTGCTCATAACGATCCTGATCCACCGGCCGCTCAACTCGGCTTCGGATGATTCTCAACGATGGTATTTCCACCTGCTGGTAGCACGCTTCGCTCCATACACCAAAAGATACTGGCGTTGCCGGTAGAAGTTCGGATTGTGGTGCGATAACCCAAAAGCGCAAAGGCAAATTCTCGTGCCAATGTTTGTAGTTCGATCATCTTGCGCAATATCCTCTTGATGTTCTTGTTGGCCGCTTCATCGCTTCCATTCATCCGAGGTCGATGCGAGTGGAATTACGGTGAGTGATCTTGAAATTTCCACATATCTCACGCATCAAATTACTGTTGAGATTGGTTCCGTTATCGGTTACAATTGATTCGGGAACCCCAAGTCAGCAAATGATGTTGTTGCGAACGAAGTCAACCACCACCTTTTTCGCCATCGATGCGTGTGATGGCGCTTCTACCCATTTAGTGAAATAGTCAATTGCTACGAGGATGAATCGCGCCCATTTGAGCAACGGGTTCGATGGGGCGATGACATCCATGCCCAATGCGAATGGCGAGAGAACTTGTCACATTAAGCTCACTTGGAGGCACTCGAATCAAATCTCCATGAATCTGGCATTGCCGACATTTCTGCACAAAGCGGATACAATCTGTTTCCATCGTCATCTAAAAATAACCTGCTCGCAGAATCTTTTTCGCCAAAGTGAAGTCGTTCATATGAGGTCCACACGTCCCTCCGTGTATCTCTTCTACTAGCTTGCACGCCTCGAGCATCGACACATCTCAATAAGCCCGGATCCGAGTCCTTCTGCACAATTTCCCCATTCAAAAAGAAATGATTTGCTAGTCTTCGAAGTGTCTTCTTCTGGATGTTGGTTATGCCTTCTGGATATTCTCCTGCTTTGAGGTACCTTTTGATGTCATGGTACCATGGATTGCCGTCTGTTTCCTCGCCTATACGAGCAATAAGCGCTTGCTCTAGCGCCACCGTGATTGGATCGATGTAATTCTTGTCCTGATCTTTGAATCATGGAGGATAAGGTTGCCAATGCGTCGTAATTCGTTCTGGATCCTCGGAACATGCCTAAATTCTATGTGGCTGAACCTCTTCTGTAATTCCTTCACGCAAAACAGGTAGGGAAGTATCTTCATATTCTTGGTCGCCCATTCGCCACGTACCTGATGGATCAGTAAATCTGAATCACCTATGACCAGCAGCTCTTGTATGTCCATATCTACGGCCATTCTGAGCCCCAATATGCAAGCTTCATATTCCGCCATATTGTTGGTGCATGGAAATCTGAGCTTCGCGGAAATCGGATAATGCTGACCTGTTTCTGAAACCAACACTGCTCCAATGCCGACTCGCTGAAATTTGCCGCTCCATGAAAAACATCCTCCAACCCGTAATCCTCGAGATATCTTCTCCGACAAACAATACCTCTTCATCAGAAAATAGGTTGAAGGGCTCGTACTCTCATCGATGGGTTCTCGGCAAGATGATCGGCTAAGGCCTCGCCCTACGGCTCTGCGTGGCGTGAAGCGATGTCAAACTCGCTCAACATAATTTGCCAGTTCGCTAGTTTTCCGGTGGGCATGGGCTTCTGAAGGATATACTTAAGCGGATCCATCCTTGAAATAAGATAAGTAGTGTATGCCGATAGATAGTGCCTGAACTTAGGCGACCCAAGTTAATGCACAACAAATGCGTTCGGTGAGTGTAACGAGCTTCATATGCCGTGAACTTTTACTCAAATAGTATATGGCACATTCCTTTTCCTGTTTCATCGTGTTGCCCAACGCATCCGAAAGCATTTTCTAGCACGCACAAATAGAGTAGCAAAGGTCTCCCGGTTCGAGGTACTAGAATCGCGGATTAGAAAGGTATTCTTTGATTACAAAAGCTTTGTTGGCGTCTGTTGTCCACCGTAGTGCATCCTTTTCAATAATTTGAATATCGGCTCGCATATCACGGTGATCAAGCTATGAACTCTTGATGTAGTTGAGGCGACGAGAAACTCATCACGCCCTTTTTACTTTTCTAGGAGGTAACTCTTGGATGGCTTTTATTTTGAGGTCTAGCTCAATCCTCTCCGCTCACTATAAAACCCAATAGCTTCGCGGAACGCCAAATCGCACTTTGCGATTCAACTTCAAGTTATACCGCCTTAGTCGTTGGAAAAATTTCTTCAAGTTTGCGAATGGTCCTCCGCTTTTCGCGATTTGATGATGACGTCGTCCACATAGACCTCAATTTCTTTATGAATCATGTCGTGGAAGATGGTGGTCATGGCTCTCATGTAGGTGGCGCCTGCGTTCTTGAGACCGAACGGCATAACTCGATAATAGTACACCACGCGGGGTAGTGAATCTTTTCTGCGTCTCTTACGCCATAAAGGATCGATGATAGCGGCCAAGCGATCGACGATCATTGTAGTTCATGCTTCGCACAATTATCGATGAGTATATGGATGTTTGGAAGAGGAAAGTCATCCTTCGGGCTGGCTCTGTTGAGGTCTCTGTAATCCACGCAGACTCGGACCTTTCCATCTTTCTTCTTTACCGGCACGATATTTGCTAACCAAGTAGGATACTTTGCAACTCGAATTACCTTTGCCTCAAACTGTTTAGACACCTCTTCTTTGACCTTCAAACTCATGTCTGGTTTGATCTTTCTCGGCCTTTGTTTTACGGGGAAACAAGATGGTTCAATAGGTAGCTTTGTGTGCGGCGATATGCGTACTCAAACTGGCGTATGTCCTCATGACCAAGCAAACACATCGATTATCTTGTTTGAGCTCAATTAATTCTTCTTTCTGTGTGACGTTTAGGTGGGCGCTGACTCTAGTCTCTTTCACGGTTCCCTCATCGCCTAAGTTTATTAACTCTGTTTCTTCCAAATTTGGTTTAGGCCTATTCTCAAAGTTTTCCAGCTCTTGGCTAAGTTCCGATCATGACATTCCTCTTGTTCCTGGTTATGCTCGTCATTTGAACTTTGTTCGTTGGTCTCATTACATGTCATATTCGCGTTATCAACGTGTTTATTAATATGATCATTGAAAGAAAAATGCTTAAAGAATTTAATTTTAACACAAACAAAATCTTTTAAAAGTCGCGAAAATGTCTGGAATTTATGATGAAAGTAAAATTGCGAGATTAAAAACATATTAAGAATCATAAATGCGTATGCTTTCTTTCTAGATAAAAGGTCATCGCTAGAACTAATCATAAATTCTACCAAGCTTCTCGGACGGTCAGGACAGGGGTGCAAGTCCAATTATTCAGGCTGTATCCATGCTCTGCATCCCAAATGGTGAGCTCCTCCTTGTGATCTTCTGCGATCATGCAACAATCGCCTCATCATCACCTATGAACAGTTACGGAACCCTGCGCAAGATCATCCGGTCATCTTCTCTCGGCGTCTGGATGGTGTAGGCTTTGACGAATAGTGACTCAAGGGCGGAATGGCGCAGCGAGGAATGTATCCTTCTTCCGGAGGTTCGTGGTCACCAAATCCTTGAAGTGGTGGTACCCCAAACCAAAAGTGTCTCTTTTCGAACAACGGATAGGCTCTGTGATCCCCTTCATACTGACTCCAAGACCTCTGCCGGGCTCGTATCCATTTCTTAGCATTTCCTTGGCCACCATTCTGAGAGAACGTGGCAGCTGCCATGGCCGGACCCTACTTGCCCTCTGGATCTCATTAATATGAAAAACTGAACCATCCGACTGTTTCACATCTTTTATGACAGGGATTGCATAATCAGTGTTGATCTTCCTCTTATCTCCAAATACTACCACTTCACGTGATTCCATATAAACTTTAGGCGATCGAGGTGGGCGGGATCGCACTACGTGGATCCACGGCCTTCCTATCAACAGGTTGTAACATGTAGCAATATCCAATATTTGAAATTCCACAACGAATTCTGCAGGTCCGATCCGCAGTGTGAGGTCCATCACGCGCCGACTCCTCTGGACTCCGTCGAAACCTTTGACTCTGATATGACTTTCACGAATTTCCTTACAGTCTGCCCCCAATTTCAACAGTGTCGTCATGGGACAAATGTTGACGGCTGAGCCTCCATCAATCAGCACTGTTGAAACAATCTTGTCTGCGACTTGGATGGTGATATTCAATGCAAGGTTGTGTCCGACGCCTCGTGGGTAACTCATCATCGTGAAAGGTGATTCTGCGGGCCTCTAGTACCTGTCCGACCAAAGCTGCCAAGTTCCCGTCTGTTGTACCCTCCGGAACGTATGCATCCTTCAACACCTCCATCAATCTGATCTGTGTGAGGCGTAATGCATTAACAATGAAAGTAGAAATATGCTACCGAGGTTTTCTTTAATCGCTTCTGACGGAATACTCTTTAGTGGGCATCTTCCTCCAAAATTCCTCGACTTGACCTCATCACGGGCTTCTTTGCGGTGCCTCCTTGGCTGCCTCTATAGGTGTGTAATACCTCACGACCAGTTATACCCGCGGTGACTTCTATGACCCGCTTCCCACTTTCTCCGCGATCCATCTTGATCGGTGGCCCCTTCCCGGGCGCCTGAATAACTGTGATTGAACCTTTATGTCTCGGCGGTGCCCTTTCCAACTCAAATACTGCTTTCTTTCGAGGATTGGTGGCAGGGGCGACGAAAGCAGAAGGTTCGACTCTTCCCTCACTTCGAACTGGTCGGATGGTTCCCTCCAAGTTGTATTCCTCATCAAGGGCTATCAAGTGCACATTGGCGTTGCCGTGGTTTGGCAAGGGATTATCATGCACGTTTGGGGCAGGATCCTTCAGCTGTATTACTCCTTCTTTGATCAACTCTTCGATTTTGTCCCTGAGGGTGTAGCAACTTCCGGTGTCATGCCCTGGGCTATCAGAGTGATACGCACAACGCTTATTCTCATCATACCATCTTGGGATAGGTGAGAATCCTCCACGAATTGGTTGGATCAAACTGCGGCTCGCGATCTTTCGTATATCCGTATGGGTTCACCGGTAGTGCGGGTTCGGATGGTTTTCCTTCAAAATTCGCATTTCGTGCAGGCGCATTGGGTGCTATATGTTGTTGGCGGGCTTGATGGGCGGGTTGTGACGCTGGATAAATGGGTGCTTAGGAAGCGTTATATATGGGTGTGTGGTAGGCTGGGGTGTGGGCGGTGTATAGTGAGTGTAAAGTTTTGTCACGCGTGGTAGTATGGGGTTTGATAGGGTGGGTTACGTATGTTATGAATGCTTGGGTTTGCGTTCTTGTACAAACATGGAAGGAAAGCGTCTCTTCCTCGCAAGTACCGATCGTCCCCGATCAATCGCCTTATCGTTTCTGCAATGCCGCCAGATTCGTAATCCGCCGCTTTAATACCTTAACTTGCGGTCACCCATTCGACGACCTGCAAAAATTTCGCCCGATGGCTTATCATCCGCTCATAATAGGTTGCATCCTTCAAAGATTGTACAAATAGCGTGGTCATCTCACTCTCCACCACGGAGATTGCCTCACTGTTAAGCTTCGAATGAACAACTTCCGATGATGGGTTCTTCCTACCCCGATTAACTTGTCGCAATATGATCTCAAGTGTGCACGAGGATTTCCTTCCCATCAAATAAATCGAACTTCGCACCTTATATCCCATCGCGATTCCACATCCGACGCATGCAAAGATCTTCATAATCTAGTCCTTCGTGACCTTTATCCGATCGCGTACCACGAACCGCTTTTTCAGTCAGAATCTCTGCCACGCTATCGCCCATTTTGGCTCGGACTTCCTTTCCATTTCTTCGTAATGATCCACTTCTTGGTGGCGGGGACGGTAAGTTGGGTTTCTTTTCGCTAAGTTAGGTATCTGCAGGTGGTTTCTTGGCCGGTAGTGGGTATGGTGCGTGGGCATTGGTTGGCTTGGCGATTAGGGCTGATTATGGTGAAGTGAGTAGGCGGAGGTACAGTGCGGGCGATGGGAGGATCATTTGAAGGTGAGGTTGATGATTGGCGGGCGGCGATTGGGTCGATCGCGGCGGCCTTTGTGGGAGTTTTGGGGATATGTGGTGGTGGAGGTCGATCGGGGTGGTTCGAGATAGTGGCCGCTTTGCTCGCATGGGGTATTCAAACGATGGATAGGTTGGTCGATTCGTAGCCTTTCCATCTCAACTGCATATCGGCAATCATTGCGGCGGTGAGCAATACATTCTTCCCGATCGTGATATTCCTCCTTCAAGTTTCGTTTGGACAGAACAATTCCCAACCATTCGGCTCAGCGCCACGAGCGATCATATCGTCATTTCTTGCCTTGGATCTGGTGAAGTGTGGATGCTCCGACATTGTTGAGTCAAATACGAACCGACCTTTGGGGAAGATGATAAATCTTTCTAAAAAGATGCAACAAACGGCGTTAGCATAAGAACATAATTTGCAAGCATGTAGCAGATATATTGCACATAGCACATTCAAACGTTTCCTAATATGCAAGGGGGACCTCTATTATGCCAGAGGTAGGCCTAAGCGTCATACATGCAAAGTCATGTTAGATGTACCCAAGCCATTGTATCGAAATGCCTTTATTGGAAATAAAGTTAATTGAAATGACACTTTATAATAAAAACAATAAAAATCTCAAACTAAATAACTATGTCGTCGATGTGATGGTGAAGCTTAGGTTTTCTTTGGTATAGCTCCTTTGTTCCAAGTATTGCAGATCGCATCGTGCATTAGGGTCCACGTATGCGGGGTGATGACCTCTCGGCGAGTTGATTGTCTTTCATTCGTCCTTGCAGAATGTCCTCAACGCCTTGCTCCTTCTGGACTATATTCCATGCGATCTAGAAACCATGCTTGATACTCTGGGGAGACCCCTGCCTGGTCCTTCCCGATTTCCATTTGGTCAATATGATGCCATTCATAAAGGATCTGCTTGGCTTCGGGAACGATGAATTCGTCCGAATCGAATTTCGAGGCTCTCATGTCGCCTACGAGAGGATTACCTGTATGGCCAAACGCCGAGTGCGCGTGATGGAGCATATGGTTGTAATCCCTTTAGACCTATAAGTCCGATATAATCTGATCCTTAGGTCTCGTAGACCGCTTTTGACCATGTGAAGCAATGGATACTTCCATTGAACTTGGATCTGCTGCGGGATGCTAGGTACTTGTACCGATCTTCTCTTGGCGGTGACACATAACGCCGTTCTTTCATAAAAGTGGAGATCTTGTTGTCGTATTTGTGGCATACATCGCTGTTTGGGCGATAAAATGTTCTATTGCCACATCGCAAAATGAGATTACCGCCTCAAAGAAGCTCGATTCACCTTCGCACCTATTCAACGCCTAAATAGTTACGCGAGATCACGGGCGTCGAGTGAGTTGTTTGCCACCAACGCCATCAAACACCGCTCTAACCACCGAACATATGCACGTCTTGATCCTTCCATGCTCGAGCGGAAATAAAAGAATCCCGGAAAGCCATAGCAAATGCAATAGGACGCCTAACTCTCGATGGTTCGCGGTCGCAGAAAATTCATTTTTAAACAATTTATATCCGTCTCGGCAACCATATCTCTCGCATAAGTAGTCTAGAGAAACCCAATTATTTTCAAAACAACGCAATTCTTCGGTATTCTTCAAACCCGGATCTGGGAGCTTTTCCCGATCGCCATGTGGAATAACTGGTTTCCTGTCGTGATATGCTAAAGCGGTAAAATAGCTGACTTCTTCCCAGGTGGGGGTTATTTCGAAATCCCTGAATTTGAAGGTGACTTATCCGATCCCAAAACGGATCAATGCTCGACCAAATCTTGATCGGGAGATGTCGATTAACGAGGTAAGCCCCAACCTTTCGATTGCCATTTGACTACCCAAGTCGAATTTTGACCACCATGTCCTCAATTTGCTCGGAACCCCATTCACCATTCTGATCTGAGGGATAGGTTCCATCTAAAAAAAACAAATAAAGATGAGTATACATTTTCCAATTTAGGCATTTCAACTTCGGGCTTGGTTTTGTTTATCATGACTATGCAACACATAATATGCTTGTGGGCGCGGGGTTATAATACACCGTCGGCCATTTGGTGTCTTCTTAATTGTGGTGTCGATGCGGACCGACCCACCTAAGGTAAATGCATGCGTGCCCTAAAATAAAGGGTGGTATAGCTCTATCTTAAGTTTCTAAGATTTGGCTTTTCTAGACGCTTGAGTTCCCGGCGGACAACTCGTGAGAAGGCTACGCGGTGATCGACGAACCGATCTAACTCGCTACAGCGCCAACTCTCTTAAAATTTGGGTATTTGAAGAAATTTGCGGTCACGCCAAGACACCAAGCGTGAGTGAGTGATAGTGTGATTTTTCCAGAATGGAAGAAATATGAGCGGAATGCCAGTTTAAGGAAAGCAGTAAAGCATGTAGCAATTAAAATAAACAAAACAAAATACAGCACACAGAATTAAATGCAAAAGTAATGCCAAATAATAACCCTAGGTCTGTTGTGGTTAAGAACCTAAATTCCCCAGTGGAGTCGCCATTTCTGTCGCGCCCTTTTTCGGCCGCGGCTTTATTTTCTAAACTCCTGCTTAAATAAAATGTTAGAAAAATAAATAAAATGTTGAAAATAACTAGAATACTTAAAAATACTAAAAAGGTTGCTAAAAGATTAATTTTTTAGCTAAAGGGTGCTAAAAGTGCAAAAATGCTAAAGGGTTGCTAGAAAAATATTAAAAGGGGCTTAAAGAGGGTGCTAGAATATAATAAGTGCTAAAAAGGAATGCTAAAGGGTTCGCGGAGTCGCCACCTAATTAATTGGGTGAATTAGGACACCTAAATGTCAACTAGGTTAAAGTCAACACTAACTCCATTTGATGGTCTGCTACACTTAATGAGATTCTGGGTAAGGGTTCTTTATTATCCTAAAGGGAAGGGGTTAGGCACCCTAAAGGATCCGCTTAACTCATATTGTCCGTTCAAACCTAGGGTTAATTATTATATTAAAGAAACGCTTATTATTTTTTTTTGAAAATACTTTAAGTAAAGGGGTGCTTTAAAAAGTGGGGAAATGCATAAAAAGAATAATAAGGCTTGATTATAAAATACATGTGAGGTTATTTTTTTTTTGGATAAAAATATACATTTATAGGGCATTGCAGAAATTGCATAAAAATACTTTATGAACCCGCGTATATGTTGCATTAATTAAGGAAAGAATCGATTTTTGATAGAAAATGTATATTTAGACAAACACAAAGTGGACGTGGTATAGTTTATAAAAATACAGGTCTTGTTATAGGAAAGAGATTACTTTGAATTTGTGAGAAAAGATCATTCTTTGTTATGAGTTTTAAAAAATCGGAATCTAGGCATGTTTGACAACATTAAAATAACCAAACTAAGGGTGAATTTCCATCTTAAACTAACCTCCAAATCTACTAAAGTCTAATTACTACAAGTATACTAAATCCAACTGTTCTACGCATTTCCATAATTGTATAGAGTTATACAATTTCATAATAAGAAGAATAAAATGACGAAATAAATAAAAAAAAGAGTAAAGGAGTTTAAGAGAGTTGACTAGGACGGATGAAGATGTCATCCCGCCTATTTGTTTAGAAGTCCCGAGGCGAGAATGCAAGGAACCTAGACGCGAGTCTTCGTTTGGCGAGAAATGTGGTGAGTCTCATATAAGACTCTTCGCCGCTTCCCGTATGCTTCATGTAAAAATAAGAAGGAAAGGATTAGCATACGTTCAAAGTTCATCAAGTAACAAATGAGCATTTTATCTTCAAAGACATGATTCAAACTAAGCATATATGAGGATTAGATTATTAAGCCAACAAGTAATCGTGATGACTAAGGTAGATTCAAAGGGCAAATTCTAGATTGCATTGGTAAACGACAACACAGAGGAAATCAAACGACAAAACCCGGATACATATAACATGATTCTTAGAATGATAAGAGTACTTGACAATGTATAGGGCATTGAGATTCATGTCTGCAAACCGATATAGAATACTAACATCAAATCCTAACAAGACTCATTTCATTACTCAAGATAGCCTATTAGACTTTATTAGTACAACTAAATCGACTGTAGGATTAGGCAAAGAAAGATTAAGTTCTTATGTATCTAGACAAGACATAATAAGCATACAAACGAATCAAACAATGCTATACCACCGTGGATAAGGGATTTAGAGACATCTTATATGATTGGATGACACAAAGATACCGGAGTGATCACAAACGACAGATTCAGTGCAATAATAAAAAAGCGAAGCATACTTAATATATACCCAATTGGGTAATCGATTCTGTACATCAGCAACAGGAGCACTAAGAACAACTATTTAGAGTGTGTCCTTTAAAAATTCTAAGATGTGATTTGAACAAAACATGCCGCCCATATTTAAACCATCCGATTAGATCGATTTCTTGCCATAGGCCTAGCGTGATACCTACGTGACTTAAACATACACCCCGTCCATAAAACGATGAAGAATGCATTCAAACATGAAGCCATTCATGAGTTACATGGCCTTAGAAATCTTCCCCTACTCAAACTCTTTTTGCCCCAAACAAATGCGATAGGTGACTTACACACCGACACCCATTTTGAGACATCTTAATGGTTGGCCAAGCATTTTAGGCATTACCCAATGCAGATGCAGTCCTATAACAGCCATCAAACATGTATTTAGACTAAACGTGACTGTATATTAGCCTAAGATTCCCGACTAAAAATGCTTCAATAAATAATGCCCTGGACTCAAACAATAACCAAATCTGTACAATCAAGAGTGGTCAAGAACAGTCAACATTAGTTAAAACAGGTCCCGCAATCAACCCAATGAACACAAACAGTCGCAACCATCGGCTTAACACACACCTAACATTCGTTCGAAACACATGCTGCACACATTAACGTTAAACGAAATTCAAGACTTTATTGATAACATATTACCTTCTCCGGCAAACAACGCGGCAAGAAATCAAGTTGTCGACCCACTCGTTTCGGCCATATGCGAGATAGAGGCAAGGTTGATTCCGATTTCTTCCAAATCGGAAGAAGCGGTTTCAAACCTCTTGTTCTTGTGAAACTAAAGTGGTGAGTCTTTGGTTACCCTAGTGGTTACTATTGTTTTCTGATTTCTGAGTCTCCTCCGCGATGCCTATTGCATGCATAGTGGTTCTGTATTTATAGCTACGATTTGGGTCTAAGTTGGTAAGTAATAAAGGCTGATTTTGTGCGATTTGCACGAATCTTGGCGAGATTGAGGATGAAGATTTGTTACCATCTAGGGACTGATTTTCGTACGAATTTGGACGCGGTTTGGTGTAATATTGTTATATGATGTAAATGGTAAGTATGTAATGGTGAGTTGGGCGAGATTTTTGGTTTGGTTCTGGTAAGAAATTCGAATTGGTAAGTTTATGGTAAGTTAATATTAGTAATTGAGGAAGATTTGAGGGATTATGTTTGTGGTAAATCGGGAAGGCAGCGGCGGCTTTGTGGGATGTCTTTAGGTTTAGGGTTTGTTGGTTTAGGCGAGGGAGATGAAGGAGGGGAGATAGGAAAGAGGCGTGGGTGAGTATGATGCGGGCAAAAGATTAGAAGGTAAAGAGGCGTGGGCTTACGGGTAGCGGTCGCGGGTTTGAATTCTGCGGATTGGGCTCAGGCGAATTAAGGGTAGTATTAAATTAGGTGGGGAGTGGGCTGGGTTGGTTAATTAGGCTAGTTAGTTATCAATTAGTTTTAGGCTTTTAATGAATTAGTTTTTAGGAGTTAATTAGTGATGAATTAAATTAGCGTTAGTTTTAGCTAATTAATTCTAGGCAAGTGTATTAATAATTAATTAGTGATAACTTAAATTAACACATGTGATTAAACTAATTAGGTGCTTCATTAATCTAATTGTTATAATAAATAAATGCGGGTGTGCTATTTAATTAATGCTCAATACTTTAGAATGTGACGCTATTATTTAACCTCTTATTATTGTGCATTATTGCGAAGTTAAATTAAAATGCATTGAGTTTATATTAAATTACTTAAATGCCGAATGCAAGTGCGATATTTAAGAATTGTTTAAAGTCTTATAAATGCGACGCTATTAAATGCATATATCAGGTTAAAATTGATTTTTAAATTACAAATGATTACTAATAAATGCGGCTATGCTACCTGACACGACGTTATCGCTAAATTATTTATTTTATGCATTTATTAATTATTTAAGAATTACGACAAAGCTTAGAGTTAATAAGTGCGGGCGCGGGACTCTAAATGCTTAAAACTCTACGTAAGACGCGATGCCATTATTAAATTATTTATTTATGCCTGTATTTAATGTTTTTTATTGTTGTATTTTATTATAAAAATCCTAAAAATTATTTTTTTACAAAATCAGTGTAATTTTATGGTTAATAACTGGACGAGAGGGTCAAAATTGGGTGTCAACACTCAAGAGATAAGAAAGCTCCACATACCTCTTCGGTCAATCCACTTGCTAAGTCCAAAATACCGTACGTAATATGTCAACCTATAATGACCATAATACGTTTATTAACCTCTAGTTTCAATGTAGACATTTCCAAGTTCAAAGTTACTAATTCCTAAGGAAAATTGGGCAGCATTTCCTTTGTTTCTACATACTTGCCACCTTTTTCAAGGTCGAATCCAACATCCAAACGCCACTTTTAAGGCCCAACAATCCAAACATTTCAAAGGGGATTACACAACTAAACTTTGGTGTTTAAAATTCTGCCCCATAAGGTACAATAATTAACTTAACAAGTCTAAGGCAGTTTTTAGGCTACAACATGCTCACATAATCTTCTTAACCAATTCTTTCACATCCAAACCATATTTCTTACATGCAATGAATCTAAGAGCATTATTTACTACTACAAGTTCCTTCTTCTTCACATGCAACATCAATAACTAGCTATAAGAGAAGAATTGTTACCTTAGAGCTTTAGCCAAAATTATTCCAACAATTTTGCTAGCCTCTTTTCCAAGAACACCACCACAACAACCCTTACAAGCTAGCCACAAACTTCCTTCTTGTCCTAACTTTTCATATTTTCCCTAAGCTTTGAATTCCTCTTGAAATTCTAGAGAGAAGTGAGAACTCTAGCTTTAGAGAGAGAGAAAGACTTTGAAAGATGATCAAGTCTTCAAGACTTGGTCAATATAAAGGACATGCAAAAATCGATGGGGAAACTTGTCACCCTCCCATGGCCCTTTTTAAAAGAAGAAATCTGATTTTCCTCAGTTTTCCGCTGAATTTCGCCATGGCACAATAAACTTCGCCACCTCGTAACTTCGGCTGCGTGGCTACAGAATCTCACGACTCGAAATATCCGACGCCGCGGCCTCAGATCCGAGCCGCGCCGTGGTTCTCGCCAAACACATTTCGTCCGATCACATCGAATTTGCAACTCCCATAACTTCCTACTCCGATGTCCTATCGATTTAACGGTTGGTTGCGTTGGAAACTAGATTCAACGAACTACGCACTAGGCCTTTGAAACACCTAGGAACTCTCAATGTACCGGGTCATAACCCGCCCCAAAGTTGACTAAAACCCGTCCGAAACAATCCGTCAACTTACCTTTCGAAAATTTTAAGTCTTACTCCTTTACATACGCTCTTACACGTATGGTCAGAACTACGGGGTATAACACCCGCCATACCCCTGAATGTACAAGGACCTACAATCTCAGGGAATCATACCAAAAGATAAGCCTCCGGAGAAACGGAGCTTCCCAAATGCGTAATCGTGATCCATGGCGAGGATCAACAACCGGTGTACTTACCGCGGCGTGAACGCACCGGGCGAGGTCGGTTACAGTATGTGAAATCAAAATATCAGAATGAAATCATAACAGTCTATATAAAACAGGAGACATGTATGATAACCAAACTACAGTACACAATGTATAAGCAATCATGTCAAGTCAGGGACTCACGCCCTCAAAGTCATCACTCAAATATAACCATGGGTCTCACGCCCATAATATCAATCATGCCCATGGAATTCCTTCCTCACTGCCGGCAGTCTATGATATAACAACACCAAGGAGTACACATGAACACCAGGTCCCACCTGTGTCATAAAACCGTACGGCAAGTACGGCGCATAGCTACGTAACCCACCGCATTATCAACTGACCGGGGCAAGTACGAAAGCCAGCTACCAGAACCTACCGTACCAGCTATGCTATAAAACTGACCGGGGCAAGTACGAAAGCCAACTACCAGAACCTACCGTTTTAAATCCAATGATAAAACCATTCTTTCGTTTTCATAAAGTCGTTATAACTAACTTCCCATAAAGCTGTTATAACACTTTACATTTTAAACCAACCAAGGACAACTACACACATTTCCGAAATCAAGATAACTTTATTCTTTTAAAGACCAAGTACTCACTACTCACGAATGAGGTTTTACAACTTTTTAACACAATTAAAGTCCTTAACATTTCATATCAAGTCACTTAACATTTAGAATCAAGTCAAGGACACAAAAAGGAAATCCAACTCCTTTAACACACGTGCGTCTACCGCACTATATATATCACAAATAATCATGCTCAAGAGAATAGGAAGAATCACATACCTCTTCGGCTTAATCCACAAGCCAAGTCGAGTATGCCGCGCGTAGAATATCCACCTATAATAACCACAACACATCTATCAACATCTAGGTTCCTTCGTAGAATATTTCTAAGTATAAGCCTATAAGGTTCCTTATTCTACGGAAAATTCGGCAGCACTTCCCCTGTAACTATGTACTTCCACCTTTTTCAAGGCCTGATATCAATAACCAACATGCCACATTTAAGGCGCAATAATACAACAACTCAAAGAGGATTACACGCCTAACTGGACGTGTAAAATTCTGCCCCACAATATACAATACAATCCATTTCTTTTCAATCTTCCTTCCACATATCAAATACTCAATTATACACTACTACAACATGTAATCTCCAATTACAATAGAAGGACAAAGATCATTACCTCGATAAGCCCAAAAATATCTAAGAACTTAAAGTCGCTCCTTAGCAAGTTTAGCTCCAAATCCTTACATTCCAATCCGCTCCAAGCAACCCTTAGAAGCTCCTAACCAACTCCTCTTCAAGATCCAACTCCAAAAAGTGAAGAACACCTTAGGCTCAAACTTGGCAAGTTTCGGCCAAGGCAAGCTTTCAAGGCTAGGGGTGTGAAATCTTTTCTAACACTTGGTTCACAATCTTCCTAACACCTTAAGGAAGAACACCTAAAAGTTTAAGGATTTTTGGACAACTTTAGCTACAAAAATCAGCCCATGGCCGAGAGCTACAACAAGGGAGGGAGTTTTTTTTGCCTTGGAAATAATTCTAAGTGTTGATGAAGAAGTCTTGCAACAAGGGTCTATTTATAAGCCAACCAAGGGCTACGATTAAAACAAGTGTGTGGTAGAGATTGGGGACAAGTGTGTGTGGGTCCCACAAGCCACTTGTCCAACACAAGACTTGAGACACTTAGCTTGTCACATGTCCAACAATTTCAGCCAAGGCCACATGTCACACTAAAATCGACCACAAGCCACCTAAGGGGGTGACACGTGTCGCCCTCCTATTCGTCCAAAATATTTCATCTCCCGAAAACGTCCATAATGGCCAAAATCTCAAAAATAATGTGGGCCCCACAAAACCGTAAATTTTCCCCGTGGGCCCCACGTGATCAAATCTGGAAATAAAATTCCATAATTCTATTATATTCCCAGAAGTCCGAATACCAAATCTGGGAATCCAATTCCCATTTACGAACCTTTTTCCTTCACAAAATCCGGAAAATTTTCCGTCGGAAAATCAAATCTTTCTTCCTTTCCAATCTTAATGTCGTATTCTCATACGTACATCCTCACATACATACCCTGGAACTACGGGGTGTAACAATTGCTATAACTACTTGATTCATTTCATAGTCTTTGTTTTTGTTTAGTGCTTTACTCGAGTGCAAATAAAGTTTAAGTTTTGGGGTTTGTTAGGCATATTTTATATACACTTTTTAAGTCATTTTGAATTAGTATTTTACTCATTTTGTTTGTGTTTAATCTAGTATTATAGTCGTTTTTCTTTCTTTAGAGTCACAGCGGTCATAAATGACAAATGTAAAAAAAAAGATGAAATGAGCTTATTCGAGATGAAATTGCACAATAAAAGGCCAAGAAATGAAGCCTAAGAAGTCTCGGGAAGTATAGAAGAAATCAGACGAAGTCCGGACGAGAACTTAACGAAAAATCAGAAAATTCAGAATGGGAAGCCACCGCATCGCGGTCAGAATGCAGGATCAGCGTCTAATATTCGAGAGAGGTTGCGATTTTCGCCGCGGTGCCATTCTGCAGGACCGCAGTGCCGACGCGGGATTTCTGATTTTCTGGGTCGATTTTCGAAGGGCAAAAGGGTCCAAAATGTGATTTTTCTCAAGGGAATGATAGGTATGAACTGAAAAGAATACCAAAAAGAAGGAAAAATGGTTGAATGAGAAAAACGCTTATGGTATGTAATTTGAGCCTAAATGCCGACTTTTACCTACCACTTCCTAAGCCGACATTACAACCCTTGAAAGTCCTGATGATATTTAATGTGTATATCTATGATTAGTGGAGAATAATAAGTAAACAAGTCTATAGCATTTGAGAAAGATGGTTGAAATTGACATGCATAGGTTAGGTGTTTGTGCTCCATTGATTGTGATCTAAGTGAATTTGCGAAATATTTAACTTGAAATTCTAGATTGCTAAATATTCATGCTATGTATGTTCCAACATATTATCTCATGTTTAATCCATGATTTTGAAGAAGCATTGCTATAACTACTTGATTCATTTCATAGTCTTTGTTTTTGTTTTTGTTTAGTGCTTTACTCGAGGGCGAGTAAAGTTTAAGTTTGGGGATTTGTTAGGCATATTTTATATAAACTTTTTAAGTCATTTTGAATTAGTATTTTACTCATTTTATTTGTGTTTAGCATAGTATTATGATCGTTTTTCTTTCTTATGAGTCACAGCGGTCATAAATGGAGAAATGTCAAAAAGAAGATGGAATGAGCTTATTTGAGATGAAATTGCACAATAAAAAGCCAAGAAATGAAGCCTAAGAAGTCCCGGGAAGTATAGAAGAAATCAGACGAAGTCCGGACGAGAAAATAACGAAAAATCAGAAAATTCAGAATGGAAAGCCACCGGCACCGCGGTACCTTAATGCAGGACCGCAATGCCTAATATTCAGAGAGGCTGCAGTACTTTCGGCATCGCGGTGCCATTCTGCATGACCGCGATGCCGACGCAGGATTTCTAATTTTATGGGTCGATTTTCGAAGGGCAAAAGAGTCCAAAACGTGATTTTTCTCAAGACTATAAATCCCTAAAACCCCGACCTAAAGAGGGCATCTTGTACATAATTCCACATTCTACTTTGGGGAGGCAATAAAAGAGGCAACAACACAAGATTGGAGATAGCTTTGGTTCAAGTTTCTTTTTCTTTCCTTTTATTTATTTCTGTTTATGTTGGTTTGTATTAGTTCTTGACATGACAATGTTTAGGAGCTAATTACTTAATTAGGACTTTCCTTTTGAATCGCTTGAACCTCGTTTCATGAATTAACGCATTAGTTGGTTTCTTCTTCACTTGATTAAGATTTATTCAATATTGGTATGAATGTTTGATAGTTAACTGATCACTAATTATCATAATCTTTATGATTTCGAATCAAGAACCGAGAGGAGAGATTTGGATATTCTATAATTGAATAGACATAGGTTAAAATCACGGACGAAAGTACCCCGATACTTGTGTAGCATTATAGGTTATTGTTCTTAATCCTCCTATGTGGTAAATCCTATCATAGAAATATAGAAGAGTTCTGCACTGGGGTTGAGTGATTATATATCCTAACCGGAATATAAGACAGTCTAGTTAACCGCTATCTTAACGTAGAAGAAGAAGTCATTCTAGTTGCATTAAAGATTGAAAAGAGTGGATAGTCGAGGATATTGGAAGCCTTAATTCCTTCATAACTGTTTTAAACCAAAGTATTACCATAATTAGTTTATTTTCTGCAATTACTTAGTCTTAGTTATTAGATAAAAATATAAACAAATTAACGTTCACCAAATAGAAACTAAAGCTTAGATAATCGGTATTTGATAACCAGTCTCTGAGGACGATATTCGGTCTTACCAGACTATATTACTTGTGAACGATACGTACACTTGCGTGAGCAATTGGAAATCGGCTAACAGCGGACCGAGACTATCGAGCTTGGCCGATGTCCCATCCCGGTACGGGTCCCGTCGGGAAAAGGTAATGGGCCTCGCGGGCCGGGATCTGGTCAGGGTCATTTTTTTTTTCTTTGCACTTATTTAAAAAAATAACATATATTAAATTCATGAGCAACTCAATAATTGAACAAGATAGTGTAATAAAAACATCGAAGGTTCTTTTTGTACCTCTTATATTATTTCATTGAAATATGTTTTTTCGGTAATACATATACAATTGTCAAAATTACAACTTTGTGATGTTGTTCAAAAGTTGCAAATGACATAATAAAATTGCAATTAAATAAATTACCAATTTGAAACACTTTTTCTAGTTTCTTCACAATGTCGTGTGGTTCTTCGGTTGGAATTGGTATTTGTTGGTCAAATTGATCAACGTCGCTACTCATACCTTCAGATAAGTAACGTCGACGTAACGTCGATGTGTAATCGAGAGGTTGAAAATTAAAAATTTGCTCGATGGAAAATCCTCAAGCTAGTTTCAAACTTCACTCCCAAATAAATAAATAAATAAAATTGAATATTTAGTAGACAATGTAGATCTGTAGAAGATAGATTGAGAGATTAGAGAGATTGTAGGAAGATTTGTGAGAAAGATGAAGAAAAAATGAAGTATTTATAGTTGAAAAATTGGGTTAAAGTGTAAATATACTAACTCCAATGTAAAAATAGATAATTTGACTAAAATGCCCCTAATTAAATAGGTATTGACATATGATCACCTAACACTTAATAAGGGCAAATCTGAAAAAGTAAGATTAATTCTTTCTTGATTTAGTAAGTGGACAATCTTTTTTAACCAAAAAATAAAGGCTAAGTGGACACACTTTTTTATTCGGAAGGACTATTTTATTGGTTTTAAAAATGTAGTACAACAATAACAACATACCCAGTGTAATTTCATACTGTGAGGTCTGGGGAGGGTAGAGTGTACACATACATTACTTCCACCTTGGTAATTTCATCATACTTGGTGATTTTCATCTTACTGGCACAAAGATGATCTCTGTAGTAGTTCTGAAGATTTTGTTACCGTATACAACAATTATTTTTTGTGTATTGGATGCAACAATTATTTTGTGTATGTATTATTTGTTTAGTACTCCCTTTGTTTAAATTTGTTTGTCTTACTTTCCTTTTAGTTCGTTTAAAAAATAATGTCTTTTCCTTTTTTTTGGCAACTTTCTAATTCCAACTTTCCATATGGATTATTTAAGACCACACTTGAGTTCTGGATTAAATGACATTTTGATACATTCTACATATCTTTAATTTAAGACCACAAGATTCAAAAATCTTCTTTACTTAGCTCCGTGCCAAGTCAAAATCTGGCGGGACCGGGCCTGGCGGGACGAGACCATGTCCCGTCTCGGTTCGAGTCCCGGTACCGTTATTTTTTATTTTATTTTTAATTTCGGGCTCGGGTTGACCTAGCCCTTTGGCCACCCTTAGATGAAAGTGAAATGGTGGGGTAGAAAGAAAACATGAAATAATATAAACAGAGAGGGAGAAGAGAGAAAACAGTCTTGAGAAAAAAAAAATTGTCCAGAAGGGTGAGATTATTTAGAGGGTTTGATATTTATATTTTCACTAAAAAGTCCTACAAATTTTATTGAAAAAAAAATCTTTCGAAATCAAAAAGTTTTTGAATAACAAAAGATTTTTATTATTTATTTAAAATTCTGATTGAATACTACTAGATTTGAACACCATCTTTAAAAAATCATAGTAATTTTAATTAAATAACACAAGACTTGTTTAGATTATTTAAAGAAAATATTAAAACAAATGAAGTAGTTGAGGTTTAGAAATTACCTTTTCCAAGATCCCACGGGGCTTCTTCTCATTTTGACCTAAAGGTCGGCTTGAAATGAGTGTTGGGTGAAAATGAGGTCAAACCCCAAAATGGACTTTAAATACCAGGTTTGCCCAACATTTCGTTGGGGCGCATTCTGTTCGCGGGGGCGGTGACCGCTGCGGCGCAATTCTGTCCGCAGTGTTGAACTATGAAGATTACACTTCCTCCGCTGCGGCTGACAGAAGATCCATTGGGGCGGCCTCGCTGGGTGAGATATATAGGGTTAGGTCGCCCTAATTCGATTTTTTATTCCTTCTTAACTAGATTACGAGTCATCTTAAACTAAAATTTCCCCGCGTACGAGTGTCAGACACAACTGGTTAAGGATGCTCTGGACGCGAGGTGAGAAAACTCAGTAACGGCCAAACGGGTCGTCACATTATGGCGAATCCATAATAAGCTCTTGGATGATTTTCATCTCCTCAATCTAGGTGGACCCAGTTAACTTGGTGTTGGCTAGATGAGGCTTACAACGTGTTAACTTCTGTGTCAGCCATGTGTGATATTCCATATTCGTATGTTATCAATACACTATACATGCTTATTTAAGTATACTAGATTTTCATGCCCCAAAATTCACTAAAAGGGAAATAATTGATCAACATTTAGTGACAAGTTAAAAATTTGGTAAATTATAGTTAGGCATAATACATAAATAAGCTCTCAATTTTGATCTTATTTTTTTTAAGTTTGCCTTCCAATTTTGAATGTGCACAAGTAGGCACCTCAATTTGTCTCTACTTTATCCGTTGAACATTTTAACTTATAAAATGATTATCTGAACACTTTCAAAATTTATGTCACGTCAGTGCTACATCATCATTTATATTTACGTATTCAACTTTTTATAAATTTAAGTGACTAGTTGTGCACACTCAAAATTGAAAGGCATAGTAAAAAAAAATGAAGCCAAGTTTAGGGACAATTTATATATTATAGTTATAGACTTATAGGGACCATATTACATTTTGCTGCTTAAATCTCCATTTTTATCTTTTAAACTACCGAAGAGCTAATGTTATCAAGGAAAAAAACAATATCTGGTCCCTATTTATAAAAAATGAGCGCGACAAATTAATAAACTTTTTTTTCTTCTAAAATCTAAACCCTATTTTCCTTTCCTTCAGAAATTAAACCCACGATTTCTCAAAATCTGATGAGAATCATTAACTGGCGACTCTCAAATTAATATTCCTAAACTAATCATCTCTTAAATTGCTCTCTCAAACTCTCAAAAGTAAGTTTTTGCGTTCCTTATTAGGTGTTTACTGGATATTACGTCACAGATTAATTGGTGAACTTGGTGGCTATGTTAATATGAAGATTTTTTATGCACATACTTGAAATTAACTGTTGCCTAATTCATCTACTTAGTATGTTTTTTATCGTAGAAAGGTTATTGGGAGAGATTTCATTTATTTTGTCGTTGATTCAGAGAATTAGGTTTTCTTTGTATTCCTAGGTGCGCGTTTGGACATAAAAAATATGTGAAATTTAAAAAATAGCAAGAATTTGGAAATTGGAGTTGTGTTTGGACAATGGACATGAATATAACTTGGGGAAATGTTGAATTCGTGTGTGTGATTTGGAGTTAAAAATGTGAAAATAGGCATTTGGAAATTTTCAAATTCCGAAAAATTGTAAGTGTCCAAACATGATTCCGGAGTTGAACTTCGAAAAAAAGTGAAACAACCTCCCTATCCGTCAAAAGTTAGGTATAAGGTCTGCGTACACTCTACCCTCCACAGACCCCACCTGGTGGGATTATACTAGATTCAGTGTTGTTGTTGTATCCATGTCCAAATAGTCCCTAAATATGTTGGCAGCTAGTTATCTTAAACTATACTCCCTCCGGTTCAAAAAAAGTATCCACTTAGCCATTTGCACACCCCTTAAGAAAATACTAACTCCAATGTAAAAATAGATAATTTGACTAAAATCCCCCTAATTAAATAGGTATTGACATTTGATCACCTAACACGTAATAAGGGCAAATCTGAAAAAGTAAGATTAATTCTTTCTTGATTTGGTAAGTGGACACTCTTTTTTAACCAAAAAATAAAGGCTAAGTGGACACACTTTTTTATCCGGAGGGACTACTTTATTGGTTTTAAAACTGTAGTACAACAATAACAACATACCCAGTGTAATTCCATACTGTGAGGTCTGGGGAGGGTAGAGTGTACACATACATTACTTCCACCTTGGTAGGTAAAGGTAGAGCGACTATTTTCGGGAAACCCTCGGCTCAAGACAAAACATAATCACAAGCAGGACAATCAAAACAAAGCAAGAGTAAAGCACGAGTAAAGGGTAAAAAGTAAAGCAAGAGAAACGGTACTCAGATAAAGAATTAAAGTAGTATAAAGTGCATTCGAACAAAATGGAGCAGTAGCTAACACAACTAAATAAGCTAAACAAAATACACTAAAGAACACATAGCAACAGAAATCAGACTACAGTGGATTATAAGCAATAATGTGCCTATAAGTGTGATAGGCTAATCGGCCTATAGTAATAACACTACATCTATCAATTTGTAAGCATAAGTAGGACTACGCTCGAGTAACTACTACTCTTCTACCCTAATCCATGTCCTCCACAACCCCCTATCTAAGGTCATGTCCTCAGTAAGTTGCACCTGCGTCATATCCCGTCTAATCATCTCTTCCCAATATTTCTTCGGTCTGCCTCTACCCCTTCTGAACTCATCCATAGCCAACCTCTCACACCTCTGCACTGGGGCATCCGTGTCTCTCTTCTGCACATGCCTGAACCAACTCAGCCTCGCTTCCCACATCTTATCATCCACCGAGGCCACTCTCACTTTCTCTCTGATATCATCATTTCTAATCTTATCTCTCCTTGTATGCCACACATCCATCTCATCATCCTCATTTTCACAACTTTCATCTTTTGTATGTGCGAAGTCTTGACTGGCCAACACTCCGCCCCATACAACATAGTCGGTCTAACCACCACCTTATAGAACTTCCCTTTAAGTTTTGGTGGCACCTTTTTGTCGCACAAGACTCCAGATGCGAGCCTCTATTTCATCTACCCTGCTCCAATAGTGTGACATCGTCATTAATCTCTCTATTCCCTTGGATAATACACCCTTGGTACTTGAAGCTTCCTTTCTTTGGAATGACCTGCATACCAAGCCTTACACGTCTGTCTCAGGGTCGCAACCGTTGCTGAACTTGCACTCTAAATATTCTGTCTTGATACTACTCAACCTGAACCCTTTAGACTGTCTCCAAACCCCAGCTTGACGTTCACTCTGTCGCGAGTCTCATCAATCAGGACTATGTCGTCTGCGAATAACATACACCATGATACCTCCCCTTGGATTTGTCGCGTCAGCCCGTCCATCACCGAGGCAAATAGAAATGGGCTAAGAGCTGATCCCTAGTGCAACCCCATCATCACTGGGAAGTGCTCCAAGTCTCCTTCTACTGTTCATACTCTTGTCTTGGCTCCATATACATATCCTTGATCGCCCTAGTATACGCCACATGTACCCCTCCAACCTCCAAACATCTCTATAGAACATCCCTAGGAACCTTGTCGTATGCCTTCTCGAGGTCGATGAAAATCATATGTAAGTCTTTCTTCCTCTCTCTATACTGCTCACCAACCTCCTAATAAGATAGATGGCTTTTGTGGTCGAACCCCCCTACATGAAACCAAACTAGTTCTCGAAAATAGACGTGTCTCTTCTCACCCTCATCTCCACAACACTTTCCCACACTTTCATTGTGTGACTTAACAGCTTGATACCCCTATAGTTGTTGTAACTCTGGATATCACCTTTGTTCTTGTATAAAGGGATCATTGTACTCCACCTCCATTCTTCGGGCATTCTCGTCGTCTTAAAAATGACGTTAAACAACTTAGTCAACCACTTCAAACCTGCCATGTTTGCGCTCTTTCAAAATTCCACTTGGATCTCATCAGGCCCGGTCGCTCGTCCCCTTCGCATCCTACGAATAACCCTCCTCAACCTCAATGCTTCTACAATACCCAAAATCCCGTGCCTACCAGAATGCTTCAGATCTCCCAGCACCATGTCTCCATCTCCTTTTTCTTTCAAGAGTTTGTGGAAGAAAGACTGCCACATCCGCCTAATATGTGCTTCCTCCACCAGTACTTTGTCGTCCTCGTCCTTGATCACCTTACTTGATCCAAGTCACAGACCCTCCTCTCCCTTGTCTTGGCTTGTCTGTACAATTTCTTATCCCCGTCTTTCTCCTCTAATTCTACATACAGGCGTTCGAAAGTCGCCGTTTTCACCGCCGTAACCGCTAGCTTTGCCTCCTTCCTCGCCATCTTATATAGTTTCCTATTTGTCCACTTCTCCACTTCATCTCTGCTTTTTACCAATTTTGCATACGCCGCTTTCTTCGCTTCCACCTTTTCTTGTACTTCACCATTCCACCACCAGTCCCCTCGATGTCCACCACGATAACACCGCGAGACTCCTAGCACTTCTATGGCTACCTCACGAATGCAACTGGCCGTCTTGTCCCACATATCGGTCGCATCCCCACTACTCCCCCAAGCCCCCCTTAGCCATCAACCTCTCCCCCATCTCGTTTGCACTAGCCATGGTCAAACTTCTCCATTTGATTCTTAACCTGTCATCCACAACCCTCTTCTTCTTCTCCAACTTTATCTCCAAATCCATCCCCAAAATCTTATGTTGGGTTGTAAGATCCTCCTTCGGAATAACCTTACAGTCTTTACAAATACCTTTGTCAACCTTTCTAAGTAGCAAAAAGTCTATCTGAGTCTTAGCCACCGAACTACTAAAAGTCACCAAGTGTTCCTCCTTCTTCATGAATCTAGAATTGGCTATCACCATCCCACAAGCTCTAGCGAACTCCAGAAGTGAGACGCATCTCCATTTCTCACCCCGAGTTCAAATCCTCCATGCACGTCGTCATAACCCCCTGGAAGTGACCCGATATGTCCATTGAAATCCCCTCCTACAAATAACTTTTTAGTGGGTGGTATACCTCCCACCACTTCGTCTAAATCCTCCCAAAAGCGTCTCTTCTCCTCCTCGTTCAAGCCCGCTTGTGGCGCATAACCACTAATAATGTTCATAGTGACCCCTCCAACTACCAACTTAATCGCCATCATCCTGTCATTGACCCTCCTCACCTCTATCACCTGATCCCTTAGTTCGTTATCTACCAAAATGTCTACCCCATTCCTATACTTCTACCTACCGGAGAACCATAACTTATACCCGTCTACATCTTTACCCTTAGTCCTACCCATTCGGTCTCCTGGATACATGCTATATTAATTTTCCTTTTCTTAAGAATCTTAACTAGCTCTATGGCCTTCCCCGTTAAAGTCCCAATATTCCAAGACCCTATTCTCAGCCTAGCATCTCCCTTACCCCACTTACCCCCTATCCTTTGCCCCCGTCCCCGATCGAGAACATGACCCTACTCTATCATCAGTCACCCAAGCCACTAAGGCAAATATAAAATAGTAAACTACTCAAATGTTACCCTAAAACAAGAAGGGATCAAAGTGAAACAACCCGTTAACAAGAATCTAGAGTCACGTAGGGCCACTACGCCAAGAATGCTACAACTAAAAGCAAGAAAGGTAAATGCAAGAACGTAAAGTCACGAATCAATACAGTGAAACGGCAAAATCTTAGAATAATGATAAGGACAAAGGATGGATACGGGCAGCCGGAGGTACCAACTCCAGTTGAATAGAACCTGTTTGCCGGCGAAAATCACTGTTCTCGGTATTGTTAAGCTGTAACGAAAGTACTGTACACTTTAGTTTTTCGCCAAAAAGTCGAGTACCATACAAGGTACTGTTGTTGCTCGAAGATGCGCGGAGGCAGATCTGGTATGGCCTGTCAGGATTCCGGCTATTGAGCGCCGGAAATAGGTCCGGATTACCTGCAAATGTAAAGAAAGAGGAAAAGAAACAAAATACAGAGAACGAGATGGTGTTCGCCGGAGATGGGGAAACCAGTGGGGTTGCCGAGGGACAGTGGCGGTCGCCGGACGTTACTGCAGTCCTCAACCAGTAGGTTCCGGCCGATCCTAATGCAACAACTCGTTCTACTGATGAAGAATGAGTTGATTCCGGCCGATCCAAATGAAGAATGTTGATGCACTGATGATTATAAGGGTACTAATGATTCTCTGCATCAATTGATAAAGTAACCGACAAGTATAAAGAGAAAGCATGGTTGATATTAAGACTGTAACATGAGTTGCTTGAGATGAATAGAAGATGCTATCAAAGTATTTGATTATCCTCTGCTAGTGGTCACTTATATCTCTGTAGTCAATGGTTCGATGTTATCAAAGTACTCGGTCATTGCTGCTGAAATAGTAGGCAATTGACACAGATAAAGTTTGTTCCAAGTATAGTGAAGTTTGGGGATTGATTTTATGTGTATGGTCAACTATCTGAAGTCCTCTTGGATGATTTTGTTTGGTTCATTCTGGTTTGATGGCTTCACCTTGATCTTATTGAATTGTCTTCTACCATCTTCTAAGTTGCTTTGGTTACAATGTACAAGTTCATGTTTGTAGAGGTGAGGATTTTCACCATCATGGTCTTAGATTCAAAGGGTTTGGTTACAATGTACAAGTTCATGTTTGTAGAGGTGAGGATTTTCACCATCATGGTCTTAGATTCAAAGGGTTCTCTGTTACATTTATCAAAACAAGATTCAAAGGGTTCTCGACCACCCTATTCAGAGGCGGAACCAAGATTTTTAGTTTATGGGTTCCGGATCATAATCCTTTTTTACTTATTGAGTTTTGGATAGATTATTTATACATATTAAATGAAAATTTTAATACAAATACAGGAATTGAGCCAAAGCTACTGGGTCTGGCGAACTCGGAGCATTAATGGTGACTCTGCCCCTGACCCGATTATAATAAATATTTTGTTAGTTTTAGTTTCTAAAATGTCATTAGTCAATGATTATACACTCTTAACCCATTTTCTCAAAAATCTCAGCCTCTTGTGGTATATAGAAATTTAATCTTTACAATTTATTGGTTTCTTATAGTAATTCACATATGTTCATTAGTTTTAGTTTCTAAAATGTCATTAGTCAATGATTATTAGCTCTTAACTCATTTTCTCAAAAGTCTCAGCTTCTTGTGGCTAAACACTCGTAACTTCTTGGGGCTCAACACACTTAGATCCTTGAAGAATCTCCCTTATATTTCAGGTATATAATTTTTCATAAAAATTATGTGCATCATAGTACTTTTTTTGTTATGCTATATCTTTTTCTCATTTAGTCTTTATGTACACTCCAAGGTTATGGCGCCTAATAAGCGACGGAAGCAACTTGTTGATAATGGAGATAATGAATCCTCCAAGGTTATGGCGCCTAATAAGCGCCGGGAGCAACTTGTTGATAACGGAGATGATGAATCCTACTTAATCAGGGTGCAAAAGGCTTTGGATTATGCTTTTGGAATAACAGAAGAACTATATGAAATGAGATGTCCATGTGTCAAATGTTGTTACACAACTATAGGAACACGTGAAACAATCGAGTCTCATTTGAAAGTATATGGAATAATTCAAAATTATACTTTAGGGGTGGCTGGAAATGATTCACCAGGTGCTACAGAGAACAGACAAGGGCGAGAGCAAGGGGTTAGATCTATGTGCTCTTTAGGGGTGTCTGGAAATGATTCACCAGGTGCTATAGGGAACGGACAAGGGAGAGAGCAAGGGGTTAGATCTCTGTGCTCTTTAGGGGTGTCTGGAAATGAGGTGGGATCCTTCCATCAGAATTCTCTTTATTCTGGTCAAAGTATGCCAACACCTTGTAATAGTACAAGTTCAGATGCTACTATATCTGATTATTCTGGTCAATGTATGCCATCAAATTCTAATGGTACAAGTTCAGATCCTACCATATCTGCTGGTCAAGGAATGCAAAGAACAAATAGAAATCCCTTGGTTCAGGAGAAAGAGCAAATGCAAATTGATATTCCATCACCTCCATCTACTGATCAAGTTATGCAATACACCCAAACTGTTGAAACAAGTATGATCTTGCAATGTGTTACTGATTTGCATAGCTGAATTATAATGCTAAAGTTTACTAACATGATTTCAAGTATGAAGTTTGGAAAAATATATGATATAACAATAAATTTATGTATTTGACTTTTATATGATCATAAATTTATTTATTTGTACAATATTTCAGACATTTCTAAATTATATGCAAATGCAGGTTCATGTACTACTAGAAAGGTAAAAAGAGTTCGAGGAAGGAACAAATGCAAAGAAGTTGCATCACTTCAAGCCGGGCAGAAGTTGAAAGTAACATTTTATAATAATCGAACTGTTGGAAAGAATAGCAGTATATTTTCCAGGCACTTGGGAAAATTAGTTCGTGACCAAAGTATATGTCGTTTAGGAGTATCATCGTGGGATGACATTGAGGAAGAAAAGTTAAATCACATGTGGGAAGCTGTTGAGGTAACAAATGTCCCAATTTTCTTATGGGCTCTTTTCTTACCTGTAAACACTTTTTGCTTATGTGGACAACATAATTGTCAGTTTTTAGGAATGTAGCCAAATTGGTGTAATAGATGTGATGGTTCCATATTAGGTTTAGAGCTTTATTAAGAAATGTTTGAGGACTCTGTAGTTTGGTAGAGCAGATTGTGCGACTGATCTTGATCTTAATCTTAATCTTAATCCGGGACCTCAATTTTGTGTTTGCATATTGACAAATGTCATTTAAATTTGTAGTAACCTTCTTGTTTGTGGCATTGTACAGGTTGCTATTTGGAAAAGATTATACTAGTATTCTTTACTTGGTGTTAATATGCAACTATTAGATACAATAAACAAGAACTCACCATGTCCCTTTAAAGAATGTCCTGGTTGTATTACCTTGTGACTGGCTAGAAGACAGCTTTTCCTCTTACCTTTTTCGTTTTAATAATTACAGTTCTTGAAACAAAAAAGAAGTAGTTCTGATACAGTACACTGTCTTTCTCTTTCTCATCTCAGAAGGGGTACAACAAGGAGCTGATTGATTTTCTTATTGCCCATATTTTTGGTTAAATCACCTTCCTAAACTGGTTATACTTGAAGCAGGACCCTCCTTAATATGGAGCAATAAGCCACAAATTGGAAAGACAAATGGATTTTGTAGCGAGGGAAATGATTGGGCGTGATAATTTACGGTAGAGGTTATGATAAGTGAAATAGGAATGTCCAATAGTCTTAATCCCTGAAAAGGTTATGTTTTGTACTTTTTGCAAATAGAGGTTCAGCTATTGATTTTGTCTTATTCTAATCTGGTGTTAGGAAAATAGATATCTGCTATTTGTTTATTATAATCTGGTTTTTGGAGTAGTGCATAGATAAAATCAAAAAAAATTGTTCAGTAGCAGAAAACTGGACTCTTTGTTAAGTGTCACATAGGAGATAAAATCAAAATCTGTTTGGAGTTGTGCATATTGCAAGCATCATATATGACACTAGTCTATCGTCTATGTTGAACCTGTGAGTGAAACAGCAGGGCATCATCTGTTGTGAGCATCAATAACTCTTGTATTTTCATCATACTTGGTGATTTTTATTATACTAAGAGGTATTTTAATACTTGGTGATTTTCATCTTACTAAGAACTATTATTCTTAATACTGGCACAAAGATGATCTCTTTAGTTCTAAAGATTCTGTTTTCGCAACGACAATTTTATTTTGTGTACTGTATGCAACAATTATTTTGTGTATGTATTATTTGCTTAGTACTCCCTCCGTCCCAAAAAGATTGTCTTAGTTTCCTTATTAGTTTGTCCCGAAAAGATTGACACCTTTCTAAATTTGGTAATCCTTTTACTTTTGAGTTCCATTACTTCCCCTGCTACCCCCTTCGTCCCATTTTATATGAAGGTGTTTGACTTGGCACAAAGTTTAAGAAATAAAGGAAGACTTTTGAAACTTGTGGTCTAAAACAATCCATATAAATTTGTGTTAGAAATCATTTCATTAAAGATAAAAAGGTAAATTCAAAGTTGAATTTTACTAAATATAGAAAAGTGTCATTCTTTTTTCGACTGACGGAAAAGGAAAGAGTGTCATATAAATTGGGACGGAGGGAGTATTTTATAAAAATTGACAGGACCCTGCCGAATATAAAGTAAACAATGTGGGATTATTATATTAGGTTGAAAAGTCAATTGTTAAAAAGTAAGGTTATGTGTCCGCCCTCTTCCATAAGATTTGGCTTTTACACTAGGATGGGAGTAAGTTACCGGAGAGAGAAGATGGGACATTTCAGGTCCTTTTGACCATGCCTATATCTTTATGTGTTTTCCGTTCAAAAGCTAGCCAGTGGGACCTTGAGAGTATAATTGGAAATTTTGTATACATTTAAATGATTTGGAAAAAGTCTTCTTCTAAAAATTAAACTTTATGTCAAGTCAAACTAAGACAATCTTTTTGGGGCAGAGGGAGTAAATGAAACATTTATTTTAACCAAAATAATATTTGATTTATTGTAGGATAAATTTGAGAGTGATGATATGGATACTCATCATGATCACATCTTGGGATGGATGAAAGAATTATGGAACAAATGGAGAGGACAATTACATGGAAAGTATGTGAAAGGCAAGCCTATCCAAGAGGCTCTTAAGAATAAACCAAAGGGCGTAGACAAGAAACAATGGGAGTGGTTGGTAAAAGAACATTTTTCTACCGAAACTTTTCAGGTTTGGCATAATACCTAGTGATGTAATTTCATTGCCATACTATGATCTTTTAAATGAGAAATTGTTTGTGATACTTAAATTTAATGCTGTTACACAAATATAGGCGAGAAGCAACAGGAACTCAGCAAACAGAGCTAAGTTGAAGATGTTTCATCGTATTGGTAGCAAGCCTATTAGAGAGGTTATTTATCAAAAGGTGTTGTCATAAAATCTCCATTCTTTGATTTTGAAATATTGAGAGGCGTTATTTGACATGTTGAATTTGACGTAAAGGGCGGGAAAAATGGCAACCCACCAGATTTGGCAACTATCTTCTTTGAGACTCACAAGAAGGATAACAAGCTTGTTGAATCTGAAGCAATTGAAAAATATGTGCGTTTCGTTAATAGAACAGATTGATTTTTGAACAATTAAAACTTGCTTTTTGTTATTATGGTTCTGACAGAAATCTCTCTATATATTTGTAGGCTCAAATCCAAGAGTTGGTGCAGTCCGAACCATCTCTTCCTAGCATAGAGATAGTGGAAAAATGCTTTGGACCTCAAATTCGTAGCCATGTATTTGGCTTTGGGGGTGGAGTAAAAGCGAAAGACTTGAAAGGTGCCCCATCCTCAAAGGCTGAATTACTATCTGAGTTACGTTCAACCCGAGAGGAAAACCAATCTTTGATTGATCATTTTTCTGCCTTAGAAAATGAGGTGGGATCCTTCCCCCAGAATTCTCTTTATTCTGGTCAAAGTATGCCAACACCTTCTAATAGTACAAGTTCAGATTCTGCCATATCTGCATATTCTGGTCAAAGTATGCCATCACATTCTAATGGTACAAGATCAGATCCTACCATATCTGCTGGTCAAGAAATGCAAAGAACCCATGAAAACCCCTCAGTTCATGACAAAGAGCAAATGCAAATTGATATTACATCGCCTCCATCTACTGATCAAGTTATGCAATACACCCAAACTGTTGAAACAAGTATGATCTTGCAACTCTACTCTGTTACTGGTTTGCATAACTGAATTATAATGCTAAAGTTTTTACTAACATGGTTTCAAGTATGAAGTTGGTAAGAATATATGATATAGTCATAAATTTATGTATTTGGCTTTTCTATAATCATAAATTTATTTATTTGTATAATATTTCAGACATTTCTAAATTATATGCAAATGTAGGTTTATGTACTACTGGAAAGGTAAGAAAAGGTCGAGGAAGGAACAAGTGCAAAGAAGTTGCATCACTTCAAGCCGGGCAGAAGCTGAAAGTAACATTTTATAATAATCGAACTGTTGGAAAGAATAGCAGTATATTTTCCAGGCACTTGGGAAAATTAGTTCGTGACCAAAGTATGTGTCCTTTAGGAGTATCATCGTGGGATGACATTGAGGAAGAAAAGTTAAATAACATGTGGGCAGCTGTTGAGGTAACAAATGTTTCAATTTGCTTATGGGCTCTTTTTTTACCTGGAAACACCTTTTGCTTATGTGGACAACATAATTGTAAGTTTTTAAGAACCATATGTAGCCAAATTAGTGTAATAGATCTGATGGTTCCATGGATTAGGTTTAGAGCTTTATTAAGAAAGCTTCGAGGACTCTGTAGCTTGGTAGAGAACTTTTACCATTTCAAAACAATTGGTAGAGCAGACTGCTGAGTGTGCAACTAATCTTGTTCTTAATCTTAATCTGGGATCTCAGTTTTGTGTTTGCATATTGATAAATGTCATTTAAATTCGTACTGACCTTCTTGTTAGTGGCATTGTACAGGTTGCTATTTGGAAAAAATTATACTAGTATTCTTTACTTGGTTATAATATGCAACTATTAGATACAGTAAACAAGAACTCGCCATGTCTCTTATTAATTTCAGTTTCTTGAAACAAAAAAAGAAGAAGATCTAATGCAGTACACTCTTTATCTTCCTCATCTCAGAAAAAGTGGGGTATATAACAAGGAGCTGATCAATTGTCTTATTGCCCATGTTTATGGTTCAGTCACCTTCCTAAACTGGTTGTGCTTGAAGCAGGACCCTCCTTAATACGGAGCAGCAAGCCCAAAAATGGAAAGATAAATGGATCTTGCGTGATAATTTACAGTAGAGGTTATGATAAGTGAAAAAGGAATGTCCAATAGTCCTCTTATTCTCTGAAAAGGTTCTTCCTCTTTTTACTTTTTGCAAATAGAGGCTCAGCTAATGATTTACTCTAGTCTGATTTTTGTAGTAGTGCATTGATAAAACCAATTTTTTTGTTAAGTAGCCGAAAACTGGACTCTTTGTTAAGTGGCACATGGGTAGTTGTTTGCTTTCTTTTTGCAATACTTTCTTTTTCATAACTGTTTTAATTTGCTGCACTTGAGCCGAGGGTCTTCCGAAAACAGCCTCTCTACCTCACGAGGTAGGGGAAAGGTCTGCGCACACTCTACCCTCCCTAGCCCCCTTCTTTGTGGGATTACACTGAGTATGAGTATGTTGTTGTTGCATATTGCAAGTATCATAAATGATGTACTGGTCTACATATCGTCTATGTTGACCCTGTGAGTGAAACAGCGGGGAATCATCTGTTGCGAGCATCAATTACTTGGTAATTTCATCATACTTGGTGATTTTCATCTTACTGGCACAAAGATGATCTCTGTAGTAGTTCTGAAGATTCTGTTACCGTATACAACAATTATTTTTTGTGTATTGGATGCAACAATTATTTTGTGTATGTATTATTTGTTTAGTACTCCCTTTGTTTAAATTTGTTTGTCTTACTTTCCTTTTAGTCCGTTTAAAAAATAATGCCTTTTCCTTTTTTTTGGCAACTTTCTAATTCCAACTTTCCATATGGATTATTTAAGACCACACTTGAGTTCTGGATTAAAGGGCATTTTGGTACATTCTACATATCTTTAATTTAAGACCACAAGATTCAAAAGTCTTCTTTACTTAGCGCCGTGCCAAGTCAAAATATGGCAAACAAATTGAAATGAAGGCAGTAATATATTTCATTTATTTTAACCAAAAAAATAATTTGATTTATTGTAGGATAAATTTGAGAGTGATGATATGGATACTCATCATGATCACATCTTGGGATGGATGAAAGAATTATGGAACAAATGGAGAGGACAATTACATGGAAAGTATGTGAAAGGCAAGCCTATCCAAGAGGCTCTTAAGAATAAACCAAAGGGCGTAGACAAGAAACAATGGGAGTGGTTGGTAAAAGAACATTTTTCTACCGAAACTTTTCAGGTTTGGCATAATACCTAGTGATGTAATTTCATTGCCATACTATGATCTTTTAAATGAGAAATTGTTTGTGATACTTAAATTTAATGCTGTTACACAAATATAGGCGAGAAGCAACAGGAACTCAGCAAACAGAGCTAAGTTGAAGATGTTTCATCGTATTGGTAGCAAGCCTATTAGAGAGGTTATTTATCAAAAGGTGTTGTCATAAAATCTCCATTCTTTGATTTTGAAATATTGAGAGGCGTTATTTGACATGTTGAATTTGACGTAAAGGGCGGGAAAAATGGCAACCCACCAGATTTGGCAACTATCTTCTTTGAGACTCACAAGAAGGATAACAAGCTTGTTGAATCTGAGGCAATTGAAAAATATGTGCGTTTCGTTAATAGAACAGATTGATTTTTGAACAATTAAAACTTCCTTTTTGTTATTATGGTTCTGACAGAAATCTCTCTATATATTTGTAGGCTCAAACCCAAGTGTTGGTGCAGTCCGAACCATCTCTTCCTAGCATAGAGATAGTGGAAAAATGCTTTGGACCTCAAATTCGTAGCCATGTATTTGGCTTTGGGGGTGGAGTAAAAGCGAAAGACTTGAAAGGTGCCCCATCCTCGAAGGCTGAATTACTATTTGAGTTACGTTCAACCCGAGAGGAAAACCAATCTTTGATGGATCGCTTGTCTGCCATAGAAACTGAGAAAGACCTTACAGGTGGGGCTTCCTCAAAGGCTGAATTAGTATCTGAGTTACATTCAACTCGAGAGGAAAACAAATTTTTGATGGATCGTTTGTCTGCCGTAGAAAATGAGATGAAAGAACTGGGCAGCTAAAAGAATTTTTTTTGGCTCGATATTCTAATATCCAGCCTCCAACATTACCCATTTCAGGAGAATGACAATTTGATGAACATACCAAGTTAGTAACAAATTAACAATAATTACCTTCTGGAAATTATTGTGGCTTGATTTTTAGTATAGCTTGCATTCGTTTTTGTTACTGTCAGATGCAATATCAGTATGCCCTGCTCCTCAAATTTCTATCACAACAAAGAAATAAATAAGATATCGATTCTCTGTGATTTGCAAGTGCTACCACTAAAATCTCCATCCTTGAATGATTTATTATATTACTATTTTAGGTCTGTTTGCTGACCTGTCAATATCTTTGTTCAGTTGGTGTTACCTGCCTGTGGCTTCACTGTTTTAACTGTGAATTGGTTCAATTGCCTTCTAGAAATTATTGTAGCTTTATATAGGAAAGGCGACATACTGAATGCGGATTGTCTCTGACTAGTCTTGTAGCATATAGCTTCTCTTTCCTGCATGGCCTACTATATCAGATGGGATGTGTAATTTTGTGGTTTAAGTTCAGATGTTACATATCCATCTACATCAGACAGTGGAAGCCTGTTAGGTTTCTTTGTTTGGCCAGGAGAAACTGTTAAAAAGTTACTTAATACAAGAGGTATTGTTCTGGTTATACTTTGTGCGGGATATGTTATTGTTGTAATTATATATTTATATACATGTGAAAGCACTATTTATATTTATTATCATTTCGTGAACAAGTTTTCCAGTTGCAAATTGAATATGACTCGCACTAGAATATTGATTGAAAGTTAGATTTATGGAAATAAAATAGACCACTCAGGACTAGGAATGCTTTTATCATTAAATTAAAAAAAAAATAAGGAAAGTATCAGTTAAACTGGTTGCTAAGTCTTGAGCTATTCCTAAACCCTTTAAAATAAAAACACAACAAAATAACAATAACACGTAGGGGGAAATTAATATCAAATCCTTTTCCTACCAAAAATATAGGTTTCCAAATAGTCAGACATGGATTTGTTTATGAAACTAGTATAAATAAATCTAAGGACCTATATGTTTTCAAGACTAAACTAATACAGTAAAGTTTTAGCAATATGGAGTCCAGAGACTTCGTATGCCACAACCGCTTATCGAATGCATTCGTCCAAGTTAAGCCAATTTCCAAACAAGAACAATTGATCGATATTCCCCCAATTATTGCTGATTCATATTCTTCTTATTTACCCCTTTTAAACATTCAGTTTAACTTTTGTATTAAAGAAGATTTTTGGTTTATACGACCCAATGATCTAGAATCAGTACTCCTGCAAAGTACATGCCAATGTTCAACCGCGTCATCTCAAATCATTCTTCATCTTTCTGATATCATGCTCTATGAGAGACTCGATCTCGCTTTATCAGAGGTGCTTACGACCTGGAAAGACAAGTTTGAAGATCTATATGACGCTATAACTGAACGTACAACTCACCGTTTGCGAAGTATCATTCAAAAGAAGTCTAAAGTGTATCGTCAAATGTTGGGGGTATCTGTCAATGTAACATTACTGATTGATCACGTTTGCGATGGTAGAATTTTGCTTGCATCGGAAGAATTATCCGACGGGATGGTGCCGGCCAGTAAATCATCAATAGGGTTGCTAGAGCCGAGAGAAGTTGATGAAAATAATAGCAAGGATGAGTGTGTTGTGTGTCTAGAAGAGATAGGGAATGAGAGAGAAGTAGTTTGCATGCCTTGCTCGCATATATTTCATGGTGAGTGTATTAGCAAGTGGTTAGGGAAAAGCCATTACTGTCCTCTTTGCCGCTTTGAGATGCCAACGGATTCCACAAGACTATAGAAAGAAGCAACACTCTACTCTAGTGCCAAAACAATTTTGTAGATGTCTTTTGCGGCAAATTAATGTACTATTAGGATATATATGGAATTAAGTTTTTGTTCGCACTTGTTTCATAGTTCTTAATTCTTCAAGATTCAAGCCTTTCTTTCGATTTGCTTTTAATTTGTACAGCAGAAACTTATTAAAAACTAAACTGTACGACTATTGCAATTAAAAGCTGAGATATATAGACCTAAGTGCAACGCTCCAAGTAACGTTTCGAACTTGAAATATTACAGAATCAATCAATAATATTTGAGAAAAGGACAATGTAATTTGTTACCCAAGCAGTAACATATATCTTCGAATACTTTTTGGTAATAACATCAAACTGAAAACCAGAGCAAGCTAGCAACTTTTTTGAATGACTGTTACCTATTGTATTGTACCATATTATTACTTTAAATAATATTTATTATGATATATTGGTATAAATTTTGTTATGTATTTTAAATTTTTTTGTTATGTAACAATGAAAAATATCACGACTAACTTGATGTGATCATGTTGTTATCTTATTTCCCCCTCATGTTGCCCTTATTATCAATAATTATATTTTACCCTTTACCTTATCTCTTTTTATTTTATAAAATTATACATTGTAAGCTTGTTCTTCTACGGTTGGTGTGTGACACAATAAATCGATTTTAAAATATATAATTTATACAAATAATAATACAATACGATACCCAATATTATGAAAGAATAGTTAATAACCATCCAAACAAGCTATAAGATATCTGTCTAACCAAAAACAGTTAAAAACAAGAACTATGTTGATTTTTCTGTGCTTGTCCTAGAAGAGGCGACACGATCGATAAGACTAATTTGTCATGTGTTGCTAAGCAGAGAAGATAGAGAAGGCAGAGAGAGGAGACAGAGATATTTGGTGCTCGAAGGAGAGCAGTTCCTTATGATATATAATTTTCTTATATGATTTGTACAATGCTCCACAAGAGTCATATATATATATACACAGTGCAATACATCAAAATATCTACTAACTTCATAACAAATTCTAACAAACTTAACCAACTAACTCAACCACCATAACAAACCCTAACATAATAATGTTAGCATACACCTCTTCTCATGGTACTTTTGTGCACCTTTCAATTATTTCCACCCCCTCAAGCTAGGAGATATGAAGATGTTCTTCATTCCTAGCTTGGACACAAGATAAGCATGATGAACACTGCTGAGAGCCTTGGTGAGCAAATCTGCAGGCTGTTTAGCAGAAGGAAGATAAGCAGTGTGAATGAGCCATTCTTGAATCCACTCCCTTATTAAGTGACAATCAATATCAATGTGTTTAGTACGTTCATGAAAGACATAATTGGCAGCAATCTAGAGTGCATATTTGCTGTCAGTGAAAACAGAAACTAGCAGTTGAATCTGTATGCCAAGTTCATTGTATAGACCAGCAAGCCAGACTACTTCTGCAACTGAGGTTGTCATGGCCCTGTACTCAGCCTCTGTTGAGTTCTTAGAAATAATTACTTACTTCTTAGACTTCTAGGAAATAGGTGAATGGCCAAACATAACCATATACCCAGTAATAAACCTCCTGTTATTGACACATGGTCCACAATCAGCATCACAAAATACCTAAAGTTGAGGACTGTTAGAGCTGGACATAAGAATGTTTGATCTTTGTGCTTTCTAGATGTATCTGACCAGTCTCATGACAGCTTCCAAATGTGAAGCTTTAGGTACCTGCATAAACTGACTCAAACATTGTACATCAAATATTTTATCAGATCTGGTGTTTGTGAGATATAATAGTCTCCCAATCAGTCTCTTATAAATGATGGGGTCTGCTAGTGGTAAATCAGGTGTCTGATAAGATGTTGCAGTTTTTGGAGTGGATTGTGAAGTTGTATGTTGATCATAAGTCACAGTTGTGAGCTTTATATTTATTTACATAGGTGAAGAGGCACTCTTATCACATGCTAACCCCATGTCTGATATAAGCTCCAAAGGATATTTTCTTTTATGCATAAGAATGCCTTGAGAGCTTCTCGCAAATTCTATCCCAAGAAAATATCTAAATTCTCCCAAATCTATAATTTTGAATGTTGACTGAAGTGCCTCTTTGGTGGCCTGAATAAGATTAAAATCATTCCCAGTAATGAGCAAATCATCTACATACACAAGCACCATAACTAACTGATCCTTCTATTGCTTAGTAAACAAAGAGTAATCGTTGTTGCTCTAAACAAAGCAGATGAGGTGAGGGCTGAGGTGAGTTTAATATTCCATTGTCATGAATCATGTTTCAACCCATACAGGGATTTCAACATTTTGCAGACCTGTTTATGTCCCCAAATATTATTGAAACCCTCAGGTAGTGTCATATACATTTTTTCATAAAGATCTCCTTGTAAGAATGCATTGTATACATTCATCTGATGAATTGTCCATTGTTTAGCTGCTGCAATGGATATAACTGATCTCACAGTGGTGATTTTAACCACAGGTGAGAATGTATCTTGATAGTCAATACCTTCCTTTTGGTTATAACCTTTTGCTACCAATCTATCTTTGAATCTTCCACTTCTCATGTTACTTTGTATTTTATTTTGTGCAACCACCTACATCCAATAGACTTTTTCCCTTTAGGATGTTGCACTAGCTCTCATGTTTTGTTGTCCTTCAATGCCTGAACTTCAGCTTCATTGCTTCAACCCACCTGTGGTTTGTTACTGCCTCTGAATAGCTATATGGTTCAGTGTTTGTTGAAACATGTGCTATAAAATTCTGATATATGGATGATAGACATGTGCAACCTAATCTATCAGATATGGAATACAAACAACTGCTTAAGCCATGCTTTGTAACATAATTTTTGTGCCATATAGGGGCCTACTGGTCCTTGCAGATCTTCTAACACCAGTGTTAGATGATGTTCATATTTCATTTAATAGCTCTGCAGGTTGTTGTCCTGGACTATCTATTCCAGCAGGGACACTATCATTTTCTGTGTATTTTGTATGTCTGGATTGCTGCACACAACTTCCAAATTTGTATCATTCTTGAAAGGAAAGATTGTCTCCATGAACACTACATCTCTGCTCATAAAAAAGTTCTATTTTCCATATCATATAGCTTGTATCATTTCTGTGCAAAACCATATCCAAGAAGAATGGTTCTCACAGCTCTAGGACCAAAATTTTCCTGCCTGATCAAAGTAGTAGCAAAACACAAGCATCATATTACTCTTAGATGAGAAAGTGATGGCATTTTATTATATAGTAGTTCATAAGGGGATTTGTTTTCTATAACAGATGAAGGTATTCTATTCATTACATACACATCACCTTCCATACAAAAGCCCCAAAACCTGTCTGGAAAATTAGCTTGAATTTTTATTGCTCAAGCTATCTCAAATATGTGTATGTGTCCTTTCTACAACACCATTTTGTTGTGGTGTATGTGGACATGAACTCTCATGTAATACACCATGCATTTGAAACAACTTCTTACAATTGTGATTAAATAACTCTGTTCCATTGTCTGACCTTACTCTTTTAATCTTCACATCAAATTGAGTATGCACTTAGTAAAGAAATTTCTAAGTAGTGTGACCACATTTGATTTTAGTCTCATTAAAAAAATCCAAGTCCATCTAGAATAGTCATCCACTATAGTGAGAAAATACTTCATTCCATTGTATGTCTCAACTTTGTAAGGTTCTCATACATTCATATGTAGCAATTGGAATGATCCTGTCCTTCTACAGACACTGACAGGAAAATGTTTTCTAATTTGTCTAACTAGAGGACACACTTCACAATTATTCAAAATAAAAGAATTAACATTCTTGAAACATGGGATCTTCTTCAGAACATGCATAAGCACATGACACGACATGTGATGCCATATGACTGGATCAGTATGTTGAGTTGCTGCCAAGCACTTAGCCATCTCTCCTGCTTTATTTAATGTGTCCAGACACAATATGTACATCCATTCTTCCTCATTACCAATCACTCTCACCTTCCCAGATGAGAGATCCTGAAATACACATCATTTTGGAAAAAAATATAACATTACAATTCAGTTCTCTTGTCACCTTAGAACAGACATCAGATTAAACTTGAATGTTGGCACACACAAGACATTCTTCAGGACATCACCTCCTCCCATATGGTAGTCACCAGTGTGTGTAATTTTGGCTGAATTCCCTGTGGGCATTTGCACCTTTCCTGCATAATCTATCACATTTTTGTTTTGTAAGTATTTCACAATCCATTTTAACACTTCCATTGCATTAAAATTAGATATACCTGTCATATTTATCTTAGCACTGGTTTCTCCATTTGTATCTTTGTTGTTAAGCATGTTGAGAAACTGTTTGTGTTGGCTGGGGGTGAACTGACCAACATTCATGTATGTGTCTTATTGGTGATAATATATGTTGTGTCCAGGTCCAGAATGTGATCCCTGTTGGTGACTATACACCTGTGAGTGAGGCATTGTCATTGTTCCATGATATTGCTGACTTCCATGTCCAGTGTCTTCAACTTGTAAACTTCCTCTTGTCACTATGTTAGCCTTCTTAGAAACAATAGTTTTCCTTTTAAAATTCTCAGGATATCCAATAAGTCTATAACAATCCTCTTGTATATGTCCAATCTTGTGACAAAATTCACACTTCATCAGCTTAAAACAACTCATCCTCAAGTGTCCTCTTCCATGACAAAAGTCACATATTGCATTAGGATTATATGATTTCTTTTGCCTAGGTCTTCCGCTTTCATATTTGGCTATAAACATGGCTGATGGTTTCATTGTATCTTGTATCATTCTCTGGCTCTCCTCTTGATTAATCATTGCATAAACCTGATTCAAGTTTGGCACTGCATCATTATCACTTGGCTCTTAGCTTGATCATAATTGTCATTAAGTCTCATTAGAAATTGTAGCATCCTCTGATATTGTAAATGATCTACAAATTCATTGGACTTAGGACAACAAGAAGGCCGTGGTATGATTTAATCATATTCATCCCAAAGATCCTTAAGCTTGGAATAGTACATTGATACTGATAGAGTTTCTTGTCTCAATGTGACTATCTCCTTATGCAACTGGAATGTCCTCAAACTGTTAATCTTATCAAACATATCCTTCATATCCTCCCATATCATATACGAGTCTGAAATGAACAACATTCCAGTGAGCAAATTTTTGCTCACATTTTCCATCAATCATGACACCACAATAGCATTACGCATATCCCAAAGCCTGACCAATTCACCACTGAATGTTTCTCTCCTTACTGTGCCATCTATAAAACCTATTATATTCATTTCTAGTATAACTAATTTCATTGCTCTACTCCATAAAGTGTAATTATCCATACCTGTTAGTATTATCCCAACCGACATCGAGCCTGGTGAATCAGATGGAAATAGGTATAATGGATGATTATGATTGATATCCACTGTTGTTGTCGAAGCTATATCATCCATATCTTCTCCATTTGCTCCCATTGTTGTCGAATTTACGAATCCTCAAACATCAATTGCCTCATATATCAATTGCATGTACGATATACATATTTTGATACCCAGGTTCTTCGATTGCAGATTCAGCTCCTTCAATTTTGCAAACACATATCTCAGGTTCTTCGATTGCAGATTTAGATTATCTCCTGAAACTTTCACTGCATGCGACTGGATTCACTCTGATCTACGCCATGTGGTGACTCTGATACCGTGTTGATCTTCTGTGCTTGTCATAGAAGAGGCGACACGATTGATAAGACCAATCTGTCATGTGTTGCTAAACATAGAAGATAAAGAAGGCAGAGAGAGGAGACATAGATATTTGATGTTCAAAGGAGAGCAGTTTCTTACTATATAATTTTCTGATATGATATGTACAATGCTCCACATGAGCCATATATATACACACATTACAATACATCAAAATATCTACTTACCAAAATATCTACTAACTTCATAACAAACTTAACCAACTAACTCAACCACCATAACAAACTCTAACAAACTTAACCAACTAACTCAACCACCATAACAAACTCTAACAAACTTAACCAACTAACTCAACCACCATAAAAAACTCTAACATAATAATGTTAGCATACACCTCTTCTCATGGTACTCTTGTGCACCTTTCAATTATTTCCACAAACTATCAACACTATTCTAAAATTGGACTTTGACACGGGTTCTTCCTCTCATTTTCCTTAGTTTGGTGGAATGACAAAACTCTAACTAACGTTTTTCATATAAGTGTGACGCACACTCATAATATTTCAATTTAAATATCTAATTTTCATTTTTAGTATGTTTAAAAAGAACGATACCTCTTATATTAAGTAACTTTTTATTTTCAATATTGTTAATGTTGGGTTTGGTGTTGTGATATTTTGTCCAACATATAATTTTTAGTACTAAGTTAAAGTCAAGAAATGTTGGAACAAATGTCACAACATTCGGATCAACATTTCTGTGACTAACATTTTTGCCTTACTTTACGGACAGAAGGAAATCTCGTGGAAATTTTACCACGATAGAAAAGTGATTTGACAAGGTGATTAAGAGTTGATGAAAAATGTGGGAAGAACAAGTCAAAGTTGTTGCTAAGCTTGGGGAACAAGTCCAGAAGTTAGAGGATTTTGCTCCATGATCTTCTCCAACAAACCTTATCGGCTGCTCACCTTTCCATCAACCTCTACAACAAGACTCACTACTAGAAATAAAGAGGGAAGAGGAGTGAATCGACAACAGAATCAGATTTCAAAAATATCAATAGAGCTCTCGAGAATTCATGTCAGAAAACTGGATCGCAAGCGTTGCTCGTGTCGACAACATTGTGTCAAATATTATAATTGTTGCTTAGATTAGAGATTTGTTCTTTATTGAAATAATTATAATGAGATGTTGTCTATGTCTATTTAGGTAGATTTTTCAGGCAGAATCTGCGACTTCAACTTTTTAATTCCTTTTATTTTATTTTGTAAAATTGTAAAAGAATGAATTTATTCAATTGTATATAAATATATATAATACTTTCGGTCACTGACTGTCATAGGTTATATTGATAATATAACCTATGTAAATATTAAATCTTTGTGTTCTTTATTATTTTACTGCAATTTAATCTTCAAAAAAATTTCTGTTTTATCGAAGTGTTGTCACGTATAACTGACAACATTGTTGCCGACATTTGCAAAATATATTGACATTCGATTTATTTTTACTTTCAGTTTGTTTTTATTTTCATAGCATACCCCGGGACTCTACAAGTGGTATAGATTCAACACTTAATACAATAAATGTTTGGTCCTTTTATTCAAAACTATGGATCCGGCTAATCCAAATATTGATAGACTTTCCATTTTAGATGGTACAAACTATGCCTATTGGAAGATGCACGTACGTTCTCACATCAAATCAATTGATGTTAGCGCATGAAAATCTATAACCAATGAGTATGTTGTTCCAATGTTACCGTCGGATGAGGAAGGTGATATTCTTGTTAAACAAGAATCTGAATGGACGGCGGAAGAAACCAATAATGATAGCTTAAAGAAAATGACTTAAATGCAATTTTTTGGATGAGTTGATCTTTACATGTTCAAACTCATTCAAAACTACCCAACGGCTAAGGATGCATGAGATACTTTACAAACTCATTATGAATGTAGCTAAAGTGTTCGTCGGACTAAGCTATGCATGCTCATGAGCAAATATGAACATTTAAGGATGGAAGAAGTGAATGATATTAAATCTTATTTTGAAAAGTTAATTGACATCTCTAATGAATTTCAAGTGTTTGGTGAACTATTAACCAACATCCAACTTGTTGAAAAGACTCTTCGTTCTCTTCCTGAAAAGTTTAATTTAAAGATTTGTGTCATTGAAGAAGCTCACAATCTTGCTACTATGGACATTCCATACCTTAGTGAGCATTCTCAAAACCTATGAGATGAACATTGAGAATCAAATGGAACTATATAAGAGCAAAAATGTGGCACTTCAAGTTCAATCCTTGGAAAATCAAATTAATGAATTGGATGAGAATCTTGAAAAACTCAGTGAATGTGCTAATGTTGTCTTACTCACTCGAAAATACAATTCGATGTTGAGGAAGTTCAACAATGAGAGAAATCAATCTAAATATAAATAGCATCAAAACCAATGCTTCACTCAAAAGCCCACCAAGTTCCTTCCAAGTACTAAAAAGGAAGTCCACTAAGAAGAACCAATTCATATCGTACCAAATTTAATCTCAAACAACTAGAGTTTGTGCAATGTCATGTATACTCAGGTTGGGGTCATTATGCTAATGAATGTGCAAGAACTCTTAGGAAATTTGGTAAGAATTCGTGGGTCTCGCTTAATGACGATGAATGAGAAGAGGAATAAGATCAAGAAGTCGAATCACAAGCAATGGTGGCCACTGTAATTTACCATTGACCACTTGATTTATATTTATTCCCCCCGATTGTTTCGAAGATGAGTTGTCCACTTAATCGTATGGATGCGCCCAGCTTGATAACCAACATGGAGGATGGCCATGATGGGGGCTGGTATGACGGATCCATGATGATCTTTACCCTTCACCTACACTGACTGGCTTCCCAACAGTTCCAAGAGACATGGAGGCTTACGCGTAAGGCTTTGCAAAGTTTTCCTATTTCTTTCCTTACTTACTATTATCTTGTCTTACAACGTTAATGCGTTCTGCAAGTAGCATGGTCATCCCTACCCTTGTGCTCGGAATTTCTAACTAGGTGAAGGACATCCTAAGAACCTCCTCGAAGGACATCAAAACGTGAAGAGTCATTTCTTCCAATCGGTGAAAAGGGAAAACCCATAGTAATAGGCCATGGGAGCATGTCGTTTTTGCTTTCTTTCTTGATCGCATTTTCTCACCTTCGGGTTTTTTTGTAAGTATTTCCGAGAAGAGGTATGTTCCCAGGAAGCCCTCTCGTGCAGAGCTGCGGTCGCCAATAGTCAGAATATAGTGGTTGGGGTCACGTCAAGGCACAAAAGAGAGCCCACAACGGAAGGGATCAGTTCTTGGCTTCTCTATCATCGTTGCATTGCCGAGACCCGAAGGAATAAGACACCCGGGTGGAGGATGAGGAAGAAGAGAATGATGATACAAGTAGAGGTGAATGCCTCTTAAAGGGTAGTCCTGACGAAGTTTTGGTAGATCCTTAGGATGAAAGGGTGGTGCAGTCCCGACTAAAAATCTAAAGGTGGCTGAGGGACTGGCAAGTGCCTAGGGGGCAGCAAAACTGGTGAATATGATCACCACCGGTTCGACACTCGAACCACGCCAGCGAGGGGCTTCTCGGGTTTTGAATTCTGAAGTGAGTCCCTCAGACCCTTCGTCTCATAGGGTCAATTTAGCATCATTTTTTAACAAAAAAAATAGATACAAATCGGGGTGTGTGATAAATAATTGGTGATAGTTCATATACGAAGGCAAACACATGATATTTCAGATAGTAAACTCGCAATAAAGTAAATACTTTGGATGTATTTTTTACCAAAATAATTTGAAGTACTATTGGATGAAGTGTCTGTTTGGTAGATATGTAGATGGTTGAAAGGCTAGCGAATATCATTTAATTCTTTCAGGAATTATGGCTTTTTTAAAGGTCAAAAGTGTTTTTGGTCGGAGAGCCAAAAATATTTTTGGCCTTTAGTTTGAGTGTTTGGTTGATAAACCCAAAAGTGCTTTTGGATTCCAAAAGCACTTTTGGGAAGAAGCTCAAAATTTAGGCTTCTTGAGTATAGTTTATTTTGGCTTTTTACTTTTTAATTTTTTATACTAAAGCATATTTTTATAGATAATCAAACATCTAATCATTTTTTGATAAAACAAATCTACTTGAAAAGCTTTACTCAGCTCTACTCCTAGAAGTTAGTTTTAATAAGGTGTAAACGGGCCCGAAATTACCCTAAGTCAACCATGACAAAAATTAGAACGGCGGGAGTAATCTATTTGAGTTCCTCCTCTAAACCTAACATTTTCATTTTCATTTTCAGACCCGAAATTAAATTGAAAAAAACACTACAACGTTAGTCAATCTATCAGACAATGTCAGACCCGAAACAATTGGAAAAAAATCCATTTTAAGCTCACAATTGTTTCTATCCATGCCTTAAAGTGAGAGTATTTGTTCAGTTACTAACTTACTATGAAAGGATCAATCCATGGAGAATCAAATAACAAAATTAGTATCCAATGGACTTTACAAAGAAGCCATTAACTTGTACTCCTCTTCTTTATCTCCCACCAAATTCACTTTCCCTTATCTCTTCAAAGCTTGTGTTAAACTAAAAGCTATACCACTAGGCCAAATACTCCATACCCATTTAATAAAATACGGGTTTAACACCAATGTATATGCAGCAACATCTGTTATCGACATGTACATGAAATTTACACTTGTGGACAGTGCCTTGAAGGTGTTCGACGAAATGCCTCAAAGAAATATTGCTTCAGTTAATGCTAGCATTTCTGGGCTTTCTCAAAATGGGTATCATGTTGAAGGTTTTAGGATGTTTGGGTTGTTATTTAGTGGTTTAATTATTAGGCCGGATTCGGTTACTATATTAGCTAGTGTTTTATCAGGGTGTGTGACTATTAATCATGGTGTTCAAATGCATTGTTTGGGTTTAAAGATTGGTGTGGAAACGGATATATATGTGGTTACTTCGCTTTTGACTATGTATTTGAATTGTGGTTATTGTGTTTCGGCTACGAGGTTGTTTGAGTTTGTTGAGAATAAGAATGTGGTGTGCTATAATGCATTTATTTCGGGGCTGTTACAAAATGGGGTGGAGGAAGTTGTTTTGGATGTGTTTCAACAGATGTTATTAGACGAAGAACCGAATGAAGTGACTATAATATATGTTCTTTCGGGTACTGCTAATCTTAAAAATGTGAAGTTTGGTAGGCAAGTTCACGGGTTTATTGTGAAAATTGAGGTGCAGTGTCATACGATGGTGGGGACCGCACTTGTAGACATTTATTCGAAATGCGGATTTTGGTTATGTGCGTATGGAGTGTTCAAAGAGCTGGGTGCCAACAGGAACTTGATAACATGGAATTCGATGATTAGTGGAATGATGTTGAATGAGCAAACAGAGAAAGCTGTTGAGCTCTTCGCGGGATTAGACTCCGAAGGATTGAAACCAGATTCAGCAACGTGGAATTCAATGATCATTGGGTTTTCGCAGCAAAAAGGGGCTGAAGCTTTCATGTTCTTTAGAAAAATGTTTTCTGCCGGTGTCGTTCCCGGTGTGAAATCTATTACTAGTCTTCTGACAAGGCATGCTCATCTCTGTCCTCACTCCGTCGCGGTCAAGAGATTCACGGATATCTTTTTAGGAGGGAAAAAATTATTGATGAGTTTATTGTCACTGCAATCATTGATATGTAAATGAAGTGTGGACAATTTCCTTTGGCACGGAAGGTTTTTGATCAGTTGGAAGTAAAATATGATGATCCTGCTGTCTGGAATGTAATGATTTCAGGATATGGAAGGAACGGGGAAGGTGAAGCTGCTTTTGAAATGTTCTCTCTGATGCTAAAGGAGAAAGTACAACCAAATTCAGCAACTTTGAATTGCATGTTGTCTGTGTGCAGCCAGGTAGGAAAATTGGAGAAAGCATGGCAAGTTTTTAGCTTGATGATCAAAGATTTTGGCTTAGCACCAATTCTAAAGCAACTTAATATTATGGTTTATCTACTTGATCGATCTGGTCGGCTGGATGAAGCTAGAGAACTACTACAGCTCATTCCCGAACCTTCTGCATCTGTTTTTGCTTCTTTATTAGCAGCTTCTGAGCATTTCTCTAATGCCAAGATGGCAGAAGAAATGACCGAAAAGCTCTCAGAATTGGAGCCACAAAACCCTGTTCCCTTTGTGATTTTGTACAACCTTTATGCTAGACAGGGAAGATGGGACGATGCTGAAAGGATCAGAGAAACAATCGATGAAAGGGGACTCGAAAAACTACCAGGCTACAGTACTGTGGGAGTGACATAAAAAACATCTTGTATATGTTAAAACTGGTCGAACAGACTACTATTGAATCTTATGCCTGATCTGCATGAACTGGGTCTCGCTCTTATTTTTGACTCACATCATTGCCCCAACATTCCTTGCGTGCGAAAATCCAAAATCGATGTCAAAGATGTTGGTGGTTCAAAGATGAAGCAAGGGATGAGATCTCTGAATTCAAGCGCACAATTGACTTCACTAACCTCGCCACCTGTCACAGATCCTGTGAACTAACTTGAAAGCCAGGCAGTACAAAGAGTTGGATCAAGCTTGCGTGTTATTTGTGTGACAACCTTCATGGCACCATTTGTTGCCGAAGCAATTGTCTGTGAAGTCCTTTACGGTCAGCTTCCTTCAGTTATGATAGGCAAATTAGAATATTGGCCACAGAAAGTAACAGGAAACATCTACAAGCTTATATGATAAAGGTCAAATCATTGTGACATTGAGTATTGATTTTGAATGTGATTTATTGTGGTCAGTATTGTCTGATTTTTTTAAAATTTAGATTAACCATGAGAATGCCTCTTAATTGCAACTGCAGTGCTTAGCTCAACCATGAGAAAGTGTGCTGTAATAGCAACTCTAATGATTCTGGAAGTCGTCCAATTTTGTTCTCATATGCTTGGAGGATACTAATTGAATCTGTTTATGCTTTGGACTCCAATAACCTGGTGCAGATGTGAAAACCTTCAAATTAGCAACATCTACTTCAATAATTTCAGGGCAATATTAATTTATCACAGTAGCTAGGAATAGCTGACCTGACCTCCTGGGGGATACGAAAGGTGGCCAAGCTCTGATGTGGGATAATCAGAAATGCAGTCAAAGCCAATCCCTCCCTTTGCACCGTTCAAGAACTGGTCTTGTAGCAAATTCAGTTGTGAAGCTCTTAGGCAATGGTAAACTGTTCCCGTTACAGGTACTTCACAGACTATATTTTGACGCGGTAGATGCCTAACATGGAAGCATCCACGATACTGGAACGAAAGTGACCAGTCGTAGTATCGTATGATAGACCTCACATTATGTAGGTTAGCATGTGTCTCAAGAGGATGACTGTAAGTTCAGTTGAAATTCTCTCCTTATAGTACAAGTTTTCATGTACTCAAACTGAAGTGTTGGACCAAGCCGCACTTTTGTTCTTGTTTTTGTCTAACAGTGGGTGCTGTTAAAACCCATTGCTTTGTCAGTTAAAGCAATGAAGCTATGTGAAGTAAGGGCCCCTTCATAGGTGAAGCCATGTGCTTCAAGAAGTGTGCGCTCTCAAATAATGACGGAAAGTGATCCAAGAGAAAGGAGTTAGTTCTTTGAATTTCAATTTTGATGAGTTGGATTAATATCGACATTATTGTATATTGTATGTTGAAATTAGTTAATCTAATTATAATTTGATTATCATAGTACTAAATCCATATATGTTGTAATTATTTTTTGCTACTCGCTTCAAGCCTCATCAACGTTGTTGCTTTTTTGTGTACTTCGCTTCTAAAAACATTGATAATGGTGGCGTTAAGACCATCTTTCGTGCACTTTGACTACTCCACAGGGTACTCGTTTTCTCCCACCAACATATGCATTAGTAAATTCTAACAATCGAGTTTTACACATATTGAAGAAATCACCTAGCTTTTAGCCTTTTGTTGAATCCCATTGTTTTAGTCCTACTGCATTGACCGTTAAGCTATATACGTTGGTGTCCAAGCTATGTTACTAGTGTAACAACATTTCCTTCAGTCAAGATGGTCGGCGTGGCGATAGGCTTCGTTTCTACGCTGAGAGCTGCCTGCAATTAAGTACTTTTAAACTTTTAGTTGCGCTAATTTGAGTTATGCCAAATTGACCCTCCAATAAAATGTATTTCCGTCCCAATTAATTTGCTCAAACTTGGCCAGGTTAGGCGATATTTCTCTGAGCTAAATTTTACAGCCTTATAATTATTTTATAAATAATCTAATTGTATACTATAATATTTTAAACTCCGTCAGTATGTAATAGTTAATACACAATCTCTATGTAAACTGTCTGTGTCTCTGCTAGGGAAACTGTAGCCCTAAAAATGAGAAGTGCAACTGATTTTGGTCCTTCAATTGAATTAAGAATTTCCCATGTCAACTTTGGTAAAAATTGCAGAAGGAACGGCAAATTATGAACATATATTATCCAAATTAAATGAGAAAAAAGGTGCAGCTGATTAGATTTACTAGTAATCCTCTTTTTTGTACAAAACTAAAACTGTTGCTCCTCACCTTCAAAATAATGCATGCTTCTCACCAATAAAATTGATTAAGAACAATTTAAAAATAACTAGATAATGAGTTGTTTTGTAATCATTTGATGCGCAATATAAAAATGATATTTAATATTATTTTTAATGAGGTTATTTTGAATATATTTTAAAAAAACTCATCAATAAATGTTATATATTTTTTTTTAGTATTGTTTATGGGATTATACTGAATATTTTATTGTTGTTGTTGTTGTATTTTAGAAGAAAAGATATACTAGTAATGTACATGAATTGTGTTTTATTTCTATTTTATTCTTATTTTATATCGTGTTACATTGTTTTTTCCTTATTTTATAATATGACGCTACTGACTGGTACCCTTGACCTAACTGTTGACTCGTCGACATTATTGCTAGTCTCACTCTTTTTTTTTTAGCTTTCTTTGAATTATTTAAAAGGACAAAATTAATAGTCGTTGAGTTAAAGAAGAAGTAAAATAGAGAGGTTTTTTCGGTGGTTTTTTAACAATTCATGCTAACCGTTTCAGCAGATGGAATTAATAATGTCATCTTCACAATTTATGTAATATTTTTGGCTTTTCCAAATTTGAATTACATATCATAGTATTCAACTCGGCTCAAATTATGTGGCTATTTTCGGATCTTGAAATTTAAATAAGTATTTCTTGGATCGTAATTTTTTCATATCTTATAAATATTTTGAATTGTCAATATTGTGACTTATAGTATTTTTTTTTACATAATTTTCAAATATGTATATTTTAATTAAAAAGATTAGAAGATTTCGTATTCGAATTCACGGTTAAAATTAAATAGTTTGACTGTCAAAATTCAAATTGTGCCAGATAAAATGAGATAGAGAGAGTACTTTTCATGTAGTTTTTGAATTTCTCAATTTTAGTACTAAAATATTAATTTGTTCTAATCTAATTTAACTTCGAAGATCAGTTAAATTAACTCTCGATAAACGAAAAATATCAAGATAAATTAAAACAAAGGAGTAATTTAGGTATTTTATCAATCAACCAATGATATTTACTAAGAGTTCGATTACCAAATAAACTCAATGAAATCAGGTGAAATATATATATCTTATGTGTAATGAACTTCTTAAATCATTAAGAAATTAAGACCTAAATGTGCGCGGCTATTTCTCCATCTATTTAGTAACTGAAATCTTAGTTAGCGAAACAGCTGCTAATGATCGATACTGCCAACACTTTGCCTTTCTTTCTTTATTTCTTGGTTTACTCTCTTTGATCAAAAACAAAACAAATGGCATTGATCAAGATTCAATATTTTTCATTCCTTTTCATAATCTTGATTCTAATATCCCTTTTCCCACCACCATCATCATCATCATTATCATCCCGCCGTCAAAAATACCATCATCATCATCGCCGAAAATCACAGAGCATTTTCCGTCCATCTTTTTTCTCATCATCACCAAGTGAAATAAGTGGCGAATGGATTCTTTTACACAATTCAATTGGCGTATCCGCCATGCACATGCAACTTCTCTACAACAACAAAGTTGTCATTTTCGACAGAACTGATTTCGGTGCTTCTAATCTCTCACTCCCCGCTGGTAAATGTCGCTATAACGACGAAGCTCTTGGTGTAGATTGCACTGCTCATTCTATACTTTACGATATTTTATCAAACACTTATCGTCCACTCATGGTTCAAACTGACGTTTGGTGTTCTTCTGGAGCCGTTAACTCTAACGGAACCCTCATACAAACTGGTGGATACCATGCAGGTGATCATAAAATACGTATTTTTTCGCCATGTTATGATGAAGATGTAACTTGTGATTGGACTGAATTGCCCCAGAATTTAACGGTACAAAGATGGTATTCTTCTGATCATTTGTTACCTGATGGACGTGTTATTATTGTTGGTGGTAGAAGAGCTTTTAGTTATGAGTTTTTTCCAAAGAGTTTTAATAATAATAATGACGTTTTTGACCTTCCGTTCTTGAAGGAAACTACTGACCCTAAAGAAGAGAACAATCTTTATCCATTCTTGTACGTGTTACCTGACGGGAATCTCTATATTTTTGCTAATCAACGGTCTATAATATTGGATTACGTGAATAACAAAGTTGTTAAGGAGTTTCCGATTATTCCGGGAGAGAAACGGAGTTATCCGTCAACGGGGTCATCGGTAATGCTACCATTACGTTTAAATTCACCTACGAATTTGACGGTGGAGGTGATGATATGTGGTGGTGCGTGGGGTGGAGCGTATGTGGAAGCAATGGAGGGTGTGTTTTGGCCGGCTTCAAGAACATGTGGACGTATGAGAATAACAGATCCGCATCCTAAATGGGTCATGGAGAATATGCCATTGGGTCGGGTCATGCCCGATATGTTGTTATTACCCACAGGTGATGTGATAATATTGAATGGGGCAGGGAATGGAACAGCTGGATGGGAGAATGCAGTTGACCCAGTTTTAAACCCGGTTCTTTACAAGCCAAATGAACCCGACCGTGATAAAAGATTTGCAGTTCTCAACCCTAGTACAATTCCAAGAATGTATCATTCATCAGCTACTTTATTGCCAGATGGCAGGATTTTAGTGGGTGGAAGTAATCCACATGTAAGGTACAACTTTACAGGCGTAAGGTACCCTACGGAGTTGAGTTTAGAAGCATTTTTGCCACCTTATTTGGCTACACAGTACGCTCATCTCAGCCCTATAATCGTAGACGTTGAGGGACAAATCCTATCGTACGGTCAGCAATTCTGGATCACTTTCAATCTAGGGTTTCCTGGGGAAGAGCTCATGGTAAGCATGATTGCACCCTCATTTACTACACATTCATTTGGGATGAACCAAAGGCTGTTGTTTTTGGACATTGTGGAAATAGAAAGGGTATCTGTGTTTGGTTATAAAGTTACAGTGTTTGCACCTCCATCAAAGAATATTGCACCTCCAGGATATTATATGGTGTTTGTGGTTCATCAAGGTGTTCCTAGTCATTCATTTTGGGTGAGGATGCAGTGACCACTATAGCAATTTTTTATTTTTTTTAGAGTATGTGAATTTTTTGCTAGCTAGGTTTGCTAGATGTTTTTGGTAGGCGGCGGTTGGAATAAAAATTTTGTGATGGTTGAAATTTAAGAATGTAGTAGGACAGTGATGTAGGACGGAGGCGGAGCCAGAACTTTTATATTAGTTCTGAACCACAATTTTTTTTATATAATGTGTTTTTTAATTTCTTAATTTGAGTCAAATTACTGTGTTCCGCCGAATTCGTCCCTCTACTATAACTCTGCCACTGATGCAGTAGTAAGTATTGTTTTCGACTGGAACTATATATGCCATGACACTAATAAGGAGATGTTGTACAGCAGCCAACAGGTGGCTAGGGAGGGAGAGTGAAGTGTGTAGGATTAGGGGCCCTTTGGTTAATTAATATACATAGGGATGGGACTCCTCCCTGTGCAGTACTAATTGGGGCAATGTATTTGCTCTGCAATGTAAAGGCCAAACGTCCAAATGAAGAATCAATAACGAGGAACATGGGAGAATGTTGGACTCAGACAATTAATAAGACACATGCAGTTGTGTGTTGGACCACTAGTGACCCAAACTTGAGGGCCGCTGTAACGTCTCCTAATTTTGAATAATAAATTAAGCACCTGAATGAAGGAAAAAAAATTGAGCGGTCCCAAAATTTATGTTATGTTTATGTGTGTTAATAAGGAAATTAATATACAAAATGATGTGATTCCGAAATAATTTTTTAATACAACAAGTATGACGAGTTGACGATGAAGATCAGAAATAAATTTGATGTATGCATAAAGAAATTATGAACTAATATTATATTACAAGAATTATGACATATTGAGTATACGAATGTCTTATGAATTATTAAAATTTTAATGAAGAGGGATCTAGAATTAATTATTTGTGTATAATAGATAAGTAATGAGTGGAACCCTAGTTTCACATGGCATCACGGGAGCCACAACTTGGTGACTAAGAATTTTATGTAATTGGTACACATTTTGATGTAGGGTAATTATTATTATGAGAATAAGTGGGACCCCCAACCCACTAGAAAAGGATAACTATGAAGACCAATTTAGCTGCAAAAGATTATAAATAGAAGATATGAGCAGCAACCCCCGCATGTACTCAATTTGCCCAGAAATACACAATCGCTCCGCATGAGGTTCGTTCTCAGAAATGCAGCTGTGAGTTCATTTCTTCATGAGGATGACTACAAGATCGCGCCTCCCACCTAAGTGCACAAAGACTACGATTTACCTTCCTCCACCAATCTCTGTCGGGTCGGAGGGGTGGGAGCCCTGTGGGCGAGGGATTTCGCCTTGCTCCCTAGATATGAGCAGCAAATGTTTTCACTTAAAAATAAAACACAGACGTGGAGTTAACTTAAAGGAAATATGTGATGTAAATTCATTTAGGAGCACTATTGTCTTATATATGCAATCAACGATGCTATGGGTCTGTTCAAGGAATTTGGTTTCCCTAATAACAGACGCCTAGATTGCAACATCCAAATGAAAAAGAGGACCTCATCTAGACAATCATTTATTTTCGATCTCTGATGAAAGCAATTGCTTGGGACATGCTACGAATTTTAAGAATGGTATATGATGCAGGGCACTTTCTGCCAAAGGATGAAGATATTTATTCATCTTTAGCCAGAACTTCCTCAAGGACGAGCAGCAATATTTTACGTTACTATTAAGCTTGAATTTGAGGTATGTTATGGCAAATTATTTCTTTCTTTTGGCATGTTTCATGTTATGAAATATAACCGTGTTATTGTTCTAAACTTTATTCTACTCATAAAAGTTAAGAATAATCATGTTATTGATTCCTATGCTGAAAGCATGTCTAAATTGTTTCTAAGTTCTTAAAGAGGCATATGACAAAAATTATAATAAAATTTATAGTGTCGTCAAAGGTAATATGTCACCCGTTGAATTTAGAATATGGTGTTATCATTCATGCATATTCATTTTTATTGTATTCATATTACCCTGGACCATTTGTGTTATGCACACTATTGTATATGTATATAACTATATATGTAGGGGAATGAAAAAAGGCGTTATATACGCACACCACCTGCAGCTGGTACATATTATCACAAAAGAGCCCTAAGAGGCCAACATTGAAACCAGCATGGCTTATATGATATAACAGAAAGCATGTGTGGCGGTTGATGCGCGATTTATACACACGTTAAACGCAAGTGCACGTATCGTGACAAGTAATATAGTCTAGAAGACCAAGTTATCGTCCTCGGGGATTAATGTCCAATTACCAACCTCTATTCTGTAGTATCTATTTGGTGACCGATAATTTGATGATTTGTTTATAGCTATGATTATAGATGCTAACTAAATTATTTTACTTTACTTCAGATATGGTGGAGATAGGGCTTCCAAATCTCCTCGACTATCCAGTCGCTTTACTCGTTAATGCAAATAATTAAGATTTTTCTTCTATGTTGAGATAGCAGGTTAACTAAGCCGTTTTATACTCCTGTTAAGGTAATATAAACACTCAACCCCAATTTAGAACCCTTCTATCTTTCGATGACAAGATTGACTACAAAGGAGGATTAAGAGCAATAACTCATTAAGCTACACAAGTATCGGGATACTTTCGTCCACGATTTAAACCTATGTTTATTCAACTATAGCATATTCACAAGTAATATAGTCTGTAAGACCGAATATCGTGCACAGAGACTAGTTATCAAGTACCGATTATCTATTATATGGTTTCTATTTGGTGAATGTTAATTTGTTTGTATTTTTATCTAATAACTAAGACTAAGTAACTGCAGAAAATGAACTAATTATGATAATACTTTGTTTTAAATCAGTTATGATGAAAATAGGGCGTCCAATCTCCTCAACTATCCACTCTTTCACGTGTTAATGCAATATTAATGGGTCTTCTTCTTATTAAGATAGCAGGTTAACTAGTCTGTCATCATATTCTGGTTAGGATATACGAGAGCTCAATCTTGTGCAGAAACCTTCTATATTTCTATGATAGATTTTACCGCACAAGAGGATTAAGAACAGTAACCTTAAACACTACACAAGTATCGGGGTACTTTCGTCCACGATTTTAACCTATGTCTAAAAACTACAACATATTCAAATCTCTCCTCTCGGTTCTCGATTCGAAATCATATAAGTTATGACAATTAATGTCCAGTTAATTATCAAGCAATCAAAACAATACTGAATAGATCTTAATAATGTTGAAGAAGAAATCAATTAACTAATGCATTAATTATATGAAAGAGTATCAAGAAAATTCGATGGAAAACCCTACTAAAGTAATTAGCCCCTAAACATTTCCATGTCAAGAACTAAATTATAATTCAACATAACTGAAATAAACTAAGGGAAAAGAAAAAAAATTACTTAGAACTATGTCTCCAATCGTAGCCTGCAAGCGTTGCCTTGTGATGTGTGTTATGATGGATGATAGAATAATCCTTAAAATCTGTCCCAAGGGCTTAAATATGGTGCAAAAATCGTGTGCCCTATACCCTTCTGCCCCTGGCCAATTTCGCCTCGGATCTGGAAAAATGTGCCTCGGCACCGCTGTCCTGCAGGCTGGCACCGCGGTGTCGGAAGTCCTGTAGCCAACCCGAACTTTTGGCACTGCGGTCCTGCAGGCTGGAACCGCGGAACCGTAAGTCCTGTAGCCATATTTTTCTGATTTTTGTCATTTTTTCGTTCGGACTTCGTCTGATTTCTCCTATGTTTCCCAGAAATTCTTAGGCTTCATTTCTTGGCCCTTTTAGTGTGCAATTATATCTAAATCAAGCTCATTTCATCCTCTTTTTGTCATTTCTCCATTTAGGACCGCTGTGACTCAAAAGAAAGAAAATTGATCTTAATACTATACTAAACATAAACGAAATGAGTAAAATATTAACTAAAAATTACTCAAAAGTGTATATAAAATGCGCCTAACAAACCTCCAAACTTAAACTTTACTCGCTCTCGAGTAAAACACTAAACAAAAACAAAAACAAAACAAATGAAGACTCTATGAAATGGATCAAGTAGCTATAACAATGCTTCTTCAAAATCATGGATGAAAGATGGAATAATATGTTAGAACATATATAGCATGAATAATCAGCAATCTAGAATTTTAAGTTAGATATTTCACAAATTCACTTAGATCATGGTCAATGGAAATACAAACACCTAACCTATGCATGTCAATTTCATTCCATCTTTCCCAAAATGTTATAGACTTGTTTACTTGATATTCTCCACTAATCATAGACATACACATTAAAGATCATCAGGACTTTCAAGGGTTGTAATGTAGGCTTAGGCAGGGGTAGGTAAAAATAGACATTTAGGCTCAATTACGTACCATAAACATTTTTCATTTAACCCTTTTTCCTTCTGGTTGATTTCCTTTTTAATCTCATACCTATTTCTCCCTTCTTTTATTTTGAGAGAATGAGATACATTATAGATAACAGACATTCCCAAACTTAGGCTTTTGCATATTCTTCATTGAGGTGCATCAAATTTTTCAATTCTCTTTTTGTTTCTTTTTCAATATTTTTCATCCCACTAACTTTCAATTATCACATATGGCACAAATAGGGAATCATAGGGTGTCAAACAAATATCTTATTTTAGGCTCAAAAAGACTGACTAGTGATACAATTTATGTCAGCGTAGGTAATGAATGGTCAGAAGGGCTATCAAAGAAATGTCTGAATCATCTCCCTAAACATGTACATTTAACTATTTCGCCTCAAATAACAAACAAACAGATTTTCTAGACATTTTTCATCTTTTCTTTCCATAACTGACACACATAGGCTAAGCACAAATATCATAAATAATTAGATGTCGTGAATTTTTGACATATCTAACTTAAGCATACAGATTGTCGCTTTTAATTCCATTACACTATCCCACATTATCCACTCAATATCTTTAGCAACTACAACATACATGATCCATAAAAAAAATTATGACTAAAAAACACACAAAACGACACAAAGACCAATCAAACAGACTAAAAAATAAAGTAAGACCCCCCTCCCCCCCCCCAAACTTAATCGACACCTTGTCCCCAATATGTGAAAACTAGAAGTAGAGACAACTTACTGACACAATACAGCGGTCATAAAAGAGGTCTAGGATGAGATTCTTGAGTTTGCACAAGCTTATGGGCTCTCTGAAGTTGCAGCGTCGTGGAATTAAAAGCATAAGACAAAATCCAAGACCGTGAGACTGTTCAAGATAAAATAAAACAAATAAAACAAATAAAACAAGAATTGAAATAACATAATTAAAAACATTGGGTTGCCTCCCAACTAGTGATGTATTTAACGTCTTTTAGCCGGACGCAGTTCACTTACTAGATCAAGGGGGTAGAGTGTCCCCTCCACATAACCATATCAGCACCAATCGCTTCTGTCACGACCCGACCCCGGGCCCGCGACTGGTGCCTTACCCCGGGCACCCTTGTGATACAACATCAGAGAAAATCAGCGGAAGTAAACTCATAACAAGAAACCATATAAAATATGAAACAGTCTAACCCAAAATGATTACCTTTCCGTAAACATAAATATAACAAAACTGAGCAGTTACATCCTTAACAACCCAATTTATAACAGGACTACATGCCTCTAAGAGTTTGTAACAACTATGACGGGACAGGGCCCCGTCATACCCCTGAATGTACATAACATCTACAACATCAGGGAGAACTGCATCAAAAGTCAAGCCTCCGAGAAGTGGAGCTTCGACACTGAGCAAAGATCCTAAGAATGAGGATCCACCACCGCTTACCCCTACCGCAGATTTAACGCAGAAAGGGGTTCGACACACATGTACTAAGTATGTAAAATCGAAAATATCAGTATAATATCATAAGTCTAAAATAAGCTGGAGTCATGGATGAAAAGCAAATTATATTGCACTGTGCCTTACTAACAATGAGAGTAACAAGTATAAACTTTACTGCATAAAAATAGGAGGCTCATGATCAAAACAGGGTCTCTCGCCCGTAGTATCATTAAGCAATCCTACTCCTGGGACTATTTCACCCGCATAGGTCCTGTGGACCCGCATGAGACCATCTGCCTCGCATGGGACTATTTCACCCGCATGGACTATTTCACCCTGTTGACACCCAATTTTGACCCTCACGTCCAGTCATTAGCTATAAAATTAGACTAATTTTGTAAAAATAATTTTATGATTTTTATAATAAATGCAGCGATAAAACATTAATACAGACATAAGTAAGCGATTTAATAAATGGCACCGCGTCTTACGTAGAAGATTAAGCACTTAGAGTCTCGCGCCCGCATTAATTAATTTTAAGCACTGGCATGATTCTTAATTAATAATAAATACATAAAATAAATAATTTAGCAATGACGTCGCGTCAGGTAGCATAGTCGCATTTATTAATACGCAAAGCAATTTCATAACTACTTTTAAATAATAATGCACAATAAATAAGATTTTAAATAAATAGCGCCGCGTTCTAAAATATTAAGCACTAATTAAATAGCACACTCGCATTTATTATTGTAATAATTTTAAAACTAGACTAATAAAGCACCTAAATAATTTTATCACATTTGTTAATTTAATTTATCACTAATCACTAATAACCCACTTAAATTAAATACCTAATTAAACTAAATACCCAATTTAAATTACTACCAGCCCATTGCCCAGCCCCACTGCCGCAGCCCACATTACCTACCCAGCCCAAGACCCCACCTTTTACTTTACCCAGCCCACGCCCAACCTTATTTACTTCAACCCTTCCCATCGTCCCTAACAGCAGCACAAAAGAAAGCCCTAACGAAACCTAAACCCTAAAAGTTTCAATCGCCGCATCTCGTCCCAACACCCATGTCGGGATTCTCGCCAGAGAATCCGGCGAATCAGTTACCATATCAACACCCTGTCCTTACCATTCGCAACCAAGATCTCTCTTTAACACCTCAATCATTTCCTTACCTTACCGGTTCAAATCGCACGAATCATACACAAATCGTCCAAAAATCAGCCTTTATTTACTTACCAACATTAGAACTCGAACGAGGGCTATATAAAGCACATGCAATAAGAAAATAGGGGGAGAGACAGTAGATCAGGGTCAAGGGGCGATTGTTTTTACACATGGTAGTAGGCGAATCAATCGAGCGGCAGAGCTCACTAAGAGAGGCGAGCACAGTAGAGCATGGGAGAGCACAATACGACAGAGCATAGGCAGCATAACATCGGGGAAGGAGCAGGGGCTCAGCACCCAGACCATTAGCATAGCACGAATAGGAAGTTCGAACCTTTCTCTTTCAATTCCAGCCAAGAAATCAGCAAACAAACCTTGCCCTTTCATTCGCATCGCAAACCCAAAACTCGTCGAGTGGACCGACGACTTGATACGCTGCCCCGGGTCGCTGCCCGAAGAAGGTAAAATCGCATCCTCTCAGTTCATTTTTGTATTTCAGTGTGTATCTGCGTTAAATGTGTGTTAGTTAGATTGTTGTTCTCATCAATATGAGGCTATTAATTGGAAACACCGACTGATTGGATAATCTGGAAAGGTCACACATGTCTGAATGCTCAACAATCGCTCTTGGATCTGCTTTTAACCTCCCTATTTGTTCTCACCGATCGCTAGAGGAACTAATTGATTATTTTCATATGTTTAAGTAAGGGACAAGACTCTTTTGCATGCCTGGTTTAAACTAGTATCATGTAAAAAATAATTTAGGAGCTCATTTGGGATTACAGAGTCTATCATAGTTAGTGGTATGCTATCATAAGTCAGTTTGAGTAGGTCATATGAAGCTAATAGACTGTTGCATACTTGCCTATCACTTGAAATAATAATGCTTGTCTGTCTGCATTTCAGTCCTATGTGTGTCTGAATATGTGTAATGGTCGAAAATTTGATGTATTTGCTCACATATCTGCATTTCTGGATGCACATCTGAATCTCTTCTCTGTATTAAAACTGTGATAATTGCATTTATTGGTCTTCCAATTCTATGAACAAAATGGGACCTGTGTTAACATATTTATACTTAGTTAGACTAACTTGCCATGTTAAAGCTATAGTTGCATTATTATATCAATACACAAGCATGATCATATAGTAGGCATACATATATGGTATAGTCTGGTGTTGGGAATAATGTAGGCAAATGGAGGATCTGGGAAGGGGTTGTTTACTGTCCATGCTTATTGTTTACTGTGATGTAATTGGCTTCATGTATCTGAATTTCAAACCTGGACTTATGGTCATTTAGGTTGAGTTGGTTAATCTTAAGCATCAATAAGAAGCATGATTAAAGCTTATTTGCATTTTTCTACTTTGGTTTGTAACCACGTCTATGTAGCAAGCATGTTAAATATGTAATCTACCTTCCTTGCTGCGTGCTAAGATACTGGGGATGTCCTGCCAAGCTTAGTAGTAAGATGAAATATTTGGATTGCTACCCTCTTTTGACTACTGAACACCCTCTTTTGAGGAGTCGTATCTTGACACTGGGTTTGAGATGCATTATGTTTGCTAAATGCTCATTTATTGGTTAAGCCCACTCTGCTTGCTGCTTGCTGTTCACTGTCTGCTACCTGCTGCTTGCTGCCTTCTGATCCTCACTGTTTTCTTATGGATACACTAGGTTTGAGATGCATTATGTTTGCTAAATGCTCATTTATCGTTAAGCCACTCACTGCTTTGCTTCATTGCTCACCGCTCGCTACTTGTCGCTTGACCTCACGACCTCAGTATTCGTGATACGCTGAGTTTTATTTTTTGCTAAATGCTTGTTTATTAATTGACAAAGTTTAGAGTATGTGCTAATCCTTATCTTTCTTTATCTTTTACATGGCACGCACCGGAGCAAAAATAAAGAGTCTCACGGCGAGACTCATCTTGAGCTACTTCAAATAAAGGCCCGCATTTATGTGCATTCATCTCGCATAGGAACTTCCAAACCGCGGCGAAAGGATATCGTCATTCTTCGAGTCACTATTATTAATTCATATCCTCTCCCTATTCATTTGTTGTAATTATTTGTCTAACATTCTCTCTAACATTAATATATTTAGAATAGTTTGAGCTCGGGTTGTCCTTAGTAAGGAGTCTAAAATTAGAAACTTACTTGCCCCTTTAAATAAACCATCTTAACTTAAGTTATAATTAAACCATTTAGTCACATAATTACTCATGTAGTCTAGACATTATTTTTTGTCATTAAATCTTAACTTGCATAATTAATCATATGTAGCTATGATATTATTTTCAAGATGTCTAACCCATTTGCTATAACATCCATATAGAAATCTTATTTTATATACTAAGAAACCCCCTTAAGCATGTGGTAGATTAATTAGGTAGATAAATGTGTACATTTAGCCAATAAATCCATTTTGCATCACATATTTTTTTATAAATAATATAAGGCATGCTTTAAACTTTACATGTATTTTATAGCACTAATCTTATTAATCTTTGAATAAAAAATACTTTCTATTAAATATCTTTCAAAACATGCATTTTTAGCATAAATAATTAACCCTAGGTTTGAACGGACAACCGCAAGTTAGCGGATCCTTTAGGGTGCCTGACCCCTTCCCTTTAGGATAATAAAGAACTCTTGCCCAGAATCTCATTAAGTTTGCAGACCATTAAAATGGAGTTAATGTTTACTTTAAACTAGTTAACATTTAGGTGTCCTAATTCACTCAAATTAATTAGGTGGCGACTCCCGCGAACCCTTTAGCATTAAGCACCCCTTTAGCATTTCTAGCCCCTTTTAGCACTTTTAGCACTTTAGCATTTTACCTTTTAGCACTCCCTAGCATTTTCTTTAATCCCTTAGCACCTTTTTAAACTTTTAACATCTTTTTTAACATTCTAGCACCCTTTAAGCCTTTTTAACTATTTAGCATTTATTTTTATTTCCTAACTTGCATTTTAAGCAGGAGTTTTATTTAAAAAATGTCGCGGTCGAAAATGGGCGTGACACACCCGCATGAGGTCATCCGCCTCGCATGGGACTATTTCACCTGCATGGGACTATTTCACCCGCATGGACCCGATGGGCCCGCATGAGTACAAGCGCCGCACTCGCATCATGGGTAGCAAATCCATGGAATACGTAGTAATCATCCTAATGGACGCATACCCGTGGACCATCCATCGTGTCAATATGTCCAAAGGAAATAACAAGAATAACCCGGAGTCTACCCCGTAAGAATACATAACCTAGCACAACCGGCTATCATACATAACATAAGCGCTACCGGCTTATCATAACATAAGCAATTTAAGAAATTCCCCCTAACTTCTTATTAACATTATTAATCTATCCTCTCATTTTAGTTTACTTAAGGCACTAACATGTCATTTAAGAGAAAATTCGGGAATTCAACCCAAGTACCACGTACCTCTAACCTTTTAAGAAATGACTCATTTTTATGTAAAACTTCCAAGATACTAATAACCGTAGTATCAAGTCACGACTACTTTTCAAGACAAGTCACATTTCCTTTTAGAAATATAATAGGCTTCTAAATCAAGTGACTTCATTTCCTTTAAAACCTTAGGCACTTAATGCCTTAAAATCAATTTGCCTTTCACAATTTCAAATCATTTATCCGTACTTACCTTGCTTAGAGTAAATCTTTTTTTTGTTAACCTTCCATAAAGCTAATATAACCAACTTCCCATAAAGTCGTTATATTAACGTTATACATTAGTCAAATACATTTCCCTATATCCAAGGGACTTATACTTTTAAAACGAAACAAGTATCGTATACTTAGAACACTTCAAGTCCCTTAACTTTGAAAACTTAAGACATCATGAATACTTTTTAAAGAAGTGAGTTAATCCCCTTACTTACCAAACTTGGCCATTCTTAAAACAAGTAAGGGACATCAAAGTCTTGTACGTCTACCGCACTATATAAGTACAACTACTCATGCTCAAGAGATAGGAAAGTTCCACATACCTCTTCGGGTCAATCCACTTGCAAGTCCAAAATACCACGCGTAATATGTTTAACCTATAATGACCATAATACTTCCATTAGCCTTTATCTTCAACGTATAACATTCTAATAGAAACGTCCCTTATTCCTACGGAAAATTGAACAGCACTTCCTTTGTTTCTACATACTTTGCCACATTTTTCAAGGCCGAATTTAATAACCAAACACGCCACCTTTAAGGCTCAACAATCCAATCAACACAAAAGAGATTACATGCCTAACTTGGACGTGTAAAATTCTGCCCCACAATATATAACAACTAATACAACTACAAAGTCCAATTGGCAATCTTGAGGTATAACAACAGAAATTCTTATCCAATTTCTTTTTAGTCCAAATTCTTATCCATTTTCTACATGCAATACTTCTAAAGGCAATATTGATAACTACAAATCCTTTCTTCTTCACATGCAACACAATAAACTAGTAAAAGAGAAAGGATTGTTACCTTAGAGCTTACCCAAATTAATCCAACAAATTCACTAGCCTCCTTTCCACAATCACCACCACAAAAACTCCTACAAGCTTGCCAACAAGTTTCCTTCTTGCCACCTTTTTCAGATTTTTCTCAAGCCTTGATTTCCTCTTGATTTTCTAGAGAGAAGGGAGAACTTTTAATTTTTAGAGAGAGAGAAGAGCTTGAAGAATGACCAAGTCTTCAAGACTTGGTCAATAAATAGGACATGCAAAATCAGATGTGGGGGACACTTGTCACCCACCCATGGCCTCTTTAAAAGAAAATATCTGATTTTCCTCGCTTTTTTCTAAAACTCGCAGATCGGCCATGCGCCGGCGCCGCGGCGCTGAAACCTCTGCAACCCTGTCAGAACTTCCGACGTCGCGGCCCTGCTGTCCGGCACCACGGCGCTGCATCTTCAGCGTCCTCCAGACCATCCGGCACCGCGGCCTGCGTCCGGCCGCCATGGCCAGGCTCCCGACCAAAACACTTTTCGCTCATCACAGACCGAACTTGTAACTTCCATAACTTTCTACTCCGATGTCCTATCGACGAACGGTTGGTTGCGTTGGGAACTAGACTCAACAAACTACGTACTAGGCCTTGAAACACCTAGGAACTCTCAATGTAACGGGACATAAACCGCCTCAAAGTTGACCAAAAACCCGTCCGAAACATTCCGTCAACCCATCATTCTAAAATTTAAAACTTAATTCCTTTCGTACGTCCCACCTAAGCATGACCCGAACTACGGGGTGTAACAACTTCCTCTTCCTCATCTTCTTTTTCACAGAATTAACTTTAGGAGGGTTCATTCTCTTTTCAACATTCGTCGTTTCCTTGGCCTTACTCTCTGGTTCCCCACTTTTCTTTAATGGTACCCCACGAGCATCGGTACTTGTGAGGCTTTTCTCAGGCACAACATTGTCAACTACCCCAATAGCAAAACATCGCTCATTGACTTGTGGTTCAGTGGGTGGTCTGAAAACTTTGAAGGTCATCTTTGGCTCAGGTGGTGGCTGGAACACTTTGAATGTCATTTATTCATCTTGAACTCTGAGCTTCAACTCCCCATTCTCAACATCAATAAGTGCCCTCCGTGTGGCTAGAAATGGTCTCCCAAGAATAATGGGCATATTTTCATCTTCCTCCATATCAAGAATGATGAAATCAGTAGGAAAGATGAATTTGCCCTCTTTCACTGACACATCTTCAAGTATACCTCTGAGATGTACGACTGAGCGATCAACTAGCTGGAAGTTGACTGTAGTTTGCTTTGCTTTCCCCAAACCAAGTCTTTTAAACACAGAGAGGGGCATCAAGTTGATATTGGCCCCTAAGTCACACAAAGCCCTCTTACATGTAACCTTACCTATAGTGCAAGGTCAGGTGAAACTCCCTGGATCTTTCAACTTAGGGAGGAGTTTCTTCTAGCACTACACTCCTCTGTCAGCGCTATTATCTCATAGTCTGTCAGCTTCCTCTTCTTAAACAGGATGTATTTCATGAACTTTACATAAGCTGGCATTTGCTCTAAAACTTCAATAAAAGGAGATTGATATGAAGCTTTTTGAAGATCTCTAAAAACTTGGAAAACTCATTGTCTAAGGATTTTTTCCGCAGTCTTTGAGGGTAAGGAATTCTGTCTACATATTTCCTCATGACTACCGGTGGAGCCTTCTCTATAATAGGTCGGTTCTCAGTAACCCCCTCCTTCTCTACCTCAGTTGTCTTCTCCACTTCATTTTTGTTCCCTCTCCCTGATTGAGATCCAACCTGCTCTAGCTGCTTCCCACTTCTCAAGCTAATTGTCTGGCATTGCTCCCTTGGGTTCATCACTGTATTATTGGGGAGAATACCTTGCTCTCTGTTATTCATTGTGTTTTCCAGCTGTCCATACTGTGCTTCTAAATTCCTGATGGATGACCTAGTCTCTGTCATGAACTAGGTCTGAGAGTCGGTCATTTGTTCTTGGGAGTTGGCCAAGGTTGAAAGTGAGGACTTAGTTTCTGCCATGAATGACCTTGTCTCTGTTAAGAATTGTGCTTGGGAGTTTTCCAATGTCAACAGTGTTGTTTTCAACTCATCTGACTTCTCGTGTGGGGTGGTGGGCTGAACTGCAGTGAGGAAGATGCTTGAGTCAAGGGTTGTTGTAGATTACTCGCTGACATCGCCTCAAATCAAGTCGCTTCGATCATTCCTCCATGAAAAATTTGGGTGATTTTTCCACCCCTGATTATAGGCGTTGGAGTATGCATTATTGTAGGACCTCTGAAAATTTCACCCCGCCTGACATTGAGCCTGCTCCATTAGGATGTTGTTGGGATCAATTGTTGGACATCTATCGAAGGTGTGTATATCCCCACAAATCTCACAAACTGCTTGCATCTGGATCGTCTTTACGTACATGGTATTCTTCTGGAGCTGCTTAGTCAAGAGAGCGACTTGTGCATTCAGTGCAGCGATGTCATCTAGCTCATGAACCCCAACTTCTTTTCTGCCACCTGTTCATCTATCATCTGGCAAGTGATTGTTCGTGACCATGTCTTCCAACAAGTCATGGGCTTCATGTGTTGTTCTCTTCATGAAAGTGCCACCAGCAGCTGCATCAATTATTGTTCTAGTAGTCCTACTCAGACCATTATAGAAGATGTGCACCAAGTTTCACTGCTTAAGGCCATGATGTGGACACTTCCTCTGCAAATCCTTGAACCTCTCCCAAGCATCATACAATGACTCTCCATCCATTTGATAGAAATTGTTCAATTCTCCCCTAAGCCTTGGTGCCTTCGCTGGTGGAAAGAATTTTTCAAGGAATTTCTGGGCTAGGTCTTGCCATGTGAAAACGGAGTCTGTTGGCAGGGAGTTCAACCAAACCTTTGCTCTGTTAACACCATTGTATTTGAATGTGGCACAAAGCTCCAGAAAATTCCCAATGTGCATATGTGGCTCTTCAGATGGCGACCCTCCAAACTGGCCAATGTTCTGCACCATACTCAGAATAGCAAGTTTGATCTCAAAATTGCAGGCTCCCATCACTGGGAGCCTGATGCAAGTCTGCACCCCTGTAATTGTAGGCAATACAAAATCCCCCAAACTCCTTTCTGCTGGGACTTGTCTTAAGACAGGCGGTAACTCACCATCCTCCAAATTATTATTTTGCTGATTTTCCATTGTCAAAGGATCAGAAATTGCCTTGTCCTTCCTGCAAGTGATCTAAAACAAGCAAACAGATCACGGCAAAATGTTCTAAAATAAAAAGACAGAAAATTAAAATCAAATTAGAAATAAGGAGAGATAGTTCGATATTGATTATACGTCAGTCCCCGGCAACGGCGCCAAAAACTTGTTAGGCTATTTCCACGTGCTCACACAAGTGTACGTATTGTCACAAATAATATAGTCTGTAAGACTGAATATCGTCCACAGAGACTAGTTATCAAGTAGCGATTATCTATTATATGGTTTCTATTTGGTGAACGTTAATCTGTTTGTATTTTTATCTAATAACTAAGACTAAGTAACTGCGGAAAATGAACTAATTATGATAATACTTTGGTTTAAATCAGTTATGATGGAAATAGGGCTTTCAATCTCCTCAACTATCCACTCTTTCACGTGTTAATGCAATGTTAATGAGTCTTCTTCTTATTAAGATAGCAGGTTAATTAGTCTGTCTCATATTCTGGTTAGGATATACGAGAGGTCAATCTTGTGCAGAAACCTTCTATATTTCTATGATAGATTTTACCACACAAGAGAATTAAGAACAGTAACCTAAAACACTACACAAGTATCGGGGTACTTTCGTCCACGATTTTAACCTATGTCTACACAACTACAACATATTCAAATCTCTCCTCTCGGTTCTCGATTCGAAATCATATATGTTATGACAATTAATGATCAGTTAATTATCAAGCAATCAAATCAATATTGAATAGATCTTATTAATGTTGAAGAAGAAATCAATTAACTAATGCATTAACTATATGAAAGAATTCCAAGAAGATTCGATGGAAAACCCTACTAAAGTAATTAGCTCCTAAACATTGTCATGTCAAAAACTAAATTACAATTCAACATAACTGAAATAAACTAAGGGAAAAGAAAAGAAATACTTAGAACTAGGTCTTCAATGTAACTGCAGTTCTTGCTCATGTGTGTTATGATGGATGATAGAATAATCCCTAAAATCTGTCCCAAAGGCTTAAATATGGTGCAAAAATCGTGTGCCCTAGACCCTTCTGCTCCTGGCCAATTTTGCCTCGGATCTGGAAAAACGCGCCTCGACCGCGGCCTCGCAGCCGGCATCACGAAGTCCTCAGAGCCAACCCGAACTCACAGATCTTTTGGCACCGCATGGCCCCGGCTGGCCGGAACTGCATGTAAGTCCCGCACGATTTTTCTGATTTTTCTCATTTTCTCATTTTCTCGTCCGGACTTCGTCTGATTTCTCCTATGCTTCCCGGGACTTCTTAGTCTTTATTTCTTGGCTCTTTTAGTGTGCAATTCCATCTAAATCATGCTCATTTCATCATCTTTTTGCCATTTCTCCATCTATGACTGCTGTGACTCAAAAGAAAGAAAAACGATCCTAATACTATACTAAACACAAACGAAATGAGTAAAATACTAACTAAAAATGACTCAAAAGTGTATATAAAATGCGCCTAACAGCTGAACTGGATTACCAGAAAGGTAGATGACACTTATATTATCACAATACACCAAGGTAGCTTAAGAATAGGACAATGGAGCTCCAAAAGTAGATTACGTAACCAACATGACTCAGAAACCACATTGGCTACTCCTCGATACTCGGCCTCTGATATACTTTGTATATTGTGTGTATATTTAACATCATGGCTACAACAGAGAGGAACAACCCGATTCCTATACGTCGTAGGTGAGTGATTCCCATCTCTGTCTTGGTTACCCTACGGGCGAATGGGATGATGAAGTAGTCGAAAATTGGTGCGAGAATCATGATGAAAAGTACAGGGAAGACGGGAAGTGAAGCTGGTGGTACTTTTAACTTGCCAAATTTCGTGTTCACGGTTGCTGCTTGCTGGACCGAGAATGTGGATAGCTGAGCAAGGCAACAGTTGAGCATGATGGTGCACGCGAAAATCGGGAGGATTTTCATCACAATCTTCACTTCTTCTACTTCTTGTACTGAGCATTTTAGCGCGCTACCACAAGCTGTAGGTGGCTTTACAACTGCCCGATTAAGGAATCTCAGACTTTTCGATGGAATATTGATTGATTCTACATGTTTGATATCTGTAGTTTCCTCTTCTTCATTGGATAGTACTGGAATTGTAGAAGGACTTGAAGCCAGACTTGCTATTGCACTACTCGAATTTCTCGATGCACATGAATTTAGCAAGGCAGAAATTAGAACCTAGATACATAACAAACAGTATATTAGCTGTTTGTACAAGATAAGGCTCAAAGCACTCTAATGTAAAGTAGTTTACAATGAAAGAGTTCTATTTCTGTACACTGACAACAATATAAATGGATTTTTACACTATCAACTATCAAGTCATCTAAAAAATAATTATAGGTAGTAACCTGGAAAACAAGACATATAAATCAATATAATCGGCTCTTTCATTTTTGGCCTGTTGGCCAAAATTAATTACGGGCGCTTGCCAAAATATACCAAACATATACACTGATCATGTATAAAATATATATTTATGTTATACTATAAGTATATTCATGCATACAATATGTATATTATATTTATATTTAATATACAAAACGTATACACAGGCCCTATAATCTGTCACAATGTCAGTGCATAAAAGTTAAATTCAATTAAATGCTTATAAAACTTACCTTAGATATTGTTGTGAGAGGACTTCCGCGAGGAATCTTGTTCCTATAGAAAGGTGAACCAGAAAGGAAAATTGGGATTGACAACAATATAGCCAAAGCCCAAAGTTGAAATCCCAAATCCCCTTTGTTGTCTTTAAACCACACAACAAATGTGACAGCAATGAGGCCACCACAAGAGAGGCAAAACAGGAAGTAATTGAAAAATGTTGATCTTTGTTTCCTCCCTTGTGGGGTTTCTCCATCAAACTGTTCAGCTCCATGGGGTGGAAGTTATCCCTTTATACCTCCTACACCCAGTGCCACTAAGTAAAGGCCTATGAATAATATTGCAGCTTGTGCACCGTGAACTGGTTCGCATGGCATGTCTGGCTTGCATTTTGCTGGTTTCTTCGAGTCTGACCGAGCTTGTATCGTGACTATAACCGGGGGCGTCTCAAACATTTTTTGGGACCTGTTCTAATTCGTAAAAGTGAACCTTTAATATAAGTAATTATATGATTTCAATAATTATAAATTATTTTAAATTGTAAATAACAACTCAATTCAACTTATTTGATTGGGCTACTGTTCTACTAGAAAATGTCTAGGCCTAATAGGTTTGATTTGAAATCTGAATTTGAATCTCCACATGCGCGCACCAGAAACTAAATCACTTTACTTTGATTGGGCTAAAACCTGCAAATTATGGGTATTTACAGTAAATTCTGGCTAATACAATAATAAAAATGAAAAAATAGGATCCTAAAATTTTTCATTTTTGAGCTTTTGCCTTGAATACACTGCACGCCCAAATACAAATTGACTAATAACGAGACCCTTTGTGAAAATCAAAATTTCAAGAAATAGTGAGGAACTACCCACTACTAAAAAACAAAAATTAGTGGCGGATAAATTATGTAGCTAAACAAAAAATATTGTTGCTAGTCCTGGTTAGCGACATATTATCAAAAAAACTTGTTAGCTAAAACCAATTTAGTGTTGGATTAGCGACGACGTCGGTTAATTCTAGTTTTTTCGTAGTGATCACACAACCTTGTGAAGATAGCAGGTAAATCATATTGTCTAACTGGATGTGAATCCATAATATAAAGATAGTGAATACAGCACATGAAACATATAGCACATGTTCTAACCAGGTTGCGTAGGATTTATTGTTGATTGGACGATGGAAAAAACACAACATTTTGTTTGTATCAGATATGTACATGTATATAGGCTGTGTTCGAAGCACTAAGAGGTCCTGTGGTTGGAGCCTGGAGGGATTGGGAAATATGATCACAGTACAAAACTTAGTGTTATTTGTCCTCTGTTTACTTTGACATTTTTATTTTTGGTACAATTATTTTGATAAAGTATAGGTAATAACTAATAGGAGTACCACCAGCATCAAATTAAATAGTATCTTAAACTTCTTAATACAGGATAGCTAATACTAATATTAGCTATCTACGGGCATGATTAATCTCGTGCAGCAATAATTGTATTATAATTTCTTTTTAGTTAGTTTATGAATCAAAGAACCCTTAATTAAGTGACCATATATAGAATGCTATATTCTGGATCCAAAGCCAATTCAAGTTTAGCTTTGTTTTCAAGAAGTTGTGGCAGATATTTCATGTTGGGTTCGTTATGGGTTGAGACTTCATATATTTCTATCAATTTATATGATACATTTTTCTTTTTAGTCTATATAAAAAAAAATGTCTTCTTTTTATATTTAGAAATAATTTATATTTAAACTTTTTAATTTACCATAATGAGATAATCCATAGTTATACAAATTGTAAAGAATGGATTTGGGTCTAACTCAACCCCAAAAATTAGCTTGTAGGGTGAGGATTATCTAAATCCATATAAGAAGTCTATGTTTTCATTTTATTTTCGATGTGGGACTCTTAACACAAATGTTTAAGGCATGTTTTAGACTACATATTTCAAAATCATTTCTTAAACGTGATGCTCAATCAAACAATATCAAGTAAATTGGGACCCAAGAAATATTTTTTCTGCTTTCTTTTTGTTTGTTCGTCCTTTTTTTTTTTGGAATTGGCAGGTCTGCTAAAGTTTGTTAACATTGGTATTGCTTACTGCTAAGACCCATTTTCACTAGACACATGGATTAAAACAAAGTTGACCCTAAGTTGGTGTAGCAGTATAGTGCAGCCGTGCAGGACTGCAAGATCACGAGTTCGATCCCCTGCATAAATCTTCTTGGTTGAGTCACACACATGGCTTAAGTTAAGTTAATTGGTGGCGTGGTTTGCGGCTTATTGCACAATCCAAATTTATCCTCATGCACTCGAAAAATAGCGGTTGCGGTTCCTTCGTAAAAAAAAAGGATTAAAACGAAGTTGCAAAGATTAAAATATGAAAAAGTACATAAAGTATACCAAAAATTGTATAGTATATAAAACAAAAATGTATAAAACTCCATTTAACAATCTAGACATAATATATATATATATATATATATATATATATATATATATTGAAATTTAATAATATTTCAATTCACTATTCGTAGTTGTATGAAACCTAAGAATTTACTGTTGATAAACCAAAAAAATAAAGAAAAAACTTCTCAAGCTATATATGGAATAAACAGTCACTCAAAATTTGGGTAATTCATGGAGAAGAAAAGAAGTAATCCAGTTTTAATTGGCCCGCCATCATTTCAACAACAACAAAAAAAGATGATGCAATTGAATCAATGTAAACACATTAATAGCAACAAAGCAAAGTCAAACAAAAACAACTCTTTGCAAGTGTATATGATAGAATACCCGTGTATATCCCTATGATATACACGGTTTTGCCTAGTATTGTACCATAAATAAAAAATGTAAATTATGTTGTATAATTGTAGAATTATTGTACAAGTAGAACTAGGATATTAGATGTATAGTAGGAAAATATGATTTTTCATATTTAGATATTGTAACTTATATATATACATATTTATTCAATAAGAATACTCAAAAGATTATTTCTTTCATGGTAGCAGAAGTCTAGGTCTTAAAATCCTCTCCCAATTTCTTCCCAATTTTTTCGTCCTTAGTCACGATTTCCGAAGCCTTCACCTCGGAATTTGTTTCGGCGGTTCATATTTCATTCTAAATTTTTCTTCCAAATCCCTCAATCACATATTGTTCTATCAATATGTCTGCCTCAAAGAACATGTTTCATCATGCCCTTGCAGTTTCTAACATTAAGAATCATATCCCTCTTGTTCTTGAAATAGAAAACGTCCAATATGCGACGTGGGACGAACTGTTCAAAATTCACGCACGCTCGCATCAAGTCATTCATCACATAATCCCCGCGGCCCCTTAGGATACGGAGGCTCCAAAATGCGAGGATGATCCTAAGTTGTGGACGACTCTTGATGCCACCGTCCTTCAGTGAATTTACTCCACTATCTCTACTGGACTGTTGCAGACGATTATTGAGTCGGACGCTACGGCGAAGGCTACTTGGGATAGGTTGCGTGAAATATTCCAAGATAATCAAAACTCCAGAGTTGTTACACTTGAGCAGGAATTTTTCCACGTCAACATGGAAAATTTTCCGAACGTTTCAGCTTATTGCAAAAGGTTGAAAGAATAGGCGGATCAACTCCGCAACGTTGGTGCGCCCGTGAGTGACAATCGTCTTGTAACTTACAGATAGTTATCGGCCTCTCCGAGGCCTATAGTGGCGTTGGAACTATCCTTCGTCAAAGTAATCATCTCCCGAAGTTCTATCAAGTCTGCTCCATGCTTACCTTGGAAGAAGTCGGCTTCGCTAAAAAGGCAGCTACGAGTGCTAGTCATGTGGCCATGATAACGTCCTCCCCTACTTCTCTGAATTTTGGTGATCATTCGAACCAAAACCGGTCACAAGGGAGCGACAAAAACAATCGAAAAATTAATGCAAAAATCGTGGGGGCAAACGTTGCGGTTCCGACAGTGATCACGGTGGCCAAAACAGGGGCGGTGGACCCCCTCCCGAATATAGTGGGCACCGACCCACTAGTCTCAACCTTAGGCCCCTTGGTCGTGGGTTGGGAACAGTGGGCAATGGCACTGACCCATATCCGATTAATCCCGGCCCATGGCGATGAAACTTCCAGCGATCTTATCGGCCAGCGCCCGGCTGGCGATGGTTTCGAAGCGATCGTGGCGGGGCCAGAATCGTGTTTCTTTGAGCCCCGGCACTGCAAGACCATCACATAGCGGGCTCCACCCCGACCGACATTGAAGCCGATATAAACACACTTGGTATAACGCCATCGGACCCGAATTGGTACATGAACATCGAAGTCACTACCCACATGACGAGGTACTCTCTCGTCTTATTTCAATTTGAGCAAACATCGTGGTATAATTGTTGGCAATGGTAAATCTATTCCAATTCGCGGTTATGGTCATAAAACTTTGTCTCCACCACATCCACCTCTTATCTTGGAACAATACCTTTCATGCCCCTCAATTGATTAAAAATTTAGTGTGTATCCGTAAATTCACAACTAATATTTATGTTTCCGTTGAATTTGATCCGTTTGGGTTTTCTGTGAATGATTTCAAGACGGGGAGTACTCTCATGAAGTGTGATAGTAGGGGAAATCTTTATCCGATCATACATAGTTTCGGTCATTCGAGTCAAGTCTTGCCATCTACGTTTGTCGCTCTTACTCCTTCCTTGTGGCATGCTCGTCTAGGTCATTCGGGGGTGTCTATTATGTCGTCCTTAGATTAAAAAAATAATCATGTAAGGGTACGCATAGTACTCCGCATTGTCAATCTTGTTCTTTAGAAAAAATTATTAGATTGCCGTTTGTAGACTCTAATTCTCATACTCTAATGTCATTTGATATTATTCATAGCGATCACGTCTCCTGTTCTCAGTTCTTTGGGTCACTGTTATTATGTTCTATTTTTGGATGATTATTCTAATTTTTTATGGACTTTTTCGATAGCGAAAAAATCTCAAGTTTTCTCCACCTTCTTGAAATTTAGAGCATTCATTAGAACCCAATTCGAACGGAAAATTAAAAATATTCAATGTGATAACGGCAAAGAGTATGATAATGAAATGTTTCGGGAATTTTGTGCTAATAATGGGATTAATTTTCATTTTTCTTGATCTCATACGTCTTCACAAAATGGGAAAGCTGAACGAAATCATTAACAACATTATATGAACTTTATTTATTCATGATTTCGTACCCCCTATTTTTTGGCATCATGCTCTACAAATGACTACATATCTTCTTAACATTCTTCCGTTCAAAAGTTTGATGTATTCGTCCCCTCTTCAAATTTTATATAATAAGACTCCTTCGTTTTCACATCTTAGAGTTTTTGGGTGTTTATGTTATCTGTTGTTTCCATCAACCACAATTAACAAACTCCATGCTCGTTCTACTCCTTGTGTGTTTTGGGGTTATTCGTCTAATCATCGTGGTTACAAATGTTTTTGATTTATCATCTAATAAAATCATCATTAATCGCCGAAGTATTGAGGTTCTGAACTCTTAGAGACAAATAATCGTTGGCCAAAATATGAAAAAAGAGTGAAAATGAAGGTTTTCCCTAAATTTAGTATCTCTTTTTAACGCAACAGATTATTGCATTAAAGGTAGTTCTGTAACTTTTTTATTGGGGTACTTTGATCGTTATAAATTATTATTTTTAGGTCGTTTAGGTTCGTGACTCTTATAAAGAAGTCTTATTGTATACTCTTAATTTTCAAATAAAAACTTAATTTGAATACTATATTTTGTTTTCAAATCTATCACAATTTTATGTCCAAACGCGCCTGCTTCGAGAACAAATGTTAGATTGGTGTTGTCAATTAGGACACTGTAGTTCACATCACTGCAGGGGGCACAAACTCTGTTGCCAACTTTAATAAGGTAATGGCTGTACCAGTTGGGGGGGCTGCTACTGCTAGTACTACTTTGCAGAGATAACCTGTGATAAAACTCGACCACGCAATTTAGCCAATCAAAGAGCTTCAAAATCTTTATTATATTTTTACAATTTTAATAGGGTTATTTAGCAGTTCAATGAATTAGGCATGGGATGGAAGACCAATCTTTTATTCCCATAAGGCCATAGCAGAGCAGACTAGAAAGGTGGCAAAAACCCTTTGGAATTCTTGATTACAAATACAGATATGGACCCTCTTATACGTACCTAATTTTGCCTCTTTTCATTTTTAGCCCATGCAACTTTATCTCTTTCCTTTTTCGCTTAATTTCATCTTTTTTTTCTTTATCCCATGGCATGACCTGTTATTAAGTTTTAGTTTTGTTCCTTATAGGTCCATTTAAAATTAGTACTAAACTTGTTATACATTTAAAATTTACAACCCAACACAATATATTACACCTTCATAGCCATATTTTTAATTTATATTTTCATAACAAACTTTTTATTTCACAACACTGCTTATACACACGGTATACAACATTATACGACAGTGTACAAATATTATACACTTACGGTAAACAATGTATCTATCTTTTATAAATGTGTATAAGAGATGTTTAATAAAAAGGGGTTAAATCAGGTTATTAAGGAAAAACTGGGCTAAATCGGATAAAATATTCTTTCTTGATAGGTATAGAGTGTAATTTTCCCTTAAAATTATGCTCTAAGTAGATAATATTAGGTTTCATTAAACTCATATCTAATAATATAAAGTTAGAAGTTTGGATGATCACTCAATTTTGATAATTGACTATTGTAGTCGCTCAACTTTGTTTTGTCTCAGTTTCCAAAAGTTATTTACTTTTGTCTAGTTAGCTCCTATGTCATTTTAGCTGAAATATAATTTTTGATACCTATTTAATAACGTGATAAGTATAAATTTTTAGGAAAAATAATATTTTTTTAAAATAAAATTATTATTTAAATTTATTTAGGACCCACTCCATTGACTCAATTCTTGGCCTGATCCGTTTAATGACAGTTAGGATAATACGAAGTCTAGAGTTGAGCATGTACATCATGCAAAATTCTAGATCAACAATCAAAGTGTTAGATAAGATCAAGTTATTTGATCAGGAGGTTTGTTAGGTAAGACAGTGCTTCTTCATTTACTGAAAGTGCCTTCATTATTCTTATTAATGAAATGCAAGAAAAATTCTCATTTTATTCTATCTAGAAATTCTTATTCTATAAGAATACTAATTTTATAATTATGATAATATTACACGACTAATTAAGGTGTAAACCTAAGTCTAATACTCACCAAATATACAAAGGAAAGGGAAAGGAGGGTCCCACATGGAGACTCATTCTCGGCTGGCTGCAATCGAATTGGGTCAGAGCCCAATATACTTTAACACACCCCCGCAGTCATAGCGGGCGGTTTTTTCTGTTGAGGCCCATCTAAAATCTTCAAAAGAATGAGGAAGACCGCTGTAAAGATGTCGTCGATATCTTGAAGGGGCGTGACAGCGTCTTGTCGCTTTGGCTACAGTCTCTCTAGCAAAGTGAATATCCATCTCTATGTGTTTGATGCCGGTCTTTGGCTGGATTACGAAAGGTAGATGACAACATATTATCACAATACACCAAAGTAGCCTACCGATAGAACAATGAAGCTCAAAAGTAGATTTAAGTAACGTGACTCGGAAACCACGTTTGGCTACCGCCGATACTCGGCTCTCACTTGAGCGTGAAAGCGTAGATTAACGCCGCGGACCGTAAGGCCAAGTTGTTACCCAAAACATACAAGAGCGGGCGTGACGCGATGCGGTGTCGGAACAACCACCCCAATCAACATCGTATATGAGACAGTGTAGGCGTCGGCGAAGGATACAAATGCAAATCATACTCAGTGTTCCACTGAATGTACCTGGGATGCGTTTGGCGCGTTCGTATGTTCAACTCTTGTATCGTGCGTAAACAAACACACTCTGGATTGCGTATGTAATGTGCAGTCGGCGTGAAGGTAAGATACTGAAGCGCTCCTGCAAGACTACGATAGCGGATCGGATCACATCGGAGATCGGTGCGGCACCCGTGAGTTTAGTATCATTGGAGTAGAAGTGGGCGTGCGGGATGACATCGGCCTATCGATGATCTCTGCGCATACTCCTGCGTGTTAAGAACAATCCACCTGCATGACGGGTGACTGCAATCCCAAAAAAATAGCTCAAGGGGCCCAAGTATTTCATGGCAAACTCATAACTGAGCATTGTCATAATAGACTTTCTCAAAGCATCAGAAGAGGTAGTCAAGATAATATCATCCACATATAACAATATATAAGCCATGGAAGAACCCCCGACGATATATGAACAATGAATTATCAGACCTGCAGTGAGAAAAACCCATAGTTGAAACAAAATCAGCAAACCTGTTATAACAGGCCCGTGGAGACTACTTAAGCTCATACAAGGACTTCTTCAATAGACAAACATGATTAGGATATCTAGTATCCCTGAACCCCAAGGGCTGATGTATATACACTGTCTCCTGAAGATCGCCATGTAGAAAAGCATTCTTATGAATGGACCATGATTTTGAAAGAGTCAAGCTGAGCACAGTGCTAATGGTATCCGACTTGACCACCGGGCTAAATGTCTCACCACAATTCATACCAACCTGTTGAGTCTTACCATCACCTTCAAGTCTAGTCTTATGCCTCGGAAATGAACCATCAGAATTTTTCTTATGAACAAAAATTCACATATACCGAATAATATTAACACCAGATGGATGGGGTACCAACTCCCACGTCTTATTATCAATAAGAGCATTATATTCTTCAGTCATGACAATTTTCCAATTAGGCTCATTTAAGGCAGACACAGGATTACAGGGTAAGGGGAATTTAAGAACATTAGAATTCAAATTAAAATGTACTTTAGGCTTAAAATACTCTGTTAACTGCGAGTGACTGGACCATGACTCGGGGCTGGATTGGGGGAATTTTGAGAAATTTCAGGAATTGCCGTCGAAGCGCCATGGCCTAGAAGCGGTCGCGGCCTGAAGAGTTGCGAGCTGGCATGATGTTTTGGCGTCGCGGCGCCTGCTGTGCGAACAGCGTGACTCATGAGGATTTTGGCGCGCGGCTATCTGTGAGACCTCGACGGTGACGGCATTTTTTTGGACAAATCTGAAAAATGATGGAGAACATAGGGGGAGACATCCTCATCCAAAAAATCATAAGAACTTGGTACGATTTTGTCTACTTTAGAAACGGGAATTTGGGATTCATCAAAGAGAACATGATGACTAGTGATGATTCGTTTAGAGGACAAATCAAAGCATTTATAACCATGGTGATTTTACGGAAAACCCAAAAACACACAAGGAGTAAAACGTGTCTGAAGTTTGTTGATCGTAGTGGATAACATAAGCATTCGAAGACCTTAAGATGAGAATATGACGGAGTCTTATTGTATAACACTTGGAGAGGGGATGAATATGTCAAACCTTTAGAAGGAAGAATATTTAGTAGATCGTTAGCTATTTGTAGCGCATGATGCTAAAAAAATAGAGGAACGGAAGAATGAACTAATAATGTGCAAACAATATTATTAATGGTACGAATTTTTCGCTCAGCTTTCCCATTTTGTGAAGACGTATGAGGACATGAAAAATGAAAATTTATCCTATTTTGAGCACAAAACTCCCTAAATTTTCCATTGTCATACTCATTGTCATTATCACATTTGATGTTTTTTATTTTCCGTTCGAATTGTGTTCTTATGAAAGCTCTAAATTTTATGAAAATGGAAAAAACCTGAGATTTTTTCGCAACAAGAAACGTCCATAAATATTTAGAATAGTCATCTAAGAATAAAACATAATAACGATGACCCATAGAGCTGAGAACTCGAGATGTCCATAAATCACTATGAATAATATCAAATGACATTGAAGTATTAGAATTCGAAGCTACAAATGGTAATTTAATAATTTTTCTCAAAGCACGGGATTGAAAAAGTGGAGTACTATGCATACCCTTATAAGAAATAAACTTATGTTTATCTAAAGAAGATAAAATAGACAACCCCGGATGACCTAGACGAACATGCCACAAGGAAGGAGCAAGAGCTGCAAAAGTGGATGGCATAACTTGACGCGAGAAGCTGAGACTTGGAGTGATTGGGTAAAGATCACCCCTACTGTTGCACCTCATGAGCTGACTCCCATTTTAAAATCATTCACAGAAAATCCAAACGGATCAAAATTAATAGAAACCCAATTATCAGTGGGGAATTTACAGACAAACACCAGATTTTTAATCAATTTTGGGGCATGAAGGATAAGTTTCAGGACAAGTGGTGGATAAGGAGGGGATAAAGTTTTATGACCATAATCGTTAATTGGAACAGAATTGCCATTACCAACAGTTATACCACGATTAATGCTCAAATTGGAATAAGACGAGAAAGTACCTTGGTCGGATGTCATGTGAGTAGTGGCGCCGGTGTCCATGTACCAATTAGGGTCCGGCTGAGTTAAGCTAAGTGTGTGCATTGCTGCTTCATTGTCGGTCTGAGTGAGGCTCGCGGCGTGGTGGGCCTGATGGGGGTGAGGCCCAGTATCTTTGGTGATGTTCTTTCTGTCTGATCTGAAACGACTTCTGACTTGGGTAGAAGTTGGTATGGTGCTGTGTGGTACGTGGCTGTAAGGTTGTGTTCTTGTTGTCTTGTGGAAGCGGCGTGTTAGGTGTTAGGACCACTTCCAGCTGTCGGGGGCACAGTGGGCTCAGAACTATTATTCTTGTGGTTGCCTCGTTGTTGCGCCTGATTTTGTCATTATTCTTAGGTCGACCGCATACCACCGTCGTTGTTGTGATTTTGAGTCACGTTGGTGGATTGGAAGGAGAAAAATTGGAAGTAGTCATCATGGCAGCGAGGATGGCCCAATCGCCCTCTCTTGCAATCCAGACTTCTTCCAAAGTAAGCGTAAACGACTTGATAAAATCACAGCGGTGGGTTACTCGGCGAATAGCAGAAACACAGTAAAGGCCTCGGCGTACTGCGGCCGTCGAAGAACTAGGCGCTATTAGAACGGAGAACCGCGTTCTTGAGTTGGTGCGCGAGTCGCGAGACGTTTGCAATACGAAGAAACGTTTGGAAAATTCGCCATAGAAACCTGAGAAAAATTATGTTCAAGGATAACAATTCGAGAATGACTGTTATCTTGGAATATGTCTCGCAATCGATCTCACGCTGCCATATCTGTGGAGTTGGGTTCCATAATCGTTTGTAAAAGTTCCAAGGAGATAGTGACATAAATCAACTGGAGAAACTTGACATCAAACATGGCCGTAGTGCGGATCTGCTTCTTTAGTGAAAGCCTGGCCAGTGAGCGTAGTCGCCTTATCACCCTCCTTTAGAGGAGTTGGAGGAATGATGTGGTGGAGAACTTTAAGCTCAAAAATTGATTGAATCGACTTTTAGTAATCAAAAAGTATTAATTGTTACTCCCCTCATTCCATTTGGGTGGCAAGGTTTGTCATATGCCGGTCAAACTAACTTAAAATTTGCCGAATTTGGTCATAGATTCTTCAAATTAAAATTAAAAAACAATAATAAATTACTATAATTAATAATTAAAAATATCTAAAAACATTAATAAATCATGAAAAAATATTGCAACTCTCCGAATAATAGTAGTGCCACAAAAATTAAAATTAAGGGAGAAATGGTAAATATTTACTGTATTTACACCAAACCCATCCAAGTTACAATGATTAAGTGATTTAGTGAAGTGAAAATATATATTAATTAATCATGATTAACGGATAGTAATTGTGTATATTCAAACACATTGTATGCATCTGACTTGGCATAAAAACACTATAACCTGAATGGTAAATTGAGTAAATTTCAACTGCAGGGGCTTAACAGGAAATTCAAAGAAAGCTCCGCTTATCACTTCTAGTGAGCTTGTTTATAATCCCCTTCTACCTCTTCTTCCCCTTGAAGAATCTGCTTATGTTTTGTTTTCTTCACTCCATGTTAAGTTTTCATTTCTCTTCTTCTGCTAAATATTGACTGTGATCCTCATTTGTAGTACTGATCATAACCTTTCTTAGTCACAATTGACAAACTTTTAACTTAATTCAATAGCTCAATTTCCCACTACTTGATACTCTTCTTAACTTCCTAATACAAAAAAAAAAGTTAGAAGGAAGCATGAAGGTTGCAAGAGTTTATGAAGGTTCTAATATGACTACAAATAATTGCTTTCTACTTCCAAATGAAATTTCCCCCCCTCCATCTAAGGTTCTTGATTGGGTCTCCAACTCTTCCCCCATTTTCCATGGTAATAATCTTCACCACCATGATAAGCGGATTCAAGATTTTTAGTTTGTCGGTTCTGGATTAAAATATCTTTTTGTTTATTGAATTCTGAATAGATTATTTATTTATTTTAACATATATACAGAAGTTGAGTCAAAGTTATTAGGTTTTGCTGTAACTTGTTTCAAGATTTTTAGTTTTTGGGTTCTGGATTATAATATCGTTTTGTTTATTAGATAATAATTTTTTTTAAACATATATACATAAGTTGAGTCAAAGTTATTAGGTTCTACTAAAATTGTAACTACTTTCTACTACACTGGCTCCGCCCCTTACATTTCTTGTAAGCTTATAGTTCTTGACTTTAACTTTTGGTTCGGTGGTGAGTTTTGATGATTATTAGATTATAGCCAAAGGTCACGGAAAATATTGACACGGGAATGATAGAATTTTCTGTTTATAAAAAAAAAAGATCATTTTTTAGCAGTGAAATTGACACTTGTTCTGCACAATTTTAGACCAAATTTGTCACTATTGGTTTGTGCTAATTGATTACCTTAACTAGAAAGAGCTCTGATTTAGCAATCAAGAAGAGGAAATGGACACAATATGGTTCTCATAAAAGTATTTGTGAAATTGAAGTGAATCAAGATTTGATACATTTTACTTTGTTTCAGACTCTGCATCCATGATTATTTTCGACGAAACCCAAGGACAAAAGGCTAAAAAGAGGTCATTTTTTCCTCAACTTGACAATAAAGAAAATAGCACCAACGAGGATGATTATGATGCGTGCTTTAACCAAACTGAAAAGAAGATCAGGAGACTCTTGCCAAAACAAGTTGAGTTTCTTGAGAAAAGCTTTGAGGTAGAAAACAAGCTTGAACCTGAGAGAAAAGTCCAATTGGCTAAAGAAATTGGATTGCAGCCTCGCCAAGTTGCTATTTGGTTTCAAAATCGAAGAGCCCGGTATAAGACTAAACAAATTGAGAAGGATTATGATGTGCTCAAAGCTAGCTTTGATAAACTCAAGGATGAATATGATTGCCTCTTTAAAGAAAATGAGAGCTTGAGAAATGAGGTACTTTAAGCTTCATTTTTATGATACCATTATTTAATCAAGCAGCCATTTAACATTATTCGAGTACATCATATTTCAACATCAAATTCAGCAAGAAAAGTCACTGGGAAATATGGAGTTAAAATGGTGATGTGGGTGGAAGGTAATTTGTGTTCTTATATAATCTTGGGTAATCTTTACCTCGTGAACTAAAGATTTGAGTTATGCTCAAGATTTTTTTTTAATATGGTAACATAACGAGACTCATTCAAGTCTTGTTTCACCTGATTGGGCCCCATCATATACTATCTACTCTTCAGATATCCAGTTCTGGATGTGTTGGGTGTGCGGAGAATGATAACTCTCACATCGGTGGGTAGGAGACAAATCAGTCTTCTTGTATAATCTTAGACAATTCTCACATCTTAAATTAGCTTTTGAGATTGAGTGAGTTAGGTTCGAGGTTCATTTTTTTTAACAGTAGTAGAAGTGTACAAAATCTGATCTAGCTCTTTTTTGTTCAATAGATCCATTTACTTAAAGAGAAGTTGATCAACAGAGTGAATGAGGTGGAAATTTCAGAACAAAACGAGCCAATTAGTCAGAATCCTATTGGGGTTGTTTCAAATATAGCAATGGTGGTGTGCAAGCAAGAAGATGCAAGTTCAGCAAAAAGTGACATTCTTGATTCAGACAGCCCACGTGGGAAATACACCTCTTTTTTGGAGCCAACTGCTGATTCTTCAAATGTATTTGAGACAGAAGTGTTGTCTGATTTTTCTCAAGAAGATGACAGTCGCCTTCTTCCCCCACTATTATGCTTCCCAAAACTTGAAGAAAATGATCACTTACCAGTAAATTCTTCCAATTTGGGTTTCCAAATTGACGATCAATCTTGGTTCTGCAATTATTGAGTCTTGAGTTAACGGTTGAAAGCCTTTTATTTGTTAAATTTCCTTTCTAATTTGCATTTCTGCAATAAGATGTTGTACATAGGTCCATTAGGACGAGATGAAGCTCTTTGATTGTTCCAAAATGTTCTCATTGGCCATTTTCCTTGGCTCAAAGGCAAATTAATGGTGTACTAATGAGGTGAATCCAGTTTATTCTTAAGTTAAAACATCAAAGAAGGATCATTTGGCCTAAATAATTCAATATTTAACGAAATCACGAGTTACGACATATGATTAATACGTATTCTCCAGTCACGTTTTAATTTATTCAATTGATTTTTTTAGTAACGACAATTGTCTGTCTGTCTGATTAAATGACATGCATGTTGTCAATGATCCCCTTTTCTGAATGAGGAAGAGAAGTTTTCTGAATGATTTGATTCAAAATAGAATTTCAATAGGTAATGTCTTTTTAGAGTGTTTTATAAATATGAACATCTTGCTGATGCATAATTGATTGTTAAATGTCTAATTCTAGACTTCTAGTGTCCCTTATAAACATATTTTAATAGCTAAAATCTTCCTGGAAACTACTACAATTTGTTCTTTACAAATAGATTCCATCACTTCTAGCACGTAGGCTTGCAAATGAAATGAATAATATATACTCCACGTCCGCTAAGAACCAAAACTTCTTTAAAGTTAAATAAAGCTTTGGAACCTTACCAAACACTAGCTTATAGCCACAAGTTCTTGAAGGGAATCAAGTTTTCAGGTTGTTACCAATGATAAAGAGGCAAATCTAAGATCATGGTAGTTATATTTATGATACGACCACTACTTGTCATGCTCTTTTTTTCCACTCTCGTTGTGTTAAACGTGTATATGAGAAATATAATATTTTCTAATCATAATTAGAATATTTTCATATATTGTGTAAATATAATTATGGAAAGACTAGGATTTCTCTTTTGTATAGGCTTAGAATTTCTATTATATAAGGGATGAATATTATACTCTATTTATATTTTGATATTAATGAGAAGACTCCCTAAGGTAGATTAATATCATCTTACATGGTATCAGAGTCAAACACCCATAATCCTAGAACTTTTTCTTCTTAGCGCCGCCGAGAACCCCCCCGGAACTCATGTGCCTCCTCCAAATTCTAGGTTTTCTTCTCCACACCTCCTCACAAAACGATAAAGCTAAAAGAATCATCCGCATTATGATATGATTCGCACTCTTTTGATTCATGTCTCCTACCTCCATGCTGCGGGTCTATCTTTGCTAAAATGTCTTATCGTTCTAAATATTCTCCCAACTAGCACCTTCACAATATAACCCTACTAAAATTCTCTATCATGAGTCTCTCTTATGATCATCTTGAATATTCGGTTGTATCTTTATCCTAACCTTGCCTCTCTTACCCTCAAAAACTAGCCCGGTCGGCTCGCGTATGTACACTAGGTTTTCAGCGAACCATGCGGTTATCTATGCATGACTTGTCATTTCGTCGAGATCCGCGTCTACCGTCGTCGCGTTCGGCGAGACCGCATTCCGTTTTGAATCATAAAAGTTCCAAAAGCGAATTACTTTTCTTGGCGAGCACATGTCATCTCTCATCATCCTAAGTCACTAGAGCATAGCGATTCTTGTCGTGACTGGCGCCATAACTTCTGCGAACAGGTCCATGATTCGCGCGGCAATGCCGCGTGATGTTGGCGCGCGGCGCTAAAACATCGTAGGTATGTCGATCCTCCGTAGCGCGACACTTAATCACGGCGCCACGGCGCCGCCGACGATTTCCTCCAGCGTCGCGGTGCCTACTACGGCGGATGTCCCTCCTTCTCCGTATCCAACAAATTCCTCCGCCTTGGAACCTCCCACTATCCTCACTCACCAAATGAAAACTCGTGCAAAACATGTAATCTTCAAACCCAAAGTCCAATTTAACTTGTATGTCCAAACTATTTCACCAATTTCCAAGAACCCTATATTGGCCAAACAAGACCCTAGTTGGAATGGGGCTATGACTGAGGAATTCACTTCTTTAACTAAACAACACATATGAGATCTAGTACCTAGACCTGAGGGGGTGAATGTGATTCGTTGTCTGTGGCTATTTTGTCACAAATTCAGAGACAGTGGAGATCTTGAGAGGTATAAGGCAAGACTTGTAGCTAATGGCGCAAATCAGCAGGAGGGAATTGATTGTGGTGAGACCTTCAGCCTGGTTGTCAAATCGGCTACCATCCGCACAGTTTTGAGCATTATCATGGGCAAACACTGGCCGATCCATCAGCTTAATGTGAAGAATGCATTCTTACATGTGGATCCGAGAATCTGATCTGACGTCAGTGCGGGGTTCGCGATTCACGCTATGTGTGTCGTCTCCGTAAGTCACTATATGGCCTGAAACAGGCCCCCCGTGCGTGGTATGATCATTTTGTCAGGTATATCTTGCAGATTTGGTTTTTATGCAGCAAGAGTGATACATCACTTTTCATTTTTCATCAAGGTAGTAGCACTGCTTACTTATTACTTTACGTGGATGACATTGTTCTTACTGCCTCCTCCGACAGATTGAAAAATGAGATTATTGCCTTGCTTAAGTCCGAATTTATAATGACTGATTTGGAGAAGCTGAGTTACTTTTTGGGGATATCAGTGACCAGGTCTTCCAATCATATGTTCTTGTGTCAGCGTAAGTATGCAGAAGAGATTGTGTACATGGCTAAGATGGCGAACTGCAAAGAGGTGTCTACTCTAGTTGATTCCAAATCTAAGCTTAGTGTCATGGATGGTGCTCCAGTCCCTGATCGTACTCTGTATAGGAGTCTTGCAGGTGCACTTGATATCTACGCACCGGGCGGACATAGCTTATGTTGTTCGTGAAGTGTGCTTATTAAATGCGTGCCGAAGTCTCGTTTAAGCTGCTCTTAAGCGTATCATTCGATCATTAAAGACACTCTTGATTATGGTTTGCACTTATACCGCCTGCAAGCAGGTTGCTTTCATATACGGATGCAGTTGGGCGGGGTGTCGGACACGCGACGCTCCACCTCCGGCTTTTGTCTTTTGGGGATAATCTAATTTCTTGATACGCGGCGACGAGCTACTATCTCGCTCGGTCTGAGGCGTCTGAAGGTGTTGCAAATGTAGTACTTGAGATTTGTTGGCTCAGAAATTTACTGTTAGAACTTCAGTGTCCTTTGCGTCAGACATCTATTGTGTACTGTGATAACATCTCTGCCATTTATCTGTCTCATAATCCGGTTCAACATCAGGGAACCAAACACATTGAGATAGACCTACACTTTGTTCGTGAGAAAGTTGCACTAGGTCATGTTAGAGTGTTACATGTTCCATCATCATATCAGTATGCAAATATATTTACCAAAGGACTTTTCAGACAGCTATTTCTTCACTTCAGATCCAGTCTCAGCGTCCGTCTCCTCCCGCTCCGACTGAGGGGGTGTGTAAACGTGTATATGAGAAACATAATATTCTCTACCCATAATTAAAATATTTTCATATATTGTGTAAATATAATTATGGTAAGACTATGATTCCTCTTTTGTATAGGCTTAGGATTCTTATTGTATAAGGGATGAATATTGTACTCTATATATATTTTGATATTAATGAGTAGACTCTCTAAGGGAGATTAATATCATCTTACACGTTGACTCAAAACTAAAAAGAGAATTCATGTATTTTAGAGAAGTTATAAACTACTTAATCGCTAATAATTATACAATTTTTCAATTGTGAATTTTCAACAGTAAATGCAAATGTACCACTAATTATTCAATTGAATTCCTCATTTTCGAGATGAAGCATAAATATGTACGTAGAAAAATTAGTAAAATTCTAAAGGATGTTAAATTTTTATCATAATTTCAGATATATATATTGAGTTTAATAGTAAAGACCAACGATTGAACTTATTATCAAATTTAAATTCTAAATATGCAGGAGCCAGGAGTAAATCTAAACAATGTCGAGATGGAGAATTCTGGCTTTTCTGCCACCAAAGTGTCTCCATAAAATAAAGATGAAACCAATAAATGGGCCTGATACGAATAGGCCATAACTGACATTTCCAACACAGACCAGTTGCGTTAGAGATTAGACATCAGTTTTATATTTTCGACAAGTCATTGTTGATATCCAAAATTTGTCTCCCAAGTCGCAACCTTTGCCATGTAATGAATCATAATAGCTAGCTAGTTCATTTAATTCCAAGGACTTCTAGACCATGTGAAATCAAGATTGGGTCGTAAGTTCTTCTAAACATATAGTAAAAACGTAGGGTTGGTAATAGGAAGACATAAAGTGGTACTGAGAAAACAGTATATTGAACGTTCCAAACTTCCAATTTAGGGGATGTACACGGCTATACCTTAGTACTATATATAGATTATTTAAAATTGAGCCGAGCTAGGAGCTACTACATATTATATGTGTTTTCCGGTGAAAATGGATTCAATCAAAAAATCAATTAGAGATTTGTTTTAACAAGGTTTGAAGATAAGTGAGTTGTATCTGATCCGGTAAACTCCTTTACGAGTCCGATTTCGCTAATAAACAGTGGCTACAGTTCGAAAATAATGTAAGTTAAAAAGCAAGAAATGATTCAAGAAAGTGTATGTAAAATAATGGATATTCTTCTATATATTGCTTAGAGAGAAAAGAGAGCTAGTGTTACAAAGTGTGAGCCAGATCGTCTTCCTTCTAACCTAAGAAATCCTTATATAAGCCAAAGTTGAACTTTTCAAACCCTAAAATACGGGTGACGTGACTAGGGATGTCAGTGGGGCGGGTAAATGCGGGTACCGCCCCGCACCCGCTCCAGTTGGGGCGGGTATGGAGGATGGTTTGGTGGGTGGTGGGGCGGGTATGGGTATCAAAAGTGCTACCCGCCATGGGTAGTGGGGCGGAGGTGGATTTCATATAAGACCCGCACTGCACTCCGCCCGCCCCACTACCCCGCCTGCACCCGCACCGCCTGCACTCCTTTTCTTCCTTTAATACCATACGTGCATTTCACTCTCAAATTTAGCATCCTTTCTCCTTCTCCAGTAAGTAAAACTCACTATATTTGCCTTACAAAAATCTCATCTATACCACTTATTTACAAAGTACCAAACAAGTAGAGATATAAAGTATAACAAGACGAAGTGTTGCATAAAAAATGGGAATGATGGCGCCATCGATAATAGCGGTGGGATTATTCATATTATCACCGGTTGCTATTTCATTGCTTTCAAGAACAAGATTCTCGAGTTCGAATATGTACACCAGTGAGATTTCGATTGCTCATACCATCTTATACTTTTGTATATTTACCGCTGTATTATCGCTTTAATCTCGCGTAGTCCGATTTTTCCTTCCATCCAATCAAGATTTAGTAATAATCGTAACCTTTTTGTGTTTCTTCCCGTATAGTTATACTATTTCACAGTAATTCTAAAAGTGTTTTTCAGGTGTTATCATGATCGATTCATGCAAATGAAATCAACATTTTTGATCATGAGATACTTCTATATCTTGAAGATACTACATAGTATCTTTAAACTAGCTACTTAGGTTCATAGATGTTAGAGATTCACTATTAAAAAAACAAAATTCTGCTATGCAGATTCATTCAACTTATTTAGGTGGGTACCCGTCGGGTAAGTGGGTACCCGCCCGGGATAGGTGGGGCGGGGGCGGATGGAGGAATTACTATCCGTGATGGGTGGTGGGGCGGGGATGGGGGTGGGTTTTAGGTGGCGGATACGGGTATGGTACCCTTCCCGCCCCCGCCCCGCCCCATTGACATCCCTAGACGTGACCTCTATGTGAATCCAACGTGCATACATGCTACGACGCTCTAATCGAAGCTGACAGATGTGATCCGGATTGGTAGAAGTGGGAGCTAATTGTAGTGATCCCCGAATCCTCTAAGCACTCGACCACGTGAACTTCTCCGGACGTGTTTTTCTCCTATATCCTACTTTTCGGGACCTTCATGACATAAGTCTGGGAAGAGGAAGAAACTATCCTTTTCAAATTCCATGCGGGAAACTAGTGAAACGTCGCCACTCTTCCCACGATTGGATATCCTATCATGGCAGCATTAAATGTTCCCCTTCGCTCATTCGACAACGTCTCTTCAGAGACAACGATTGACGTCTGTTGATCAGGCACGCCGCTCCACTATCTGAGGCTAATGATTGCCTTTTTGGCTATTTAAATTAATAATCCATCTCTTTTATCTTCTCGCTTGCTCTAAACATCCTTTTGCACCTTTCTTGGTGTACTAAACTCCTTCTGTTTGAAAAATCAAGTATTCATGTCTTCCTCACCCTCTCCATCTCACGCTTGATTTAAGTATCATCCATTTGTCCCTCCTGAAGAGCAAATGGACAGGGTTTTTAATACCCATTCTCGATGTCGTGCCACGACGTCATCTACTACCCAGGAAATAGACATATGTTCCTTAGATGCTGATATAATTCTTCCTAATATGAATTATGACAAAGACTTCCACGCAAGTCACCAGTATAAATTCATCATGGGGATATCTTCTCTGGTCGACGAATCCCTAATCCCCCAAGTGCCCATAGACTGCCAGTGGGGGCCTGAGGTAGAGGCAATTCCCCCTGCCACCAATGCAAATATATCTCGACATGTCGCAGACACATCCGTGGTGTACATGTATCCCTTTACTATTGGATTCAGTCTTCCTATTCAGGAGGTGGTTGGGGCTTTCTATCATCGCTACCGAGTTTGCTTGGGGCATCTGGCCCCTCAGAGCTGGATGGTCATTCTGTGTCTTCAATTTTTGGTCGACCTTGCGGGACTTCCTTTCACTCTCGACCATATGATCCATCTATACTCTCTCCATATATTTCGAGGCGGTGTAATTTACCTAGCTTCTCGTAATTCTCAGGGTCTTATCACCAGTGTCGAGGATGACCATGATCATGGATGGTGCAATTGGTTTGTGATGATCTATAACAGTTGCTTTCATTACGCGACCCCCGAGCCTTTTCAGAGTATTGGAATAATGCTCGTAGGCACCTGTTTTCCTTATCGTCCCTTTATTTTGTTCCTAAAATGTTATTTCTAGTTTTGCTTTTCATGCTTTCGAAAATGCCCCTATAGAGCGGGAACTCTTGCCTAGCAGATTTGGCTAGGTGATGGACATCATGCGCTCGTACTAGGATATCGAAAAGACATGGAGGAGAATCTCCGCAGATTGGTGGAGGGGCAAGAGCCATGGTAACTTTGAGAAGATTTCTTTTCTCTCCAATATTCATTGATAACCATTCCATTAGTGACGTGATTATGACTTCTCCTTTACTTACAATGTATCCCTGTTCGAGGATCTTCCTTTAGGAGGGAAACCTCCAAAGAGGATGCCCTAGCCCATATCACAAGAGCAGCTACCGAGCCTAAAGGCAATCGAAAACGCGAGCTTTCGGGTGATGCAGGTGCTTCGTCTTCAAAGAGATATATGTTCTCTAGTAAGGATGTATCACTGATTCTTTAGTTATTGGAGGGAGGTCATGCAAGGCGTGGTGCATATTGATGAGGATGAAGGAGAACAAGCTAATGCTGACGATGCAAGAGGTCCTCCTCCAGATGTTGTTTGGGGTCTGGGAGACCCTCCGGTGCCTACATGTCCGGGAGATGATGAGAACCAACCTGATGATACCGAAGTTGGTCCTTCAGCCCCACCGCCACCTTCTGACAGCCCCGGCCTTGGTTTGAAAGCCTTCATTTCTTGCTTAGCTGATATGTTTCTCCAGGTAAACTCAAAGATCTTCTTTTTATTGTCATTGTTACTATGAATTGAGTCAGGATTCTAAGGTATTAAGTTGGTCAGGAACATGCCCCCTTCTTTGTTGAGTGTATTTTATACACTTTTTTGAGTCCGTTTTAGTTAGTATTTTACTCTTTTATTTTGCAATTAGTATAGTGTTAGGTGTATTTTTCTTTCTTTTGTGTCACAGTGGTTATAAAGGAGAGAATACCACTTTTGATGATGAAATTGCACAATAAAAGGCCAAGAAATGAAGCCTAAGAAGTCCCGGAAAGAATAGAAGAAATCAGATTAAATCCTGACAAAAAATACATCGTAAACCGCACTAGGTCTACAGGCTTAAAGCGTCGTGGCACCAGAATGTCAGGCCACGGCGCCAGAAGTTCAGAGAAGCTGCAAGAGTTGTGGCGCCGTGGCGCCAAAATGCAGGGCCACAGCGCCGACGCGAGATTTTGCGAAATTGGGCCGAATTTCAGAAGGGTAAAAGGGTCCGAAACGCAAGTTTTCTCATATATAAAACCCTTAAACCCTAACCTTATTTCATTCAACTTATATTCTCCTTTGTGGAGGCGAAGAAAGGAGGCTACAACACAAGATTTGAGACAATTTTGTTCAAGTTCTTCTCTTTCCCTTATTTCATTTCAGTTTATGTTGGATTGTAATTTAGTTCTTGACATGACAATGTTTAGGAGCTAATTACTTTAGTAGAGTTTCCATCGAATCTTCTTGAAACTCTTTCATATAGTTAATGCATTGATTATTGATTTCTTCTTCAGCATATTAAGATCTATTCAATATTGTTTTGATTGCTTGGTAATTAACTGATCACTAATTATCATAACTCTTATGATTTCAAATCAAAAGTCTGAAAGGTGAGATTTGAATATGCTGTAGTTGTCTAGACATAGGTTAAAATCGTGGACGAAAGTACATCGATACTTGTGTAGTAATTAAGGTTACTGTTCTTAATCTTCCTGTGTGGTAAAATCTATCATAGAAATATAGAAGGTTTTTGCATAAGGTTGAGCTCTCGTATGTCCTAACCGGAATATGATGACAGATTAGTTAACATGTTATCTTAATAAGAAGAAGAATCATTAACATTGCATTAACACGTGAAAGAGTGGATAGTTGAGGAGATTTGAAGCCCTATTCCCTTCATAACTGTTATAAACCCAAAGTATTATAATTTTTGTTTATTTTCTGCACTTAGTTATAAGTCTCAAACTAAAGAACGTCAACCAAATAAATACCATATAATAGATAATCGGTACTTAATAAACCAGTCTCTGTGGACGATAAACTCGGTCTTACAGATCTTTATTACTTGAACGATACGTACACTTGCGTAAGCATACAGAAATATCGCAACATTCTTCCCTTCGAGAGCTAGAAAAGTTTACTATTGAGAATCAGCGCCTCCGGGCCAACCTATCAATGCTTCAGCCAGAGAATAGCGACATTCAATCCCTAAGGGATACTTTAGGGTTGTAGTGGGAGGAGGTTAGGCAAGCCTTGCTAATCGGGAGGATTCTCTCCAAAACCTCAAAGTATCCCACCAGTAGTTGTAGGAGAGGTTGGCTCAGGTAGAGGCAGAGTGAGATGTCGCTAAGGGCGAGTGCAGGCATTGGAGGCCTCTCGCGTTCGGCATAAGACTCATAATAATCATTTGAGGCTTCGCCGAACAACTGATCAAGATAGGGCCAAGTTGCTCCAAGACTATATCGTTCTTCATACCCACGTTAAAAATTCTATGAGGGTGGATGAAGGTCGGGTTAATGTCCTCTCAGCTTTAACGGATGTCAAAGTGGATTCGGGTTCTACTTAAATGGATTTGGACAAACTTCACGATGATACACCCTCTTTTTCTAATGCCTCTACCAGCTCCTCGAGAGATGAAGATACCCATACCCTTACTTAGCTTATGTCAGTATTTTATAGGCCTTCGTGCCCTTTCCGAACATTTTGGCCTGCGTGCCACTTATATTTAATGACAGTCGCTCATCCGACCAGACATTTGGTTGTGTACCCTTTTTATTTTTCTTCCCGATCCCTCATGTTTTTTCACTTTTCTTTTAAAATTATATTTGAGTAGGAGTGGCCTCGATCGATAATAAGATGCGAAAAACGAGGTTGAGATAGTTCGTGCACGTGCAGATGAGAGACACAAATGCCACAGTATGGAGGTGTGAGAGGTTGGCTATGGATGGGTACATGAGGGGTAGAGGTAGGTCGAGGAAGTATTGGAGAGAGATGATTAAGCAGAACATGGAGCAAGTGCAACTCACTGAGGACATGACCTTAGATAGAGGGTTATGGAGGACACGTATTAGGGTGGTAGGTAGTCCAGTGTAGTCATGCCTTTGCTTACAAACTAGTAGTTGTAATATTATTATTGTAGGTTCGCTTAGCCTATCATACTAGTAGACACAATATTGTCTTATAGTCCATTGTAGTTTGATTTATGATGCTATGTTTATTTTATTTGTCTTATTTACTTGCATTATTTATTGTTTTTTTTCTTTTTCAGAATTCGCTATCATGACTTACTAACTTTGTTTGTCTTACTTTGCTTAGGCTTGTGCTTTGTCTTGAACTGATGGTCTCTCAGAAATAGCTGTTCTACCTACCATGGTAGAGGTAAGGTCTGCGTACACTCTACCCTTCCCAGACCCCACATTGTGGTATTTCACTGGGTGTGTTGTTGTTGTTGTTGTCTATCCGCTTTTAACCTTGTGTTTATTTTTACGCTTTAACATGCGTTTTGCTTACAATAATTATGGTTATGAGTAACCTGTTGGCTTTTTATTTTTAACACTTAAGAGTCAGGGCGTGACTACTATGCATGTCTTTCGGAACTATGGTCATATTCGGGTGTTGATGTTTAAGTTAAGAAATGTTGATCGGTGTACATTTTTTTTTGCATTTTGTATTTGAGGTCATCACTAATAACTCAATTCACAATAAAGGAAAGCCCTTTTATTTCGGTGCTGATGATGAGGACAGTTCAACCTCATTAAATGGCACAAAGGTTCATGGAACCTGCACGCTCTAAGGCCCTGAGGTTGTGTCGTGTGTTTGAAGCAGTTTTATGAGGTCGTGTGGTCTCCAAGTTTGATTTTACTCCGAATGTTTTGAGTTTAAAAGATGTATTATTCAACAATAATTGAAGAATAAGTGAGGATTCTTATTTTATTCTTGAAGTTTTAAGGGACGACTCGTCTTGTTGATATATAGGCCCTTTTGAGACTCTTACAGAATCTTGATAAGATGTATATTAGAGAGGACCGGGCACACGCATCTATTGTCAACAGTCCCAGCTCGCATGGGTATGTCTTCAACAAGATCTGTGATTAGAGGTCTCACTAATTTGCATGGATCCTCTTCTCTCCCCTCGTACTCGAATGCGTGGTGCTGAAGATTCTAGTGCTGGGTCATGACCATCCACGTGGCTTTCCCTAAAATTCGGCATTGGTTGAGTGCGATACACTTTTGGATTATTGGCTCATTAAAAACCTTATTGGAAAAATCCATCTAGGATAAAACCTTAGTCTAGGAAAATAGTGAAATATGTATCTCTAGTTCTCCTTCTTGCGATTGGGAGATGCTCTTCTAGGGGCAGTTCTTGTCAGGAAGAGAAAGCGGGTTAGTAAAAGATAAATGACGTAGAAATGCAATTATACATGTTTCTCTTTCAGAGGTAAAATCTCTTTAGGTGGCTGGCGTTCTAGCTATTTTTAGCTCATTTCCATGTTCATCTTTAATCTGGTAAGAACACTTGCCAACGATCCCCAATATCTGGTATGGGAACTTGGCAACGATCCCCAATATCCGAGAGGAAAGATTTGAATATGTTGTAGTTGTTTAGACATATGTTAAAATCGTGGACGAAAGTACCCCGATACTTGTGTAGTATTTAAGGTTATTGTTCATAATCCTCTTGTGTGGTAAAATCTATCATAGAAATATAAAACGTTTCTGCATAAGGTTGAGTTTTTATATGTCCTAACCGGAATATAGAACAGATTAGTTAACCTGTTATCTTAATAAGAAGGAGAATCATTAGCATTGCATTAATACGTGAAAGAGTGGATAGTTGAGGAGATTGGAAGCCTTATTTCCTTCATAACTGTTTTAAACCCGAAGTATTAGCATTCTTAGTTTATTTGAAAAATAGAAAAAAAAGGGCTTACTCGTGACGATGTCGGGCTCGCGCTAGTGCGCTTATCCGCTACTTGGTCCCGTAGGGCGATATGTACTGAGGTGTTCGCAAGGAGCTATGCCCAAGGGGAAGAAATGTTCTTAGATAGAGATAGAGGCAAGCTGAATAAGCGATGCAACTTCCTTTATTTCTAGTTCTCCCCGTCAAGTTGAAGAAGACTCGCCCTCGAGTCGTTAGTGCTTTCTTCACCGCTTGCGTGGAGGCGGCATTGCGACCACGGGCTTGGTCGTCACGCATCTCGAAACCAGCGAGTTTCCTAAAACCTCCCTTGTTTTATGCACTTTACTTGGTTATAATTCTTAGTTTAAAATCTCAAACAAAAGAACGGTTACCAAATAGATATCATAGATTAGATATTCGGTACTTGACAAACCAGTCTCTGAGGACGATAACTCAGTCTTATAGATCTTTATTACTTGAACGATACGTACACTTGAGTAAACATAGAGAAATATCGCAACAATTGCCATTACTTCTTTGTTGGAATCCTCTGTGGCTTGGGTGTAACAGAGGCTATACTCTCCGATTTCCACAGGTATCAAGTCTTCGGCCCCGTACACCAGGAAAAATGGAGTCTCTTTGGTGCTTGTCTTAGTTGTAGTTCTATAGGCCCACAATACCTCAGGCAATTCCTATGGAATTCTTCCTTTGGCATCTTCTAATTTCTTCTTGATGTTCCCGATCAAAATTTTATTCGTGGACTTTGCTTGCCCATTTGCACATGGGTGATATGGCGAAGAGGTTATTCGCTTAATTTTTAACCCTTTCAGAAACTTAGCGGCCTTTGTCCCAATGAACTTAGAACCATTATCACATGTTATTTTCTTTGGCACCCCGGACCTGTATATAATGTAATCCCAGATAAAGTCTATCACATGCTTCTCTTGGATATTTTTATATGCCTTTGGTCTGCAGGTGAGAGCTTGTAGGTGTTTTAGAGGGTGTCAAGTCAAGGCCAGATGATCTGCATTAAACAATCTTTTATGAAAGCTTTATGTTCAGTTTCCACTTACACCAGTTTTCGTGACTGATTTTGTTATTTTCTTTCTTTATTTATTTGTTTATACATACTATTTTGTTTTAATAAATTGTTTGGTGATTTTGCTAAAAATGACTTTTCAAACCCTAAAGTACGGATGATGTGACCTATCTATGATTCTAACGTGCATACATGATGCAACGCTCTAATCGAAGCTAATAGATGTGGGTTGGTAGAAGTAGGAGCCAGGTGTAGTGATCCTCTGGATCCTTTGAGCACCCGACCACGTGAACTTCTCTAGGCGTGCTTTTCTCCCAATACAATATGCATTTTCCCTTGAGTTGTGGAACAAGAATTTTCTAAATTTCAACATGAAACATATCAAACCTAAAAAAACAATTTCTTATTTCCCTCCATATCATTTTATGTGACAATCTTTAGATTAAACATCCAATTTAAGATATTATTTGATTTAGATATCTTATTACTTATTAATGGTAGTGGAAAAATATCTAAGCTTGGTAAGTTGAATATGACATCTGAGAAACTATAAAACTTACAAGAAACAGAATTGTGTCAAATGCTTTCGGGTATTTCAAGATTGAGAATGTGTCATTCAATTAGGACAGAAGAGTATCAGTTAAAGAGATAAAAAGATTCTTTACTTTCGAAAAAGTATTACTCCAGTGTTTCAATTTATTTGTCTGATTTTAATTTAGCATAAAATTTTAAAAAGTAAAGACGGTTTTTAAATTTTATAATTTTAAATAAAAAATATATAAAATATATAAAATTAGTATTTAAAATTAAGTTAGAAAAACAATATTTGAAATCATTGTCAGATAAATGCCACGTAAGCAGAGAAGCGTACACCACGGAAGCTCTGAAGCCCATGGGCCCCACTATTGATGGAGATAGGCCGTGTAACGTGGCGAGAAGCATACGGTGTTCAAGAAAGAGAGTGGGCCTAGGGCCCAGATTATGTCGCTTTCAGTTACCAGGGGAATGCAGATAAGAAGGAAGGATGAGGTTGATCGATGTACTGAAATTGGGGGTCCAGTCACGCACTCTTAAGTCTTAAGTGGACTGGGCTTTGGATCCTGGCCGTTACTGTCCAAAAATGTCACACGTGGACGATCGTTTTCGTGGGACACCACTGCCCACGTGCGTACCATGTCTTCATGTCTGGAATCTTTGAAGGAACATTCAACAGTAGGCTTTGTCGTTTTTTTTAACCAGTAGAACTGTACAAAGGAAATTCACACTATTAAATAAAAAAAATTAAAAGTGAATTACAAATAATAATTTTTTTATAACAGACATGCTTTGTATATTGCAAAAATTAGTAAATATGTTTATACCCAAGTTATACTAATAATTTTAATTTTAATTTCTTTTATAGAGAATTTTGAAGCAATGATTGAGTATCCCCTTATTATTTATAAGTTACGAGTTTTGAGTTTCCCTTCTGGTTTCTGGTGGGTACTGGATATGACCATTGAAATTTAACTCGTAAAGTTACAGTTATTAATGTAAGATTTACGAATCAATTTTTCAGCATTAAGACGGACGTTCAATATTACATTATTAGGGTTGTAAAATTAATCCAAAATCTTATAACCTGCCCAACCTGTTGGGAGAAGTATATGAATAATCGATTTTTGGGTTACTATTTAAGTTGTCCCTACATTTAATTTTTTTCTCCACACTAATTTAAATACCCGCACGATGCATGGTTGTAGAAAAATACTGTAGTAATCATATATTATTTATAATATGGAAAAGGGGCATAAATACCTTTGATGTATTGGAAATAGCCCTTCATTAATCTTTCGATCTAAAAAACATCCTCAACGTTTTTTTTGCTCAAACATACCCCTAAAATTAACCGACCATAAAAGATAAAATTTGAGATTTTAAAATAGTTACATGGCATTTTCTAAGCTTGTCATGTGTAGGGCTGTTAGCGGTTCGGATACATCCGGTAATTACCCGAGAACCGGACCGGTAAACCCGGACCGATACTCGGATCGAAACCTTAACGGTCCAAATACGAGTACCAAAAAAATACCCGGACCGATAAGGAGCCGGACCGGTAACCCGGTAACACCCCCAACCCACCCTCACCCTCCCCTCCACCATTTGACCCCCTCCCACTCTAATTAGTTGTAAATTAATGAAACTTTAAATGGTCATAAATTTGAGCTCGGATGTCCGTTTGACCTAATGTTTTTTTGATTTCTCATATTTTTCGAGATAGGTAGGACAACAGCTAAAGCAGAGCAGCCAATTTCTCAAAAAACATCCGTCTTGCCAATCAATTTCACTTTTACCCCAAATTATTACCAATTGTCCATTTTCAAATCTAAATATCTCGCGCTATACAATATATTTCAACGTAAAAATTTCGTGGTAATGTGTCCGATAATGTCAATTTCAGTATTGAAAATTCAATTTAAAAAATAAAACGGTCCGACCCGGAAAATTCTTACTGGTCCGGACCGAGAACCGGACCGATAACAACACTAGTCATGTGTATAGATCAACACTAAAATTAAAACCCACCCATTTATTTAGAAATCCTGCCAGCTTTTTGTTTAGGTTACAATTTGTTACATTTTGGTGACACATTTATCACATACCAAATTTATTTACATAATTATTTTCTCGGGGAGTCTTTTCCTCTTTGCTCTTACTTTCATTCGCTTTGACTTTGGAGAAGTGAGTTCCAATGTCTCATCAGTCATAAAAATTGCCAAGTGACTTTTCATTAGGTTGCCATTTGGCGTAACCACGTTGCAAGTTATACATCTCCTTATATATATATATATATATATATATATATATATAGAGATGATTTATCCACTTTGTACATAACTTTATACGTACGTGATTGAAATAGTAAAATTTGTGTTTGAAGTTATAAATTTTATCTAAATATGAGAAGCGGAACACATGAACGAAGTTCTCCTTTTTTTACCCGCACTTCAGACCACCCGTCTTAAGTGCATGCAAAAAAATTAGTTGCACTTGAGTCATTTTTGCTCTTACTTCAGTTTTTTTTTGATAATCCGCCGGGTGGCGCCTTAAGATTCATATCGCTAATCATAGCGATCTTTGATCTTATCTTTCGCAGCGAATGAAACCGTTCTTAGCGCCACCGTCGGGTAAATCACACGGGATGTCGCCCGCGTTCGATGTCGATCGCCACCAACGGATCAATCTTCTGGTCAGGCCACGGTGAGATTGTGCGAAGTATCAAACCCACACCGCAACGTCGCATGCGGTTAAATTCTGACTGTTTAATACGGCGTATATACGCCTTGAAACATATCCGCCACAAATTTGACTAATCAGTTATTTTTGCTCTTAAGACTACATGACTTAAGTGTAGATGTTCCCCCAAAATTTTATTCTTCGAACGTCATACAATTCAACGCCAAGATCTACTCCAATGAGATAAATTTGAAACATAAGTTTCGAATATCACAACAAACAAACTTTAAACATCAATTGGTCAAAGCAACAACACATTTTACTCATTATGTAATTTGTCTATATTTAAACTCACCTTTCATATTTAAAATTTAAGATCCACTTTTTCAAAACATTATACTTTAGTTGCTATAAATATAAATATACTATTATACAATAATCTATATAAGATAAAGCTCGGAATAACAATCTTACGTGGCACCTTCCAATAACCTCCATTGACATTTATCTTTTTTCTCCTTTTTTTTTGCCTTTTCTTTCATTTTTCATTTATTTACTATTTTAAAAAGCCAAAGAGTTACTCATTTAACTCTTTTAATTACCTCTTATTGCTCACTTAAAAGGGAGAGACATTTAAGAATATTAAAACTTACTATTAGTTATTTGGCACTCGAAAGAGTAGCGGCTGCGGGTTCCTTCGTCAACAAAAAAAAGAAAGGTAATATAGTGATAGTAAACATGATTAAATAGTATTCCACTAACGTTAAGTTTGATAGTCCAAGAGTCATCTTTTGGCATCTTTTTGCATTCCAAAATAAATTTACATAATGATTAATTTAGTATTATTAAATATGTGAGATTCAAACTTATTTGTTCCTCCCTAAGCACAAACCAGCTTTTAACTCTTTCTCTGATAAAGGAAGAGTTTGCAAATTAATACATCACAAACCTAAATAGGTAATATATATATATATATATAAAGATTGATGTGACAATTTCTCTATGGTCAGCAATTATATTTATCTTTTGTCTCACTTTTTTGCATTTTTTTCTTCACTTCTCTACATAATCTAATAATTTACTAACTAAATGGATTTAACAAAAATCTCATTAACTAAATATAAATGTGCTAAGTAAAACTGAACACCCCACGTAGCATAACAGTCACACAAGATGCAGTTAATAGCAACTGCAATCACTCCTATACGTCATAGGGCACGTTTGATGCATTTGTATTCTGTTGGAATTTATGCCTGGACAAAAAATAATATAAGCGTTTGGTGGCGTTTTACTTGATGGGTATCTTATTCTAAAAATAGTACACTCCAACTGCCATTTTTTAGACTCATCATGGGTCTCTCCTGGACTGTACTAAAAAATAAAAAAATAAAAAAATATAATCCATTATTATTAATACTCTAATACCATCCATTTTATATTAATACTGATTCGATTACAATACTGTCTGATTCGCAAAATTATACGATCCCGTCTGCGTCTCAAACGAGCTCATAACTCATTAGTTACAAATTGTTACTTGGTATAAATAGTTAAGCACATTTCTTCATTGTTGACTAAAGAAACTTTTCCTCTCCTCATTTCAAAATTTCTGCAGAAAAAGTTTGCTCTTCTTATTTTGTTTGCTCTTTTCCCGTTATTGGTATTTTTGTGATATTACGTCATTTATTTGTAGTCCTATCTTCGACTCTTTATAACTGCTATTATGGTTAAGTAAAATGATTGTAGGTTGAGCCGGAGGGTATAACTCACGCGACACATTGAAAATTTGCAAAATGAAGATAAGAATCTCTCAAGGTAAAAAAAAAACTCGACGCACTATTGCGGTAGATTTTCTTTATTGTCTTTGATTTTAAAATGACTATGTGTTTCTAATAGGTGGCGGCAATATCAGACGGAAAATATTTAACTCGATCCTGAAGAGCTCACTAACAGCGGAGGTGGATGAGAATGGATAGATAGAGATCCCCGTGCTATTGCATCTCGTAAGAGGTGTCCCCGTATACAGATCATTCACAGTGAAATCAAAAGGGTCAAAGTCAACAGAGACAGAGTTATTACGAGTAAATTTGCGGACATAAATTAGATTCTTAATGATGTTTGGGGCATATAGGACATTCTTAAGGGAGAAAGGTGGATGAGGAGGTTGTTGGCTCAAAAATTTACTGTTAGAGTTTCAGTGTTCTTTGCGTCAGACATCCATTGTGTACTGTGATAACATATCTGTCATCTATCTTTCTCACAATCCGGTTCAACATCAGCGAACCAAGCACATTGAGATAGACTTACACATCGTTCGTGAGAAAAGTTGTGCTAGGTCATGTCAGAGTGTTACATGTTCCCTCATCCTATCAGTATACATATATATTTATCAAAGAACTTTCCAGACAATTATTTCTTGACTTCAGATCCAGTCTCAGCGTCCGTCCTCCTCCCGCTCCGACTGAGGGGGTGTGTAAACGTATATAGTCAATATTATATAATCTCTACCCATAATTAGAATATATTTCATATATTGTGTAAATATAATTATGGTAAGACTAGGATTCTTCTTGTAGGAAAATTGTACATCAGATACATTTCAGTATGAGACTCGAAAGCTTAGCTTATTTGGTGGGTTGAACCATTATCCTTGATGCCGAAAAATTGTTGTGGCTGATATTAATGAATTTGTTGGTGCGACTGATATTGTCTGCTGGCCTTATTGATGTCATTGTAGTTGATGCAGCTACTGGAATGAATGTTGGTGATAGTACACCAGCTATGTTATCTGTTGCTGATCTTGCAGAACCAGGAAATGATGGATTGCTTGCTGCAGCTGCTGGAATTTTGCTCGAGCTACTGCGACTGAGTTCGTAGTTGCGGATTTTGCTATTATTTCCAAGCTAGGACTGCAAATCTTTGTTTTCAATGCCTAGCTTGAGGGGGGTGTTGAGATATCCACTAGTATACCTAGTAGTATACACATACAATGTTAGTTTTAGTATTGTGGTTATTTCTGCAACGGCCATATTTGCAAGTTTAGTTATTATAAATAGATCAATAGTTGTAAATTTTAGTTTGAGCAATTAATAAGAAAATACGCTGAAGAGCAGCTTTGCTCCCCAACTGCTTCCTCGACTTCTCCTCTTCTCTCTCGATCTCTCACTTCCATTTCTTCACTAAATTCAGTTTCACCTGCAAATTTAACAGACTTACACATCGTTCGTGAGAAAAGTTGCGCTAGGTCATGTCAGAGTGTTACATGTTCCCTCATCCTATCAGTATACATATATATTTATCAAAGAACTTTCCAGACAATTATTTCTTGACTTCAGATCCAGTCTCAGCGTCCGTCCTCATTCCGCTCCGACTGAGGGGGTGTGTAAACGTATATAATCAATATTATATAATCTCTACCCATAATTAGAATATATTTCATATATTGTGTAAATATAATTATGGTAAGACTAAAATTCTTCTTGTAATTAGGACTAGGATTCCTCTTGTATAAATGATGAATATTGTACACTATATATATTGATATTAATGAGAAAGACTCTTCAATAGAAATTAATATCATTTTACAAAAACGTTGCCTTTTGTTAGGTGTAAAATGCCAAGTTTTAATTGTAGCAGTAAGTTCACATTAGATTTTAGTTATTTTTTTCATTGTTTAAGGAATAAAAAATGATATAAAAAGAATTGAAGAGGAAAAATCAATAGGAAGTAAATAAATACTAATGAAGATGGCAATTACGGCAACTTCCGTTTAAAAGCAGGTTGACACTAATTTAAAAGCAGGAGAAGGAGAAGCAGAGAAGAAAGAAGGTTGTCTAATTATTTGGGTACCAATTAAATTTTATAAAGAAATAGACAGAGATTAAAAAGAATTTGACATGGTGTGCTCTCTTAAACCTAATTGGTATAAGATTAGTCAAACTTTAATAAGTCGGCATAAAACAACCCCAACATAGTTTCCTATTTCTCTCCCACACTTCCTCCCCTCTTATTTCTTCACATAAAATCTCTCCATTGTTTCTCTCTTATTTCTGCCATCCCTACATTATTGTGTATCTTATTGAAAATATTTATTAAATATGAAATAAAGTTAATTCTATTAATTATAACTCAAATAATTGGGGTTCCGTACGTAGGAAATCTCGTTTCCACACACGTGCACATATAATGCCAAGGATCGTAATTTTCTTAATGGAAGAGATATTGGTACATATACGAATTGTTTTGAGACGTAAGGTAATAGACGTTTATTGGCCAAATGACGTTGGTTTCACGTTGGTAAATGAAGAAAGAAGTGTACAATGTATTAAAAGATGAAACGAGTCATGAATCGCCGCGAACCTATCGGGCCGCGGCGACAAGGACTGTGGTGCTGGAGCGTTGCGGCGCCTTCATGCAGGGTCGCGACGTCAAGTCTCTGAAGTTTCGGCGCCACGACGCCACTCTGAAGGGCCGCGGTGCTTTGCCTATGAAGTTTTGGAGTCGTGGCGCCTCCCTGCAGGGCCGCGGCGCTGTGAGCGTTTTCAGTCCGTTGGAGAAGAATAAAAATTGACGTTTGAGGTGACTTTGGAGGATTAACTCCTCATTATTCTGCTCTTGAATTCAGTCATTACTTGGCTGAATTGTAACTCCATACTAATGGTCATTGCTTGGTCATTCAAACCCATAAATTGGCTAGTTAGAGGGTCTTCTTCTCAACACTATAAAATGAGGTCTTTGACTCATTTGTAAAACACACTTGACACAATTCATTTCTGAAAGTATTTTTCCTCTCTTGCAATCACAAACACTCAAAGATCTTTCTGCAAAGCAAACACTTGAGTTCCCTTTGCTCATATGTTTGATTGTTGTTTTATCTTGGGAGATAAGTTGTCATTACAATCGTTGGAAGGATATACGTGGCAATATTATCTTAAGGATAGATCAATAATTTGGTCGACTCAGCAAATCCTCATATTTGATCATTTCCAGATTTCTAACAAATAATTGTTATTTTCCCGTTTTTCACATCACCACTCACATATCTCTCCTCAACTTTTTCACTCTTTCCTTTCATCTTCTTAAATTTCTCCAATCAAAATCGAAAATCTATCATGATATATTGTGAAGTACCATGTATACATTCTGGGAATTCGATGAAGAACAATAGTACCATGTATACATTTTGGTATATATTGTGAAGTATCATATATATATTCTGAACTACCATGTATACATTTTAATATATAACGTGAAGTATCATGTATACATTCTAAGAATCGTGAAGCACCATGTATACATTCTGAGAATTGGATGTAGACAAATTTTCGGATATACATATTTGGAAGACATCTTCGGTTATGTGTACAAATGATAAGAATGTATACATACTGGTTGACTGTATAACTAGAATATTATGCATATTATTAATATAATACTGATCTACTGTATAATTAGAATAATATGTATACATACTAATGTATATCAATATGTATAACATCTATTTATTTGAGATACATTATGCTAGTAAAAACAGTAAAAAGGTTGTAATGAGTTTTAAATCTACCATCGGTGTGTTTTGGTTTAACCATGGAGATTCTGGACATTAGATACCACGGGCATTTTAATCCAAAGATTTCTTTCAACTACAAATACATGATTCTGCAGAAGTGAAGCAGAAAGATGCTGAACTTTATTTACTGTAAAATCAGTTATATTGGGAAAAAGAATGTTAAACGGGGTAAAATTGGGATATGCAATAAGATCAGACGGTAGTGCATGTTTTTGAATTCATCACTAAAAATCCTACAGATTAGGTGGATAAGTATCATCACACCTTTTTGCATATCTTCCTTGTCAAGAATATTATAATAATAGAGAAAAAGAAGTATAGGAACTTTTAACATTATTATTGAGAGAATCAGATATAACGAGTCAATCACTACTCATGCATATGGGGATGCAAGTCAGATGACAATAAAAAAACATAATTTTCCCTATAAATAAAGAAATATTGACCAATTTCTTCAAAACACAAACCGGATGGGGCAAGGCTTAGCAGGACAGGGAAGTGCAAGACATTTTTTTGGACAAAGCTAAGCGGGGCAGGACAGATTAAAATCTAAATAGGTTATAGCTTGCCCCGCCCGATTGCCCTCCCTAAGATTTTCCTTAAAACAAGCTCTTCGTAATCTATTTATACGTAGATGGAGACAAATTTAGCTACAGAATACCAATATTCTTGGCTTAAATTGATCTAACAAAAAAGTTGATAAAAAATATGGCAATTATAGATAGGAATTGTACATACATGTCAATTCCCCAAATTAAATGGGACCAAGTATGGCGCTCCGTGAATGTTTACCAAGCTATCTAAAAGTTAATGAAATAGGCATGAATTGATGGGCTGATTTGGGCAGTGCCAATATTAACCCATCACTGTGTACTAGCCCAAATTAACGCCCAAACCAACCCGTGTGCATGCCCAAACGTGACCCGTCAGATGTCAAGAGATAAGTTCAATTCCTGTACTGGATAGGATTAAAGGCTATTGCGTTTCCCCTGCTACTTCTGAATTGTTGGATCAGTTGGTTAGGGTAATAGAATATTTTTTAATATTCTTTTATTAATTATATTAATTGTATATCTCTTATTTTATGTATAATTATAATTTTTTGTAATTATGTTAATTAGTTATCTAATTTGTATCAAAGTAAATATTCTTATAACCTTATACATATATTGTAAATCATTTATCAATAAACATCAAAGAACATATTCTTTTATGGTATCAGTAGCCTAAAACTACAAATCTTACCCTAGCCGACGATATACCTTCTCGGCCACCACCTTTTTTTCCACGTCGGAACCCTCGCCGGCACCTAGCCCGCGTCGGAACCCTAGCCGTCGATCTCTCCCGACCGCCCACCCCTTCTTTTCCCATGACGGAACCCTAATTTTTCCGGTCATTCTCCCTCTCTCTTCCTCCTAAAATTCCTCTTACATGGCTGACAAAACCAAATTTCATCTTGCACTTGCCGTAAACAACATTAAAAACTTCATCCATGTGACTCTTGAGATGGAAAAGGGGTCAATACTCCTCGTGGGCGGAGCTTTTTAAGATCCATTGTCGTGTTTACAAAGTTATTGACCACACCATCCCTCCCACGCCGAAGTCCACAGACACACCATCGACTTCGACTTCTGATGATGCACTCTGGTCTCGTTTGGATGCAACCATCCTCTAGTAGAAATACGACACGATATCTAATGATCTGTTGCACACTATCATTGAGACTGATGCCACTGCCCGTCAAATGTGGGAACGTTTGAAAAGTATTTTCCACGACAACAAGTGTTATACCTTGAAAATCAGTTCAATGACGTTCATCGGGACGATTTCCCAAATGTGTTTGCTTATTGTCAAGAACTCAAGATGCTTGTCAATCAATTGTCCAACGTCGGCGCACCAGTCACTAATCAATGATTGATCATGCAACTTATTGTAGGTTTGAACGAATCCTATGACGGCATTGCCACCATCCTTCAGCAATGCACACTGTTACCTCCGTTTTATAAGGCACGTTCGAAGCTCATCCTTGAGGAAACCCGAAAAATCAAGCGCAACACCACTCAGGACAGCATTATCGACACCGTCCTCACCACCATCGTCGGGCCCTCCGTCGACGGTAGGGCCTCTCATTCCGACAACCAGAATCGTCGGTCAGAAGGCGTGCAACAGTCCGCTCCTCCCGTAACAACAGCCAGAGCAGGCAGTCCGGCAATTTATACCACATTCTCAATGTTGAGTCTCGTTGGTCGGGTGTTCATACTGGCCCGAAGGGAACGTGGTGTAAATTATCATGAACAATAGATTTGGTCATTGATACTGTTTTTTCATACTTGCAACTAAGGAACTTTAAAATATGTTAGTATAAAAGAGAGGGTCCAAACGATACCACAATTGTTCAAGTCCCACGATCGGTGTCAAACTATTTACTCGTAAAATAGTACAGTTGAATTTATATACGTTATTAATGGACGCATTGATTAAGATAATCAAAGTGACAAAATATAACGTATTAATTAACAAATAAAGTTAGAAGAAAGATTCAACCCTATTAAGTCCGAGTAGCACTTGTGAGGTAAGGTCTCCGGACAAAGACACTAACTGAGGTAGACAAATTTTGAAGAACAAGTAAACTTTAAAGAGAAAATGTCAAAGTATATTTCTATACTCGTTGAAATCAAAATGGACTACACTTAGAGTGGAACTCTGTATTTATAGTTAAGCTAGGGGTACATGATCCACGATTCACGCCCTCTTAATTATAAATATGAATGTCTGCAATAATGCGTAATAACAATTGGAGGAATCCTCAGATCTCCCGTAACAGACACCCGCTGAGCATCTTTGCTCGCCTGAACACGCTTCATCAGACCTTATTGACCTTCATCTTCAGAGGCTTCAAACCAAGCTACTCCCTACACCAGCCACGCATGCTGGCTCGATGCCTCACTTGTTGACTCATGTTTGATCTGTTGCCTACCACCATGTGTTAACACCTGATACGACCATCTGACTTATCCGAATTTTGTCCAATACATATATTTAGTTAGGATATACTCTAAGGTACAAGTGTAAGACTTTCATAATATAGAATATATAAGTGTTTAATATTAAAATATAGAGATATATGCGAAATTGAGTCATGTTATAGTAATGTTTAATATAATTAATACAGATAATGGTCCAAAAAAATCCTCTAATATCACTTTTGAGAGTTTACTAGGTTGAACTACATCTAACCTAATGACAATATTTATCAAAACACTTTAAGGGTCTGTTTGGCCAAGCTTCTGGAAAAATGTTTCTGTTTCTCAGAAGTAGTTCTGCAGAAATTATTTTTGGAAAATCAGTTAGGGTGTTTGGCCTATAATTATAGAAGTGCTTCTGAGAAACAGAAACAGTTTCCCGTTTGACCAACATTTATGCAAATTTACTAGAATATTCTTTTTAATAGATTTAAAACTATTTAAAATATTCTTTTCTATCAGATGTTTCTAAAAATTAGTATATCTTTACAATTTAATAAAAAAATTAAATTATTTAATTACAACATTTAATAAAAAAAAATATATTATATTGTACATAAGAAATGTAACGACAATATGATAGTCAATGACTCAAATATGTTCAAACCTACCCCCGCCCTATCAACACCTACCCCACCCATCCTCAAATTTTCGTGTCATGTTTTTTTTTTACTTTTATAAAAAAATATGATTTTTCTTCCCTTACACCCACCCAACTACCCCACCCCATCGCCTCTACCCCATCCTCAAATTTCTATTTCATATTTTTTGTTACTTTTATAAAAAATGATTGAAAATATGATTTTTTTCTTACCCTACCCCCACCCCATCGCCCTACCCCATCCTCAAATTTTTATTTCATATTTTTTGTTACTTTTATAAAAAATGATTGAAAATATGAATTTTTTCTTACCCTACCCCACCCCCATCCCATTGTCATACCCATCCTCAATTTCTATTTCATATTTTTTGTTACTTTTATAAAAAAAATTATTAACAAATATGAATTTTTTTATACCCCGCCCCCCGCCCTACCCCACCCCACCCCATTGTCCTACCCATCTTCAAATTTCTATTTCATATTTTTTGTTACTTTTATAAAAAAAATATGATTTTTTTACCCCGCCCTACCCCTACCCCACCCCATTGGCCTACCCATCCTCAAATTTCTATTTCATATTTTTTGTTACTTTTATAAATGAATTTTTTTTTACCCCTGCCCTACCCTTACCCCTACCCCACTGTCCTACCCATTCTCAAATTTCTATTTTATATTTTTTGTTACTTTTATAAAAAAAAATTATGAATTTTTTTCTTACCTCCACTCTATCTCTATCTCTATTCCCAAATTTCTATTTTATATGAGGATATTATATGAGATTAAAAGAAATTTTGTGAAAAGAAAATGGTAAATGAGTCCAAAAAAATTCAAGGAATGAGCAAAAAGTGTTTTTGCAGAAACAATTCTCCAGAAGCATCAAATTGATGTTTCTGCTTCAGTTCCCTCTAAAAACACTTTTTGACTTCCGGGGAAAAAATATTTGTACTTTTGGAATGAACGAGAAGTTGTTTGGCCAGAAGAAGCGTTTCCAGAATGTTAGGTCAAATACCACCTAAACTCCAAATAAAATTGACTAGCTCAGAACCTTTTTTGAAAGACTAGCGAAGAATTGACGCTCAGATAAGTTTCATTCACGCTGCCTCAAGGCATTTCACATTTGTATCAACACCTGCAAGAAGGGAAAATATATCATACTCAATATAATTACTCAAAATAGGCCATCTCAATTGGTACTGGTACTAAAACACTATTGCAAGGGTACAGCAGGGACTTGGCACTTACAATCTTGGTTTCATGGAGTGAAGAGCAACCAGAAAATTGGAATGGGGTCTAGCTTATTGATGTGTGGAGTTACTAGTGTAATTAGTCCAGTGACCATAAAAAGAAAAGCTTTTTGTTTCATCAGTTTATCGCATTATCGACCATTGATGCGTGCCGCAAGTAATCCAGGACACCTTTCGTGCTGTAATACTCATGCTAATGATGATATTAATGCCCTCTTTCAGGTATTTGTTTCTTTTTTTGTGTCTTTTATTTTTCTATTAAAACTCTAGCAATGTGAGTTTGGTTAATTAGTCTTAAGTCAATATAAAGGAGGACAGTTGTGGTATGTTAGTAAGCGGCATCTTATGAGTCCTCAAAAAGTGAAATTCGTGTGGAAAAAAAGAAGTATTTTTACATTGTATGGCCGTCTACCAAAATAATAGCCGTGATATACAAAAAATATACATTATTAATGTACATTTTTGTATATTGGCTAGTGACTGTAATTATTTTTGGCCAAGCGCCAAATGTGTTAAAACCCCAAAAAAATAATGCACTACATGGACACTGGAGTGATGTTAAATGGGCAAGGAGTTCCATCACATTATCACTTGGGTTTTAGGGATTTACAACTACTTGAAGGACATGGGTTCGATTAGTCCGAATAAAGTAGAATGGATATAGAGGATTCATATAACTTACCCGAACTACTTAGGGGTTGAGGTGTAATCGATTAGTTGATTGTATCTATAGTTGTATAGTTTCATCTTTTTCCCCTTTCTTTTTGATTGGTAGTGGTTGAAGAATGGATGGAGCAATTTTTCAACTTGTAGGTTCCTTATCATTACTAGGATATTTGACACTCACTTGTGGGAGTAGATAATGTGTTAGGATGGCTGTTGAGGAAGTTTGAAAAAATGTGCTTACACAGAGATCCTAGAAAGGGGAAGGGAAGGGAAGGGGAAAAGAGACGATTTTGTTTAGCCAAGGGTCTATTAGAAACAACCTCTCTACCTCCACAAGGTAGGGGTAACCGGGTAAGGCTGCGTACACACCACCCTCCCCAGATCCCGCTTGTGAGACTGCACTGGGTATGCTATTGTTGTTGGCTGGAAGATTTTAAAGTTAAGGGGAAGTTGAAGGAGAAACAATTCAGTTAACTACTCTCAAAACTGATACAAGTTAGCCTCTATATAAGCTATTCTTAGATGATCATATCTTGATAACCATATAGGCTTACCAACTAAGTTTAGATTAAGATTCAGTGTTATTTTGCATACTTACATAAGTTCCGGTGTTCGACAGGAGTGTTTTAATTTGGTTAGAGACAGTATGTTAGTCTAGGAATAAGTGTGACATTTAGATACTCACCAATTTTAAGAACCCCTAATTTGTCCCTAAAGATAAATTAATTGAATGGAATAGGCCCAAATGGAGCAGAATGGATATTAATGATTCACATAGGCAACTCCTACTAGTTTATCAAGGTGTAGCAGTAGTTGTTGTACTGGCATTACTTGTTACAGGGCTACTCCATAGTCAAAAAAAAATGTAGTGACATTAAAACTTGGAAAGGCGGTGGAGTGCTTAAGATTTTCTATATTTCCTATGATGTTTGTACCACTGGTTTCCTGGGAAAATCTACCCTCACGAGAAAGTGAACTTTTCTTATATCAAACACAAAAGTCTATGAGAAAGTTAATAGTGGGAGATTAGGAATAAAAACATAGACATAACAGTGGGAGATAACACGAGGTAATTGCTTGTTCAAGAATGGACTTTTCAGCCTTCTTTTAATAACATGTGAGGTAAAATTTAGTGTATACATGAAGTAAAATGGCATACGCTTCAAGGGGTATCTCACAAGAATCATCTTTCTCTCTTAATTATTAGTGCAAACTATGGCTTATTTGTTTATATTTCAGGTCTGGAGGGCTATGTACATTACAGTTGCAAGTTTGTTTTACATTTTTTTGTAATTTATGCCCAAATTAAAGGGGTAGGATAGCTGGGGTTGGAGGGTCGTTAGCATATTGTGATCTTGATCTCTTGTGGCTGTTGTATCAATGAAATATTAGCTTTATATAATAGAAGATCATGCTTTAAGATGAATTTTAAAACATTATTTCTCTTTTCTTTTTGCAGATTCTGCCATGTGACTTACGGGACACACTTTCGTGTGACCCCAGCCAAGATAAACTAATAGAGGTATCTATATCTAATGATGGGAATATCTCCATCATAATCCTTAGCAATACTTCTGATATGATGGTCACGATCCAAAAGATTAGGAACCACTTCCTTTTTAAGACTCTAAGTACTTCAAGTAAAACACTTTCACTTTTGAAAATCCAAATTTCCTTAAGGGAATGGATTATAACAACTTCCAATTTAAACATCCAAAGTACAATCAAGGAAGTATATAGACCAACTTCTATATTAGGCAATCCAAGTACAATCAAGGAAGTATATAGAACAATTTCTATATTAGGCAATCCAAGTACAATCAAGGACTGGATCATTTAAGGAGTAGGATTTACTAACTTTAATAATACGAAATTCATCCCGTCAGTTCTTGAAAAGCATATCTACTGAAACATGTTTGTGGTAAGCAGATGAATTTAGTTCGGATTCACAAAGATGACAATTTCCAGAACACTGATCATAATTTTTTCCAGCAAGAGACCTCTTTGACACCAGAATATTAGCAATGTAAAGGATGTCATCTTTCATAGGCACATTTAAGTTGGTAAACTATAAAGCTAGCAAATCAAGAACAGTTTATTAGCTGACAGTAAGATTTAAGGCAAACATCACATATTTTTTTCTTTTGATAACCGTGGTGTACGGGACAGTTTCCATGCACGTCGACTAATTCCATGGGATACCTGTCACCTCCCACCAGCAACAGGTACAGGTAACTCTGTCCACCAAGGATAGGACAAATGGAAAGAAATCACCAAGTGTTTTTGTCTAACCTGGGAATTGAAAGTGAGACCTCAGGGTTCTCAACCCACTTAATTGACCACTAGGCCACACCCTTGGGTGCTACATCACATATTGCTATTTAAGAGATAGAGTGAGTGAAGCTAAAACCATCAAGGAGAAATCTGGTGAAAAAAACACATATTCCATCCCTTTGTCAAAGATGTCCCTAATAGAGGTGAGGTCTGTACATTCTACCCTCTCCAGACCCCACATTGTGGGATTTTCACTGGGTATGTTGTTGTTGTACATAGGTTACCGGTAATGTTTATGGCTTGATAATTATTTGAGATTCGTGTTATCTCATAGGTTATCAGTAATGTTTATGATGATAACTATGCTATGATAATTACTATACTGATCAAAAAGATATTATGCTATGTTTGTAGGTGATTTTAGATTTGGGCTGTTTGCCACAAGCACACTACATAGATGCTTCTGGCAGGCGTTACCTTCGAAACAGTGAGGTAAACACTAATGGTATTGAAATTACCTACATTACAAAATATTGGAGTATTTATTGTCATGATAATGACTAGTGCACCTCTTGCTTAGAAACACGGAAGCTTATTGTAGTTTACTAGGAAGTGAAAAAAATGGTTGTCTTGAACCTTGCTACTTAATTAGTTCTCTGATGAATGTTAGAGTGACTCTAAGATTACTTTTTCTGAAGGAAATACAAGGAAACAACTGAACACTAGATTCTCGGAAGAGCTTAGTTGTATCTAATTTCTTGACGCTGAATTGTCTTTTGCTGAAGGAATACGAAGAACAATAACTGGACACCGGGAGATTATTTGAAGAGCTTAGTTATATCTGTTTCTCTTTTCCTTTTTGAAATGGAAAGTTATATCTGTTTTTTCTGTTAAGCAGGTCTCTATGGAAGAAATACAATGTGTCCTCAAGGCAATTGGACAATTTGGAGGAGATAGTAGAGCTGGCATTGAGGGCACTTTGCATCGCATTTCCGCAATTAGGAATAGGAAGGGGGAAGTCATTGGTTTGACCTGCCGAGTTGGCAGGGCCAGAGGACAGATTGACATGGTGCGGGATTTGCTTGATTTTGGCGAAAGTATCTTGTTTGTTGGACGGTGAGTTAAATATAGTTGTAAATCATGTCTGACCAGTGGAGAGCATGATACAACAATACTGTTAATTACTGAGAAGCAACTTATGATCAACCAAAAATACCGCAAGAAGATTTGTTAGTTATAATAATTCTCATCAAAATTTCTTATAGCCAAATTGCTTATTTGTGGGTTTGAATGGTGGACTGCAACATGAACACTATCATTGTCATTATAATCTCTGTGTTGTGCCTAAAAGATCCCCCCGTTTGTTCTGGATGTCAATACCTAAGGTTTCTTCTTTTACCGTATTTAATTGTGTGATTACCTCATCAAAAGCTTAAACCGTTAGATAGAGCACACTTTAGTTTACATAATTATGTTTTCAACAAGCCCACTCACATGTGGGTCAATTCGCTTTCATCGACCAATTACTTGGAAGTTCTTCTTCATAGTGGGTGGCAGTGAGACTTGAAGCAGGACCTCTGTCTGTTTAATACCTTGCTGAATTGTGTGGCCACCTCATCTAAAAGTTTAAACTGTTAGATGGAGCACACTCATATGTACTTAACTATGTCTTTACATTTGTTGCAAACCTGAAATAAATAAACAATTATGTCCCATCTCTAATAACTTAGGTTTTTATTTGAGGTGGTAACACATTTTAATATGGTATTAGAGTAGGCAGGTCTTGGATTCAAATCTTGTTACCACCATTATCAGAAAAGGATTTCACGAGCTTGTCCCCACATGAGAGGGTGTGTCGCAGACCTAAAATAACTAACTAAATAAATATATGTGTCCCTTCTCCGGTAGTTTAAACTTATGGGTAAGGTGATTACGCATTTCAAATACCCAATAAAACTCCACTATATGCAGCCTCCACTCTCAAGGCTAACAAGATATTGAGAGGATTAAGCAAGTGCATGCCATGTTAGTTTTCAGCAGCTAGTGTTTTTTCTGGAGTCTTGTAATTTTGTCATTGGATATGGCAATTAGTTGAAAATCAAGCAGCTTACTTACAATCCTTTCTGATTAGAGATAATGAGTTAGCTTGTGCTCATTTGTAACTTTGGTCTAATCTAGGAAGCATAGTTATGTTTGGAACTATATAAGTGGTGATGTCTGCATCTGTTCCCCTCTCTTTTTGTTTGGAACAATATCAACCATGTTACTAACAATTTATTTCCCCCATCATGCTGGATAACTGGTTCCTAATATGAGCTCAAGTGGAACCATTGAACTTTCTCGTGGCTTAATCTTTTCTGATGTGTTGTACTAAGCTGATAAACATCATGCTTTATCACAATTTACATAGACCTTGCTATCCGGCAAGGTTATTCTGTCTCTTCCTGATTTGGCTCTCTTGAATTTAACAGACCTGGTGTTGGTAAAACTACAGTTGTGCGAGAGATATCTCGTGTCTTGTCAGATGAACTTCATAAAAGAGTGGTTTGTTAACTAACCACTGCAATTAACTTTATGGTTTCACTCTCCTGCTTTTGTTTCTCAAATCTTATTTATTTCTTTGTTTATTGTGCTGCTAATGAAAGAAATTTTCACTGTTTAGAGATCATTGTGGTAGGTTATTGTTGACACAAGCAATGAAATAGGAGGTGATGGGGATATTCCGCACCCAGCAATAGGAGGGGCGAGAAGATTGCAAGTTCCAGACCCATCGATGCAGCATGAGGTTATGATTGAGGCTGTGGAGAACCACATGCCTGAGGTGATCATTGTAGATGAGATTGGCACTGAATCTGAAGTTCATGCTTGTCGTACAATTGCTGAGAGAGGTGTTATGCTTATTGGTACAGCTCATGGTGAGCAGCTAGAGAATATAATTAAGAATCCTACTCTGTCTGATCTGGTATGTATGGAGCACCTAATGATTTCCTTAATGAGGAACCCCTCTTCTTTTTTTTTTTTTAGCTGTCCTGCATAACAATCCATATTAGCATCATTTGGTTATTCTTAAAGCATCTTTTTGTATCTGCTTTTGGTGGCTAATGGTAAACAAGCATTATTTTTGCATCTCTTTAATTTAAAGACAGAATAAGAAGCTTTTAAGTCGTTCAGATTCAGTATTAGACTTTTTCATTTCAACTGCTAGCTCTGGCATATGTGCTCTTTTCTTTTGATAAATGAAGTTGGAGTATTCCATTAGACAGGGCACCAAGGGGGTGCCAGTCCCTCATCAAAGATACAGAAAAATAAACATGAACTCAAAGGTGAGAAGCGATGAACTACTCAGCCAGCATATCTATACATGTGAAGACTATCCAGAAAGATTCAAAATATTGTTTTCTGCAACAGATAATTGCTCACTGCGTGAATTCTAAAATGTTAAAGAAAACCAATCTAAGAATCTAGTAATGGTCAACTCCTCTGCCTGGATGCTCGCTGTTCAGTTCCAGCCACAAGACCGGAAAGACACTGGGAATTACCTTTGCTGAATTTCTTCTACCTCCAGTGGAAGCCCAGTTTCCATGCCAGCGGAAACTCTTTAAGTGATGATAGCTCACCCAATTTTTTACCCAACCAATGAACAAGCAGAAGCACAATCAAAATACCGCAAATTGTTTCCTTTGCCTTCTAATGGAAGAGATACCCATTCACATGTATCCCTTTCTTCTTATGGATGTTCTCACCTGTCACTAGAAATTACCACATAGCTTCTGAAGCTAAAAATGGTAGCTCTCAAAGCACATATGCTCTTCTATATTATTCCTGAAGGAAGTTCTCTATTGTCAGACTGATAAGGGCAAAAAATGCCCTGCTAAAGGTCTGAATCTGCTGAACAAAATCAGAAGGAATAGCCAAAGTCACAAATTTCATCTGATTAAATGGAGAAAAAAGTCACTCAACCAAAACTCAAAGGTGGTGTTGACCGTTGAGTCCCACATCGGGTGGGATGAGGAAATTAGACTCCTTTATATGGTGTTGGGGAAAGTTGCGGAAATGAGGATGCTGAGGTGGATGTGCGGGCATACTAGGAGAGATAAGATTAGGAATGAAGATATTCAGAATAAGGTGGGAGTAGCCTCCGTGGTGGATAAGATGAGGGAAGTGAGGCTGAGATGGTTTGAACATGTGAGGAGAAGAAGCATACATTTACTAGTGAGAAAGTGTGAGAGGTTGGCTATGGTGGGCGTAAGAATAGGTAGAGGTAGGCCGAAGAAGTATTGGAGGAGGTGATTAGACATCTTGAGCTTACCAAGGACATGACCTTAGATAAGAGGGTTTGGAGGCAGCAGATTAAGGTAGTGGGTTAGTTGGTAGTTGAGCGTTCTCTCGCTTTTCTGCGGGACATGCTTAGTGGTCGTACTTGCACCTACTTTCTTACCAGTATTAGTATTATTCTCATAGTTGGTTGTTCTTCGATTTCTGTTACCACCTGTTTTTCTTGTGCTTCGGTTATCATATTATTTCGTTGTTTTTACCTTTCTTTAGGTATTGCTTTCTATTTCACACTATTTTGTTGTTATTACTGCTTTCCATTTTGTATTCCCTTTTTCATACCACTTTGAATGTGTTACATAGGGTCTATGTGAAACAACCTCTCTATCTCTACGAGGTACAGGTAAGGTCTGCGTACACTCTATTCTCCCCCGACCCCACCCGTGGGATTACACTGGGTATATCGTTGTTGTATATGGTCTTGGGAAATCGTCACCGCTTGAGCTAACTTTTGGGGTTGACTTAGGCCCAAAGTCCATTTGTTTATCATGGTATCAGAGCCAGACCATCCCAATTTATTGTTTAGCCGATGTTAGACCCCCATCTTATATTGTCTACTCTCTAGTTGTTCAGTCCTAGGCTTGTGCGGGGAGAGGGGGCGGTGGGGGAGGAAATTGGACTGCTTTACTTTTGGGGTTGAGTTAGACCTAAGGTCCATTTCTTTAATAGGTAGCTTGGGGGTGAGACCTAACAAGAGCATGCTGATGAAATGGCTGTGGAGATATGGTTCAGGTCAACCTGGGCTTTGTAAAGATGTGGTCAAGGCAAAATATGGTGAACATGATCACTGGTGCACTAAAACACCTAGGTCCCCTCATGGTGTAGGACCTGAATACATAAGCACATTTTGGAATTAGTTTGCTCAAAAGGTAAGCTTTAAAGCTGGAAATGAAACTCACATCATGTTTTGGAAGGACAAATGACTGGACAATGCCTCACTGAAGGAGGTTCATTCCAATCTTTTCCAGATAGTCTCCAATCCAGATTCAACTATTTCTGAGAATAGAAGTGGCAGCACTTGGGTCCCAAATCTGAGAAGAAATATACATGACGGGGAGTTGGAAGATCTTCTTGACATGCTGCTGGGAAGATTGGGAAACTAATCTGAAAGACCAAACTGCCACCAAAGATCATATGTTTTGACTGGATAGTCCTAAATGAAGCTTGCCTAACCCAGGACAACCTTAGCAGAAGAAGCATACAGTTAGGAAACAGATGCTACATGTACTCCAACAACTCAAAGAGTCAGCCACCTATTTCTTCATTTTGCAGTTGCTAGTGATCTGTGGAGCACGTTCCACTCTATTTTTGGACTCAATTGGTCATGCCTCTTAAGGTAAAAGATGCCTATGAGAGCTGGTGCTCATAGAGAGTTGATATAACCATCAAGAAGATCTGGATAATGATCCCTGCGACTATTTGTCTGTGTGTGGAGAAAAAGAAACCACACATGCTTTGATGGAATTTTAATCTAAACCACTCCTTAAGCAGGTGTCTTCTTAACTTATCTTGCTGGAACAATCTAATCCATGTAATTAGTGCTGATCAGTTTTTGACTTCGTTAGCTCCCTGTCTCTAGCATAGAACTGATGTATTGGAGCTAACATTTTTCATCCTGTACTCACGTTTGCGCTACTGCATCTTCTTGATGCCTTTTAATGAAACATCATACTTCATAAAATAAGAAAAAGATGCCACTGGCTGCAGATCTCGATACCAAAGTATCCGGTACTTCGAGTATCAGATTTGTCCAGTGCATGCATTGGAAGAAAGAAATTCTAATATTTAGCTCAGAATCTTGTAATCTCATTACACCAATAAAAAAGTCTGTTCCCATTACTGCAGGATTTAAAACAATTGGCTACTTTACAACCTCAAAGAGGGACCGGATGGACTGTGGTATGCTTCTCAGAAACTAGAGTATGAACTGGGTACATATTATTAACAGTCCCTTGCTCCATTGATCTTCCACCAAAACAATCCCCTACTATCCTGGTATCCCCACCCTTAAACTGCGCAACAGGTAAAAATTTATCCCATCCTTGTGTTATCCTCCTCAACGAGCTGCAGGCATAAGGTTCTCCAACTCTGCTTGAAATTCAAGTCCCATAACACCGCCCAAACGTACATCATTCACTTCGTGTCAATGCTTTCTTTCCTCTCTGCTGAATGTCCAAAATCCCAGTTTATTCGTTTTTTTCCTGGTTTATTTCTTGGAACTTGATATTCCCAGACCCTTTTTTCTAGAGGGGTACAAATCTTTTTCCCACTTGCAAAAAAGGTCTCTTATCGTCCTTACTACAACCACCTGAAAAGAAAATGAGCTCCTTGTGTAGCTTTTCATTCAAGCATACATTGTTGGGGTTTTAAGCAGATACTTCTCAGATGATTTCTCTGGGTGTTATTCCATCTCTAGCCATATATTTTTGTGATAGCCTGTTTAACTGACTCCAGGCGCTTTGCTCTAATACCAGTTCATCAGCTCTTTCTATTTATATCAAGCTCTTTTGATTGGTTTTTCAGAAATTTGTAGGAAATATAAATGATTTATGTTGTTTTAGAATTGGCATAAAAATGTAGAGATCTAAGCAATTAGAGTTTCTGGATCATATATTGGACTTTAAATTGCATTTTGAACTTTAAGAAAAAGTTCATTGTGACCTTTAGTTTAGGATTTAGCTGTTTGTGTTCTTCTGTTTAAAGGCTTGCTAGCAAAAGGACATTGGTGGTTGAATGACTGCAGATTTAGCGCTCAATTTAGATCTCTTGTTTGCCTCAGTATCTTTTCTAGATGCAGTTTTCTTCACAGAATTACACTTCATTATTAGGAATGCACATGCTTCCTTTCTGATCTCTTGAATTGTCAAATTTTACAGATTGGAGGAATCGTAACTGTGACTCTAAGTGATCAGGAAGCACGAATCAGGAACTGCAGTAAAAGTGTTCTTGAGAGGAAAGCTCCATCGCCCTTTCCCTTTTTGATTGAAATAAACGAGAGAAACTACTGGGTTGTACACCGGGTTAGTCACCACTTTGAGGCAATAGCGTAATATAGAAATATCACATGCTAGACAGCAATGTCTTCTTATTGACATGTTGGCACATATTCCCCTCCATCTTTGATCCCCTTGTTTGTTCTTGTTGCATTCTAGCTTATTGTCAAAGAGTAATATAGGGAAATATTTGAGTTAAAAGCTATGTTGCTCGAACTCTTCAAAAATGTCAACGGGTGCGTGTCGGATTCTCCAAAACTAGTGTATTTTTGGAGAATCCGACACGGGTGAGACATCGAAAGTGAAGAGTCCGCGCAACTTAGGTTAAAAGTCATAACTTTATCCTTTGTAATCTTTCTGGCAGCTATTCAAATTCTAATAGCTCTTTTTCTTTTTGGAGAACAAAATGCAGACTGAAAGAAGTGTTGATGCTCTGCTTTTGGGTAAAAAACCGCTAGTTGAGGTACTATAGACATGTTCTTGTTATTTGTGATCTTCCACACTGGGTATGTTGTTGTATTTGTGATCTTCCATATTGCTGCTATTTAGTTGACAATTCTTCACCACAAAAAATAAAGTATTAATTTCCTGCATGCTTGATTCAAACTCTGAATATTGCTGTTTCGTTAAAAAAGGTACTAATATTTAACCTTATTATGCACCTGCCATACGTCAAGAAGTGAACAACAACACCTCAACCTCTAGGCCAACTAGATGGAGTTGGCTATGCTAATTCTCACAATCCATTTCGTTCCATTTGGACCTGATTCATTCCAGTATTCAGTAATTTGGGATTCTCTTATTGTGGAGGTTCTCTACATTTTCAACTAACACACAAATCTCTAAACAGACAAAAAGAACTCCTACCAACACTGGACCTAATATAAGCGTACAAACATGTCTAAGCCTTGATCGGAACTAGTTGCTATTGCCATAAGAAACTCTTTCTTGTATTGTATTGAATTCTACTTCTTGGCAAGTCTGTGTGGATCCCGAGAGATCGTAAGTCTTTTGAGACACTTCCTCCGGTGTAATTTTAGGTCTACCTCGTCTTGCATATTTAGTACAAGTTATATAATTTGTTTCCTTCAGATTTCACCTTCGAGTTAGACAGTGTGGAGGAGAATATTCCTTTGCTTTAGAGGACAAGAAACCTGTAACCTAATTATTTTTTGATAGGTTAATCTAATTATTATTATTATTATTATATTGATAAAATCCTTGGTCTAAATATTATGCAATTGAATTCCCAGTCAGAAAACTGTACAGCGATTTGGACCATGATCAACTCGATCGTTGCAAAATATTTGTCTTTCTGAATAAAACAATTTGGTGCTGATCCAATTACTCTAACAATCTAAGGGTCTGTTTGGAAAGCCACCTGATAATTGGAATTGGTGTAATTGCTAGGGTAGTAATTACACAGTATTGTAATTACAACAACCTATTTTTTTGTCATAACGTAATTACAATATAATTACAAGCGTACTGTTTGGTTGCACAAATGTAATTACACAGTTTAGTTCGTTAATGACCCATTCTTTCTAATATTAAGAGATGTAGTTTCAAAAATTAAAATAATAACAGAATTATGCTAAATGAATAAACTAAAAAAGTATGAGTAATTACATGGAATCACAGAAAGTAAAGATTGAGAACGAGAAAAAAGGAAATAAAAGATAAATAATATAAAAAGAAAAATATATTTTAAAAGTAATAAAAATAATTAAAAAGTAAATTAAAAAAGAAAAAAAATTAAAGTAAATTAAAAAAGAAAAGAAATTAAAATAAAACAAAAAAAGAAAGAAACTAAAAAGTAAACATGTAATTACACCGAATTTTCAACCCCTTGAGAATTGGAGAGTATAATTACACCCTCTCAATTACATCAAATTCTCATCTAACCAAGTAATTATTTGGTCAAACAAACATGCCAAACTATGTAATTACACCCAATTAGATTCAATTCCAATTACATGGGTGGCTTTCCAAGCAGGCCCTAACTTCACTGATTTGAATAAATATCAACACCACTTTGAATGATTTCATTCTTTTCCAATTTTTGGGGATTACAGGTGTGGCATTAAAGGGAGGAAAGAAGGCAACTTTTAAGTTTTCAACAAAAAAGTTGTTACCTTTTCACTACATAAATGACTAAAATGAAGTATGTAATATTATGCCATTATTTCAGCTGCTGTTTTAACTTTTGAAAGCATCAGTTGTGAATGAGCATACGAGGTAACTTAAAAAAATTAGAGGTTTCTTGCTTTGGGTTACGATTATACAGTTACATGTTTTTCTTTTGAGTGCAGCTGAATGCCTTATTGGTGCGAACTTCCTAAAAGTCTTTGCTTCACAGGTTAGGAGGAGAACTCAGCAATTACAGGTTGTGATTGAGAGATGGAGAACAAAGGCCTAAATACTATCAACTTCCAGAACTGCTCTACTGGTAAACATATTGATCATGCATACATGACATTTTTTTTCCGATCGGTCCAACATTTCTTTCTGTTGTGCATGGAGAGAAAACAACAGAAGCTTTTATATTTGGAAACAATTACTAAGCCTCAATACTAAGCAAGTTGGGGTCCACCGTATGAATCCTTATTATCCCTATCGATCTATTATATCTGTTGTCCAATATTATACTCCCCCCATCTCACATTATGCGACATTATTTTCTTATTAGTCCGTTTCAAGAAGAAAGACAATTTTTTTATATTTGGAAACAATTTGACTTTAAACTTCTCATTTTACCCTTAATGAGAAGCTTTTATAGCCACACAAATCTTATGACCTGTACAACCACAAGTTTCAGAAGTCTTATAGACGAATGTTATGGTATGTTAAGACCACTAGTTTCAAAATCTTTTCTTTTTTAAAGTCCATGTTGAGTTAAATTACATCACATAAACTGAAATACCTGTAAAATTATCAATTTCTCTAGCATTGGAAGTTCTCTACATTTTCTACTGGCAATATAAATTTCTAATAAGACAAAAAGACTCCTAGCAAACATTGGACTAGAAGTAAAGGTAATAACATGACTAAAACTTAATCTCAACTAATTGGAATCGCTTAAAGGATACAAGTAATTTGGACATTTTCCACAAACAATGTTACCATGCTTATGCTTATTTTATATCTGGCTAACCATGGTTCCCCCTTTTTTCTAGCTACCCTCAAGTTCTGATACAGAATCCAATACTTGATTACTGTGCACTTGAGTTGGTGTACTTGCCAGAAACATAACTGAGTTTCTAACAGGATTCAGCTTATAGGATCTGTTTCTACATATAATGGAGAGAGCTGTTGAATGTCTTGGTTCTCATTGAGCTTTGCGGTTTTTTCTAGGGTCATGTGGATTATAGATAAGGATTCTGTCTCAGACATTTGGTCATGACCTATTACAATAGGGTTCCTTTCTCTTCATTTTCAATTGATTAAATGTTACGAAGTTCTGAAGATGAAATGCTAGTAGGTCTCTATCTTTAATAGTGTTTTAACAGAAATTAAGGCCTTATTTTGTTTATCCTTTAAATAGCGCATTGAGCAAATGGTGCTGATCTTTCTCTTGTGATGAAATGTACGAGTCTTTATTCTCTTGATCGATTTTTCTAATTGAGCCAATTACGTGATTCCAATAACTGAAAAGTGTCCCAGGAGGTGCAGCTTTAGTAGTTGTAATTCCATCCTTTGCGCCTCATACATATATTTTGGTTAAATTGCTGTTATATTTGAAATTCAAGCTTAATGGTTGTAGTTCCACCCTAACTACATCCAAACTCTACACGGGCGTTTGCTTGATACAAAATTATTCATATCTTTTGTCAACTCAAATCAGCAATTTCACCTGCATTATCCACAGCCACTAGATCAAAACCAGCAATTGTTGAGGGCTTTGAGAACCAAAGTTGTTCTGAAAGCAGTGAGGTTAAAGTAGCTACTGACCTACACTAGCAGATACATGTTTTTCATATAACAAGGATACATATTGAGCATCTCCATGAAAAGGTAGCAAAAATTCTATGATCATCCAAACATTTTATTGGATCAACAGAGGTACTGACAGCTTGACAACTTAAAGCGTGGTGGTTATAATTCCCACCATCGATAATACCCTGGACAACTGATTTATGGTACGTTCTTGTGAGTTCAATTGAATCCATTTGCTTTCGGCTCACATCTCATTTATGCTTCAAATACAAGTGTAGAGTCCAACTACGAGTCGTGAGAAGAGTGGATTGGCATCCTATTGAGCTCCACATTTAGGGTGTGTCTGGTATGAAGGAAAATGTATATATATCATAAGTAACTTACCTATAACATGGTATGTAGGTTACTTATCCATGTTGTAAATTGTAATAGAAAGATGCCTATAAATGACTTTGAGTAGCCTCATTAGTATAAAATTTTATACACCGTGTAGAGAAGTTAAAACTTTCTTTTTCTTTGGTAACATAGGAAGTCAAAATCATGTTTTTGCTATATTTGATTACTTTTGTATTGTCCCGATACTTTGGACGCCTAGTTCATATAAACTACTCCCTTCGGTTCATAATAAGTGTCTACTTAACATTTTTATTTTGATTTAAAATAAGTGTCCACTTACATAATCAAGAAGGAATTAATTTTATTTTTTTAAAATTTGCCCCTATTAAGTGCTAAGTGATTAAATCTTAATGTGTCAAGTTAATAGTAATATGCAAATTCTAATTTAGGCTAGTTTAGTCAAATACTTATTTTGTCTAGGAATTTTTATTTTCTTGAGGGGTATGCTAAAGGTTAAGAAACTTATTTTGAACCGGAGGGAGTAGCAAATATATCAAGGAATAATTGCACAGTGGCCGGTTGTCATTTTTGTGCATGATATATTTAAGTTTTATTTTCTAATATTCCATACCTGTGAACTTCAAGCTAAGTTTTGAAATTGGCGGTTTGAACAAAGAGGCATTTTAATATGATCCTAAACAAAGACATTATGTTTTGGGAAATTCAATATGTTTTTGCTGACCTCTATTTGGATTTTAAAGGAATTAAAAGACAAAAAATGCACGCAACATACATTCCTAGACTTAAAAATATGAAAATATATTAAGAGGTGACAAGACATGACGATTTGAACTAAGAAGAATTAGGCTTTTCCCCCTATCCTAGAGAAACAAGAATATGCCAATTTCAGAAGCTTTAATCTCCTCCACGCCAATCATTATGGACATTGATCTTAGAGACCATTTTCACTATGTTTTCCTCATTTGTCATCTTTCTTAATCAACGTGCATATATACACTCAAACATGGGAGAAAGAACTTCAAGGTAGCTTAAAAGAAAAATAAGAGAGTTATATTAGTTTACTTTAGAAGCTGCAAAAATGGCGATAACAACGTTTCCAACTGTGGACAAATGTGCATCCATAGGACGTGAAAAGGACACAGTGGTCGCGGATATGGACGGAACCTTGCTTCGAGGTCGAAGCTCTTTCCCTTATTTTGCCTTAGTTGCTTTCGAAGTCGGAGGGGTTTTGAGGTTACTTTTCCTTCTCTTGGCTTCACCACTCGCCGGGATTCTTTACTATTTTGTCTCGGAGTCTGCAGGAATCCAAGTCCTTATATTCTCGACGTTTGCAGGGATGAAGGTCTCTGATATAGAATCGGTAGCACGTGCAGTGCTACCGAAATTCTATTCAGGGGATCTTCATCCCGAGTCATGGAAAGTGTTCTCTTCGTGCGGGAAACGTTGCGTTTTGACTGCGAATCCGAGGGTTATGGTGGAAGCATTCTTGAAGGAATTCTTGGGAGCTGATATGGTTTTAGGGACCGAGATTGGAACATATAAAGGTAGGGCTACTGGCTTTGTTAAGCAGCCAGGAGTGCTTGTTGGGAAGAACAAAGCTGACGCTCTTAAAAAGGCATTTGGAGAGACTAAACCTGAGATTGGATTGGGTGATCGTCATACTGATTTTCCATTCTTGGCTTTGTGTAAGGTTAGTTCTCTGCTACATTTACTCATCGACTAATTAGTTTTCTACTCCTCTTAATCTAAATCAAAGTAGTTAAAGAAAGAAAATGTAAATTTCTAATGATCACTAATCTTAACAATCAGCTAGCTATAAATAGGGAAACGAAACAATAGCTAGTTATGAAATTAGTTCAACTATATCATGTTGTGATCGTTCCCTTGAACCAGGGGCAGATCTACCATGTAAGTTAGGGGTAACGTGAACTCGGTAGCTTAAAAATTTACTTTAAATATTTAATTGTGAACTCAATTATTATTGTATAATAACTCGAGGTCGCAATAGGAACCATAAACTTTAAATTACTGATCCGTCTATGCCATGAACTAATACAAACTCTAAAACTAAAGGACAGATTTGTACTTGGCTGGGAGTAAATTCTACTAATACAAACTCTAAAACTAAAGGACAGATTTGTACTTGTCTGGGAGTAAATTCTGAGTCCAACCAACTGACATATGTGAATTCTACTATATATGTGAATTTTCTTGGGTTATCTGAGTTGGAACTTGATGAAGTAACAAATCATAAAATGCAGGAGGGTTACATTGTACCACCCAAGCCAGAAGTTAAGGTTGTAACCACAAGCAAACTTCCCAAGCCCATCATCTTCCACGATGGCCGATTAGTCCAAAAGCCAACACCTCTCATGGCATTGCTCATCATTCTATGGATCCCCGTCGGTTTCATCCTCGCCTGCTTGCGCATTGCTGCCGGATCACTCCTCCCTATGCCCGTCGTCTACTATGCATTTTGGGCACTAGGTGTGCGTGTCATCGTTAAGGGTAACCCTCCTCCTCCCGTTAAGAAATCGGATAACAAATCAGGTGTCCTCTTCATTTGCTCTCACAGGACTCTTCTTGACCCTATTTTCCTTTCCACTGCCCTTGGCCGACCGATTCCGGCTGTTACATACTCCGTTTCGCGACTCTCCGAGATCATTTCACCTATTAAGACGGTTAGACTGAATCGTGATCGAGCTCTGGATGCCTCCATGATCAAGAAACTTTTACAAGAAGGTAATGTTGAAAATTGTTTGGCACAATTGGTTGCTCACAACTTGAATTTTATTATTGCATAGTGAGGATCAGCTTCAGTGTTACAACTCTTTACACTCAATATTATTTTTTCACTCACACACTAGCAACCTTTGTTGCTCACAATTATTTCTCACTTGCTCTGACACTTGTCAGTTGATGACTCAATTCTTACTGCTTGACTACACCTTGCTCTAATTTCTTGCTATAGCACACACTCTTTACTTGAGCACATATATATCTCAAATGACCACCTCTATTTATAGGTGGTGATGAAAGAAAATAGTGGAGGTAATACTCTAGAACACATTCCACTTATTTCTAGAAATGTACCTTTTCAAATGCTTCTACAGTTCTCACTCTAGAATTCTCATTCTAGAGTTCTCCTTTCAATTCTCTATAAATCTTTAAATATTCTAGGTTCTTCATCGAAATATCTTAGATATTAATTTAGTGATGAATTCTTTACAGGTGACCTAGCAATCTGTCCGGAGGGGACTACGTGTAGGGAACCGTTTCTTCTTAGGTTCTCAGCCTTATTTGCTGAGTTAACCAATGAGCTCGTGCCTGTGGCCATGGTGAATAAAATGAGCATGTTTCACGGTACAACGGCTAGAGGGTGGAAAGGGATGGACCCATTTTATTTCTTCATGAACCCTAGCCCGGCTTATGAAGTTACATTCTTGAAAAAGTTGCCCTATGAGCTAACTTGCAAATCAGAGAAATCGAGTCATGAAGTGGCTAATTACATACAAAGGGTTATTGCTGCAACTCTTTCTTATGAGTGTACTACTTTTACTAGGAAGGATAAGTATCGTGCACTTGCTGGAAATGATGGTACTGTTGTGGAGAAGCCTAAGATCAAAAAACGTATAATGGGATGTTAATTTAAAGTAAGCTATATACTTAGCATTCATTAGAAGATTTCAACTTTTTAACTATTGATCATGTACCCTTCTAAGAATGGCATAACAAGGGTACTCTAGTAGAAATAAAAAGGTTACACAACTCTTCTTGTTGTTGCATATCACTGGCTCAACACTTCACTTTTCAATTAATTGGCTTGTTTTACATTTTTCACTTTCTCTTGAGTTGATGACTTTTATGTTAGTTCAAAGGTTAAGAAAATCTGAAAAAAAGAAGCTATAATGCCACGTTCCGTTCGAGAATTTATATCTATCAAAATATCATAACAACATATCCAGTGAAATCTAATAACATGTGGTTTGAGGAGGGTATAATGTACGCAGACCTTGGTAAAATGTCCTTGGCGGGATATTTCTATACTTTTTGGACTTAGTCGCTTTTATCCGTCACTTAGGGATTTCATACGTCCCGATTTGTCGTGGTCTTATCTTATCTTTCCACCAGTTTACATACATACGCACATAGATCCGTGAATGAAGGTTACGTATGGCCACAATTATCTCGTAAATTCTTGTTGTTGACTTTTGGTTAAAGTCTCCATCGATCCTAAGCTGCCTGAATAATGGCCTTGCTTTCTTTGTCGCTAAGGGGGTTAGCTTAAATCCTAATGGTCCCATGAAGTACTTCAGTTATGTCTGTGCTGTATTCCATACAGGGTTGCTGGAATATTGAAATTGGTACCCTTAAGGTAGGCGAATCTCTGTTACAATGATTAGCTACCTCTTCTTTCCATGTACTTCACTTAATGTCGCTCACATGTGCTTATTATATATTTGTGTAGATCCACCATTCAATATTCTTTTTTCTTAAGATTTTCGATCTCTCCCGTTCCCATCGTGCTTGTACCATATGTTAAATCTAAGACTATTGCACAGATTATCTATGTCATCAAGTCAGTCCATTAGACCTTCAATATCGCATGACTTACATACCATTCTCCTGGCTTTATGGTCTCTTACTGCTACTTCCTCTCTTATTGGGTTTCCTTTAGGCTTCGATTTTAATATTATTTTTACTCATCCTTTCTACCAATGATCATGTTGGTGTCATCTGAGTGTTGCTTTTACTCTTCACAAGGTTCTATAATTTGGGGTTGGGACTACTTAACTTAACCTAGTTTCCTTTGTCTCTTGTTCTTGTTTTAGGGTGTCGTTCACGGCCTCGATCTTATTTCGATGTTGAAGGACGCTTACTTATAACCCTTGGGTGGCTTACATCATTGTCCTTATTATCATTGTGTTCCCCTCCGTTTAAAAGTAATAGAGCTTCTTTACTTGCATTTTTTGACGTACTTACTACATGGTCGTCCTTTATGTATGAGGTATTCACGTCATTGTGGTTATATGCGTGAAGGGGTGTAGTTCATCTAACTTCCTTAGCATATTTGATTAAGCGATCTCCTTCCTCAGTTTCTCGATCTTCCTTAGCTCTTACATGTCTTAGAGTTCCTTACGTGTATGATCCCAACATCATTTTTGCTTCATTCCTTAGCTAACGTGCCAGGTGGTTGTTAAATCGATGATTTGTCTCCTTGCCAAACCCTCATCAACCTCTTTAGTCTCATTTTTGCAGTTGTCCCCCATGTCTTTACTAGGAGTCCCACTTATATTCCTTTCCATATCCGAGTTCTATAGTCTCTGGTTGGAGCTCGTTTCACGCTCTAGGTCTTAGCTTTATTCGACGAACGTACACTATAAAGGTTGTAATTGTGCCGTCGTGGAATCAAACATTATACGCTATTATGCTACCTTGTACACTTCCATGGATCTTTACCTAGTAATAACTGGGTCCTTTTGGCTTGTTGTTGCTTTCCTTATCTGTTTATCCTTTTCCCTTAATCGTTGTAATTCCCTCGTATCTATGCTCATTCATTTATGTAATGTTTTCAGTTGTACTTCTGCCCATTGGCTTCCTTTTAGCTAATTCTTCGTCCGTATTTATATGCTCCTCTCAAACTGCCGCGCATTCTTGCCTTACTTTCTTACAGTCTTGTTGTATTTCTGTTGTACTCCTCAAGCGGATCACACCTTTTCTAAGAATTCTACTGTATTGATCTCCCCTCCCTAACTAACACTGGCGTTTTAGCATTTTTCTCCTTTATAAGCTCAATTTCTATCCCCGCATCCTACCACGACTCTTCCTCCTTGGCAATCTAGTCTTTTCCAAAATGTACTCCTCCTGTTGAAGTGATCCCCGTATTATCCGTATATATGAGGTGGCATTTATTATTTAGTACCTTGAACTTCGGCAAGTATGTTTTGTAGTATAAGTCTTTTCGTGAGGACTCTTACTACGACCAACTTACCATGGCTACTCCTTTGTTGATCTTCCTTTCTATATGCACTCGCTTACCCTCGTGATCATAACATGCCTTAAATTCCCGTCAAACTTCTCAATTCTACAACTTGGCTCAAGATTCTTACTAACGCTGGTACCGTTGCATCCTTGGAATATTCATTCTTAATAAGTTTTATTGAAATATTCACTTCGCTTCCCTATAAATGACTTAAGGCAGTTAGCTTATTACAGCCGGCCTGCTCAAGATTATCCCTTGGTAGTTTTACTAGTCTCGGTAAGTTAGTAAGGCAAAATTTTTGTACATGATTCGAGCTCACCTTCAAGTCTTATCATCGTCTTTTTCTTTCTTAGTTTCCTTGCCTTAGCTTAACACATTTCATTTATCTCTTCTCTAGTCCCCTATTAACTTATGCTTCTTATTTGTTCTAGAAATCTTCCCGAGGCATTCTCTCACCTTCTATTTGTTTTGTACTTGCAATTTTTCTCATATACCTTTTTTATGCGCTTATGTTGACTGGAATATTATTTATAGAATTTACGACATATCTCCTTACTTTATCTTATTTGTCTCCCTCACTATCTCTATCACAATCACTGTTTGCTATTCATACACGTATATTGTTATCTCTTTATAAGAGTTGCGACTGATCCCTCTATGTTCCTCTTATACTGGAATAGGTTTTTCTGTTGTGACACCTCTTTCCATCATAAGCACACTATGGCTTTATCATAAAATCTGAAATCATCCATCTATACACTCTCATAATCTAGTAACGTACGCAATATAAGTTCGGAGGAAAAATAGGTATGAACATGGCTAAGGGAAAATTGGGTCGTGGATTTACTCGTCTATAAAGTTTTATATATTATTAGCTTGTTGGACCTTGTTGTAGTCCCACTCATTCCTTTCCGACTTTTACTTTTGGATTATGGCCTACCTTTACTGAGATATCATGCTTTCACATAACGAACGACAAGCCGCTATCATTTCATAAGTATAAGTATAAACATTTCCAATAAAACTAGTTATATACATGTATTAATCTCGTAACTATGAATAGTGTCTGAGCCTGACACCCTCATCAATTGAGTTTGGGACATACGCATCCTATGTTTCCTACTCGCACCAAGAACACTCTCCAGTATTGACTCGATATGGTCTCAAAATGTACTAGTCCACACCACTGACATCCTGATGAAAGCGACCTACCATCCCCAATATCCTCCCCAATATCCTCTTGTTCCTGTCCTTGGGGTCATGATATCTCCGAATCTAGCCTTGGCTCTACTCGAGAACTCTGATCGGATATGTTCTATAATAGTAACCCCTATCACCTTCAACTGTTCTAAACCTCTCAATTCGTCTACTAGTTACCTCTTCCTTGTCTCTACTAGCTATTGGCGAGCCCTGATTAATGGATTCCCATGACTGTGAGCTCCTTGACCTTTCAAAAGGTCTAACATCTACGGGTGCTCGGATATGACCTCGAACATGAAAAATAACTGGTGGTGCTAATACTTGTACCATTTTCCTTATTTCTTGGTCAACGGGGGTCGTCAATGGAACTAACGGTCTTGGTGATGTCCGAGCCAGTCTTCAATCTGGCAATAACAACGGGGTCGACGGTACTTAAAAAAGCGACTCACCTGGGATCTCAGACAGGTCCCCCTCAATAAAATATGTTGGCTCTGATGGGTTCTCCTCGATGGAATATATAATCTCATATGGGTCTTCCTCAATGGAATAACTTACGCCTCCTTCCGGTACTATTGTAGTCCTTGGACCCTTACTAGCGGGTGGTCTTCGACTGGTACCCTCTCCCGCAGTCATACTTACCCTTTCACTAGTTATAGTTTTCCTCGACGTAGGCATCGCTGAAAAGGAAAAATAGGGTGAGAATCAGAAATTGGATATTTACAACTCCGCTCTATCGCACCATCTAGATTTCAAAGAAAGGTAACAACTCTAAATGTCATGTAGCCTCCTGATTATAAATGTGGCACGTAACACATCCATAATCAAGAATCTACTAGATACGGCTCATAGACATCCTTAGGACAGAACTGGTCTGATATCATATTTGTCACGATCCAATTTGGAAGGTCATGACCGGCACCCGGACCTAGCTAGCCGAGTACCGACATACACATCATACTAATCTTTTGTATTGCTCATAAGGGCCGATAAAGAGAACATAGACAGTAATCCATTACATGACAACTCAACAATGAAACATAAGTCGCATAACATATATAAATATACAGCCCGTTAACGCCATATGCATCATACTATAAGACATCAAAGTTGTACTCATGCTGAACACAAGACATCATGTCTATGAGTCTCTAAGAATACATAACCATCATAAGTCAGGACAGGGCCCCGCCATACCCATCATCACTTGTATATACATATGCATAATGACACATGCAGGTAAGTCCGGAGAAGTGGACCTCACCAACCAGTCGCTGAATCTGGAGGCCTACTGGATAGCCAACAACCTGTCTATCTAGATCTACTGCACGGCATACAACGTCCACAAAATAAAGACGCCAGTACGAATAAAATACCGAATATGTAAGATCGGAAAACATATAAATAAAGGACATAATACGAGAGGGGTATAGAAATCAACGTGAAACTCAGAAACATGCCTCAGAGGACTCACAACCAGTATAACAAGGAATATATACATGTAAGTAAAACATTGACTCACTGTATGGGGTCATATCGTATAATATCATATCAAATCCCTCGGTGGGGCGAGCTCATAATAAACTGTTCGACCATATAGGATGCGGTGGTATCTACCCAACTGATCAGTGGTGCGCACATATAAGTATCTGTCTGGCCAACTATAGCGCGACGCGGAGTGATATATATATATATATATATATATATATATATATATATATATATATATATATATATATATATATATATATATATATATATATATATATATATATATGATGCAGAGTATCTACCCAATCGATGATGGTGTGCACATATAAGTGTCTATCTGGCCAACTATAGCGCGACGCGGAGTGATATATATATATATATAATGAATCAGGAAATTAGAGCTATAGCGTTTCAGAGCGACGTAAGGTCGGTAACCTCCGAATATGTTATTAGAGCTAACTCGTCATCATGAACCTTATAAGAATCAGGAAATACCAACAGTATGTGATAACATGATAATAAAAAAGAATCAACATCATCATCAATAGTTCCATAAGAAGCTAACATAAGAACAAAAATGGAACTTGAGTACTCATTAGAATGAAACAATACGATCAATTTTATCTTCTAAGAGTAGAGTATCTTTTGGAAGTTGTTTGTTAGTATTTCGCTGATTATATAACCTACAGAAAAAAAGGCAACACCTCCCCTGTTTATACTACATCCCATAGAACACTAAGGGTCGTCAAAACAGTCCAACAACAACAATACAATTCCATATAAGCTTTCCGATTACTTCAACAACCATATTGAGCGGCAAGCTCGATTTACGATTACAAAATATAATCTGAATCCCATTTATTTTTCCATGAATCAGTTTACAACATTTATAACATCATACTTATGTTTACCATATCATTTTCAGCCCAAAACATCATAAAACAACATGCCTACATTTCAACCTTCACTTTTAATCTCAAGTTTCATATGTTTCTTTCATCAACCCACCTGATAAATATATAAACACATATAACAACCACAAGAATACCATAATCAAGTTGTTTTATATAATTTCCAGCCATAACAAGTTGTTTATAAAGCCTCAAAGACGGTCCAACAATAAGTTAACAACATATTTTGTCCTTTCAAGTCTTATCTTGTAGTCTTGTGCTCAAATAACACAACCAACATGTAATTAACCTTAAACACACCCAAAAAGATGTTATACATACCTTACCAAGCATCTACAACTTGAAATCCAAACTTGATTCAGCTCACATCTACCGTTGTTCACTTCACAACATCCTAGATGCGATATTATTTACTTTAGCTAGCTTTTGGTGTTGAATTTGGTTATGAACTCTTGGATTTCGCCTTGAACTCTTTAGGGACTGTTGAGAGATCTTAGGAGAAGGTTAGGGCAAAGTTTGGTTGAAAAACAGCCCCAAAACGTCTTTTAAGGATGACAAAGTCGGTGGCCGCCTCAAGTGGGCCCCAAATTATATTGTCTGCGCAGTCTCGCAAAAACGCAAATATCTCTCTGCTCGGATGTCGTATCGAAGAACGATTTAATGTGTTGGAAACTAGACTCCTAGACCTTCAATTCTACGGGTAGACCAACCCGTAATTCCAAGTATATTGGGATAAAAGCTCAATGATATTAGACCCTACTTTCAGTAGAATTATGAACGTAACTTACGACAACTTTTGCCGACTTTTGTTTTATAACTCGCTTCACTTCGAAAATTAGCACAAGACTATTATACGATTCAAATACCTCATAACATGACCTTCTTACCATGTTAAATACTCCTAATATTACCCCAAAAGTACGGGTTATAACACTCCCAACTTGCCGACTTTCGATGAAACTTATTTTCTTCGATTCGATTAAATTCTAAGCCTTCCTACATGTGCCATACGTGGTTTTAAACACTCATGAACTTGAGAATGGTCTTGCTATCCAAGCTTATGTCGATTAAATTACGACACTTTAACATATGAAAATGTGGGATGTAAAGCACAATTCTTGCTCCCTATAGATCTTGAACTTCAATATTTTTCTTCTTCAGATAGTTTTCTTGAACAACTATTACAAAAGGATCAAACTGCGACTTGCAACTTCTGGCTTCATCTTCTCCATATTTTAATGATAGTAGAATCACATATCTAAGATCTCTTAATGATAGTAGAATCACATATCTAAGATCTCTTAATGATAGTAGAATCACATAGCTAAGATCTCCGTACTTTCAGGCTTTTTAGCATATTTACATTTACACGTCTTTTACTTTCACGATTTTATGACATTTTGAAAGGAATCACTAGAAGGATTGTGTTGCAGCAAAAAACTGAAATAAAAATAAACAGACTGCTGATTGATGAAACATAGACACAAAGAGGAAGACCCACTCAATTGACCATTTTCTCAGCCTTATCCATAAATTCAAATTCATTGATCTATAGCTCGTTTGATATGCCATTTGCATCACCAGAGAGCACATTTTGAAACGGAGACACTGAAGGATTTGACAATTGGAGGAAAGGGGAGAAAGGAGGGGTTGATTTCTCAGATGGTCACTCAATTAATAGCTATTATCTCAGAAAGTGACCTTTCTTCTTGATTCCAGTTTCCTTCAAAGTGTTTCTCTGAGATAATAACTATTAGTTAAATGTCTTGAGAAATCAACTCCAAAAGGGAGGCACCAGCAGGGACACAAACTAGCTAACAATTAATAACTTCACTTATTTGTCATATCCTGAGGCTTACACTGTTTGTGCACCTATTCAAGGGGTTCCATTTTCAGCCCCAGTTGCTGATAATTCAGATAGTTAATTTCATTTAACCGTATACAACATAAGATCTGCTCCGGCAATTCTTCAGTTTTGTTACCCTGATGTGAGAAGTGCAAATATTACTTACAATTGTATTTTGAAAAGAAGAGAATTTGAGGAGAGATACTCACCTGAATTGTGAGGCCTACATCCAAGGAACAAAGCTTTAGCCTATCTAGGAATGTTTCACAACCCTTCCTAGAGATGTAACTGAATCTGTGCATATCTATATCAATCTCAAAATAATTTTTTCCCTGCAAAGAGATCAATACCAGCTTAATAAGAACTTCAACATATCTCCTTCAATATGTTAGAAACGAGACAATTCTAAGAAAATCAGATCATATAATGCTATTACTACACATTTTATATAATAAGAAACTGTAGTAATATTATTGAACAGAATTTGATGCAAAATGATAAAAAACATCGCGGCATGAATGTTCATTCCAATGAGAACTGACGTGAGAAAAAGACCCAATAATACTCTCTTAATCTGAGCATATTATCTTGGTCATGGTATAAAACTATAAACTAACTTATGGATGCCTTAGATCAATTGAGGATGATCCTTATTTCTACATGAAATTAACTTCTTTTTTCCTAAAAGACTCAATTTTAAAGATAATGACCCTTCTCTGTATATCATGTTATTGGACGTTAGAAGAACACAAATTTGAAATCAATAAGAGATAATAAGCTGTTCATCCAAATCTAACTCAAATCTAAGAATAACCAAATCTGGAAATCATACCTTATAGAACTCATGTTGAGGACGTGAAAGAACAGGTTTTTCATTGTAGGCCTGCATAAGTTTCCTCTCTGCTCCACTTAACCGGAGGTCCTCCAGATTTGCTACGCGACCTAATATCTTCAACCGTTCCCTAAAGGGAACAGTACCATCCACTGGAAAAGCCTTCACTTTTTCCACTTCATCATCCATTACCCTCTTGATCAAGCGGAAAGAGCAAACGAATGTTACAAGAGGCACAACTCTACAACAAGTTAGAATGAATAAAAAAGACGATTATGAAGAAACATGATTAAACAATTAAGCAGCAACAGGAGATATATACAACTAGAGACATGGTAACTAGAAATTTACTCTGATGTTCTCTTGAAAATGAGAAGGAAGTTCCTTTGCATAACTTTCGGAAAGCTTAAAGTACAAGACAAAACTCATTCCTTTACCATCAGTTTCACCATGAAAAATTGCAGCAGGATATAATGGTACCTGTAAAAAAGAAAGGAAAAAAGGGGCGAAAATAGCATCTTAGCAACTCAAATGAGTGAATATGAGTACAAATGGGTCATCGAGAGAAAATAAACTACTTGAACATAAGAAAGAAAAATTTCATACTAATAAACATGATTCTGGAGGACTGAGAACAGGGATAAAACACACTGGCTTGAGAATAAGTTCAGAATTGAAAAGTACTGAGATGTGGTTAATGGAAACACTCTGGGGACGAGGAAAATCCAAAAGTAATGGAAAGGTTAAAAGTGCCATTCAACTGCGAACATATTCCCAAGCTAGTTTGTTTTATTTTATATTATATTGTTATTAATAGAAGTTATACGGCCACCTATATTGGAGACCTACATGGAGGCGAGTAAAGTCTTGTAATTCAAAAGCCATTTGGGTGTTGAAATATAACTTCGACTTTGAAGAGACTCAACCACATTTCATGTGCATCTTTAGCACAAAAATTACCTATCTTTAGATTAACCATCATACCAACTTAATGACATCCAGAATAATGGAGGAAAGAGAAAGAAAAAGAACTACACTTATTCTCTTAAAGCTAAACCAAAAGGTACCTGAATATTCACTACAAGAATGGGTGGAAGTGTCCCAGAGTGTTCGATGACAGGAAGTTCCACAAGTCGAGCAATATGATCAATTTTTCTTTGACATAATAATACATCAACACCAAAAGGATAATATACAGCACAATTTGCAGCAAACTCTTTCTTTTTGTCCCTGCAGAAGTTGAAAATATGTGAATGATACAACATAAACAAAAAGTAGGGGGCAGTTGATTGGCAGCCGACAGATACATACAAACTAATGATAACCATAACGTGCACGAAACACATCTTTAACTACACGCATGTGGATTTTCCCTTAGCTTTTCTACTTTTTGTTAATGAAGGAATTTATATAAGCCATTTTTTATGACTAGATTATCACATTCATAAAATAAGTTTCTGTGTATCTATAAGTATATGCAATGGAAGCATGTTACCTGAAATAGTTTCCTCCTCGAACCCTGAAGGTACTTGGTTCAATATGGGACCAACTATCAGGCAATTTCTTCTCCAATGGAGAAACTGGCACTTGGCTACCAGCTATGGGCCTTTTAAGCAGCATTTTAGATGAAACTGTACCCAAAAACAAATTAAAGTTAGCTCATTGTATTCTCTTATCCTTGATATGGTAGAGCTGGATCACAGATAACTGAAATTGTTTCCATCTGAAAATATAAATTTATAGAGAATTTTCATGCTCAAACATTTAAATAAGCTGCCAAACAGCTTGTTTTCAGACTCAGAGGCAGAGATATGATGTCAAGGATTCCATTCCACTATCACAATCGCTCTCCTCTTCCTTTTTCTTTTCCTTCTCTCGTGATTTTACAGCTCAATTTATGGAACAGGTCTAAGGAGGTCAAAATTAGACTTTGAGAAAACAACTAAACTATATTTTCCCTTTGAAGTGGATTGTTAAGATCCGTTCCACGCCGAGGTGAAGCAGAGAATCAAGGACCTTGACAAGGATGCCTTTGTTTTACCTTCTATACTGGCCCCTCCTTCACACTCCTACAATTTTTATTAAGGAGTACTTTCTTAAAAGGCGACAAGGCACACCTAAAATCATATGGAAGACAGTTGTCTCAAAAGGCCTATTATCTTTTGGAATGAATTCAGGATAAGGCACAATGGGATAAAGATTTATATAAGCCATACCAATTGGTTGAGAAATATGTTGTAGTCATGTTAATACTTTTATTTTAGGTCTTAAACTTTCTAGGAGTCTTTTAGCCAATTAGAGATTCTTATGCCACTAAGAAATATAGAGAACTTCTAGTACTTTTTATTTTTATTTGACTTAATACCTAAAAGTCCTCCCAACCGACTCAACTTGTTTAACAACTTCTTTGGGATTGAGGCGTTGTTGGTGTTGATTTTGTAAGGAGGCACTTGCATAGAAATATCTCACACTTCGTAAGTGCGAAAGGGAAACTCGAGATCTCCAAAGACAATAGATTGTATTTTCACTAGATGCAGCAACAACATGCCAATAAGGGAGAAACTAATGCTCTGAAATACAGTTGTGATATCTCTCACGTCAAATGCACCAGATCATCATGTCTCTATAAGAAATTCATTTCATACCTACCCCATTATATCTTATTTACTTCAACAGTTCCAAGTAAGATCTCGAAGCTTTGAAACAGAGTTCTCAGATAGCACAAAATTTTGCCTCAAAGAAGAAGGGACATGGACAATCCAATGAGATCACTAATTCCCCAATATAAAATTTGGGAAAAGATATTCCTCTGAACAATAATAATTGCTGTTATAGACCTTGTGCAATTCTTGAAAGATATTCCTCTTAACAATAACTAAATCCTGTTATAGACGTAGCGCAGTTCTTGAAATTTCGTCTTTATAAATGTCTTCAATAGCAAAATTACTTATTACTAATTGCAACAAATTAAAGATAGTTTAGAACTAATATTTGAAAGAGTAACCAGTAATGATATTCAAACTTAATCCATTATGTGATGCACATTCCAACTTTGTGCCAAAGCAACTAGATCAAAAGCTAGATGTAGAAACTCACGTAGAGTGGCATAAGGATTTCCTTCTTTCCATTTGAAGGGACTTTTCAGGTCAGCTTTCTTCCTTGCACTTGGAGGACTAGAGCTAAGAGATCTCTTTTCAACTGGCACAACAGTGGAGGTAAGACGCGGCAGACAGTTGTTTGATAGAATTCCACAGTTCTCCAGCAAACCATCCTCCCTGTCACTTCCTACATTCTCCACCTCTTTTGGACGTACCAAACTTCTTGGTGGGTTTGCAGTTTTACCGGAGCAACTTTCGGAGCTGCTAGCAAGATTGCTTAATAGTTCTTCCTGCCTCTTCAGTTCGGAGGATAATTGGCAGTCCACATCTTTGATAGAAGCTACACTAGTCCGTCCACACTCAAAGCTGTTGAGAGAAAGTACGTCTGCAGTAATGTATCTATATCTGTATTATTATTAAGTTCAAAGGGAACACAATTCTAACAGAAGATCGAAAATCAGAATGCTGTACCATCAGGAACACTCTGGAAATCTTCATCACTACAGTCAGATTCAAATATTGCAGCGGAATCAAACCATGCCTCCTCATTTATTCCTGTGATTGCCATGATAAACATTAAAACGTTACAGCCTATTTCTGATGCTTTTATCTGCTATTCAGCTTTAGGATAAAAAGCATAGAAACTTAAACTATACTCATGTACAAAATAGAAAGGAGGGCATCACCAATTTCAAATTGTAACTCCATTTTAACACCAGGAGAGAGATAACCATTGATACCCTCATATTACGTTCTCACCAATATACCTCTTAAGAAAATATCTGTCGATCAATAGAAATATAGGATAAAAATGAAAAGAAAAGTACTCCCGACATGGCCAAAATGAACTTAGTACAGTTTATAACATTATAAACTCAAGTTGAATGATGGTGTCATAATTCTAGACTGTTTTATTAGATCCAATAACAAACTGCAGGACTTCAAAAGAAAAAAGGGGTGCACTAAGCTCCCGCTATGCGCTAGGTCCGGGGAAGGGCCGGACGCCCGGAACATAAGGGTCTATTGTACGCAGCCTTACCCCGACATCTTGGAAACAACATCACTAGTTTGAAGTATTCCCACCCATTACTTTCCCAAGCATTCACAAAATTCAATCTTAACATGCAATTCCAAAAATAAAATTTTGATTCACATGAGCAAATCCTAAATCTGGAGTTTTAAACTGCTGAACCTGGATTTCAAACCAGTAATGAAATAACAAACCCAATTCGTTTAATTAATTTAAACAACAAATAAGAAAGAGTACTTCATCCCCAACATCTTTTGTATCAGATCCATCCAAATTAAAGATATATGACAATGATCAAGTTGCTAATCTCCATCCAAAGAAGAACAATTGTAAACCTTAAGAATAATGTCGGCATCATCATCTTATTCTCTCAAGATACTAATGCCCAGCTACTGATACTTCTTGCAATTGAGAACATCTATAACATATGTTACGCTATCAAACTAAAAGATTTATAAATATATCATAACATAGTTGAACAACATACAAAACAAGTCCTTATTCATCATTTCGCTTCCCTCCTTCCTCTGATAACCAGGACCAGGACTCTTCAAGCCATTAGTAAGAGAAGGAAATAATAAAGTATGGGCTTACTACATCGACAACCCCTTAAAATTGTAAATTTCATTTGGACACTCGAACTACGGTTAGTTCCAATTGAGCATTCAACACTTCTGGTTCAAATTTTGAAAAAACTTTTGCGCGTATTCTCAAGTATATATTAGATAGTTAAGTTAATCATCATAGACGAAAGAAAGTACTCCCTCTGTCCCATTTTATATCAGCATGTTTAACTGGACAGGAAATTTAAGAAACAAGGGAACGCCTTTAAAATTTATTCTAAAACAAATTATAAAAATTTGTGTAGCAAGAAATCATTTTATTAAGGGTAAAAAGATAAATTGAAAGTTGAGTTGTTACTAAACATGAAAAGATGTCATTGTTTTTGGATTAACAAAAAACTAAAGAGTGTAACATAAATTGACAAGTAAGAAAAATGAAAGGTAGAAACTTTTCCATCCGAATGCATCTCATGAACCTCCAGAAAAATGTAGCTCCACCGACATCCACATCTCCAATTTTATTCCACCTTAAACCATCAACTTAACTAAACTAACTCAAAAATTCAAACTTCAAATTGCAAATACTGATTACTTTCACAATTCAACATCATTCTACATCGAAACTCCTACTCCCTCTGTCTCAATTTATATGTCACACTTTCCTTTTTAGTCTGTCCAAAAAAACAACACATTTTCATATTTAAAAATATTTTAACTTTATGATGAGATGCTTGGTTTGGACCACAAATTTCTAAAATCTGTCGTAAATTTCGTGTTTAGTCAAATGGTGTCGCATAAATTGGGACGGATGGAGTAGTAATCATTCTAATAACAAAAAAAAAAAATCCATTAAAACATGAAAACAAACGAATTCTTTCACAAATAAATTCATGTACACAAGTAGAGATATAGAGAAAGAGAGAGTACCTTGAAATGTTGGGTTGTTGAAGGAGAAGTTATCCAAAGGGAATGACTCGTCAATCTTGTCAAGCGACCTATCATACAAATTTGAAGATACTCTTTTCTCGATGGCTTTTCTTCTTCTTCTTCTTCTTGTTATAAACTTGTTTGAACCTACCAATTTACCTCCTACACAACTATCCGGCCTTGACACACATCCCCCCATCTCTTCTTCTTAATTTACAACAATTCTGTCATAAATGCTTTGTTTATTCCACACACATATATACTTATATATATTATATATACGAGTAGTATCTAATGTAGATCATATTTTTTTCTCGAACAGATAACGTAAATGATACAAAATCATAAACAAAGAGAAATAAAGCTGATGGCGTATAGAGAAAGGAAGCGTGAACTGGTAGAGAACCCATTAACTACACCCCCACAACACATAGGGAAGTCAAAACACTGTTATTAATATATGCGCGCACACAATGCACATCAGTGATAGGTATTAGTGGGAACTGTCCTCTGTTTTACCAAATCAATAATTTAGGAGTAATTTAATAAGCATTTGTTTTAGTTTGCCCAAAATAAATAGATACACACTTAATTTCGCATATACGCTTAGTCGAACACTTTAATTTATAAAATGATCACCTAAACACATTAATTTATTTTTACTGTATCAATGAAACAATTAAACTTACAAAATGATCGCCTAAACATCTCAATAATTTATGCGGTACGCCGAATGCGTCAGACACACTGATAAATGAATGACTTGAAGTCTCTAAATATGTATTCTCAAAATTGGTGTATTTAATTGTCAATTAAAGCCAAATTAAGATATCTATCTAGATATTATGCCTTTTAGCTTTTAATTGGTGACTAATTAGCTTCTTACAGTTAAATTAACCAAATGGCAATTGGCTAAGTACTAAAAGACTTCGATGTTACAGTTGAGGCAGATTCAAGGGAGCTAGGTATATAGTCTTAACGAAAATATCTTTTTTCCATTTCTTATTCGTGGGTTCAAACATAAATGATGCGGAATTAGCATACATGTTATAAATATTATTTAGAAGAAAAGTTATGGCTTGTGACTTTGAAATCAAGCTATTTTCCCCCTAATAATATAAATAGAGATGTTCTCTTTATTGTATTGATATTCTCAAGTTATTTATTGTGTCTTTTGATGGATTATATTCGAGTCATGATTTTTTTTATTTATATTATATTCTTTATGTGAAATTAATCAATGCGTAAAGCACACTTACAATTTCGTTGTATATCTAAAAGAGACTATTGCATCCACTTGATGGTACATGTCACGATAAATTCCACCGGCACTAGTAATATTTTTATAGATTTGTGATTACAATTGAAGATGTGTTAGAGGAAAATTAAAAAAGGACAGTTTGATGCACTAAGTATTGCTATGTGCGAAGTCCGGGGAAGGATCTGACCACAAGGATCTATTGTACGCATCATTACCTCACATTTCGGCAAGAGGATGAGTTATATGTATGCCTCAATTTGCCCCTAAAGTAGCAATATCTTAAAAGGTAATTTTAAGTTATTATAATTTGATATGCTTAAAACACGTTTAGATGGTTATATTCCATTTCAGAAGAATGAGAAATTTTGATAAATATTACAAATACATATCCATTCCCTGAAGTGAATGTGATGATATTTAGTAAAGCTTATAAATTCAGATGTGCATGATAGAGAATATATTCGTATATTCTCCATATATTTTGTACTTAGTATTTAATGTAATTATGTAAAGTAGAGATTATCATTCAATTAGGATTATCTTTGTATACACCTATATATATTGTATTAATGAGAAGACTTCACTCAATGAGATTTACACTATTCTACATGGTATCAAGAGCCAAAAATTTCCCTGCCCTAAACCTTATACTCGATCGCCCCCTCTATTCTTTCTCTCCTTGTTCGTGGCGCTGCAAAACCCTAGTATCTGCGCCCACCTCCTTTTCTTGCTTTCCATGTGCTTCTCCCGCATGACGTCACACATCCTCTTCCCTCCTCCAACCCTAACACCTTTTATCCGGCTTTCTCCATAATCAATATCAAGAACTTTATCTCGTTGATTCTTGATCAAGAGGATGGAAAATACGCATCGTGGGTTGAACTCTTCCATATTCATGCATGTGCCTATAACGTTCTTGATCACATTGATACCACCTATTCCCGCCCACCCGACGTCGACAACACGATATGGAAACGGCTTGAAGCCATCGTCAAGCAGTGAATTTATGGTACCATCTCCAAGGATTTGCTTCATACTATTATGAAGACCGTAGCTTCGACTCACGAATTATGGACAAGGTTGGAAAAACTTTTCAAGACAACAAACATACATGTGTTGTGTATCTTGAGGAGCAATTCAACACCACACGTCTTGAAAACTTTGCAAATATGGCCGACTACGGTAAACAATTAAAATTGATTGTCGATTAATTATCTAATGTGGGCACTCCAATTTCAGACACGAAGATGATTTTGCAATTGATTAATGATTACCGAAAGATGAATATGATACACTTGCAACAATGATCCAACAGGTCGATCCCCTCCATATAGAACCAACAGAGGACTCAGTTTACTGAAGGTTGCAGATCTAACCAGGAAGATCAGACATCAGTTATGCAATTAACACCAAGCCAACAACATCAACTTCTTAGACTGCTGAATGAAAAGACAGACAGAATGGGATTGGCTAATCTGGCAGGTACTCATTTCTCTAATACTGAGAAATTAGTGAAGTGGATTGTAGACTCAGGGGCTACTAATCATATGATTGGTAAGAGGAGCTACTTACATAATACACATTTGGCAGAAAATACAGGAGGTGTACGTCTTCCCACTGGGGATTCTGCTAAGGTGACACACATAGGTGATTACAAGCTTGGAAAAGGTGATGTTCTTGAGAATGTATTGTGCATATCAACTTTCAAGTTTAACCCACTATCAGTTTCAAAAATAACCAAAGAACTGAACTGTAGTGTTTCCCTCTTCCTATACTATTGCATATTTCAGGACCTCTCATCTGGGAAGGTGATGGGGATTGGGAATGAAGAAGATGGGTTGTACATAGTGTGTTTAGATCCACAGAATAAGGAGGACCTGGTGAAGTGCATGGGAGCAGTACAACCTGTTGATTCAGTGGTTTGGCACCAAAGGTTGTGTCATGTGCCCATGAGTGTTTTGAGAAAAATTACATACTTCAGTAAGAATAAGTCTTTTGTTTTAGATAAGTGTGAGATATGTCCCTTGGCTAGGCAAACAAGAGTACCCTTTCCTATTAGTACTAGTAGATCAACTAATGTTTTTCAACTACTACATATTGATGTATGGGGTCCTTATAAAGTGGAAACACATGATGGAATGAGATATTTTTTTGACAATAGTTGATGACTTCTCAAGGTGGACATGTACATTTCTCATGAGGCTAAAATCTGATGTGTATACATTATTGAAGAATTTCTTTGTTAAAATTAAAACTCAGTTTAAAACAGGAATCCAGAAAGTGAGGTCAGATAATGAGAGTGAATTCTTTAACCAAAGTTGTAAGGAACTGTTTATTCAATATGGTATAGTACATGAGAGTTCATGTCCATACTCACCACAACAAAATGGTGTAGTAGAAAGGAAGCATAGACACATATTGGAGACTGCTAGAGCCATGAAGTTTCAGGCCAGCTTACCAAGCAAATTTTAGGGTTTGCTGGTGGAAGGAGCAGTGTATATATTGAACAGGATTCCATCTACAGTTATAGGGAACAGATCACCCTATGAGATGTTGTACAATACAGCACCATCACTTACTCATTTAAGAGTGTTTGGATGTCTGTGTTTTGCAACTAATCTGGTGAAGCAGGATAAGTTCAGCCCAAGAGCAATCAGGGCAGTGTTTCTTGGATATGGTGTTGCACAGAAGGGTTACAGAGTGTATGACATGGAGAATGACTCATTCTTTATGAGTAGGAATGTGGTATTCATGGAGAGTATTTTTCCCTACAAGGGAGGAACTGATGATGAGGCCATGAATCTCATCAAGTCACATGAGCATTTTTTTTTTGAGGACTTAGTTCATCACCAGACAACTACAATTCCTCAAGATGTTTCCCTTGAGTTATCACCTGTGGTTTCAGATACTCCTCAAGACAGTTCACTGCAGGAACCTATTGGGAATCTCAATTCACAAACACATGTGCCAGAATTATGTAATAGAAGATCTGCAAGGTCCAGCAAACCTCCTATATGGCATAAGGACTATGTTACTCAACATGGGTCGACTAACTGTCTATATTCTATATCTGCAGCAGTGGATTACTCCAGATTATCACCAAAATACCAGAGTTTTGTAGCTCACATTTCAGGCAACACTGAGCCATATTGTTACAAGGAAACAGTCAAGGATGTAAGATGGGTCGAGGCCATGAAGGCTGATTTACAAGCTTTGGAGGTCAATGGCACTTGGAAATTGGTTTCTCTTCCAGAGGGTAAGAAGGCCATAGGATGTAGATGGGTATATAAGATCAAATATAAAGCAACAGGAGATGTGGAGATGTATAAAGCAATATTGGTTGTCAAGGGGTACAACCAAAAGGAATGACTGGATTATCAGGAAACCTTTTCACCTGTCGTGAAGATGTCAACTGTGAGGTCAGTAATCTCAGTTGCAGTAGCAAGAAACTGGCAAATACACCAAATGGATGTGTATAATGCATTCTTGCAAGAAGACTTATATGAGGAAGTTTATATGACAATTCCAGAGGGCTTCACCATGGATCATGGACAGAAACAGGTTTGCAAACTCCTGAAATTCCTATATGGACTAAAACAGGTTTCGAGGCAATGGAGTATTAAGCTTACCACAACCTTGCTGGATTCGAGTTTCAAGCAAAGTCATAGGGATTATTCTCTGTTCACCAAGACTAAGAGTGACAATATTGTGGTTATCCTAGTCTATGTGGATGATCTATTGATAATAGGTAACAGTCTGTCCCTTATTCAGGCCACAAAGGAAACCTTAAAAACAACCTTTAAGATCAAGGATTTGGGAGAACTCAGATACTTTCTCGGTATAGAGTTTGCAATAAATAGTGAAGGGATACTCATGAATCAACGAAAGTATGCACTGCAGTTAATTTCAGATTTGGGATTGTCAGGAGCTAAGACAGCATCCACACCTATGGATATGAATATGAAGTTCACTAGTGCAGAATTTGATCACCACACTCTGCTCTGACAGAATCGCTTACCGAGAGGCCACGGATCGACTCTTGGCGACCCTCTGCGTATAGAAGGCTGATTGGAAGATTGTTATATCTGACAAACACACGATCTGATATTTCTTTTCCAGTACAATGTTTGAGTCAATTTATGCAGGCTCCCAAAAAGTCCCACATGGAAGCAGGGTTAAGACTTGTTCGAAATGTTAAGCAGGAACCAGGCTTGGGGATTCTACTGCAGAGTTCTAGTACGCAAGAGCTGAGGGTGTTTTGTGACTCAGACTGGGCATCATGTGTTAATAGTAGGAAGTCAGTAACAGGTTATATGGTATTCTTTGGTAGCTCACTTGTCTCGTGGAAATCCAAGAAACAGGATACAGTGTCAAAGAGTTCTGCCGAGGCTGAATATCGAGCACTGGCTGCATCTGTGGTTGGCTGGCCTCTATCAAGAGATTGGAGTCGAATTAAGAGCACCAGTTCCTGTATATACCGATAGCAAGTCTGCTATACAAATTGCAGCTAATCCGGTGTTTCACGAAAGGACAAACACATTGACATTGATTGTCATTTTGTGCGAGAGCATATCAACAGAGGGATAATGTCTACTTCTTTCTTGTCATCTGAAGAACAGTCTGCTGACATTTTGACGAAGGCTCTTGGTCGACACCAACATTTTCATCTTAGGTCCAAGCTAGAGATGAAGAACATCTTCATGACCCCTAGCTTGAGGGGGTGTGAAAGATAGGAACTTGAGAATTATTGAGAATTAATACAATAAATATCTCCATTAGATGCAAAATATCTAGATACATTGTAATTAGCATATGTACACATAATAGTGTCTAGATACATTGTGGAGTGGGCTTATAAATACATTGTACTAAGCATCATTTGCTTTTTAATCAATATAACAATTCTATTTCTCTCTTTCTTCTCTTCACTTTTCTTCCTGCGAACCTCTCTCTTACTCATCCTCTACCTTCTCACTTTCCCCTTCGTTCCTTCTTCCAGTTTATCAACATATCTCTTGTTACTGTTGGTTACAGATTCACAAAGTATTGTTTGTCGAGTTCATAAGAAAACCAGTGGTTCGCACAAGTCACTTGATGTGTTAATTATCACATATGCGATAATCTAACAGAACACTCCAGCGATTTGCGTTTTTAGCGTTTATTTCATGTTATGACTGCCTTTGATTCCCAGTTTCCTGCTCCTACTTATGTTGTGTTAGTGACTTAGTGTTGGACTATTTTTTTTCTCTATGTTTGTTGTGAACTATTATTATAGTTATACTATTGCTATTGATTTACTGTATTTTTAAACTAATTTCTTTTACATACGTTTTACTTAACTAAATGTTGGCTTTGTGTGTGACAAATACTTCAGTTAATTGTACTATTACATTTTTATCGCACTTAGTTAAATTCAATTGGGTGAATACTAAATTCAATTGGCCGATGAAGGAATCTCCGATTTCCAAGGCCTCCTCTGTACAAAAGACGGGTTTATTTTTTGTTTTACTTATTAATTCTTGCCATTGCTTTAGAATTATTCATTCTATTACTAACACTTTTACTACCTGTTTATACAGGTATCCGAAGATGCATCTTGTGCAAAATGCCTAAAAATGGCTAAAAAAAATGTTTCGGAGTCTTATTTTATGTCGTTGCATTTAATTTTAATTTTGTTATTCTGTATTGCATTTTATTTTAATTGTAAATTATAAAAAAATGGTTAGAATAGGTAGATTAAAAATCCAATATATAATTAATCTTGGTTTGATCGGATAGCCGCATGTTAGCTAATCTTAAAAAATGTCTAACCCCTTTCCTTTAGGATAATAAAGAATTCTGATCCAGAATTTCATTAATTTTGCAGACCATTAAATGGAGATCAATTGCAGTATTTTATTGCAATAGTTCAAGTGTCCTAATTCACTTAATTAATTAGGCGACGACTCCTCAATACAAGCATTTTGCTCCTTCCAGGGAACTGTGTCAAAGAACAACGTTGCAGATACCGTTCAGACCCCGTGGTAAAAAACGGGCGCGACACCGCTCCAATATAAGTCTCAAGTTTACTTCAAATTTATTGAATTTCGTACTTATGCTATAACTCAATTTGAAAAAAACATAAAGACGTTTCAATGTGATAATGGTCGCGAGTTTAATAATTCACTATTTCACAAAATTTATGCGGATAATGACATGGTATTTCGATTCTCCTGCTCCATACTTCCTCTCAAAATGATAAAGCCGAAAGAATTATGTGCACCATTAACAATATGATTCGTACCTTACGTTTTCATGCGCCTCTCCCTCCTACTTTTTGGGTATATGCGTTAAGATAATCAAGTTATGAAACGATGGAAACTTTAACACATTTTGCAGAATTTTAGAACGCAAGAAATGTTGTGAATTGAGAACTCTTTTTTACTTTAGGGATTTTAATTCCTTTTGGTTTTGAATTTTTCTTTCAGGGTTGAACTTAAAGAAATTTGACAAGGAACAGTAGCCTTTATTTTACCTGTCAAATTAGTAAGTACGGACGTTTTAAAAAACCCCAACTACCAAGTTAAAGATGATATAATTTAATTTTAAATAAGAAACAAAAATATTCTTATATATGGGAAAACTTAAATTTATTTCCTCTTTATGTTTACAGGATTGGTCAAATGATGTCTCATTAAATTTACTATTTTTTCACATATTGGGGTTTTAGGGATCTAACCCTAGTGCCCTATGTTAACTAAGTAGTATATACATGTCTATTAAAGTAGTGCATTCCTAGTACCTGGTTTTTTCAGTTCAATAGGGGCTTGTTTGGTACGATGTATTACGCTGGACTGTATAGGACAAAAAAATAATATAGTGTTTGGTGGACGTTTTCAGCCGAACTGGACTGTACTATACTCCAACCATTATATAATCCATTATATTTAATATTCTAATACCGTCCATTATATATTAATACAGTCCAGTCCATTACAATACAATATATTCCAATATAAAAATATATAGTTTAATGCGATGTACCAAACGAGCTCTAGGAGCATGACATATGACTTTTTAAAGTTGAAAAATAAAGTTTTAACAAGTGAAAGTAAATATAACAAGTTTTTAGTGGGTGGAGGATAAATGTAATTCTTTTTTTTTTTTTTTGAAGGAACTGGCCGCTACTTTCTTTCAGTGCGCCTGACAGTAAACCAGGGCCGACGCAATAGCGCAAACCACGTCGCCGATTAACCACACTTGGCAGCCATGTGTGACTCAACCAAGAAGGTTTATGCGGGGATCGAACTCGTGACCTTGCGGTCATGCTTCTCTTTCTTCTGCGACTTGCACTTCATGGTAGGATAAATGTAATTCTAAAGTATGATTATAGGGATATATTTGTTGAAAATGTGTAACAGCTTATATTCGATTATAGAGAAGCAAATATGACCATTTTCCCAAAAAAACTATATTCTCAATTAGTGTTTGGTTGAAAGAAGTCTTTTCCGAACAATGTTTTTTTTTAAATAAGCATCACCTAAACATTGTGTTGTGATTTGTGAAGTAGTCAAGCAATTAAATACTGTATTTCCATATATAGATTTTATTAATTTATAAATGGAATTGATTTTTTTTCTGAATTGAAAATGCATTAATTTAAAAAATATGAAATAAATAGTTATTACAGAACTGCAGTCGATCGAAAAGATGGTACCCCTAAAGTTTCTTTGTTTAAGAAAAGCATAATAAAAGGTGGGGATGGATAGTTCGATTCATGAATTAAGACTTATTTAAACTGCCAATAAAATAAAAGATGCCTAGCTGGATTACACTTTTGAAATTAGATCAAGTCGCAACATTCAACACGCAAGTCGCAATAATATATAATAGATCGATGATTAGATAATATTTAATGTTAATGGATCAAGATTAATGTCGGTGGTAAAATATTTCTAGAATATTATTTGTACATCTCTTATATTACGTAAAATTATAGTTCAATTGTAATTAGAAAGTGTAGTTCAATTATAATTAGGAAGATTAGTTATCTAATTTGTAAAAAAGTAAATACTTATGTAACATTATATATATATTGTACATAATAATCAATGAAAGGAGGGGACCATATTCTTTCATGGTATCAGCAACCAACTCCAAATTTCTCTAAAGCCGTCGACCCCCATCTCGGTCGCCCATCCCTAGGCAGTCGCCCTCCCCCTCTTCTTTCTACTACCTTTCGGTCGCTAGCTCTCTCTCCTCTTCCCCAAATTTTTTCAATGGATGTATAATCAAAATTTCATCATGCTCTTGCATTTAACAACATCAAGAACTTCATTCTCATAAATCTTGAGATGGAAAAGGGTCAGTATTTCTCTTGGCCGAAATTATTTAAGATTCATTGTCGATTGTATAAAGTCATCGACCATATCATCCCTCATAAATTAAAGCCCCTGGAATACCCTGATGATTATGCTGATGAACTTTGGTCACGCTTAGATGTGGTTTTCCTACAATGGATCTACCACACGATCTTGTTGCATACAATCATTGAATTCAACGCCACTGCCCGACAAATATTAGAACGCTTGAAAAGTATTTTTCAGGATAACAAGACACAACGTGCCTTGTACATGGAAAATCAATTTAAGGACATTCAACAAGACGATTATTCGAATGCGTCGGCTTATTGTCAGGAACTTAAGATTATTGTATATCAACTCTCCAACGTCGGTGCACCAGTTACTAATCAACGATTGGTGATGCAACTTATTGCGGGTTTGAATGAAACTTATGACAGCATCGATACCATCCTCCAACAAAGCACACCATTGTCTCCATTCTATGAGGTCCATTCAAGACTTATACTTGAAGAAACCCGAAAACCCAAGTGGGTCGCGGCTCATGCGAGCACCGCCAACGCCTCTCTCGTCACTACCAGCGACCCCTCAGCCAACAGTAGGGCCCTATTTTTCGGTTCACAAAACTGGCAACCCAACGACCCGACACACGACCAACCATCCTAAAATCACCACAGGCGAAACTTCGAGCCAAAGCGCGGGAGCGATGGCCGTCTTTGCGAGGCGATCGCCAGGCCGTGATAAGCGTCGTAGCATCGTAGCGATGGCAGCGAGCTCGCGCGGGCTACTGCCGCGAGGCTCGTGGGCCCAACCGTCTTGAAACCTCCACTGCACATGCGATGTCCTCGCGGCATCACCTCGGCCAAACGACCCGGCTCGTCATCGACACACGTCCTCAACAGGTATATAGTGCGCATGTCTCTCCTTCTTCCACCTACGTCCCGACGGATATGAGGCGATTATGAACACAATGTCCCTCAACATTCCAGACAACAGTTGATACATGGATACTGACGCCACATCTCATATGATGGCATTCCAAGGTACTCTCTTATCTTATTTTTATACGAGTAATTGAAATCATAATATTATTATTGGCAGTGGACAAGGCATTCATATTCGAGGTTGTGTACAATCATCCCTCTCCCCACCACACCTCCATTAGCTTTAAACAATGTCCTACATGCCCCAAAACTTATCAAAAATCTAATCTATGTGCGTCGTTTCACAACCGACAATAATGTTTCCCTTGAATTTGATCCTTTTGGTTTTTCTGTGAATGACCTTATGACAGGGATGTGAATAATGAGATATGATAGCACCGGGGACCTCTATCCTATTACCACCATCGTCGGTCATCTAGCCTCCTTTCTGTCATCCTTTATAGTTATTTCCTCCTCTTTATGGAATAATAGATTTGAACATCTGGGAGACTCTATTTTACGCTCCCTTTGCAATAATAAATTTATAGTTTGCAAATATGTATCTTATCCTCCCATTTGTGAATCTTGTGTTTTGGGAAAATATGTCAAGTTGTCATTTTATTCTTCATCCACCCGTACTTTAATGTTTTTTGATATAATACACAGTGATTTATGAACTTCTCCTATTTTAAGCACAATCGGGCATCAATACTATATGTTATTTTTAGATGATTATTCAAAGTGTTGTGGACTTTTCCTATTGGTAATAATCCCAAGTCTATTCTATATTTTCTTCATTCAACGCTTTCATTAAGACACAATTTAAAAAGAATATAAAATATTTTAAATGTGACAATGGGAGGAAATTCGATAATAATCAGTTCAAACTTTTATGTGCCAGACGCGACCTTGTTTTCATTTTTTCTGTCCCCACACCTCTCAATAAAATGGCAAAGCTGAACGGAAAATTAGAATCATAAACAACATAGTTCGTGCCCTTCTTGTTCACGCCTCTATCTCTCTCCTTTTGACATTACTCTCTATCCATGACAACTTATCTCTTAAACATTCTCCCCAACAAATCTCCCACTCAAGTTCTCTATCTTCGGGATCCTTCCTATAAGCATTGAATTTTTTTGGATGTCTATGCTACCCTCTCCATCCCTCCATAAAAATCAATAAGATGCAACCTAGGTCCACCCATGTGTATTTGTGGTTTAGCCCCCTAATTATCGTGGTTACAACTGTTACGACTTGTCCAGTCGAAAAATAATCATTTCTCGACATGTATATTTGATGAGTCTCAATTCCCATTTGCCAAAATAAATTCACCACTTCCGAATTCCTATGACTTCTTAAATAACGGCCTTAATCCCCCTTTTAATCCATCACTTACAAAACAATCACTACCGTCATCGGTGCCCGACCCGCCTCCATCTGTCCCATCTCGGGTGGGCCAGCCGGCCCTGCCATAGGCTCCTCAAAATAGCCACTCTCGGATGCCTGAGGTCACTGCCTCTCATCGGCCTGTGATGACGCCCCTTTTCCCCGATTATGTCGTCCCCTCTCGGTCTACCAATCTGCCCCAGCAGCTTCCTAATCATGTCCACCCTCCCGCGGCACCCATATGGAAAATGGAAACTCGTGCTATGCACGACATTTTCAAACCCAAATGACAATTTAATTTGTCAAATTCGGTTGCCCTTTCACCTCTTCCTCGCAACCCGAAACATGACTTGTCCAATCTCAATTGGAAATCTTTCATGATTGAAAAATATAATGGATCTTAATGAAAATAAGACGTGAGAGCTAGTGCTCCGTCCTCTGATGCTAATGTTATTCGTTCTATGTGGATTTTTAGCATAAAAAGAAATCTGACGGTTCTTTCGAGAGGCACAAGGCCCGTCTTGTAGGTGATGGCAGGTCTCAACAGGTGGGCGTGGATTGTGATGAAACCTTCAGTCCGGTGGTGAAACCGACAACTATTCAAACCGTTCTCAGTATTACTTTATCCAAATCATGGCCCATTCATCAGCTGAATGTAAAAAATGCCTTCCTGCATGAAGACCTTCATGAGACTGTGTATAGCATCAGCCTTTAGGATTCAGGAATCCAGTCCATCCAGATTATGTGTCTCATTTGAAGAAATCGCTCTATGGAGTGAAACAAGCTCCTCGTGCGTGGTACCACCGGTTTGCTGACTTTGTATCCTCTATCAGTTTTTCACATAGCAAATCTGATCACTCACTTTTCATCTATAGTAAGGGTAACGACATGTCATAAATTATGTTATATGTTGTGTCGCGCCCTTTTTCGGCCGCGGCTTTATTTTCTAAACTCCTGCTTAAATAAAATGTTAGAAAATAAAAATAAAAAAAAATGCTAAATGCTAAAATGTTAAAAGGGTAAAGAGTATTAAGATATAAAAATGCTAAAGGTAGTGCTAGAATGCTAAGGGTTCGCGGAGTCGCCACCTAATTATTTGGGTGAATTAGGACACCTAAATGTTAACTAGTTTAAAGTAAACATTAACTCCATTTGATGGTCTGCTACACTTAATGAGATTCTGGGTAAGGGTTCTTTATTATCCTAAATGGAAGGGGTTAGGCACCCTAAAGGATCCGCTAACTTGCGGTTGTCCGTTCAAACCTAGGGTTAATTATTATATTAGAGAAACGCTTATTATTTTTTTTGAAAATACTTTAAGTAAAGGGGTGCTTTAAAAAGTGGGGAAATGCATAAAAGAATAATAAGGCTTGATTATAAAATACATGTGAGGTTATTTTTTTTTGGATAAAAATATACATTTATAAGGGCATTGCAGAGATTGCATAAAAATACTTTATGAACCCGCGTATATGTTGCATTAATTAAGGAAAGAATCGATTTTTGATAGAAAATGTATATTTAGACAAACACAAAGTGGACGTGGTATAGTTTATAAAAATACAGGTCTTGTTATAGGAAAGAGATTACTTTGAATTTGTGAGAAAAGATCATTCTTTGTTATGAGTTTTTAAAAAATCGGAATCTAGGCATGTTTGACAACATTAAAATAACCAAACTAAGGGTGAATTTCCATCTTAAACTAACCTCCAAATCTACTAAAGTCTAATTACTACAAGTATACTAAATCCAACTGTTCTACGCATTTCCATAATTGTATAGAGTTATACAATTTCATAATAAGAAGAATAAAATGACGAAATAAATAAAATAAAAAAAAAGAGTAAGGAGTTTAAGAGAAGTGACTAGGACGGATGAAGATGTCATCATACTATTTGTTTAGAAGTCTGAGCGGGAGAATGCAAGGAACCTAGGCGAGTCTTCGTTTGGCGAAATGTGGTGAGTCTCATATAAGACTCTTCGTTGCTCCCCGTGCGTTTCATGTAAAAATAAGAAGGGAAAGGATTAGCATACGTTCAAAGTTCATCAGAAGTAACAAATGAGCATTTTATCTTCAGCACATGATTCGAAACTAAGCATATATGAGGGATTAGATTATTAAGCCAACAAGTAATCAGGATGACGGAAGGTAGATTCAAAGGGCAAATTCTAGATTGCATTCAGGGTAAACGACAACACAGAGGGGGAAATCAAATGGGACAAAACCCCAGATACATATAACATGATTCTTAGAATGATAAGAGTACTTGACAATGTATAGGGCATTGAGATTCATGTCTGCAAACCGATATAGAATACTAACATCAAATCCTAACAAGACTCATTTCATTACTCAAGATAGCCTATTAGACTTTATTAGTACGACTAAATCGACCTGTAGGATTAGGCAAAGAAAGATTAAGTTCTTATGTATCTAGACAAGACATAATAAGCATACAAACGAGTCAAACAATGCTATACCACCAGGGATAAGGGGATTGAGACATCTTATATGATTTGGATGACACAAGCATCTTTGGAGTGATCACAAATGGGCGGATTCAGTGCAATAATAAAAAAAAAGCATACTTAATATATACCCAATTGGGTAATCGATTAATGTGTACATCGTGACAGGGAGCACTAAGAACAACTATTTAGAGTGTGTCCTTTAAAAAATTCTAAGATGTGATTTGAACAAAACATGCCAGTTCCATATTTAAACCATCTGATTAGACTGATTTCTTGCCATAGGCCTAGCATGATACCTACGTGACTTAAACATACACCCTGGTCCATAAAACAGTGAAGAATGCATTCAAACATGTGAAGCCATTTGCGAGTTACATGGCGCCAGAAATCTTCCCCTACTCAAACTCTTTTTGCCCCAAACAAATGCGATAGGTGACTTACACACCGACACCCATTTTGAGACATCTTAATGGTTGGCCAAGCATTTTAGGCATTACCCAATGCAGATCTGATCCTATATGACCATCAAACATGTATTTAGACTAAACGTGACTATATATTAGCCTAAGATTCCCGACTAAAAATGCTTCAATAAATAATGCCCTGGACTCAAACAATAACCAAATCATGCAATCAAGAGTGGTCGAAGCGATCAACATTAGTTAAAGCGAGTCCATGATCAACCCAATGAACACAAACGATGCGACCGTCGGCTTAACACACACCTAACACTCGTTAACACACACCTACATTAACGTTAAGCGAAATTCAAGACTATAAGGATAAAATATTACCTTCTCGCAGCGAACAAGGGCAGCAAATCAAGTCGTCGACCCACTCGGGTTTCGGCTTTGCGATGCGAGATAGAGGGCAAGGTTGATTTGCTGATTTCCTTTCTGAAATCGGAAGAAGAAGGGTTTCAAACCTCCTGTTCTTGTGAAACTAAAGGGCTGGGTGCTGTGTTACCCTAGTGTTTACTATTGTTTTCTGATTTCTGAGTCTCCTCCGCGATGCCTATTGCATGCATAGTGGTTCTGTATTTATAGCTACGATTTGGGTCTAAGTTTGGTAAGTAATAAAGGCTGATTTTGTGCGATTTGTACGAATCTTGGCGAGATTGAGGATGAAGATTTGTTACCATCTAGGGACTGATTTTCGTACGAATTTGGACGCGGTTTGGTGTAATATTGTTATATGATGTAAATGGTAAGTATGTAATGGTGATTTGGGCGAGATTTTTGGTGCTGGTTCTCGCTATGGCAAATTCTAGGAAAGGAAAGTGGGATTTTGGTCATGATCTGGCGGGATTTAGGGCGTGTGGGTAAGGGAGGCGGCGAGAAAGGCTTAGGGTTTTCTTTAGGCTTCTTTTTTTTTGTTTGGTTCGTCGACAGGGAGAGGTGAAAATGGTAAAGGGCTGAGAGGGGGCGAAGGTATAGGGAAATAAGGGATGTTGAGGTGGGTTGGGCTGGCGGGTGGGCTTGGGTAGAAGGGTTGGGCTGGGCGAATTAAGGTATTAGTTTTGGGTTGGGTAGAGTTTAGGTATTAAGTGTATTAGGTTAGTTTCAATTAGGCTTTTAATTAATTTAACTAGGTAGTATTAAAATCTAGGAGTTTAATTAGTTTTTTAGGCTAGTTAATTAATTAGCTAATTAATTCTAGGCAAGTGTATTAATTAATTAGTGATAACTTAAATTAACAAATGTGATTAAAATAATTAGGTGCTTCATTAATCTAATTGTTATAATAAATAAATGCGGGCGTGCTATTTAATTAATGCTCAATACTTTAGACCGCGGCGCTATTATTTAAAATCTTATTGTTATGCATTATTGCGAGGTTAGATTAAAATTGCATTGAGTTTAGATTAAATTATTTAAATGCTAAATGCAAGTATGATATTTAAGATTTATTTAAAGCCCCTTTTTTTATAAATGCGACGCTATTAAATGCCTGTATTAGATTAAAATTGATTACAATGCGGATATGCTACTTGACACGACGTTATCGCTAAATTATTTATTTTATGCATTTATTAATTATTTAAGGATTACGACAAAGCTTAAAGTTAGTTAATGCGGGCGCGGGATTCTAAGTGTTTAAAACTTTACGTAAGACGCGATGCCATTATTAAATTAATTATTTATGCCTGTATTTAATGTTTTATTGTTGTATTTTATTATAAAAAATCCTAAAAGATATTTTACAAAATTAGTGTAATTTTATGGTTAATGGCTGGACGGGAGGGTCAAAATTGGGTGTCAACAGATGTCCCTCTTTGTATGGAGATGATGGAAGAATCTTCGGACAAAGACGTTGACTCATAGCCAATTTTGTCTCGATCTTCGACTGCAAAAATCTTTGGGCAAGTGGACAAAGTGCGCAAAAATCAAAATCATCCCGATGTCGAGTTATGGCGACAGGGCTACCATGGTCAAAACACCGGCGGGCTACGCGGACTTAAAGTCGATGTCGAGTTATGATGACAGGTTATGGTGCAAAAGTAAAAGAAAATAAGCGGCTTGAACACAGGGTGTCGCTATGGCTTGTGGTCTTTGGGTTCTACGGTGATGTGGGGCGAGTGGGCCACGCTGAGGCGGCTTACGCGATCGTTGGGAAGGTTGGCCCGGCAGATTGCCGGTTATTTGTAAGAAAATCCACGTTGTGCTCCTGCTGCTGCATGCTAAGACTTGAACAAACGGTTAGTGCATAACTGTTAAGGCAAAACAATTTTAAAAACAATGTAACTGTGAATAGAAAAGGTTATCCTGCAAAACGTGATGTCTGTTGTGTTGATGCGATGTTGCGAATGCTGTGATTTTCGTCCTTGCACAGACGTGTTGCGATTGTGAACGCGGGTATGTTGTCCTTGCTGCAATTGTCCCTGTGTACTAAAGCTCAAGAAGGAGTTAGTGCATAACTGCTAAGGTGGAATATTAAAGCATGCGTAAGAAATGCAATTCCGGGGGTATAGAAATCGTCCCTGTGTGATATGCTGATGATGGCGTCGTTTTCGGACTTGTTGTGCTGATAACGTCGTTGCCTGGACGTGTTGTTGCTGGCGTCGTTGCGTAGACGCAATGTTGATGGTGTCGTTGCGTAGACGCAATGCTGATGGTGTCGTTGCCTGGACACAATGCTCATAACGTCGTTGCCTGGACGTGTTGCTGCTGGCGTCGTTGCGTAGACGCATGCTGATGGTGTCGTTGCCTGGACACAATGCTCATAACGTCGTTACTGGGCGTGTTCTTCTTTGGCGTCGTGCGTGAAGCGCAATCGCGATGATGTCGTTGCCTGGACACAATGCGGATAATGTCGTTGCCTGGACATGTTGCCTCTGGCGTCGTTGCGTAGACGCAATGCTGAGGGTGTCGTTGCCTGGACACGATCTTTGAATCGTCGTTACTGGGCGTATTCTTTGAGGCGTCGTTGCGTAGGCGCAATCGCGATGACGTCGTTACTGGGCGTGTTCTTCTTTGGCGTCGTTGCGTGAAGCGCAATCTTGATGGTGTCGTTGCTTGGACACAATCGCGATAACGTCGTTGCACGGGCGTATTCTTCTTGGCGTCGTTGCGTGACGCCAATGCTGATGGTGTCGTTGCCTGGACACAATCGCGATAACGTCGTTGCACGGGCGTATTCTTTCTTGGCGTCGTTGCGTGACGCGCGTCTTTGAGATGTCGTTGCCTTGACATAATCGCGATGGCGTCGTTGCACGAGCGTGTTCTTCTTTGGCGTCGTTGCGTAGGCGATCTTTGAGGGTGTCGTTGCTGGACACAATCGCGATAACGTCGTTGCACGGGCGTGTTCTTTGCTCGCAGTAGAATAAATGCTCCTGCAAGCTGAGCTTTGAGAAAACGTTAGTGCATACCCGTTTAAACAAGATGATAAGCATATAGGATAGGTGCATTTTATGGATAGAGATGTCGTCCCGATATGCGGCGAATCTTGGGATGTTGCCGCTTGCGACGAATTGTTATGATGCCTTTGTTGTGTGCGATCTGCTGGTTGCAAGTTTGACTTTATGCAGGGATTGGCCGCTAGGTTTTGTTGCGGAACTCGAACTTTGATTGGATTGTTGATGCCTTTCTGCTGCTGCTTTGCTCTTGCTGCGGACTTTGGATTGTTGTCATCCTCTGCGCTTTCTTTGCTTTTCACCTGCGAAGAGACGCTTTTCGTATTTTACGCTTGGTATTGCACTTTCTGCTTACATTAATATTAAAGACTGCGCTCAAAGAAAATTTTGTGAGTTTGGGGGGGGGGGGGTCGATTCATATTTGACCTCGCTGCCTTGTTCCTTGATATCTGCGTGCCTGGCTTGTTTGGGACTTGCAACCCCTGTCTGACCTCTTTGAGATGTTTAGTAGTGCCCAAAGCATTTTCCAAAAATGAAATGTTTTCATGAAGTATGCCCAAACATCTTTAGAAATAACCATTTATATGACATGCGTAAAAAATGTAAAGCCTCGTCTAATTTGCGAATATGACATGTATTTCGACCAGCGAACATCCTTTGGAATCCTTGTTATGCCTTCCTCGGTCATGCGCAAAACTGTCTCAATTTCCATGTGTCGCGTGGGCGAACTTAACCGTGATGAATTGCTCATATCGTTTTGGAATAACCCAAACCCTTTGTTGCTGTAGACAAATGGGAAGATTCCTAACGGTGTGACCGGCGATTTAGGCGCACGTATCCCCGTGAGAGAATCAGTCACGACGTAGTTCATTACAAGCGAAATTGGGTAAAATTCTAAAAAGTGGGGCCGGCCGATATGGCGCCACGTATCCATGAGGAATCAGTCATGATGTAGTTCGATTACAAGTAAAGGGCTTTTGATTTGCGTGGCGAGACCTATATGGGCTCTGTCGTATCCACCGGGAATGCAGCTTTTACAATATAAAGGGGATTACACGGAAGACAAATACTCCTAGACGTAATATCTCTTCACTGCATCTGCGTTGATAGCCTTGGGCCATACCTCGCCATCCATCTCAGCTAAGATTAGAGCCCCTCCACTTAAAACTCGATGAACCATGTAGGGCCCTTGCCAATTAGGGGCGAACTTTCCTTTAGCTTCACTTTGATTCGGAAATATGCGTTTCAAAACCAATTGTCCCGGTTTGAATAACCTTGGCCTTACTCTCTTATTAAAAGCTCTAGCCATTCTGCTTTGATATAGCTGTCCATGACAGATTGCATTCAACCTCTTTTCGTCAATCAACATCAATTGCTCATAACGATCCTGTATCCACTCGGCTTCGCTCAACTCGGCTTCTTGGATGATTCTCAACGATGGTATTTCCACCTCTGCTGGTAGCACGGCTTCTGTTCCATACACCAAAAGATACGGCGTTGCCCCGGTAGAAGTTCGGATTGTGGTGCGATAACCCAAAAGCGCCAAAGGCAAATTCTCGTGCCAATGCTTGTAGTTGCTGATCATCTTGCGCAATATCCTCTTGATGTTCTTGTTGGCTGCTTCTACTGCTCCATTCATCTGAGGTCGATACGGAGTGGAATTACGGTGAGTGATCTTGAAATTTCCACATATCTCACGCATCAAATTACTGTTGAGATTGGTTCCGTTATCGGTTACAATTGATTCGGGAACCCCAAATCGGCAAATGATGTTGTTGCGAACGAAGTCAACCACCACCTTTTTCGCCATCGACCGTGTGATGACGCCTACCCATTTAGTGAAATAGTCAATTGCTACGAGGATGAATCGCGCCCATTTGAAGCAACGGGTTCGATGGGGCGATGACATCCACGCCCAATGCGAATGGCGAGGAGAACTTGTCACATTAAGCTCACTTGGAGGCACTCGAATCAAATCTCCGTGAATCGGCATTGCGACATTTACGCACAAAGCGGATACAATCTGTTTCCATCGTCATCAAAAATAACTCGCCGCGAATCTTTTCGCCAAAGTGAAGCCGCTCATACGAGGTCCACACGTCCTCCGTGTATCTCTTCTACTAGCTTGCACGCCTCTTGAGCATCGACCATCTCAATAAGCCCGGATCTGAGTCCTTCGTACACAATTTCCCCATTCAAAAAGAAATGATTTGCTAGTCTTCGAAGTGTCTTTTTCTGGATGTTGGTTATGCCTTCTGGATATTCTCCTGCTTTGAGGTACCTTTTGATGTCATGGTACCATGGATTGCCGTCTGTTTCCTCGCCTATATGGGAGCAATAAGCCGTTTGCTCTGCACGCCACCGTGATTGGATCGATGTAATTCTTGTCCGATCTTTGAATCATGGAGGATAAGGTTGCCAACGTCAGTATGCGCTTACGGATCCTCGGAACATGCCTAAATTCTATGTGGTGAACCTCTTCGTAATTCTTTCACGCAAAAGCGGTAGGAAGTATCTTCATATTCTTGGTCGCCCATTCGCCACGCACGATGGATCGATGAATCAATCACCTATGACCAGGCTCTTGTATGTCCATATCTACGCCATTCGAGCCCCAATATGCAAGCTTCATATTCCGCCATATTGTTGGTGCATGGAAATCGAGCTTGGAAATCGGATAATCTTGACTGTTTCAAAACCAACACCGCTCAATGCCGACTCCTTTGAAATTTGCGCCCATCGAAAAACATCCTCCAACGGGTAAACCTCGAGATATCTTCTCCGACAAACAATACCTCTTCATCAGAAAATAGGTTGAAGGGCTCGTACTCCTCATCGACTGGGTTCTCAGCAAGATGATCAGCTAATGCCTGTCCTTTTACGGCTCTCTGCGTGGCGTAGACGATGTCAAACTCGCTCAACATAATTTGCCATTTCGCTAGTTTTCCGGTGGGCATGGGCTTCTGAAGGATATACTTAAGCGGATCCATCCTCGAAATGAGATAAGTAGTGTATGCCGATAGATAGTGTATGCGAACTTAGGCGACCCGAGTTAATCGCGACAAATGCGTTCGCAGAGTATAACGAGCTTCATATGCCGTGAACTTCTTACCCAAGTAGTATATGGCCTGTTCCTTTTTCCCTGTTTCATCGTGTTGCCCCAACACGCATCCGAAAGCATTTTCTAACACAGACAAATAGAGTAGCAAAGGTCTCCCCGGTTCTGGAGGCACTAGAACTGGCGGATTAGACAGGTATTCTTTGGACCAAGCAAACACATCGGTGTACTGTTTCAGGAGCTCAATTAATTCTTCTTTCTGTGTGACGTTTAGGTGGGCGCTGACTCTAGTCTCTTTCACGGTTCCCTCATCGCCTAAGTTTATTAACTCTGTTTCTTCCAAATTTGGTTTAGGCCTATTCTCAAAGTTTTCCAGCTCTTGGCTAAGTTACATGACATTCCTCTTGTTCCTCGGGGTTATGCTCGTCATTTGAACTTTGTTCGTTGGTCTCATTACATGTCATATTCGCGTTATCAACAGGTTTATTAATATGATCGCTGAAAGAAAAATGCTTAAAGAATTTAATTTTAACACAAACAAAATCTTTTAAAAAGCTGCGAAAATGTCCTGGAATTTATGATGAAAGTAAAATTGCGAGATTAAAAACATATTAAGAATCATAAATGCATGTATCTGCTTTTTCTAGATAAAAGGTCACAATGCTAGAACTAATCATAAATTCTACCAAGCTTCTGACGGTCGGGGCGGGTGCAAGTCCAATTATTCAGCCGTATCCATGCTCTGCATCCCAAATGGTGAGCTCCTCGCGTGATCTCCTGCGATCATGCAACAATCGCCTCATCATCACCTATGAACAGTTACGGAACCTGCGCAAGATCATCCGGTCATCTTCTCTCGGCATCTGGATGGTGTAGGCTTTGACGAATAGTGACTCGAGGCGGAATGGGCGCAGCGAGGAATGTATCCCCTTCCGAGGTTCGTGGTCACCAAATCCTTGAAGTGGTGGTACCCCAAACCAAAAGTGTCTCTCTTCCCAAATAACTGGATAGGCTCTGTGATCCCCTTCATACTGACTCCAAGACCTCTGCCGGGCTCGTATCCATTTCTTAACATTTCCTTGGCCACCATTCTGAGAGAATGTGGCAGCTGCGATGGTCGGACCCTACTTGCTCTCTTGATCTCATTAATGTGAAAAACCGAACCATCCGACCGCTTTCCGTCTTCTATGGCGAGGATTGCATAATCGGTGTTGATGCTCCTTTTTATCTCCAAATACTACCACTTCACCGTGATTCCATATAAGCTTTAGGCGATGCAAGGTGGGCGGGGCGCACGACCTCATGGATCCACGGCCTTCCTATCAACAGGTTGTAACATGTAGCAATATCCAATATTTGAAATTCCACCACGAATTCTGCAGGTCCGATCCGCAGTGTGAGGTCCATTACGCCTTCGACCCCTCTATGGACTCCGTCGAAACCTTTGACTCTGATATGACTTTCACGAATTTTCTTACGATGCGCCCCAATTTCAACGATGGTCGCTGGGACAAATGTTGTGGTGAGCCTCCATCAATCAAGACCTTGTTGAAACAATCTTGTCTGCGACTTGGATGGTGATATTCAATGCAAGGTTGTGTCGACGCCTCGTGGGTAACTCATCATCGTGAAAGGTGATTCTGCGGGCCTCTAGTACTGTCCGACCAAAGCCGCAAGTTCCGTCATTGTACCCTCCGAACGTATGCATCCTTCAACACCTCCATCAATGCAATCCTGTGTGAGAATGCATTAACAATGAAAGTAGAAATATCTACGAGGTTTTCTTTAATCGCTCTGACGGAATACTCTTTAGTGGGCATCTTCCTCCAAAATTCTCGACTTCACCTCTGTCACGGGCTTCTGCGGTGCCTCTTGGCTGCCTCTATAGGTGTGTAATACCTCGCGACACAGTTATACCGCGGTGACTTCATGACCGCTTCCCACTTTCTCCGCGATCTATCTTGATCGGTGGCCCTTCGGCGCTGAATAATCGTGATTGAACCTTTATGTCTCGGCGGTGCCCTTTCCAACTCAAATCGCTTTCTTTCGAGGATTGGTGGCGAGGCGGCGAAGCGTAGGTTCGACTCTTCCTTTCCATTTCTTCGTAATGATCCACTTGGTGAAGCGGGGCGGTAAAGGTTGGGTTTTACATTGTGTAAGTTAACTATGCGGGTGGTTTCTTTGGTGGTAGTGGGTATGGTGCGTGGGCATTGGTTGGCTTGGCGATTAGGGTGATTATGGTGAAGTGAGTAGGCGAGGCGGAGTACATGGGCGATGGGAGGATCATTTTGAAGGTGAGGTTGATGATTGGCGGGCGGCGATTGGGTCGATCGCGGCGGCCTTTGTGGGGAGTTTTGGGGATATGTGGTGGTGGAGGTCGATCCGGGGTGGTGCGAGATAGTGGCCCTTTGCTCGCATAGGGTATTCAAACCGATGGATAGGTTGGTCGATTCGTAGCCTCTCCATCTCAACTCGCATATCGCCAATCATTGCGGCGGTGAGCAATACATTCTTCCGATCGTGATATTCCTCCCTTCAAGTTTCTGTTTGTGGGGAATAATTCCCAAACCATTCGGCTCAGGCCCGAACCGATCATATCGTCATCTTGCCTTGGATCGGTGAAGTGTGGATGCTCAGACATTGTTGAGTCAAATACGAACCGACCTTTGGGGAAGATGATAAATCTTTCTAAAATGCAACAAACGTTAGCATAAGAACATAATTTGCAATTATGTAGCGTATAATATTGCACACAACACATTCAAACGTTTCCTAACATGCGGGGACTCTTTATGCCGCAGGTAGGCCTAAACGTCATATATGCGATAATGATGGATTGGTCCGAGCCATCGAGAAATGCTTTTATTGGGACTAAAAATAATTAAATTGCAACAATGAAATGTTAAAACTAAAGATCTATTCCTAATGCTATATTGTCTTTGTTGGCGACGTGGCGGTGGTGTTGCTAGGCCTGCTCGCATCTTTCAAATATTGCATGATGTTTTGAAGTTGGTCCACCTCTCGTGGGAACGGTGTTGTTCCCTAATCTGCACTTTTACCCAATTGGTCATGTCGATATCCTCGAAACCTTGCTTGCCTTTGGGGCTTGGATCGCTACAATCTTCCTTGAACCACGCGATTCGTGCGTACCTCGCATTGTTCGTATTTGACATCTATTTTCTCAACGTTGTTCCATTCTTCAAGGATTTGCTTCTTTCTGGGGAAAGTGCAATTTGCCCCAAACGCGACCTCTGAATCCTTCATGTCTGATTGGAGCGGGATTACCTGTTCTTGACCAAACTGGCGGAGTACACGCAACGGAGCATATGGCTGAAGTCCCTTAATCCGATGAGCTCGATGTAATAACGGTCCTTGCTCCTTACATAGGCTTTGTTGATACGGGATAGCAGTGGGTACCTCCATTGCACTTGGTTGCTAGTGCGGGATGCCAGAAATTCATACCAATCCCTAGTACCGACGGGCGAAACAAACCGCTTCATCCTGTCGTAAAAACTTACAATCCTATAATCATTGCTAAAACAAATGTCTGTCATATTCGATCGCTGATAAAAGTGTTCCATGGCCCACATCTGTAAGATGAGATTGCATCCCTCGAAGAAATTGGTTTCCCTTCGCTTGCATTTTCCTAGAGCTCGAAATATCTCAGCTAGAATCATGGGAACCAAAGTAAGTTGCGTGCCATTAATGCCTTCAAAAACCATCCGGTCACGTAACATATGCAAGATCGATCCGTCCGTGTTCAGGAAACACTAGAGTGCCTAATAGAGCAACGGTGAATGCGGTATGTCGTCTAGCTTTCCATTGTCCCCATCGCAAGAAAACTCCTTTCGAATGATCGATAGCTATCTTGGCGACCATATCTCTCGTCTGAGATAATCTAGGAAACCTAATTGTTCTCGAAGCAACGGAGTTCCTTTGTGTTTTTTAGGCCCATGTAATGCAAGAATCTCTTTCCGTTGATTATAAGGGATGATTTGCCCTCTGTCTTGGTAAGCTAGGCTCGTGAAGTAGTTGATCTCCTCCAACGTGGGGGTGAGTTCGAAGTCTCGAAATCGAACACCGCTTTATCCGGATCCAGGCTCGATTAAGGCCCTAACTATGTGTTGATCGAGCGATGTCAAACAAAGCGTGAGACAACCTAATTTGCTTCGATAATCATTTCTGCTGCGTCGAAATTCTCCCGCAAACCTTTAGCTTTGTTAACACCGCTTACCATTCGACCTCCGGATTGTTGGAATATCGTCATCCTATACATAAACAGAAGTAAAAATGTAAAATTTCCCAATGTTAGCATGTCACGTTGGGCTCGGATTCGTCCATTAATATCACGTAGCACATAATATGTTGTTGGTCGTTGGGTCGTGAGAAACCCTTCGACAATTGGCGAACCTCTAATCGTGGTGTCGATACGAGGCCACCCACCTAAGGTAAATGCATGTATGACTTAGTATGAAGGGTGGTATAGCTCTATCCTAAGTTGCTAAGATTTGGCTTTTCTAGACCTTGAGTTCCCGAGCGGACAACTCGAGTGAGAAGGCTACGCGGCCACCGGTTAGACCGGGCACTCCACGTATATTACCAACTCTCCTAAATTTGGATTTTGAAGAAAGAATTTTGCTGATGCACCCAGCGCACCTCGCATGTAGTGTGTGATTGTGTGAATTTTCCAGAGTGGAAGAAATATGAGCGGAATGCCAGTTTAAGGAAAACAGTAAAGCAGGTAGCAATCAAAAATAAATAAAACAAAATACAACACACAAAAATTAAATGCCAAAGTAATTGCCAAATAATTATCCTAGATCTGTTGTGGTTAAGAACCTAAATTCCCCAGCGGAGTCGCCATTTCTGTCGCGCCCTTTTTCGGCCGCGGCTTTATTTTCTAAACTCCTGCTTAAATAAAATGTTAGAAAATAAAAAATAAAAAAAAATGCTAAATGCTAAAATGTTAAAAGGGTAAAGAGTATTAAGATATAAAAATGCTAAAGGTAGTGCTAGAATGCTAAGGGTTCGCGGAGTCGCCACCTAATTATTTGGGTGAATTAGGACACCTAAATGTTAACTAGTTTAAAGTAAACATTAACTCCATTTGATGGTCTGCTACACTTAATGAGATTCTGGGTAAGGGTTCTTTATTATCCTAAAGGGAAGGGGTTAGGCACCCTAAAGGATCCGCTAACTTGCGGTTGTCCGTTCAAACCTAGGGTTAATTATTATATTAGAGAAACGCTTATTATTTTTTTTGAAAATACTTTAAGTAAAGGGGTGCTTTAAAAAGTGGGGAAATGCATAAAAGAATAATAAGGCTTGATTATAAAATACATGTGAGGTTATTTTTTTTTGGATAAAAATATACATTTATAAGGGCATTGCAGAGATTGCATAAAAATACTTTATGAACCCGCGTATATGTTGCATTAATTAAGGAAAGAATCGATTTTTGATAGAAAATGTATATTTAGACAAACACAAAGTGGACGTGGTATAGTTTATAAAAATACAGGTCTTGTTATAGGAAAGAGATTACTTTGAATTTGTGAGAAAAGATCATTCTTTGTTATGAGTTTTAAAAAATCGGAATCTAGGCATGTTTGACAACATTAAAATAACCAAACTAAGGGTGAATTTCCATCTTAAACTAACCTCCAAATCTACTAAAGTCTAATTACTACAAGTATACTAAATCCAACTGTTCTACGCATTTCCATAATTGTATAGAGTTATACAATTTCATAATAAGAAGAATAAAATGACGAAATAAATAAAATAAAAAAAAGAGTAAGGAGTTTAAGAGAAGTGACTAGGACGGATGAAGATGTCATCCATACTATTTGTTTAGAAGTCCTGAGGCAGGAGAATGCAAGGAACCTAGACGCGAGTCTTCGTTTGGCGAGAAATGTGGTGAGTCTCATATAAGACTCTTCGTTGCTCCCCGTGCGTTTCATGTAAAAATAAGAAGGGAAAGGATTAGCATACGTTCAAAGTTCATCAGAAGTAACAAATGAGCATTTTATCTTCAGCACATGATTCGAAACTAAGCATATATGAGGGATTAGATTATTAAGCCAACAAGTAATCAGGATGACGGAAGGTAGATTCAAAGGGCAAATTCTAGATTGCATTCAGGGTAAACGACAACACAGAGGGGGAAATCAAATGGGACAAAACCCCAGATACATATAACATGATTCTTAGAATGATAAGAGTACTTGACAATGTATAGGGCATTGAGATTCATGTCTGCAAACCGATATAGAATACTAACATCAAATCCTAACAAGACTCATTTCATTACTCAAGATAGCCTATTAGACTTTATTAGTACGACTAAATCGACCTGTAGGATTAGGCAAAGAAAGATTAAGTTCTTATGTATCTAGACAAGACATAATAAGCATACAAACGAGTCAAACAATGCTATACCACCAGGGATAAGGGGGATTCAGAGACATCTTATATGATTTGGATGACACAAGCATACTGGAGTGATCACAAATGGACAGATTCAGGTGCAATAATAAAAAAAGAAGCATACTTAATATATACCCAATTGGGTAATCAGATTCTGTGTGTACATCAGGCAACAGGGAGCACTAAGAACAACTATTTAGAGTGTGTCCTTTAAAAAATTCTAAGATGTGATTTGAACAAAACATGCCAGTTCCATATTTAAACCATCTGATTAGACTGATTTCTTGCCATAGGCCTAGCATGATACCTACGTGACTTAAACATACACCCTGGTCCATAAAACAGTGAAGAATGCATTCAAACATGTGAAGCCATTTGCGAGTTACATGGCGCCGAAATCTTCCCTACTCAAACTCTTTTTGCCCCAAACAAATCGATAGGTGACTTACACACCGACACCCATTTTGAGACATCTTAATGGTTGGCCAAGCATTTTAGGCATTACCAATGCAGATCTGATCTATAATGACCATCAAACATGTATTTAGACTAAACGTGGTGTATATTAGCCTAAGATTCCCGACTAAAAATGCTTGATAAATAATGCCCGACTCAAACAATAACCAAATCTGCATAATCAAGAGTGGTCAAGAACGATCAACATTAGTTAAAGCGAGTCCCGCAATCAACCCAATGAACACAACGATGCGACCATCGCTTAACACACACCTAACACTGCTCGTTGAAACACATGCCGCATACATTAACGTTAAACGAAATTCAAGACTATAAGGATAAAATATTACCTTCTCCGGCGGCGAACAAGGCGACAAATCAAGTCGCCGACCACTCGGGTTTCGGCTTTGCGATGCGAGATAGAGGCAAGGTTGATTTCGCGATTTCCTTTCAAATCGGAAGAAGAAGGGTTTCAAACCTCCGTTCTTGTGAAACTAAAGTATTTGAGTCTTTGTGTTACCCTAGTGTTTACTATTGTTTTCTGATTTCTGAGTCTCCTCCGCGATGCCTATTGCATGCATAGTGGTTCTGTATTTATAGCTACGATTTGGGTCTAAGTTTGGTAAGTAATAAAGGCTGATTTTGTGCGATTTGTACGAATCTTGGCGAGATTGAGGATGAAGATTTGTTACCATCTAGGGACTGATTTTCGTACGAATTTGGACGCGGTTTGGTGTAATATTGTTATATGATGTAAATGGTAAGTATGTAATGGTGATTTGGGCGAGATTTTTGGTGCTGGTTCTCGCTATGGCAAATTCTAGGAAAGGAAAGTGGGATTTTGGTCATGATCTGGCGGGATTTAGGGCGTGTGGGTAAGGGAGGCGGCGAGAAAGGCTTAGGGTTTTCTTTAGGCTTCTTTTTTTTTGTTTGGTTCGTCGACAGGGAGAGGTGAAAATGGTAAAGGGCTGAGAGGGGGCGAAGGTATAGGGAAATAAGGGATGTTGAGGTGGGTTGGGCTGGCGGGTGGGCTTGGGTAGAAGGGTTGGGCTGGGCGAATTAAGGTATTAGTTTTGGGTTGGGTAGAGTTTAGGTATTAAGTGTATTAGGTTAGTTTCAATTAGGCTTTTAATTAATTTAACTAGGTAGTATTAAAATCTAGGAGTTTAATTAGTTTTTTAGGCTAGTTAATTAATTAGCTAATTAATTCTAGGCAAGTGTATTAATTAATTAGTGATAACTTAAATTAACAAATGTGATTAAAATAATTAGGTGCTTCATTAATCTAATTGTCATAATAAATAAATGCGCGTGCTATTTAATTAATGCTCAATACTTTAGACCGCGGCGCTATTATTTAAAATCTTATTGTTATGCATTATTGCGAGGTTAGATTAAAATTGCATTGAGTTTAGATTAAATTATTTAAATGCTAAATGCAAGTATGATATTTAAGATTTATTTAAAGCCCCTTTTTTTATAAATGCGACGCTATTAAATGCCTGTATTAGATTAAAATTGATTACAATGCGGATATGCTACTTGACACGACGTTATCGCTAAATTATTTATTTTATGCATTTATTAATTATTTAAGGATTACGACAAAGCTTAAAGTTAGTTAATGCGGGCGCGGGATTCTAAGTGTTTAAAACTTTACGTAAGACGCGATGCCATTATTAAATTAATTATTTATGCCTGTATTTAATGTTTTATTGTTGTATTTTATTATAAAAAATCCTAAAAGATATTTTACAAAATTAGTGTAATTTTATGGTTAATGGCTGGACGGGAGGGTCAAAATTGGGTGTCAACATGTTGATAATATCATCCTAACTATATCTTCTGATTCTATTCGTTGATCAATTATGTCATTCTTTGCCTCGAAGTTTGCTATGAAAAATTTGGGCCCCTTAAGCTATTTTTTGGGCATTATTGTTATGAGACGTGCATGTAGCCTATTTCTTTATCAAAAGAAGTACGTCGAAGAGATTTTTGACCGAGCAGACATGAAGTCTTGCAAACCGATCCACACACCAGTGGACACTATTCCAAACTCAGTGCCTCTTTGGGTTCTCTGTACGACGACCCGACTCAATATCATAGATTAGCAGAAGCGTTGCAGTATCTCACTTTCACGAGATCAAATATATCATATGACGTGTAGTAAATATGCTTACATATGCACAGCCTGACGGATGAACATATGAATGCCCTCAAATGAATTTTGTGATATGTACAAGGTACTCTTCATTTCGGCTTACACCTGTACAAGTCTTCACTCTCCGACCTCATCTCATATTCTGATGCTTACCGGGGTAGATGTCCTAACACTCGTCGATCCACGTCGTGTTACTGTGTGTTCCTCAAAGATAACCTGCTTTCTTGATCTTCTAAAATACAACCTACCCTGTCTCGATCCAGTGCCGAAACCGAGTACCGAGATATAGCGAATGTTGTCTCTAAATCTTGTTGGATACGCAACTTCTGCTGGAACTTCACTGCCCCATCCATAAGGCTACATTGGTTTATTGTGATAATGTAAGTGTGATATATCTTTTCGGCAATCTCGTTCAATATCAGCGCACTAAACACATTGAAATGAGTATTCACTTTGTACGTGAGAAGTTTGCTCGTGGACAAGTTCGTGTTCTTTATGTTCCTTTCCGATATTAGATTGCTGACATATTTACTAAAGGGCTTCCGCGCATACTCTTTGATGATTTTCAAGCCAGTCTCAGCGTATGCGAATCTTCCGCTTCGACTGCGGGGGTATGATAGAATATTTTTAGAATATTCTTTGTACATCTCCTATATTATGTAAAATTGTAGTCCAATTGTAATTAGGAAGTGTAGTCCAATTATAATCAGGAAGATTAGTTACTTAGTTTGTAAATAAGTAAATACTTATATAACACTATATATATTGTACATAGTAATCAATGAAAGGAGAGAAACATATTCTTTCAGTTAGGACTAAACCTGTCTAACGGTCCGGGTTGATTCGGAACCGGACCGGTTGACCCGATAGAAAATCCGGTCCTGACCGGACCGGTAAGGACTTACCGGGTTGGGGGTTGGGTTGGCCCCCAACCCGTATGGGTTATATAAAAACCCGGTAAAGCCTGGACCGGTTAGACCCGGTTACATTACCGGTCCAGACCGGTAACACATAAATTAAAAAACAAATTGCACAGTTTTTTCGACCCAAACGGTAATGTTACCGTTGGGAGGGGTGGGGGTGGGGGGGATGCCAACGGCCATTTCGGCCGTTTGGCTGGGTTTTTTTTTCCGTTTATTATTTTTTTTAATTACATTTTTACCCTTTAATTTTTTTATAAATTCTCTACATTTTTTTCATTTTTATCACACAACAATTCTCTCAATTCTCTTATTCTCAATTTCTCATTCTCTCTTAATTATCTTTATTATCAATTTTCAAGTTATTATTATTATTAGTTTTCAAATTCAAAGTAGCAAGACGCAAGACTTCGAGTTTCAATTGAATTCTGAATCCCGAAGTTTGGTACACTCGTTTCATTCTCTAATTATTTTATTAAATTGTCATATTTATTTATTGATTATTTAAATATTTTATAATGTCTTCGCTAAGGGCAAATTTGTCGGGACTACGCCGTAAATCTAGTTCAAGGGGTAAAAAATCTATAGGTTCTTCATCATCTAATCAAAATATAGATTATGATCAAATGCAAGAAGATTTTGGAATAGAATATAATGAATATGATAACGTTCAATTAGATAATATTGTTGAACTTGAAGAAAATGAACCTCCTACACCGACTAGTGTTCCTTCTGTCAATGTTGGTACTGCTAGTGGTAGTCGTAGACATCCTTTACCAGAACCAGAAGTAAGAAAAAAAAAAGAGTAAAGTGTGGTTCTTTTATGATAATGTTGTGGGCACTGATAGAGTTAGATGTAATATTTGTGGGAGAACTTATAAACATAAGACAGGGGTGGTGACGGGGGGACGGGCACTATAGGTAGACATATAAAAAACGACCATACGACACAATGGAATGCTGTCTCTGATTTAGAACCCGGTCAACAACAACTTAATCCATTAACTGGGGTGGCGGCTAAGTACGATCCAAAAAAGGATCGCATTGAATTAGCAAAAATGATTGTCGGAGGTTGTTTACCTTTTTCTTTTGCTTCTTCTTCATATTTAATTACATATATTCAAAGAGTATATAATTCTTTTTTTAAAGGTGTTCCTCGTAGTACTACTAGAGCCGATATTTTTAGACTTCATAATGATTATGTTATTTTTTTGCAATATTTGTGTGCTAACCTTCAATGCCTAGTTAGTTTTACTTCAGACATTGGACATGCTTTAAATGATTATGATTATTTAACAATTATTTGTCATTGGATTGATGAAAATTTTAGAATGGAAAAACGTATTATTGCTTTTGCGTATGACGAGGATCAAAGACATAATGGAAAATATATAAGCGAAACTATTTGTTCTTATGCCCAAAAATATAATATTTATAATAAAATACTTTGTGTATCATTCGATAATGCATCTAATAATACTGCTGTTGTAGATCTTTTAAAAGCGGAAGTACAACCATCACTTCCTGATATATTTCATGTTCGTTGTGCTTGTCATATTTATAATTTAATTGTTAAAACCGGTCTTGATTTATTTGCACCTGAAATAAAACTTGTCAAAAGAGCTGTTGGAGTTATTCAGGATAATAATAGAAAAAATAGAATTATAAAATTTAAAGAAAAACGTAAACAATTTAATTTGAGAACTAAATTCATGCCAGAGGAGATTATTACACGGTTGAATTATACTTATTTATTGTTAAAAGAATGTTATAAGTATAAATACCCCATAACACATGTTGCAAATGCGCATTGTAAGAACGTGATGTATATGTTAACCGACGAACATTGGAAATCAATTGGTGAACTTTTAAAAAATTTACGTAAATTTTACACTGCTACTGTTGAATTTTCAGGATCTTATTACCCAACAGTTTGTAATGCTTTAGCTCATATAGCTGAAATTTCATATTTACTTTATGGTTTAAAATCAAATGTGAAATATAAAGATGCAGTTACACTTATGTTTGAAAAGTTTAAAAAATATTTTTTTCCTATTCCTGATATTTATTTTTTGGTGCAGTCTTAAATTCTTCTATTAAAAAAGTAGATTGTCATAATTTAATATGTAGTTTATATACTTATATGGAAGTAGGTGCAACAGAAACTCCGTCTTCATTTGATAGCATAAGTAAACTTGATACTAATTTAACTACATTATATGAATATTATGCTACATTACATGATAACAACAACTCTACTACTAATATTCCTTCTAGTTCTGCTTTTGTGTCTACACCTTCAGGATTCAATGAAGATGACGATGATGAATCTTTAGAAATATGGAGCACTTTTACAACACAAACAACCACAAGTCGATCTTGCGATGAGATGCAATTTTATTTGCAAAAGCCACCGGAGCCGAAGAAAAGTTTTGACCCTTTACAATGGTGGCAGGATAACAAAAGGCAATTTCCGGTACTTGCAGCTATGACACGAGATGTTCTTAATGTGTCGATCTCAACAATGACTTCTGAAAGTGCATTTAGCCAAGCACGAGATCAAATATGAGACACACGTCACTCATTCGGTGGAAGCACATTAGAAGTGTTAGTCTGCTTAAGGGATTGAATCAGTTCAGAGAGAAGAAATCAAGAATGTGTAGACGTTAATTCTCCGGAAGATGAAGAAATAGACATTATTTTGGAAGGCCGGACTGGAATTAATACTCCAGATTTAGAGGCTATGGAGCATAACCAATTCAATCAACCTATAGATTACGAAGAACTTGCAAGAAGGATGCATAATATGTAAATAAAATTATTATTACTTCATTATGTACTCTTATTAACATTATGAAAGTTCAAAAGTTTACATCTTATCATTAATTTTAATTTTACTATCTATTTAGTTGTTAATTTGTTATTACTTATTTGTTAACTTATATCTACTAATCTAATAAATTAATAAAAGTATAATTACAATATAAAGTATAACTATAACTATAACAGTACTATAAAGTATAAACTATAAAATAAAGATAAAGTATAAATTATAAACTATAAAGTATAAAGTTATAAACTATAAAATAGAAAGTTAGCTTTAAAGTTTCAATTTTAATATATAAAACTATATTATATATTATATTATTATATTACATATTTAAATTAAATTTAGTTTACATTTTAAAAAATAAATACTAGAAATTAAAAAAATCGATCGATAGGCGGTTGAACCGAACCGCGCGGTGACACGAAATCCGGTAATGAACCGGACGGTAGTCAGTGAACGGACCGGATTACATAAGTCCGAACCGACACATCGGAACCGGTTAAACCCGATAAGGGGCTATCGGTCCGGACCGATTCGGCCCATTAGACAGGTTTAGTTAGAACATATCTGCGTTCGAAGATAACAACCAAACTTGTTTAATTGAAAAATGATAAATGTTACGTACCTAGACTAGTCACAATCAGACGTTCAAACTAGTATTACGGGTGTTTGAAGATCAAACAATCTTTTTATCTTGATAAAGAGCAATTTCAACAGAATTTAAACAATATGAAAAATGAAATTATCTTACATACCCTCAGATTTTACATTATTAAGAATATTGTCAAACATATGCTTATTGCTCTACTGGGATCATATATTAAGATTGATCTAAAAATTGTTTTGTTTTAATTAGTTGAATTAGCTAGATATTCCATTTGCAGGGTGGATCAAGAGAGTAGACTATGAGTTCACACACACCCAATATTTTTTGTCCAGACCATATAAAAGTATTTTTTTTATTAAATATTTATAAATATTTGATCGTGAATCAAATTATTATATATCAACTTGAAATTAAGAACCTATAAACTTCAAATTCTAAATCTGCATCTGATTTGAGCATGAATTATTATTTAATGTATTCTCAGCTTACCAAGTCTAACAACCTGACTATTGAGTTTTTTTTTTGATATCCAGCTTTTCGATTTACGTCAGACTATTTCTGGAGATAGTAGTTCCGCTCCCTCATCACTACTACCAGTAAATCGCAGGATGTGCCTGAATGACCAGTGTTTGAGAACAGAACAACTGACATTACCTACAAGATCTTATCCCAGAAGAGAGCAAATTGCTCCCACCAAAATTCGAACTCACACTGGAGCCATCCATTAAGATTTTAAGTCTTTTTTTTGTCATCTAGCTATGTCCGAGGGCTACTATTGAACTTATTGGGACACCATTATATTGCATTCTAAATCAAGGGGCCTCTTCGACCCATGTATAGTTATTTTGAAAAATAAGCATTTATTATAAAGGTCAGTATCAACATTGACAAGAATAGACATAAAGGTATGTAACACTGTTAAAATAAAGGGCTGTTAGTATTGGCCCATTAAGGGAGCCCAATATAAACAGCCCAGGACTTGTTATTAATTGTTGTAAATCAGCCCATAAGGGCCTTATTATGTCTGCAGCCCATAAGGGGTCTTTATACTTACTCTGTATATAAGGTCATATCTGATGACCTAGTTCAGTAGTGGTTGCTTCTGTAAAAAAAAGGTGTACGCAGCATCTGAAAAGAGAAAAAAAGGGTAGAAAACCCTATTCTTCATCTTCCCCTTCTCACTGCTGTTCTTCATTGTTCTTGCTTGCATGTTCTGTCCATAGTCTGTGTAATATTCAGATTCAAACCTTGTGGACAGTTCCTTCTGGACAGTTCCGATAGACTGGTTAGTAACAAGATTCAACATGGTATCAAAGCAATGATCGAGGGACCAAACGAGTCGCATCACTGAAACACTGTAAGGAAGATCTTGTTATTTTTCTGTCTGTACTTCCTTCCATAGCTTTTTATTGAGGAAAATCTGAGACGGATCTTGAGTCGAAACCCTAAGATCTATTGAAACCCTAATTTTTTGGGTTAAGGTCACTATCAGGGTAAGTCAGAAACTCATCAAGGGTCGAAACCCTAAGCTTCTGTCAAAACCGAGATAGTCAGAAACTCATCAAGAGTCGAAACCCTAAGTCTCTGTCAAAACCAAGTTCTGGGCTCCTTACCTGAAAAGATTTGAAACCTTTCCCTAGGCTAGATCTGAAACGTAGTGTCTTGAAAAATACAAGAATCCCCACAGATTTCAGATCTGAAGTTAGACCTGACACCTTGTGTAAAGAATCTGTAAAGAATCACGGATCTGTAAAATGGGCACCGACTCCAGTTCAGGAGACAACTCTCCTGACAAAACTCCTCCTGAGGGCAACACACGACCCACAACTTCCTCAGTCACCTCTGTTTTTGATCATAACCACCCACTCTTTCTCCAAACCTCTGATGTGAGTGGAGCATCATTAATATCCTTCCAATTATTAGGGTCTGAAAATTATACTATATGGAGCAAATCCATGAAAATAGCCTTACTTGGTAGAAACAAACTGGGTTTTGTAAATGGAAGATGTGTTAAGGACCAGTATGGAATGGAACTTTGGGACCAGTGGGACAGAGTCAATGCCAGTGTCCAAGCATGGCTGATGAACTCAGTGTCCAGCAGTCTACTGAGTGGGGTTCTGTATGCTGAATCTGCCTTAGAGGTATGGGAAGACTTGAGGGAAAGGTTCGATAAGATAGATGAGTCAAGAACCTATGATCTACATAGGGAAATTGCCACTCTAACACAAGGGAATAACAGTGTTTCAGAATATTTCACTAAGTTGAAAACCCTGTGGGTAGAATATCAGGCCTTAGTGCCACCTCCTAACTGTGCCTGCCCTATTTCTAAAGACTTCACAAATTACCTACAAAAGCAAAAACTGTACCAATTCCTAATGGGCCTAAATGAAAACTATATGCAGGCTAGATCTCAAATCTTACTCATGACACCACTCCCCACTGTTAATAAGGCCTACTCTATGATTGTTAGTGATGAAAATCAAAAGGGGATAAGTGTCAAGTCTGTAGGACTGCTTGGGGTTGGGCCCAGCAATATGGGACAGAATAATAGTTCAGGCATATATTCAAAGATAGGAACTACAGCTAAGGAAAAATTCAAAAGAAATACAAATCTTTTTTGTGATGTGTGCAAAATGAGGGGGCACACAAAGGAGGTCTGCTATAGGATAGTTGGTTACCCACCAGGCTTCAGGTCAAAAAGAAAGGAGCATGCAGTGAACAATGTCTGTACTGAAGATGCTGATCACAACAGACAGGGGGCTGCACCTGGATTGACTGGAAATAACTTGAAAGTTGGAGGAGCACCAGTGTTCTCACAGGACCAGTATGAACAGATACTCAGGCTACTAAATCAGAGCAAAGGACAAACTACTATGAACACTGACTATCAAGGTGACTCTTCATTAGCAAACACTGCAGGTATGACTAAACTCAAAGCCTTACATGCTCTTGATACAAACAAGAAATGGATAATAGATACAGGTGCCACAAACCATATGGTATCTGATTTAGGCATGCTAGATAAAATAACCAAACTTAGTGAGAATAATGCTAGCAATAAGAATGTTTTTCTTCCAAATGGTGAAACTGCCAAGGTCACTCACACTGGTACCAGTAACCTGTCTACCAGGAGTACCTTGAGCAATGTCTTGTATCTTCCTGTTTTCAAACACAACTTGCTATCTGTATCACAACTCACTAGAGAATCAAAATGTGCTGTTATCTTTTACCCTGACTTTTGCCTGTTTCAGGATCTCTACACTGGGAGGGTGAAGGAGATTGGTAAACTTCATGATGGACTCTATATACTAGCTTCAGGAACCATACAGGATCCAAAGAAGTCTGCACTAACTGTACAAACTAAAGAAAGTGTAGAAGCTGAGATAAATTTGTGGCATAGAAGGTTTGGCCACACCTCTAGTAAAGTACTTAGTCTATTGATTCCTGCTAGTGCTGATAATATAGCTAAAACAATAAAAACCTGTAATGTGTGTCCCTGTGCAAAGCAATATAGACAACCTTTTACCAATAGCAATACTTGTAGTAACTCTATATTTGATATGGTACATATGGATGTATGGGGTCCTTACAAGATAGAAACACATAATGGCAAGAAATATTTCTTAACTATAGTAGATGACTACTCCAGAATGACTGGTTTACTCATGAAATTAAAATCGTAAACTGTGTAGTTATTAGCGCTTTCTCGCCATGTGTCTACTCAATTTAACCAATCTATTAAGATAATTAGGAGATAATGGCACGAGTTTGTTAATGATATCTCAGAGCACCCTTTTCGTAAGCTAGGATAATCCATCAAAGATCTTGTGCCTATACACCCCAACAAAATGGTATAGCAGAAAGAAAACATAGACACATTCTAGAGGTAACTAGAGCAATAAGACTTCAAGCCAATATTCCTATCAAATTTTGGGGCCTATGTGTAGTAGCAGCAGTATACTTAATAAACAGAATGCCTTCTTCCATTACTGGAAAGACACCCTATGAAAGCATTTACAGACAAAAACCCTCCATAAGTCACATCAGAACCATAGGCTGCCTGAGCTTTGCTAAAGACCTTACTGTCACTGATAAGCTACAATCTAGAGTTAAATGTTGTGTTTTGATGGGCTTCTCAGAGACTCAAAAAGGGTACATTTTATATGACATAAATGCTAAAGTTTTTCTTGTTAGTAGGGAGGTTACATTCAGGGAAACTGAATATCCCTTTAAGAAAGATTTAGACACTGTACCAATCTTCAATAATCTGAAGGAGAATATCCACATGCCTCAACCAGATGGTATACCACAATCTGTCACTCAAAACTCTCTGATTGAATCTCAAAAGGAAACCACAAATACTACTCTCATTCCCACTACTGATAAAACTCCTGGCCATACTGGTAATAACAATAATAACTCTGAACTTTCTGAGAATCAACAGCACCCAGAAACTACAGTTAGTAGCAGAAAATCCAGTAGGCCCAGACAACCTCCTATATGGCTCAAAGATTTTGTCACCCCAAATGTCAACAATGTCCTCTATCCCATTCAGAATTATGTGCACTATGAACACCTAAGTAAGAGATATCAGGCTTTTCTGACCTCTCTTTCTGAAATAACAGAACCTCAAAACTACAGTGAGGCTTCAAAAGATCCTAGGTGGGTAGAAGCCATGAAAGCTGAAATTAAAGCCTTACAAGATAATCAAACTTGGGAAATTGTTCCCCTACCTACTGGAAAGTACTCAATAGGGTGTAAATGGATCTATAAAATTAAGTACAAAGAATCTGGTGAGATAGAAAGATTAAAAGCTAGGTTAGTTGCTAAAGGTTACAATCAACAAGAAGGAATAGACTATCAAGAAACCTTCTCTCCGGTAGTAAAAATGGTTACTGTAAGGGCTATACTAGCCACTGCAGCTTCAAAAAATTGGCATATTCATCAAATGGATGTGTATAATGCCTTTCTACATGGGGATCTCTATGATGAAATTTATATGGATCTCCCACAAGGATTCACTAGTCAAGGGGGGAAACATGTGTGTAGGCTACATAAATCCTTGTATGGACTCAAACAAGCACCCAGACAATGGAATTCAAAATTAACTGCAGCCTTGATACAAATGAGATTCAGGCAGTCTCACTATGATCATTCCTTATTTATAAAACAGACCAGTCAGAGCATTATTCTTATACTAGTCTATGTAGATGACATGTTAATTACTGGAAATAATGTGAATCTGATAACAGAGACAAAACAGTCCCTTCAAGATGTGTTCAAAATGAAAGACCTAGGAGAATTAAGATACTTCTTAGGAATTGAATTTACTAGATCTAATAAAGGGATCCTAATGCATCAAAGGAAATATGCATTGGAGCTGATTTCAGAGGCTGGACTAGCTGGGGCTAAACCTATTAACACACCTACTGATTGTAATGCCAAAATGACTACTAAAGAATATGATGAACTAGCAGCTAAACAGCAGAATAGTCAAGCAAAAAATAGTGTCACTACTGATAAGCTCTTAGAAAATGTTAGGACCTACCAAAGACTGATTGGTAAATTACTATATCTTACTATTACAAGACCAGACATAGCTTATAGTGTTCAAACTCTTAGCCAGTTTTTGCAACAACCTAAGCAGTCACATCTAAATGCTGCTCTTAGAATAGTAAGGTATCTAAAGAATCAGCCAGGACAAGGGGTACTTATGTCTAATAGTCAACAGATTACACTAACTGCTTACTGTGATGCAGACTGTGCTGCATGCCCACACACAAGAAAATCCATTACAGGTTATCTAGTGAAACTGGGTGATTCTCTCATTTCCTGGAAATCCAAGCGATCTACTATTTCTAAGCTCGCAGAGTCCGAATACGTAAGTCCGCCATTGCTTTGAGATAACTCAGGTAGTTGGATCATAGGGATATTGACATCACTGTTAGACAACCAGTCACAATCTTCACTGACAGCAAATCAGCCATACAAATAGCAGCAAACCCAGTCTTCCATGAAAGGACCAAACATGTAGAGATTGATCTACACTTTATAAGGGAAAAAATCCAGAAAGGAGTTGTAAGAACTGAGTATCTACCTACTGCAGAACAGCCAGCAGATTTGCTTACAAAAGGGCTAAATAGGCATCAGCATCTTCATCTTTGTTCCAAGCTAGGATTGCTGAACATTTTTCAACATCCACTGAGGAGCTGTTAAAATAAAGTGGTCATAGTATCGCCCATTAAGGAGCCCAATATAAACAAAATTTCAGACTTGTTATTAATTGTTGTAAATCAGCCCATAAGGGCCTTATTATGTCTGCAGCCCATAAGGGGTCTTTATACTTACTCTGTATATAAGGTCATATCTGATGACCTAGTTCAGTAGTGGTTGCTTCTGTAAAAAAAAGGTGTACGCAGCATCTGAAAAGAGAAAAAAAGGGTAGAAAACCCTATTCTTCATCTTCCCCTTCTCACTACTGTTCTTCATTGTTCTTGCTTGCATGTTCTGTCCATAGTCTGTGTAATATTCAGATTCAAACTCATGGGCCTTCATCGGACAGCCCGATAGACTGGTTAGTAACAAGATTCAACAAACACTATTCTGCAAATCTCTTCTTCATTTATTACCTATACATTAAAATAAAATATGATGATCAAAATTGGAATTGGTTGTTGAGTTCAAGTTATTGCTCCACTAAGTTGAAATCCAAATCTTTGTTTGCTTCGAAAAAATCATAACCTTTTCGGGACTTGAAACAGCTAATTATTTGGAGTTGTTGATTGAGTACACTTTTTGAATTTTAGATATAAACAAAAATGGTTCAAAATTTGAGTACCCCATGGTGGACCCTCTTCACTTTTAATTCATTTTGTCAATTCCATTTTTTTTTATAATTCAGATTTCGGGGTGGCCTTCGTACCCCCATATCGCTAGTACAGACACAAGTATTAGTACTAGGCTCCTGAATGTGATGAGATCGGCCCTTCAACACCCCACCACCAGGTAAATCACGGGATGTGCACCCGTAATCAGTGTCGGCTTGCGTCCAACAGATCAATGCTACAAGGTTGACCACCCACAAATCCCATCCACAAAGCTTGGCGGGAATTAAACCCACACTGTAACATGTCCGCGCGACTTTTAGCGCCCAGACTTAAGCATAAGTATATGCCCCGAAGGGCGATGTCCTAGTGAAAATCGAACCTGTGACTCTAGGGCCACAAGTTCAACCTTCGCCTAGCAAGCTAAACGATTAGGACGTCAATTCCATTTTGATTGTCTATAAGCTATTTAACAATAGGATATAGGTTGTATGTATTATACACACAGTGAAAAAAGTATTTATACAATTAATTTATTTATAAGATAATTATATTATAGATAATTTTTTATGATACAAAGCCGAATAAATAGCAACTAACATGATATAATAGGTTAAAATTATATATTTAGTTTAAATTAGATCATACATTTTAGAGATACTTATAACGTGGTTAGTCTTTTTATTTTATTTTTTATTTCTTATAATGAAATCTAAGAGAGTACCAAAGGAGATGTCCAATCATGGAGTTCAATCACTGTTTCGCAATAGTGGTTGTGTTTTTCTTGGAATATATGGTTTGTTTGTTCAAATTGAATTATCATGCATTATTTTTTCACTTTGTCCAGAAATATCTTTCTTTATCTACTAAAATTCTATCGCTGCAATACTAAGTGCTGTTTGTGAGAACAAAAGTATAGTAATAAGGAAATGAGAAATATAACAACAACAACAAATATGTTAGAAATTTGGAAATGAATAAAGAAATTGGTTTGCTGAGTCGATTGATTTTTCAATCTATCCTTCAGATAATATTGTCCCGTATATTCCTTTCGACGGTGTATTGACAACTTATGTTCCAAGATAAAACAACAATCAAACTAATGAGCAAAGCAGACTCAAGAGTCCGCTTTAGGAAGAAAGATGTTAGAGTGTTTGAAGATTGCTAGAGAGAAAGAATGTATTCTGAAAATGTGTAAGGACGTTTTTTGCAAATGAGCCCAAGGCTCCATTTTATAGTGTGGAGAAGATGATCTTCCACATAGCCTAGTAATGATCAATAAAGATCATGTAATAGCCTTGAATGTGGAGTTACAATTCAACCAAATAATGACTGAATTCATGAGTCAAATAATGGAGAATTAATGCTCCAAAGTCAGTCCAAAAATCAGTTTTCGTTCTTCTCCAACGGTCTGAAACGTCCACAGCGCCAAAACTTCAGAGTTTCCGGCGTCGCCGCGACATTTTTCAGACTCGTTTCATCTTTTACACATTGTACACGTCTTCTTTTCGTTTACCAACGTGAAACCATTGTCATTTGGCCAATAACAATCTATTATCTTACGTCTCAAACAATTCGTATACGTACCAATATCTCTTCCATTAAGGAAATTACGATCCTTGACACTTTATGTGCACGTGTGTGAAAACCATGTTTTCGACGTGCGGGACCCCAATTGTTCGAGTCATAATTAATAGGATTAACTTTATTTCACGTTTAGTAAATTTTCAACACTGTTTGGATTGACTTCTGGATACCCAGAAGTGTTTTTTGATACCCACTTTCATGAAAATGACAAAATTGACTTGTTTGGTGGCTTTTCAGAAGCGCTTCTATCATTTATTTCAATTTGAATTTTACCATTACCTTTATTACCCTCTTTAATTTTCATCAACAACTCTATACACCTTCATTACCCTCTTTAAATATCTAGAAATAATTACTAAAAAAATAATTTAAAATACAACTTTCATTAACCTCTTTAAATATCTAGAAATAATTACTAAAAAAATCAAATATACTACTCATGTTCTGTTTTAATTAAAAAAAATCAAATATACTACTAAAGTTGACATTTGTTCATGTGTAATTGCAGATTGAAACTTTAAACTCCTCAAACATCTTAACATTGTCTGATTATACGAGAATTATCCCTCTCCTTTTTTTATTGTCTTCTTTCAAATACTCAGAATATTACTACTATAATACATTATATTTTGAACAAACAAGAAATAAATATACCCAAGTTGAAGATGAAAGCACAATCATTCACAATGATGATTATCATACATCCATCTAACTTGGATCAATCACATGTTTTTAATGTAACTTCTTCATAAGAGATGGATCACGTTCGAGACTTAGTCCGCAATTAAATTATAGAGTACATGCAAAATTAGTATTGTAATAATATTTAAATACTATTTGCACTTTAAATTAGTATTGTAATAATATTTTACTAATATTTAAGTACTATATTGCACTTTAAATTCTATTATCTATTTGTAAATTTTATTTACATACTTTCATTTATTAGTATTTTTATTTATATGTATTGACTAAATGTCCATTTTGGTAATTCTACATTCAAAAGCAATTTTGATCAAAACTATCCAAACATTATTTATTGATAACAATCACTTTTACATTGTTGCATCCAAACATAAATCAATTCAGACAGAAACACTTCTGTCCACCGTCAATCCAAACAAACCCAATTCTCTCAAGTAGTTTTCATCATCAAAACAAGCTAAATGTAAAATAAGATTAAGGGTCTTATTTATAATATGCCTTACTACAAGCTTGGCTCAAAAGTGATCAAAGCCTTCAAGTTGTAAAAGTAGCAAAAATTGGCAAATTCATCCCGCCAACATAGTCTACGGTTCGCAGATCACATCGCGGGTCATGTATGCGAACCACAGATGAAACGTATGCCATGACATGCTCCATTCCCGAGCTCTTCTTCACTCAACACGATCATCCAAATTTCGTAGACTCTCTTATGTTGTTCCTCAAGAGTCTCGAGGGCCTCTTTATGCATTAATATGACTTGCCAAGCTTGGAGTTCCTTAGCTTAATTTTGAATGAATGATTTGGAGTGATTTGTGCATTCCGATATTGTATCATAAAATAGGAACTATAAAATGATTATATTGAAAATGCACGTACATTATGTGAAGACTTCCGTTGATGTTGCTCATTGCTAAGTGCTTTCTCCGGATCAGAAAGATTGTTCACTTAATTTTTTTAGTCAAAAAGAGTGTCCACTTATCAAATTAAGAAAAAAAAAATCTTTTCAATTTGCCCATATTAAGTACTATGTGATCGAATCCCAATAAATATTTAAATAGAGGCAATTTAATCAAATTACTTTTTTTTTTATCTAATAGTTGGTAAGAGGTGTGCAAACGCCTAAGTGAAAACTTTTTTATCCGAATGGAGTACTATTTTCTTTGCTCCAATTTATGTGAAGGTGATGATTAGGTATACAAAGATTTTAGAACTTATGGTTAAATATTTCATGATATTTTTATGGCATGAAATTATCTCATTAAGAAAAAATGAGAAATTTAAAATTGTTTCTGAATATAAAAATGTATAATATTTTTAAAAATCACTTAAAAACGACACTTAAATTAAGACAGATTAAGTAAAAAATGTATTCTTACTATTTCACGAATGCCCTTAATGTATTAGAAATAACTCAAAAAAAATTCCCTCTTTAATTTTCACAAATTGGCCAAATTTGCCTCCCCCCTCCTCTTCCTCCTCCTCCTCCTCCTTTGAGTGGGTGCAGATTGAATTGTTGGAATCACCTGGAAGATGCTATATACATTTGAGGAAGGTTTGAAGCGATTTGGACATATTTCAAGTTATAAAATGTCTTCGTGATATATGTATATCATGTATATTAGTGCATATTACATAGATTTTTGTGGACGCTGTTGCGACATGTGTATATCAAGTTGTATATCGAGTATATCACACACTAATTTTCTTGGATATTACATATGTAGATTATATACAAGAGATAAGTGGATATACAATATGATATAAACTTACATACATGAGAATATACACAGAAAACTATGCGAATATACAAACAGAGTCGTCTTCAACCTTGAATATACATTCAGCTCAAATCCGCCTTAATTCATCTCCAAATACCTCCAAAAAGGATAAATCAATCTCCTTAAGATGTTTTCAATAAAATCCAATATCACTCAATCAAGATTAAATTACAAATATTAATGATCTTTAATGATGTTTTCAAGTCCTTATCTTCAACATGATGATGGAGTACAAAACAAAATTGACACTATTACACAAAATGGGGATAAGGTGCCAAGTTTCCTTGTTTGTCCTATGTAGTCGGGCCAAAAGCTCATAAACATAGTAGACTCAAAATCCCATGACATTCTAACAAAGTCTTGGGCCATCAGGAGAGTCCAAGAAGATATTTGATTGGGTTGTGCCAGTGAGCTCTCAACACTTTAAACGAATACTAATCCATTATAGGAAACTTTTAAGCCCAGTAGCCATTCGGTCATCTAGTCTAGTAGATTTAACCCAACTATTAGCTTATTACCTGTTTAGACAATACATTATATATAGTCTATTTTGAAAAGGCATCAAGCAGATGCAAAAGTTACAAAAGAAGTTGAACAACTTATATAGAGCGATAAATAACATATACATTATCTAAACACTTCAATTTGAATTGGTCGCGTATGTTTATATATGATTATACAAAGCATATTCATTATATATACACCAGTATATGTAATGTTTATATATAACTATACAGAGTATATACATTCTTTATATATCGATGATACATTGGGTACATCAGTTGCAAACTAGATGCGTAGGCCGTATATATACATTAGGGAAAAGGGTCATATATATCATTGTACTTTATTTTACTAGCTAATTTTACCTCCGTTAGCGATAGTAAACAAAAATACCTCTGCTATTACCACAATTTACATCTATACCCCTATTTGGATGAAAATCTCCAAATCAAAATCAATTTTTAATTTCACTTAAAATTACCCATTGACCTGCCCCGCCCCACTAATTAAACACAACTCCCACCCCTCTACTTTTAACAATCTTCTTCTTCAACAACAACGAATTTCAGCTGTAAATTCACCCCAAAAAAACTCTGAATGCTTCACCAAATTATTCCAAATTTCAGATACACTCCAAGACGTTTTCGATTGTTTGCAATAATATTCACTCAAAACGAAGCTCGTTTATGACAATCCATTTTTTTAAGTTTCTCCATTTAGTTCTTCATAAATACTAAAATACGAAACAAACTAATTAAATTAATCTCCTTTTTGAATTGGTAAGGAGGAATATTATTATTGATTATACACATCAAAACACTAGAAACATCCAAATTAAGCTGAAATCTTTGGGAACTAATCTTTTTTCAGCTGAAATATTATTGATATGCACAGATATAACTCCTTTCTTTCCAGTATTTTGATTATGATTATTTTTTAGTATTCTATTTTACACGTCATACCAAAAATCAAGCTCTTTTTTTGGGAATCTATTCTACAAAATCACAGACGAGCAACGATAAAAATCACAAATTATTTTACGGAGAATAATAAGAAAAAGGGATAAGAGAAAATACATAAGATGAGTATATTTTACACGTGTGTATTTTGTCACTATCACTAACGGAAGATAAAATTAGCTAATAAAATAAAGTAGATGAGTATATTTAACCCTTTTTTCTATACATTATCTATACACCGGTGATATATTGAGCTACATCGACTGCAAACTAGATGCGTGAGCGGTATATGGGGTTGTTTCCCTTATATTAAAAAAAAAAAGAGAATCCAATTTCAAACCCAGTATGAAACACTCTTCAGTGCACCGGACTGCCATTTTTTATACTTTCTTATTTAAAAGTAATTTGATTTTAAATATTTTATTTCATCCTTAAAGTGTTTGATTTATAATCACACAAGTGTTTATGTCTTGTTTTAAATCATAGTTTAAAAATCTTCTTTTTTCTTAAATTTCGTGTTTAGTCAAACATTGTCATATAAATTAAAACGCTTGGAATATTTATTTTTTTGGTAAACGAATATCTCATTTAATGAGAATATCAAGCAGTGCAGAAGGACCAACAACGACGATGAAGTAGAAAGGGGGCAAACAAATTACATACCGGGCAATTTGAGTAAGTAAGAAAAAAAGAAAAAAGCATAAGATAAGAGAACGCTGAATTATTCGACCCCATCATAGTTTGTGTTCATATCACCTATCAATTTTCCATAGACAAAACGATATAATACAATCAAGGTGATGAGTAAAATCAAGGCCAGGGAAAATCCCAAATAATTTTTGATTAATATCTTTCTAATAATTAGTTTGCAAAGGCCCCAATTGATGGGGCAATGAGCTTCAACAATCTTTTTTTGAAAAGAAAAAACATTAATAAGGATGAAATCCACAACAAAAAGTCCAGTAACAATGCACTGGGATTCAATATTAGTATGTGGTAGTTGTCTCCTTATTTTCCCCTCTAATATATTAGCATCATTGCAATTCACCAGCCTGTCCCTTTTTTGTGTCTCATTTTTTTTAAAGTTTATATAGGTTCCTGATTTGCGTCAGATTAGTCCTAGAGATAGTAATACTGGTCCATCAACACTCTGCATATTGCCTGCGATTCTCCACAATGAAAACTAGCTAATAGGATTTCTATTTATAATAGTACGAAATTTTCTTTGACTAAAAAAGTGAATGACTTTTTCGTATATATAATTTTGACTATAAATTCTATTTAAATAAATAAGAAATACCAACAAATTTAATTTCGTACAACTTTCAATTAATCTGCCAACATCATCATGTAAATTGAAAGGTGGTAGAAATAACTGTGCTACTATGATTAGGAAGGCCTAACATATAACTAATGGAAACAACCAGTGGCCTAACTTTCAGTAGTATACAATCATTTTTCTTGAATAAGAAAGGTCACTAACAGCATAGTTAGGGTACTATCATTATTTTTCAGTGCCTTAACTAAATCAGCAAGAATCTAATTGGTAGCTATTAAATGGATATAAATTATAGGGAAATTTGGGTATTTTGTCCCTTAAATATTGGCAAGGTCTTATTTTGGTCCTTATAGTATATTTAGTTAACCTTCAATTACTTAATGATGTGCACTTTTATTCCTTCTTCCTATGAGTTTTCAGAAACCTCACGAATTATTGACCATCACATTATTTAATCACCTAAATTTTATGTTAAGTTGTAATGTTATGCAATTTTTTTTTTTTTTTTTTGACGAAGGAACCCGCAGCCGCTACTCTTTCGAGTGCGCACAGGGTAAACTCCGGGCTGACGCAATAGCCTGCAAACCACGTCAGCCGATTAACCACACTTGGCAAGCCATGTGTGACAGGCTCAACCAAGAAGGTTTATGCAGGGGATCGAACTCGTGACCTTGCGGTCCCGCGCTCTACTGCTACACCAACTTGGCTACCCTTGCGGGTCAAAAAAAAAAAAACTTTGAGGGTAAACTTTTTATACTAGCCATCCCCACCGCATCACTGCGGCTCCACACACAAGAAACCCCACCTCCATCCTGGCCCTACGGAGTGAGTGCAAGCTCCAGGCGCGAAATGGAGGATTTTTATGAGGCTTGGTTCTAGTCATGGGAATCGAACTCGAGACCCAAGGCAGCAATACCCTTAGTGTAATGACCACTTGGCCAAACACCTCGGATTAATAACACATAAATTAATTAATTGAAAGTTAAATGTGATTAATGATATAGCACAAGAGGCACGAAAAAACGCTAATTATCCCTAAATTATATACTCGTGTAATATATGATTTTATGTACAATCAATAGTTTACCTCAAAAAAGTACGCTGGAATTTATAAGTCGTTTTAAGGATACGCGGATCGATTCGCAAATAAGTGAAATAAATAATTAGCAATAAATAAGTAAATGAAAATAATAAGCAAAAGAAGTAGCTGAATTAGTGAAGTGTTGATTGAAACTTGTCAATGAACTTGGTCCGATCCTTAGCTAAATTGCTTCGGGCCCGAGTTAGTGTTGAGAGCTTTTACAGATTCAATTATAATAAAATTGTGCAAGTAAACAAAAGTGAGAATCAAATGTCCTTCTAACATGAAGGTTGTGTTCCTTTTATATCTAATAATACAAGACATGTATGCCCAAGAATCACTCCTTCATTAAATGCAATTAAATGATAAAAATAGTTAATTAATGAGCAAATAGTAATGGCAGGCGCCATATCCGGAACGGATAAGCACTGAGCTCCTTCGATCTTCCACCCAATGTCACCAGGTTCGGCCGCCATTTGTTATCACCCGGTTCGACCGTCAAACGGTCTTGCTATGACACTTGAACTTACCACCAATACAAGTTATCACTTTCTTCAATTTTCATTTTCAAACCATGCCACATGTCATGCCAGCTTTTCACTGTATACATAATATAATTTAACTTGTGATATTAGTTAATATTTCTGAATATTCCAATTCTACCAACCAACTGAAAAAGAGTCTTTTAGGTGAAAAAGAAATCGTTTTCCACACCAACAAATTTCCAGTTGGCATAAAAATATCGTGGAAGAAATGATTTTCCTTAACTAGTTAAAAAGTAAAGGACATAACCTCAGTAAAGTTATGACTACTAGAATTTTACAATCTCTGTTTTGGGTAGAACAACATATATGACACACTTAAACCAAACCTAGGATTTCACGGACACTCTTTGTCGAACTATTTCAAGTAATTATTCACGTTGCATATAGTATGTTGTTGCTAACGTAGGTAGGGTATGATAAACTGGGAAATAATTTAAGTCTGTAGTGAGGTTAATTAGGCACGTTTGATTAGTAGAGTGACATTATTTCTATCAAATATGCTTAATCTGATCATTGCACTAGATTTATGTGGTATTATAGTTCTAGTGAATACAATTTTTCTAATCGAAACTGTTAAAGATGAAAAATTGTTATAATTCTAGAATCAAGCTTGATCGATTTGCATGCAAGTATATGCTCAGCACTGTCAATGCAACAGTGAACCACAATGAAGAAGAAAGGAGAGGGAGACCTGCGGAAGCTTTTCTATTTTCTGATTAACCAAAATGTTTACAACCATCACCTATTTATACTAAGAGCATTTGCACCCATTAGCCTTATTACAAACATAGCCACTAGACAACAAGAACTAAAATCTAAGTAGTAAAACTACAAATAGAATAAGAGACAATATACAGTATACAATATCAAACATGTATATGCTGATATCTTCAACACGCCCCCTCAAACTAGGAGTTAAAAACAAGTTTTTAAATCCTATCTTGAACAATAGATAATCATGCCGACCTTGAGTGGGCCCCTTTGTGAGTGCATCTGCCGGCTGCTCCTCAGTAGGCACATAAACTGTATGGATTAGTCCTTGTTGTATCTTCTCCCTGATGAAGTGACAGTCGATATCAATATGCTTGGTCCTCTCATGGATTGGCTGCGATCTGTAGAGCAGACTTGCTGTCACTGTGCACTGGTAATGAGAGCTTAAGAGAAACAGACAGTTCAGTGAACAATCCCTTGAGCCATACCACTTCTGCAACTGCTGAGGCTAAACTTCTATACTCAGCCTCAGCTGAACTCCTCGAGACTGTGGGTTTCTTCTTGGATTTCCATGAAATAAGAGAAGATCCAAAGAACACCAAATAACCAGTAATAGACCTTCTTGTATTTAGACAAGAGGCCCAATCAGCATCGCAATAGGCAGTGAGACTGGTTGTGTCTCCTGCTGGCATAAAAATGCCCAGACCTGGGACTTGTTTAAGATATCTGACCACACGATGTGCTGCCATAAGATGAGAGGTCTTTGGATTCTGAAGGAACTGGCTTAAGCACTGGACAACAAAGGAGATATCAGGACTGGTATTTGTCAAGTACAAAAGCCTCCTAATCAGCCTCTGATAGCTTGCTGGATCTTCCAGCAATGGGTCTTTAATCCTTGATGCATCATCAGTAATATGTTGATCATAAACAACAGATGTCAGCTTGACATTAAGCTCCATATGGGACCTTGCTAGTTTCCCACCAGATAATCCAAGATCATATATTAGCTCTACTGTATACTTTCTCTGATGCATTACTATTCCACTAACATTTCTAGCAAACTCAAAGCCTAGGAAATATCGCAAATTTCCCAAGTCTTTGATCTTGAAATTCTGTTGAAGAGCACCTTTGGTCTCCTGAATAAGACCTTCATCATTCCCAGTAATAAGAAGATCATCCACATAGATGAGTACTACCACTATCATGTCCTCAACATTTTTGGTTAGAAGAGAATAGTCTAAGTGACTTTGAATAAATCCTGAATTCTCTAAGGCAGTGGTTAGTTTAATGTTCCATTGCCTAGAAGCTTGTTTTAATCCATACAATGACTTAATCAACCTACACACCTTCCCTTGCTTGTCATCAAAACCTTATGACATGTTCATATAAGCCACTTCATTAAGGTCACCTTGCAAAAATACATTGTAGACATCCATTTAATATACTTGCCAACCTTCGGAAGCAACAACTAGAATCACTACCCTCACTGTTACCATCTTTGCCACAGGTGAGAAAGTGTCTTGGTAATCAACTCCTTCTTTTTTATTGTACCCCTTGGCCACTAATCTTGCTTTGAACCTCTCTATTTTACCATTTGCCTTATACTTGATCTTATAGACCCACTTGCATCCAATAACCTTCCTGTGTTTGGAAAGGTCAGTAACTTCCCAGGTATTATTGCTTCCAATGTCTTTATTTCAGCCTTCATAACATCCACCCACCTGGTGTCCTGTACTACTGCAGAATATGAGGTTGACTCTTGCTCAACCTCTATTTTGGCAATATAACTCTTGTATCTTGCAGTCAAACCAGTGTAGTTCAGACTATTAGACATAGGATACAAGCAATCTTGCTTGTTCCCTACAACCCCTGTCTGCTGTATAAAATCTCTCATCCATGTAGGCTTCTTCCTGCTCCTATCTGATCTCGTCAATGGTGGCTCATGTTCAGGAGTGACATTATTTTCTGCTTCTGCCTGGATGGTGGAGTGAGTATCCTGAGATCCCTTCTTAACAGTTGTAACATCATCAGATGGCTCAGTCTGATCTGCATCTTCATCACTTCTGGGTAATTGCTGAAAGATATCTCCATCATCCTTCATATCAACTTGTTGTACTTCTGAATTCAATATGCTATCTTCTCCAGATGCCTTCTTCTGTTGAAAAGGAAATATGTATTTACAGAATGTAACATCTCTGCTCACAAAGAGAGTGTTATTAGATATATTCAATAGTCTATATCCTTTTTGCCTGGAGGAATATCCAAGCAATACTGCCTTTATGGCCCTGGTGTCAAATTTATCAGATTGCACCAGGTTTGTTGCATAGCAAAGACTCCCAATGACTCTCATGTGAGATAGAACTGGAGACTTCTTATATAGTCTTTCATATGGTGAGATGTTTCCTAACACCACTGAAGGTAACCTGTTCATAATGTACACAACAACCTCCACACAATCCCCCAGAACCTGGATGGTAAGTAACTCTGAAATTTGATAGCCCTTGCAAGTTCTAGGATATGTCTATGCCTTCTTTCAACTAATCCATTCTGCTGAGGACTATAAGGACAAGATCTCTGATGGACAATTCCCAACTTTACAAACAAATCTCTACATGTACTGTTAATGAATTCTGATTTATTATCAGATCTAATACACTTAACATGTGCTCCATATTGTGTCTTAATCATCAGTCTTTGAGCATAGTGGTGACATCTGATTTAATATGCAAAATAAATATCCATGTCCATCTAGTAAAATCATCAACTACAGTTAGAAAATACCTCATTCCAGTGTAGGTGGGTACCTTATATGGTCCCCAGACATCAAGATGTAACAAGTCAAATGAAAATGCAGTCTTACTATTGCTAGCTGGAAAGGGTAATCTTGTTTGTATTGCCATAGGGCATACATCACAATGTGGAATTGTAAAGCTAGATTTATTACTGAAGGCATTTATTTTTCTAAGGACGCTCATAGGTGCATGTCCTAGTCTTTTATGCCATAAAGCATCTTTTAAGTCTTCTGCACTGAACTTTCCTATGTGTGCTTGTGTTGTTATCAATCTATCCTGCTTCTCTGTAGACTTCAGCACATACAGACCATCCACCTCTTTACTAATCTCCTTCACCTTCCCAGTGAAGAGATCCTGTAGTACAAAGAAATCAGGAAAAAATCTTGCACTACAATTCAGTTCCTTAGTTAGCTTTGACACTGAAAGTAAGTTAAATTGAAAACTTGACACATAAAGCACATGGTTTATGAATTCACCTCCAGTCAACCTACACTTCCCAGTTTGTGAGATTGAGGCAATGCCTCTATTAGGCAACTACACATGTCCTGGATTTTCTTCCATCTGCACCTTAGCAGCAATGGCATGGTCTGTGCATGTTCCACTTTCCTGTGTCATTGCAGTCATCATCTTTTGCAATCTGTCTGGTGTGCGAGTCCTTATCATGTGTTGTAGCTGCTCCTGTTGGTATGTGGATAATTGATGATTGTTACTTTCGTTGTGCTTCTGATTGAACAACTCACCATATGCATATCCACCTTGAACATGCATTCCATATCCCTGCATTTTATGATGCATTACTCCATTCCCTTCCAGTTGTGAAACCATGAATGCATTAACCTTTTTCTTTCCCTTAGAATCTGAGGGATATCCTACAAGTCTGTAACATTTCTCCATAGTGTGTCCCTCCTTCTTGCAGTAGTCACAGTAGTATAATAGCTTATTATAGCCTTCTCTATTATGTCCCTTCATGCGACAGTGATCACAATAAGCATATGTATTATATTTCTTATTGTTGTTAAATGAAGCTTTACTTGTCAATGCCATACTCTCGACAGAATTCCCAGAGAAGAGATGTGCTTCTGACTCTCATCCCGTGCTATCATGTCATAGGCCTGATTCACACTAGGTGTAGGTGACATCAATAAGATGTGACTCCTAACTTGATTATATCCGTCATTTAGTCCCATAAGGAACTCCAATAGTCTCTGATTCCCCAGATGTGCTATGTACTCTCTCGGATTTGAGTATTCACAGGTAGGTGGTGGTATAATCGAGTCTATCTCGTCCTATAAGTCTTTCATTCTGGAATAATACTGCGCAACTGGTGATGCTCCATGATTCAACATCGATAACTCCTTCTTTAGTTTATATACTCTAGAGAGATTGATTTTATCAAACCTCTCCTTCAAATCCTTCCAAACAGCAGCTGCACTACACCGATATAGGATTTCACTGAGGAGATTTTTATCCACATTCCTCATAATCCATGACATGACCAAGACATTACATATATCCCATTGCCTTGTGTGTATAGGTCCATATGTATCACACTTCACAAAACCATATATAAAACCAATTTTGTTCCTCGTCAATAACGTCAATTGCATGGCTCTACTCCATAATGTGTAATTTTCCATTCCAATTAACTGAATGTCAACCTGTAATGCACTTGCTGTGTTAGATGCACTCAGAAAGAGAGGGTGATTATGATCGATTATCTCGAAATTAGAAGTCGAACTATCTTCTAACATCGTAGAAGATACTGTTGTTGTATTTTCCATAATTCTCCAATTAACACAACAAACAATGGAAATCACACACTAGATCGAATCGCAAATTTCAAAATAGACGTAGGTACCAGTAGATCGAAAAACCAGTAGATCAACAGTTCAATCACAACAAGTCGAGAGTGAAATTACTTAAGAAACAGACACAAATGCAGTATAAGTCGATCGAACAATTTCAGTCAAAAATTGTGAATCGCACCTTCGTGAATCAGATCGCACAATATCTGTTGTATCTTAACAGATCAATGATCGATACAACTCGTTGGCTTTGATACCATGTTATAATTCTAGAATCAAGCTTGATCGATTTGCATGCAAGTATATGCTCAGCACTGTCAATGCAACAGTGAACCAATCAGTGAAGAAGAAAGGAGAGGGATACTTGCGGAAGCTTTTCTATTTTCTGATTAACCAAAATGTTTACAACCAACACCCATTTATACTAGGAGCATTTGCACCCATTAACCTTATTACAATCATAGCCACTAGACAGCAAGAACTAAAATCTAAGTAGTAAAACTACAAATAGAATAAGAGACAATATACAGTATCACACATGTATACTGCTGATATTCTTCAACAAAAATCAATGAGAGCTCTATGATTGTTTTAATAAATTAAAATCAAGTAATTAATGATTAACACGTTTTCTTTTCTTATCCATCTCTTGATCCCCTATTTCATTAATCCTTGAACCGTAACTTGTACTAGTTAATAACTAAAAATGAAATATATGAAGTATGAAGATGATAAGGATTATCTTCTCATAATCAATGGTGAATGGAGCATGTAAACAACGTGGAGCCTTTTTTCCCTCCACGTGAGAAATTGTGCTCCAATAGTTGAATCGATCTTTATAAACGATGATTAATTTTTCCAAAAAAGGTGGAACTCCCATCCCAGGAACCTTCACATCCCGGTCCGGCAGGTCCGTGAAGGAGGTTAATCATGATAACTCAACTGATTTCAAAGGTTAAACCACTATCACGCTGCGCACAAGGGACCCTCCTTTATTTCAAGAAAAAACCCCACACTATCGCTGGCGGGATTCGATCTTGGTCATTTTCCAATTATCCCCCTTGAGAATCAGTTGAGCTGCCCATGCGGACTATAAACGAGGATTAATGTCTTAACTAAAATCAAATGATGGTGAAAAGGCAATTAGTTAGGTATGAAAACGGTTTAAAGCAGCTCTCAACTCAACACTTTGGATAAGACGTATTTGGTATAAGTAATTAGCATAAAACTGAGTTTGGCCATTTGCCATAATAAGTTTCTTCTAGTTAATTGAAAGCTGGGAAAATTAGGGAAATGAAACCATCAACATTTTAGTTTCCACATGGACTGAGGTAAGCAAAGCAATAAATAAATTGTGGTGTGTGTGTTGGGGGGAGGCCCACATAATTGAAATTTTGTTAAAAGTTATTCTAATGTAAATAATTTCTTAATAATATTAACAAATGAGAAAAAGAAAATTATAAGATTATGATAAGCAGACTGAATTATAATTATAATTTCTCTATTTTCACCAAATTATTAGAAAGTTCTATGAGGGGAGTAGGGAGAATTAACACATGTGTGTGGTTGAATTATTGGAACTACTGTAGGTTCTCTCCTCAGTTAAAATAAAATTAACTTGTAAATATACAGTGAAATTTAACTTATTATAACATAATATAATCGTATACTAGTGAAATTTTCCATGTATTGAGTGTATTGTTTAATTTTCACTTTGCCTTTTCCCTTTCCTTTCTTAGGGCCCGTTTTGTACACCGTATAAAATACTTTCTACCAATATTTTTTGTTTGATGATTCAAACTCGAAATCTCTTGTTAAGAATGAAGAGATTATTTCATTCCACGATTTAATAGTTACTAAATGAGAGACTCCAACGGCAGGAATAATTTTTTTTGTCATTTACATTTTTTTTAATTTTTATGACCTTTATAAAAGAGATCTTTATTTTTTTCAGATAAGAGATATAAAAAAGTCAATTCTTCAATTCAAATGGTAAGAGATCAAGATATTTCGTTTTCTCGACTCTAACTTGAGGTATATCCAAATTATGATTCTTAATATTTTAACTTCTGTTATTATGTTGCCTTGCTTATTCCCATTTTTTAGCATAATGTGTAATTGGTTAAATCTTGTAGTAACAGAAGTAAAAGGGAAATAGCTAATAAGTACTTAGATTTAATTATTGTGGAGTGACCAATGATATAAACCACCTATTCCTGGCATTTCTGAGTGTGTATGTGAAATACTTTTTTTTTTTTGCTATAATAGTTATGCAAATACAATAGATCAATCATATACATGTTAGTACTTTGTATTCAAAAGAATATATCTTTAAACATAAACTGAAAAATAATTCAGAAAACAAAATCTGAAAAAATGTCAAAACAAGTAAAAATGTAAGAACTAAATCGAGTCCACTGCACAGTGTGTCCTTAAGGAAATTATTCCTCTCAATGTACCCGAGGTTATGCAATATATCCTCCCAGGATAGAACGATTTACTCACCGATAATTAACTCAGGTCTGGATAATTAATTAATAAGTAAATTTGATCTAAAAAGATTAATCAATCAATTATTTGACCAAATCCAAAGCTGAAGCCGAGCGATGACGACGACGTGAGGTGTGACTTCTTCTCAACCCTCTAACAACAAAAATAAATATTTTTTTATTTAAGCACAAGAAAGTTTCTTTACCCAACCAATGCGAGAGAAATGCTTCTTCCAAAAAACAACAAGGAACCATTCAAAAGTTCATTTTCCTCTATTTCTCATTCATCTAACACTTAAGCCCAACAATCCTCCACATGGATGAGGAATGCCTATAAGATACAAGAATGCACAAACAAATGTGTGATTTACAAGTAAGGATTAATTGCATCTGGATAAATAGATTTTCCTTTGAACTTTTGTAGCGAGCTTATATCAGATATACTCGGTCAATCGATAGATTTGATATCTTTGAACCGTTGAGCTTTGTCGTATACTTAGACAACATAAGTCACACAATTAACCTTTAACTTTTTATGGTTCTCACGGTTGTGTTCGTTTCAGCCATGAACACCGCCTGATTTCATGAGTGTATAGATAATAGGCTTTTACTATCATTCTCTTTGAAGCGGCTTTCACTTCACACTCACATATGTGATTTTTAAATGTGTAATCATATAGATACACTATCTGGTCATATCCTGCCAAACTTAGAAATTATTAAAAAAAATAACTTTCAACATTGTCAAATAAATTAACTCATTAAAAAACCCTAATGTTTTATCCTTATTCCTGAGTATTGTCTTCATCACGAGAATGTGTTAAGTTATTTGACAATGTTGAACTGTCATTCATAACTTTATTTGATCTCTTTGAACCTAACTCTTGGGATCTCTAGTCTACTAGGTAGAGTTACCTCCATGATGACTTGTCTTAAGCCTTAAATCCACTCCCCTCGATGATCTTTCAACTGTCTCACTAGTTAGACCTTTTGTAAGTGGATCTGATATGTTATCTCTTGACTTTATGTAGTCAATAGTAATAACTCTACTAGAGAGTAGTTCCCACCATCCCTCCAACCTCACCCCACCACCACGCACCCTCACCACCATCCCCCACCCTAGTTACCCACCTACCTACCTACCCATCCCCACCCCCACCACACTTTACTACCCCCGTCCTACCACCACTAACCACATTTGCCATCACAATCACCATCTCACAGTCGCCAACTACCAGCCACAAGCATTAACCATCTCTGCCATCACAATCACCACTAGCAACCACCACCGCTGACAATCGCTATTGTCAGCCGCTACCATACATATCACCTCCATCATTATAATTATATCAACACAGTCACTGCCGTCGTTGCTACCACCGCTGCATCGTTGTTGTCACTAACAAACATTATCACCACTGCAACTAATTCTTACCACCAACCACCTCTATCATCATAACTAGCATTGCTGCCAACTACCACCACACCATCATCAACCACCACATAGTTTTTAGCCTAACACTGTCAATTACTAACATCAACCAACTCCACCATCACAACCATGGCCACTACCAATCGCTACCATCGCGTCAGTCACTACATCACCAACCACCTCAACCATCACACCTATTATCATCACCACCACTACAAAACATGTTCACCATCATTAGTCAATATAAATACTTTATTTTTTTATAATTATTTTATTTTATTAGATTTATATTTATTTTTTAATATTAAGTTATTTTTTGTTTGAATTGTATATTTATTATGTTTAAATAAATATAATCATCTTAATAATTCAATGTTAAAATATAGACATCATCTTAATAATTAAGATGTACATTCGTACAAACGACGCCAAAGTGAGGATAGGTATCAGAAACACGTGAGTGGAAAACACTGACGATACCTCCCATAAAAAACCTCATTCGAATTCACTTCTTTTCAGTTCCCAATGCTCTATCTCTCTCTGTATACAGTAAAATAGTGGTGGTGGTCAGTGTACGCCAGTAGGCATCCAACAATCTACACTGTCACTCTCCAACCAGATCACACTGCCGCTCTTCTTGTTCCCCGCTAGCTCTATACATTTCCACATTTTATTTATTCATTCATTAATAATAATGATGTGATTAGTAATACATTAGCATTTGTCGAAACAGATCTCGCACAGGCTACTTACAATAATATAATGAATGAAGCTAGAGCCTTTCAAGCTGCCACTAATAATTCGCCCATTAATTTGGCTGAGATCTGGCCCTTTCCCATCAATGCCAATGCAACGCCGTATGGTTTCAGTAATAATGTCAATGAAGAAGATCACCATATTACGATGAATGATCCAATGGTTGTCGACCACACAACAAATCAGGGAGGCAGAAGGAAGCGACGCCAGGATGATGAATCTGCTATAGGAGTTTCAACTAGTGGCAATAATGGCTTGGTATTATTATCCAAATTATTACCTTACCTTTTTATTACATAGTCTAGTAACTTACAGTAGTTGTATAATTCATTGTGACAGTTGCTTGATTTCTTCACCCTACTTTTAGGTCAGCTAATTTGAATAAACAAAAGTTAATGGTCACATCCCAACTATTTTTTTTTTTGCCAGTTTCACAACTCAACTATCAATTATTTCATTTTTCTACCTAAACTATTACTATCTATTTATTAAAACACACCTCGAACCTAATGAGGCCAACTATCATTTGTTTTTTTTTACCTGTTAAGCAGTGGGCCTATCGTGAGGCCCAGTCCGTGTATAATGCTCGGATACCATAAAAGAATTAATTCATTGATTATTCTTATTGATGAAAAACATATATATACAAGTTACAATAGAAAAATCATTTTCCTATTCTACATCTAAATCTCTATTCTATAAGAAGACTAACTATACAATTATGATAATATTACAATCCTAATTAAGGGTATAAGACTAATATACAAATTACCATAAATTAATATACAAGGAGCATTATACACGGACTGGACAAGGATTGGGCCTCACGATAGGCCCAATGCTTAACACTACCTAAATTATCACCATCTATTCAACTAGATGTGTTTTAATACATAGATGGAACAAAATATCTCTCATCTTCCCCTCGAATAGATTCTTTTTTCATAACTCGCAAAAAAATAATAGTTCAGGTGTACCATTATTTCTAATTTGATTGAACAATAAGTTTTGTAATATTGGAATGAAATGGACCGGAAAGAAATGTAAAGTCAATCCTAACTAATTTGGGATTGAGGTAGTTGATTGATTTATAGATAGTTCTGGTATGGTACTTTTACTACATTTATTGTTGATGTTTCCTGTTACTTGGTGCAATGTTTCGGTTTGTATTAGTTTAGAGTGGACTTTGTTTAATTTGCAATTGATTTATGTTGATCATTCTATTCGAGTCTTCTTTGTATTGAGATCATCAGATTTTGGATAAAAATTCTATGGTGATGTTGATATCAGAATCTTGTCGTCTTTGTTATTCTTATGTCTGTTAGTATTTTCTGGTGACCCGAGCAGAGTGAATCTGATAGTAAGCGGCTGAAGGCCACGGGATCAAATGAGAATCGGGAATCAGGAGGTGATGGGGAAGGGAATTCGGGAAAATCTGCAGACCAACCTGCAAGGCCAGCTGAACCATCTAAGGATTACATTCATGTGCGGGCAAGGAGAGGTCAAGCTACCGATAGTCACAGCCTAGCAGAAAGAGTAATTCTTTTCTTTTTTGTTGAAACTGGTAACTGTATTCTATATCATATGAGCAAAACAGTATATAGGTTGTACTGAAACCATATTTACATAGCAGAAGGAGTAATTCTTCCAAACACTTTTCATCTGCTCATTACGAAAATAAGTTTCGCAAATGCACTATGGGATGCTGTGGAAAGTCAATATTTGGTAACAATGAATTGCTGATTTGACCATTTGGTTTGCAGGCCAGGAGAGAAAAGATCAGTGAGAGGATGAGAATCCTACAAGACTTGGTCCCTGGTTGTAACAAGGTATACTATTTTTCCTTTATCTTTCTACTGTTGAAAAATCTGAAGCAATCTCATTCTGATAAGCTTCTTTTCCATTTGCTCTTTTGTTTGTTGTTAGATGAATCTGAAAATATAAACTAATACAAAATATCTAATTTCTAATACCCGCACGGATGATACACCTGGTGTTTTTGGAGTTGCACTACAGAGTTGTCCCTATTTTTTGGTTGAGATGATAGGGTTGAGTTTCACTGGCAAAGCCTGCTCTCCTAGTCCTCCTTTTCAAACAAGGCTCACAAATATTTCATTCGAATTTTGCAGTAAAATTCAATGTTGGGCTCATCAGTTGACATCTCAATGACATCAACTTCGATAAATAAGATACTCGTAGTAGTTAGCAAATTTCGTAGAGAGTTCCGATGCAAGCAAAGCTTGGAACTTGTCTTTCTTGCTTGTCATTATAATCAACTCTTTAATTTGTTGAAATATTCAGCTAAGCGGATGCAAAAGGCTATGTTCGTTAACTACTTGTTTAAGCAACAGTATGTAGGTTTCATCCTATTGTTCCATGCCAAAAGTCTTTACATGCTCTCCTACTTGACCTCAGAACTATATCAGCCTTCTTACCAGCAGAATGTGCTCTCCTGCATTTGTTGGTGTTCAAAGAACCCTCTAACTCTACATGCATTGTTCCATTTGTCAGGAACATAAAGTGTAATGAACCTAATGTCTCTAAATTACCTGCATTCCAGCTACATATTCGTGCGGGGATGGTGCTGATTTTAACATCTAATTTCTTCAGGAACATATAGCGGAATGAACCTGTCTCTAAAGATACGTGCATTCTAGCCCCATCGCTGGTGCTAGGATGGTGGAGATTTTAGACCCCATATCTCTCTTCACATAAATTATCATAATGTGAAATTCGATTCCGTTATATGTAACATTTACTTCTGAATGCAATGGGAAAAGTCAGTTTCGTTTGGTTACAGGTTATAGGAAAAGCTCTCGTCCTTGATGAGATAATCAATTATGTCCAATCATTGCAACGCCAGGTTGGGGTATGTTCTCCACCTATCTTGTTGTACTGTTCTAGCTGAGACTTCTATACTAACACTTTTTTTCTTGAACCCTCAGTTCCTATCAATGAAGCTTGAAGCAGTTAATACACGAGCCCCAAGTATCGAAGCAATTCCTACTAAAGACTTAAGTATTGTATGGGAAAATCTTTTCAGCTGAATTCATTTCTTTGTTGTGCATGTTTGCATTTGTGACAACCTTAGACATGCCGTTTATGGAAACTGCACACAAAATCTTGTTTGTCAAGCACCGTTAATTCCACTAGAACCTCACCCACCTTCTAACTTACTGATATATAAGGGTGAACTGTATGCCGGGCTTCTTTAATTTTTGACCCGTCGGTCAAACTTAATTACGGGCTCTAGCCAAAATGTACAAATTTATAACAAAGTGCTTTGGTTTTTTCAGTTCGGGCAGCAAGCATTCGAGACAAACGCTATGGCATTTGGTTCACAAGGTACAAGGGAATATACCGGGGGAACATCACCAGATTGGTTGCATATGCAGATTGGTGGTGGATTTGAAAGAACAACATAAAGTAAATAATCGGCATCAAATCAAAGGCTAATAAATTCTTAGGAGGCTAATGCTTCCTCCAGGGACTGCCAAAATATATAACAGTTCCTTGATTTAAAGATAGCTTGTTTCTGATCAGGCAGAGTTGTTGTAAGTCTTTAGTACACCAAGAACCAAATCACCATCTCCTCCTTGTGCAATTGAAAACAAAAACTATCTTCCTATAGTGTAACAGACGGAACATTTTCTTTCATGGCAACTGAGCAAAGTTGCTAAATGAATTGTACATTGGCGAGAATGCCTATTCGACATGGTTAGTAAGGTATATCAAGAACCTGTATTCTGGTTACTAAAGTATATCAAGAAGCTGTAATCTGTGCCTGCTGTTCTAAAAAGCATTGATATATTCTGCTTTTCTTTGCCAAAACTATCACAACTAGAAAATATGAACCTTGTGCAATGCAATAAACATTTATTAGTGCTGCGACCATATCGGAATATATAGCTCAGATGCTAATAATTGGTGTTCCGAGGCTCTTAACTCTTCATTATAGAAGATTTCCCAAGCACGGGAAGAAGGCCATTGACGTCAAAAAGTAACTTATAGAAGTAAATAAAAATAAAACAAAAGAAGCAACAGGTAGTAGAGGGCACTCTTTTCTACAGGGAGCTCCAAGTTAAGGCTGCGTTCAGGTCAACTCAGTTCTTTTGTTTATTTTTCAGCCGTGGCATTCAAGTCAATTTGTGTGCACCTCAACTAAGTAATTCCTATCTTCAACCAACATAAATACCGTAAAACCCTATTCTATTAAGGTTGAGATAAAAAAAATATCACCTAACATTTTTTTTTAGCTTTAGGGGGTTTTATATCCCGATTTCCTGTGTTGACAAGGTTTTAACTCAAGTTGCTAAATCAGTGTTGAAACTGTAGCCTTTCCTTCTTGAAGAGAAACATTGATATAACCAGTAAATAGAGATGCTGTTTGACCATTTTAGCTAAGTAAGCATGTAATTTGCATAGCAAGTAAACTAAATCGCCTCATTTCTAGATAATGATATACAGGTCGAGAGGAAGCAAAGGCACAGCTTCATCATCTGTCATTTCGCGGTCATTTGAAAATATGTGCTAACCCCAAACTGAAGCTACTCCCTATAAAATCCGCCAAAATCTTCAAACATGTAAACTTTACATTACCAAATTAAGTCACTATTACTTACAGAACACTTGAAATGCTAATGACAACTTTTGTTTATTTAAGGAATTAATGATATACCGTTAATGGTTAACCAGATGAAAGGTATGTGACCAGGCTCAATCATCCAACGGGCTGTGTTCTGCCATATGAACTTCCACCACTGTTAAAATCTGAACCAGTAGACTGAAAGTAGGAAACAGCTGACCAGAGCACACGTAATAACAGAATTGCTACAAAGACAGCACCACCAAGTGTGCAGACCACCTAGAAGGACAAAACCATCATCAACTGACAGTAGCAGAGTTCAACTAAGGACCAATATTTCATACGCACAAGAGTGGAAGTTGATCTCTTTAACCATCAATCATGCTCCAAATTAGAATAGGAGACGTAAAATTGCTTTTTACAAAAACTATCAGAACCTGTGATGTGTAATCTTCTAAAGTGGTTGAAGAGTTGGGCCATCAGTTATCAGAAACAATGAAATAAGTGTTTTTTTCAGAAGCTATCAACATCACATAGAACTATAACATGGTTGCATCCAGAGATACCCTTGATTAATCTACTAGTAACTATCTAGATGTAGATAAATACTTATCGCCTAATGCTTAGTGCAAACATTTTAATTTTTTTTTTTATCTTCCCATCTATTTCTTGCTCCCTCTTAGTACCCAAAGCAACACCAAAAATGCTTTTTCATGTTTAAAAAAAAGGATACAGCAGAGTACAAAGTAATGGCTGATTTTACACGGGCACACACTCGAAACAACAGACTAATTATCACAGAAGATCACAAATACTCCCTCTGTCCAAAATGTTCGTCGTTTCTGAGGGTTAAACTAAGTTATCTTGCACTAACATTTTTTATTCTTTCTCGCTGATTTCATATGAGACGTTTGTAATTTATACTCCATCCATTCTATCTTATATGAGGGTACTTGACTAGAAAGGTGTTTAAGAAGTGAATTTTATTCCTTCCATCTGCCAAATCCTTGGTGGCAAGAGTTATTCGTACATATGCTGGTGGAGGTGATAGGTACTCGGTGGAATAATCGAAATATGTGCAAGCTGATTCAAACACAACGTTACAGAAAAGAGAAGATGTTAATTTTGACTTAGATGTTGTATACGTTATGGAGAAGAAAATAATAATGCAGTAGATGAAAGTTTAATCGAGAAAATATCACATTAAAGTAAAAAAAAAGTCTGCATAGCTTAACAAATTTGAATTCATGAAAAGTCACAAAGATTTGTATATAAATGGCATGGCATCGACTATTTGGGAAGTCGCAGATTGAAAATATTATCATACAAGTCGCGATGGAAGAGTCTCTTCACACAATTCTTGAACATCGATATTAAGTTCAAAAAATAAATCCAATCTAGTCGTGAAGTTGGTCTACTATCGATAAATGAATAGTGACAAACAAGTAGGGCAGCAAAGGGTAGCATAGCTTGTGTATACATTGACTAATTATATCTAGCACACATTCAAGATGAAGGACTTTCAATGACTCTGGGGGACACAAAACAAAAGAACTAGATTTACACTTTTATTTTGTAAGTATTATGTTTGATAAATTATAATAACCTCTTCTATATTCCATTCTTAGAATTGCATATCTGTTTCCTTTAATTAGTGGATTAAAGGCAGCTTGCATCCACAAAAAGGCAGAAAAACGGATTTGGTTAAACGGACCCATAAAAAAAGCAACAAGCCGTTACAAAGAGTGTGTATGTGTGTGTGTCTAAGGCCCATTCAGGTAAAACATTCAGAAAATGACATGGCGGAAGAATACCTCAAGAAATGCCTTCAAGATGGAAAGTGAAGCCAAAATTAGAACGCCATCAACTGCAAATGAGACCTGCATTCCACCAACAATGAGAAGAGATGGAAGAGAGGATTCTGAACATAACTTAAGTAATGATCAACTAGAAGTTCAAAACTAAGCAAAACAATGAAAACACTGATAGCCCAAAAGAAGAAGCATATTGCTAGCACATTAGGAGATGTACTAATTACTACCATACCATGCAATGGGACAAATCATAGCGATTTGGTTAAAACATTATTTTCCCTTTTAAACAGGTGGCCGAAGAATGCATCCTAGTTGGAAAACCAGATTGTTGTTCATGCAAGCTTCAGGTGGGAAATCATAAAAAAATTATGTTGATGCGGCCAAAAAACCTTTTAACTAATTTACACATGATGCAATATCCTGATTACTGGTGTTAAAAGAATTTGATACACCCATCTTTAATATAAAAAAACAAAAGCCAATTCCTTTTGGATAAAGGGTGTGTTCAGTATGACAGAAGTCATTTTCAGGAAAATGTTTTCCGAAAATGACTTATTTTCTGGAAAATATTTTTCTAGATAATGTTATCCTATGTTTGGTTGAAGAGTGAGAAATATTTTAAGGAAATTTATTTTATTAAAGATTTATAATAATATTAGCAATCTGGATAGTGTTTTGGTGAAGATTTTGAGTAATGAAGAATGCTAATAATGTCCAAGTGGTGGCTAAAGTAGTAATATGGAGTTAAGAGTTAAGATACTTGTGAATAAAAACGACTTCCGCCCAGGAATGAGGGAAGTCATTTTTTCCCTTTTGGTGAAAAATGTTTTCTCTGGAGAATATTTCTGGCAACAAACACCTGAATGACTTATTCTCTGAATACATTTTCAGAAAAAATATTTTCCTACCCAAAATCCACAAAGAAACATGTTAGAGTTGTGGTTTTTCTTCAGTCCTCATTCAAGAGCTGATAGTGAATGCCTCAATATACGCTGCTTTCCCCAAAGGAACAAGACCACAGTAGTGCACCATAATATGAAATTAACAGTCATCTCAACCGTCCATAATGTCAGAGGAGACCTTACTACCTATTATACTGCGGGATCCCAACGGAGATTAATTTCATGAATGGTTACTCAACTTTCACTTCTAATTGCACCGAATTCACTAAACTATTTTTTGTCATAAAATATTCATTTAACTTTTCTAAGAATCACGAAAGTTACTAAACTATTTTTGGTAACAAAAAAGTCACTCAACTTTGCCTAAATATTACAGAAAATCACTAGGAGGAAACTTTTTCTGTGATATTTAACCAAAGTGACTTTTTAGTTAAGAGAAATGGTTTAATGACTAACTTAACACTTAGAATATTTTTTAAAAAAACACTTAGAGTGGAGCAGAGTATCAGTCTCTCGGTAGTGCAATATTGAATTCAAGAAGAGTGAAATCTAGAGATGGAGCTTGAAAGATGTTAAGGTGTAAGACTGCACACACTGAAATTGACGCTGTTTCCAATTCAGTTAGTGCAAATTTGACTTGGCATAAGTCTCATCATTGTTGTAATCTATGTTGCTCGGACTCTTCAAAAATGTCATTGGGTGTGTGTCGGATCCTCCAAAAGTAGTGCATTTTTGGAGTATCCGACACGGGTGCGGCTGCATTTTTGGAGAGTCCGAGTAACATACGTTGTAATCATATGAAACTTTGAAGGGCAATGACACTGTCCACAAGTATGAAAATGAATTGAAACTTGACACCGGGAAAGGTGATGTTGAAACTGAGTCCATAGGAACTGACCTGAAATTTGGAGTAGGGCGATAGGGTCCAATATGATATAGTGGCAAACGCATGTCAACTCATGTTAGGTTATTTATTTTAAGACATATGAGGAGATATAAATTGTGACTACCTTACTAAACTTCTCTGCGCATGCCACCGGCAAGCTGCACAAAGCGAGCAATCTCGGTCAAAAAATTGTCTAGACTACTTGAAGTAGTTTTTAAGGTCAATAACGAGCGAGTAAAAATCTATGGACGATGCAGAATAGCAGTACTAAAATTGGGCGTTATTAGTTGGATGTAGTCAGTGCATGAAATGACTATGTTCTGCAGGCTAAATTTTGAGAGTGAGAAGCACCTCCATGCTTTACAACACTCGAGGCATCCTTTTTTAAATCTCGTGTGTTAATTTGTGAGCTTGGCTAGGGTTCAAACTTGGGAGAAGGATCAATTGGCTTAGAACTATAGTTGAGGAGCAACATTATATCGTGTGAAATGGAAGTATGATGCCTGGGAAATGTTCTGTGACGCACGGCTATTGAAGAAGTCCCACATTGGTGAATTATGGGATGGGTGTTCTCCTTATATAGCTTGGCAATCCTCACCTCTTGAGCTAGCTTTTGGGGTTGAGTTAGGCTCAAGATCCATTTCTTTACATGGGAATTATTGACAATCGCACTAGAAGCAAGTCAAGGACTTAAGAATGACCCCTCCTACAGTGATGCATACATTCGTTATGTTGACACAAGCACAACGCAGGTGCATAAACTTAAGAACTGGAATGTCCCTACTCTAGCAATGCTCGGTATCAAGTAAGAGGCGACCAATCGCCTTAGCTATTTACAGATGCACATACACAATTTATGAGTTGCTCGCCAAGAGTATTCTACATAGTCATGGTGAAAGCCTCAAGCACAAAATTAGCGGCCTGATGTGATGCAAAACCACCACGGACTTCAAGCTCTACATGAGGGTTGTCATTGTCATAGTCCAAGAGGGATGCAATTGTTTTTTTTTGGTGTAACGGTAAATATGTATTTCAGGAAAACTGTACCAATACAGTGGGTATACCCATGGTCAAAATAGAATGACGCAGAAAATCCCATGTTGATCCCACAAGTCAGGTAGTTATGAGATATAGGGGCGCCAAAACATAGTCTCAAGCTGGTCCCACAAGCGGGCAGTCAAGAGAAACAAAGCCTAGCAAGTGGCAATTCTCCTATGCGTAATACACGGGGTTGCAGCCGCAGACCTCGTTAAAACCTTGCCATGGTAAACCCATTGGGGAAAACCCGTATCAAGGAATAAGAGAGTCTGAGCGTTAATGTTGTCGAATGGTATAATTGCCACAAGCTAAGGACTCATAACGAGAAAGCACATGAGGAGAAAACATAAACAAGACTATAAACATTGGTCTTGATTCTGTATATAAGAGCCTCCTTATCAATTCTTGCATCATCAAAGATTACCTTATTGCGTTCAGCCCATATGTGATAAATGGTGCTAGCCAATGCTATGCGTTTTGCCTTGGCCTGCCATCCTGAGCCACGGGCTTCCTTCCTGATAAACTTGAGTGCGTTGTCGATCGTGGACATGGCCATCGTGATGCCAAGCCAACGCTTAACCTGCAACCAAATATATGAACTAGTGGTGCAACTAAAGAAAAAGTGAGCGTTAGTTTCATCTACACAACCGCATAATGCGCACGATCTGTCGATGTCCATATAGTGCACCTTGTCCTTCGTACGGAGCTTTGTCTCAACCAAAGAGTGAAAGCATGTTTAGGCTAAATACACGCGTTCCAAACTTCTCGTGCCCAGGGCACTTTAGAACTCTGAGGCCTAAAGAAATCATATGCGGCCCGTGTGCCGGAGACACTTGACGTGTCACTATGCCAGCCCGCAATAATGACTTCTGCCAGTGTATGAGACCCTACACAAAGGCTGATTTGATCTTTAATGTCCAACAGTCTCTTTACTAAGGGAGAATCGCCCCTCCTTGCGGCCCAGGACCATATATCTCTATTGCTCAGATATATGTGGTTGATCCAACGAACCCAAAGGGTATCCTTCTTCCGGTGGATATCCCAAAGGCATTTAGATAGCAAAGAGGAGTTCCCGGCCCTAATATCTCTAAAGTCAAGGCCTCCCTCAGTCTTTGGGAGACAACAATCACTCCATGTGACGAGAGGATGTCTAGAGTGCCACAAGAAATTTCTGCAAATGCGAATAATCTTTTCACACACTGGTGCCGGGATGGGGAGGATAGAAAGCCAAAAGCATTCAACACCTTGAAGCATTGACCTTGAAGCATTGACTTTATAAGCTCTGCTCTGCCTGCATGGGTTGCACTGGTCCATGCATTTATATAGGAGGCGATCTTGCTAACGAAAGGTTCATAGTGGATAACTTTGAGCTTTTCCGCTGCCAAAGGGATACCAAGGTAGCGGAAGGGCATGGAGCAAATTGAGAAACTGGTGATCTCCTTAATCACCTCCATATCTTCCCTTGGGATGCCTGCTGAGTAAAGGTTGGACTTGATTGCACTTGAGTTTAGCCCAGAACACTTTCCGAAAGCTCGGAGGCAATCCATAAGAATTCTGACAGAGGGAATATCGCCTCTAGCCAAGAGCAGAAGATCATCCGCGAATGCCAAGTGCGTAATCTCCAAGTGACCACACTTGGGGTGATAGTTGAAGTCTGCTTCGCGGGTATTGGTTTTGAGTAATCTCGATAGATATTCGAGGCAAATGACAAAGAGAGAAGGCGATAAGGGGTCACCTTGTCGGAGCCCTTTTTGTCCCTTAATGTGGTCGTAGATGCTTCCCTTCAATGCCACAGAATAAGAGTCGGTTGAAACACACTCCATGATCAAGGACACAAAACTTTCAGGGAAGTTGAGTCCTATGAGAGTGGACTTCAGGAATCCCCAATCAACAAAATCAAAGGCCTTGCGAAGATCCACTTTGAGCATGCATCGTGGGGAGACTCTCTTGCAATTGTAGCTCCTCAGTAATTCTTGCGCTAGGTGGATGTTCTCTATCATACTCCTTCCTTCAACAAAGGCCAACTGAGCACAATCTATAAGGCAATCTATAAGGCAATCTAGGAAGGGTTCAATCCGGGTTGCAATAATCTTGGTGATGATATTGCAACACGAGATGGGCCTAAAATCCCCCACAGTAGGACAATAGGAGGATTTGGGGACAAGGGCAATTATGGTATGGTTGATTTTCTTGAGGAGCTTACCCGAAATAAAAAACTCCTTCACTGCGTTGCAAAACTGCACCCCCACAATATCCCAGGACCTTTTGAAAAAGTAGGATGTGAAGCCATCCGGTCCTGGAGCTTTGTCATCCCCAATATCGAAAAGAGTAGCCTTAACTTCGGCACTAGTCACAACCCTGCTTAGTATAGCCCCCTGCTCGGCTGAGAGGCAAAGAAATAACCTCCCCTTCGTCCCAAGAAGACTCTTGTAGTAATCAACAAATTCTGCCGCAACTTGATCATTTGAAGTTGTTAGAGACCCATCCTGCTTTGTTACCGAGGCAATGTAGTTTCTTTTAGCATTTCTCTTGACCATGCCATGAAAGAATTTTATGCATCTATCACTGCTCTTGAGATGTTCACATTTGGCAAGCTGCCTAAAGAAACATCTTTCCGTCTGAGGTGGTTTTGTGCCTAAGAGAGGTGACCTGCTCCTGCTTAAGATTGTCCAAAGGGTGATCCATTGCGTCCTTTTAGGCTAAAGAAAGGTCCTCTTTTGCCCTTTTCACTCTCGAAGAGATATGAGAGTACTCCTTTTCATTAAGCTGCTTTAGAGGCCATTTAAGGCTAAAGAGCATCTGGCGTAAGATAAATTGGGTTGTCCCCGCAATGCTGTGATCCCATACTGAGGCGACAATGTTACCAAAATCAGAGTGGGACGTCCACCTGTTGAAGAACTTAAACGGTTTATTGCGGGGTCTGGGATGCTTGGCAACGGAGACAACACAGGGAGAGTGATCAAAGAAGGGCCAGGCAGGCAAAAATTAGCGTGGCCACACCAGCCAGCCTGCAACCAAGGTCCATTAACCAAAGCCCTATCGATTTTACTCATCTTCTCGTTTCTGCTCCAAGTGAACCTGCACCCGGTTGAAGGCAGGTCGACCAGACCCACTTCCCGACAATAATTAACAATGTCTTTCGTGTCATAGTTGGTTAGGGGGGCCATGTTGATACGCTCCTCTTCACTCATGACAATATTAAAATCCCCTATGATGAGCCATGGGTATGCCAGAGAAGGACAATAACTCGAGATGGAATTCCATAAGCCACGCCTTGCAACTATGGAGTAGATGTGAAAATATTTTGAGGAAACCTTGCAAGAGACACTACAGTGAATGGTTTGGGGCCCGATTTCAATGGTTGAAGAGTGACCTTTGCTGGATTCCAAATAATAAAAATTCTCCCCTGCCGAGTGGGTACCAAAGTTGTCAACAACTTGCCGCCCTCGAAACTTTGTGGTCAGTATCCTGTTGAGCAGGAGAGTGTTGATATTTGACTCTAGGATGCCAAGAATATTCACATTCTCCTCCTGCACGAGAGATCGAATCTCCCTGTGCTTTAGGGGGGCGTGCATCCCCTCACATTCCAGCAGGCGACAATCATGGTGATAAAGGAAGGGGCATTGGCCCCTTCAATTTATCGGTTGTAGTCTTAGGGTGTACTGCGTGGCCACGGCTGGGTTTCCGTGGCGGGAGGGTCATTATCTTACTCAGGGGAAGCATGGCCCCTGTTGTGTGCATGTTTCTGTTTTTCGGCCACCTTTGGCCCTTTTCTTAACTAGCTTGAAGCCATCATCCGACTCTGCACCCTGAGCAACGATGGTTAAGTTCCGAACTGTGCCAGCCTCGGCCAAAGGGCTGGCAGACTGGCCTGCTGTAGCCATAAGAGCACCCGAAATCAAATTCTTGTCGCTAAAAGTCCCACCTATGCCAGCCTCTACCTGTGGGTCAGCAAGCTGGCCCCCTAAAGCAGCACTCGGGCAAGAAGCATCCAAACACTGGCCTGCTGGAGCAATCAGACAAGTCTGACCTGTGTCAACCCCGTCTGAGGACCCGAAGGCTGGCCTACTAAAGCAGTCAAATTTCCATCTTTGCAGCATTACCAGGAGAGGTAATGTGTTGACCAACTGCCTTGGGGCAATCCGCGGACGGAGAGCTTAGGTAAGTATGCACCGCCTTACTTTTAGCCTCAGTAGGGTTCCTAGGCTGAGCAGGGGTGCCTTTTTTTCCTTGGACTCTCCTCTTGGTGTTCGCCGAATTTGCCTCACATGTTGAGTCTGAATGTCCAACTCTCTTGCATTTCAAGCAGAAGCTGGGGACTTGCTCATATATAATTTTCTGAGTCAGTGGCTCGCCTTTCCTGACTTTTAATTCAACTGAGTGGACTAGATCCGCTGAAAGGTTGACTTCCACGAGTGCACGGGCATACGAAGTCTCCCAATGAATGGGTGAGCTTGTCGGTAGCAATGTGTCTACCGACTCTTGAGAATATGCGGTTGAGGGCCCTGTCATTCCAAAGCTCCAAGAGCAATGAAGGAAGTCTCACACATATGGGCATGGTGCATATCTCTTGGCTGTCGAAGGCAAAACAGTCGGGAAGATCTTTCAGAAGCAGCGCAGTGCCATAAACAAAATGAGGCCCATTATTAAGGACCTTGTCTTTGTCGTCAGCCGACTGGAATTTGAAAACAATCCACTTCCGCTGCTTGTTGCGCAACGGCTTTCCGCTAGAGTGGACATTGAAAGAGTAGGTCACACCCCAGGACCAGCACAGCTTCTGAAGGGTGGGGCCACCCGGATACTTTCCAGCAAAGTATCCCACAAGCATGTGACCCCATTTCTCAGAGACCACATCAAATTCCGAGTCATCAAATTCAATAGTGCCGCCATCCTTGGATTCCGGGACAGTAGAGTTTTAGCCCATTGGAAGTGTCCCGATTTCCCTTGAAGAGTCTACTCCAGGCTGTAGGCTTCTTTTGTTGATCAATAGGCCTCGAAGATACCGGAGGGTCATCCATAATAGAGTCCTCTGATGAGGAAGCAGTGTCAACCGAACCAAGGGTGCATGAAGTGGGACTCGCTTCAGTTGGCGAAGCAGCCACCTTTTTTAGATAGCCCGACCTCAGATTAAGAGGGGGTGTAATAGTGTCCACCCCAGAATCCACAACCGCATGAGGTGGAGTACCAACCGTACCCGGTTTCGGGTTATCCTCATTTTCAGGGGTTATTTCATCCCTATTAGTATGTTCAACCGAAGCAGCCCCTATTTTGATTGGTAGGGGAGTGAACTGCGTCTTTTTTCCTTTACCAATATTAGACACTTAGCCAAAATTAATGGAAAAGTTGCGGAAGTTGTCAAATCTCAGGACAAGTCAGCAGGCTGCGAAAAATGCCAAATAAAGGCCACTGTCCCGCGTTGCAGGAATGCAGAGAATAGCAACTGCCTTTGCTACAGGGCTGCAGGCGTAGCCTGTGGCTGTGTGTGCAGGCTGTAGCCTGTGGCTGACACAACGCATGTGTGTGACTTTGCCAAAAGTGGCAAGCATCAGGCAGCAAATTCAAAATCCAATTTCAAATTTCAAAATCCAAGGACAAACACTCGAAATTTCAGTTTCAAATTCTGGTTTCGATCAAAACAAGCTTGTAATGAAAAACTTTAAATCTTCATAATCTGGAGGAAGAACACCAAGAGTACCAACACGAAGAACACCAAGAAATCAAATCTTCATGTGTTCCTAGCTAAGGGTCTTAAGCATTTCTCTCCTCATACATAAACAAGAATCAGGGTTCCAAACTCCAGAAAGATCTTCATGCAAGAATTATGTCCAAACTCCACAAATAAGAACATGAAGAACCGTAGCATCAAACTAACCTTCACGGACAGTCTTCAGTTCTTCGAACAAGGACAAGAAAATCGTGAACTTGCGAGCAAGAACACCAAGTCCGAAGCTCCAAGATGAGAGATTTTCCGCTAGAACAAGAACACCAAGTCCGAAGCTCCAAGATGAGGGATGCAATTGTTTTTTAGTACTAGACTAAGATGACGAGATCTTTGTACAGACGATGTTTAAAGGCGCTAGGAAGCATGAGAGTATTCTGCTAATTTATTTTTAACACACGATTATGGCACTAAGTTGTGCTAGGAAGGCTTGAGATGAGAGTAGACTGACAAGTGGTTTAATGTGACGACAAGCACACATAGGCAATTTGTGCGCCACTACCATGCAGGAGAGTCGACCCCTGACAATATTTATATAAAAGGTGAAGAAAGTCATGTTAAAGAGATCAGGTGGACTGTGCAACTGAAATAGTGATGCAACTACAGTTGAATAACATAAGTCAAAAGAACGAGCTACTTGAGAATTGACATCATTGACTGTTACCTCCCTCCACACACAAAGAAAAGAAAGTTTATCATTCAATCAAAACTAATGGCCACCATGCATCTACAAAAAGAACCATAAGAATGCCAAGTTTACAATTCAATTACTTAGTCACCTCCCAATCCAAGAATTATAGTTCTAATTCCAGTAGAATAAGCTGCACTATAACCAAAGGTGGAGCTAGAATACAAGTTATGGGTTCCGCCAAACCCGGTAGCTTTGGTTCAAACCTGTATTTATCTTAAGAAATCCATTGATATATACAAATTATTAATTTAGAACCCATTAACTTAAAAAGACTAGAATCCCAAACCCATAAGCTTCAAATCTTGGCTCCGCCTCTGACTATAGCAAATAGCATTATACTTGTGGCTAAGAAAGGACCCTATTTCAACAACAAAGTCATTCAGAAATCAATAATCATATGAGATATCCTATATGTTAGGAGCGTGCAGATTCATTCCTTGGCTCGAACTATATATAGTTGAAATCCAAAACCATTGCCACATTGAAAAATGTTTTTCAATTTTTCATGTTCAGTTGATCAAAATTTTCTGAAAACATTTTCTCTAGGAAAACAAGTTCCTTAAAAATGAGGAAAATGACTTCCTTAGTGGAAGTAGGGAAAACAAGTTCCACAAGTGACAGTGTCCTCTCCACCCTCCAGTATCTTCACCCTCGCCCCCGTTCCCACCACCCCACACGCTTACCCCATTTCCTATCGAATTTGTCTAGATTATATACAAATGGTTTTAGAATAATATTTTTTGTTTACGTACCTAACACAAAAAAAAAAAAAAAAAAAAAAAAAAAAAAAAGTAAAACCCCCACTTATTTTCCTAGTAAACATTTTCCACGGGAAATATTTTCCATCATACCGAACACACCCTAAGTGGGACTCAGCACACTCTAACTAGTAATCCTGGAGCCACCACTCCTATTTATATGCTCATCAAAATCATGAGTAACTACAAATAAGATAAAAAGGATTGAGTTTGAAGATTTACAAGTTGTGGAGAAATGACATCTGGCAATATAGAACGAGTAGCTTTCCTAGCACGCTTTGAAACCTTCTTAAACATACTCTGCACAAACCTAATTAACAAATCAATACTGCTCTCCGTCTCCTCTTCATCTTCATCATCGCTCTCTTCTTCCTCCAACAATTCATCATCACCTTCAAAACTCATTCTATACATCCTTTCTGTTGCTTTTCCAATCGACCCATCAAACTAAACACCAAGAAAATAAAAAGGGTTCAAACAAAAAGTTAAATAGAAAATGTTGGATCAACTCGAACAAAATTCTACCTTGGCATGACAAATGGTGAGTGTGGGGTTTTTGTGTTGAAGTAAAGGGAGAGATAATGGGTGAAGAATTGGAGAAAGAGATGAAGATGAGGATAATGTGAAGGGAGATGGTGGTGATATTGGAAGTACGGCAGCACCCGCCATTCAATATCTGATGAGATTGATTGTTTGTTAAGATTCTTGAAATTTTGATAAAAGTGGAAATTCCCAACAAAAAGAAAAAGAGAAGGAAAAAACAATATGCCAAAGAAGTGTTGCCTGTACCGCCATCAGACACATGTGGTGCAGTGGATGAGACTATTCTCCTATTTTAGTTCGAGTTTTAGTATGAAAATGTTTTTTTAGTAAGAAATTTTTGTACGCCACGTGAATACAAATATAATCAGACTAAATATCAAATAGCAGGTGAGAAACCCCAAAAATTGTGGTGACCGAAAAAAACAAATTGGTGTTTATTTTAAAAAATTGCTGGAATTATTTTTTGGGGTAACAGAAATTTTCACAATTAATACCCCATTCGTCTCATTTTACTTGTCATTTGTTTCCGGAGGAAAAAAATTATTTATTAGAAATTTATTTTTATTAAATTATCTCTATTACTTATGTTTTGAAAATCTAATTTTGATTATTATAGTATTTTATATAATTATTTAATAATATGAGGAATATTGGAAGTTTTTTTTAAAAATTTATTAAAATGAACAAGTAAAATAAAAAATGAAACGGATGGAGTACCTATCATTTATAAGATTCATTTTCATAGTTTACGATTTTACCCCAGATTTTGAATTAAACTCGGTATTCAACTCATTGTAACCAGGGTGGTCTGCCCGTCTCAAACATTTTGGGGATCATGTTCTAATTCGTAAAAGTGGACCCTTAATTGGCTAAGATCTACGAATTATGAGTCTTTACAGTAAATTCTAGCTAATACTACTTAATATAAAAAATGAAAATAAGGGCCCTAAAATTTTTTGTTTTCCGGGGCCCCTGTGCGGTAGCACACCTCGCACGGGTCCAAAGACGACAACCTATCTCTAAAGTGGAGCCTAGTTTAAGCTGTCAAACAAGTGATGATTGAATGAAAGAAAAACCAAACGTAGGGATATGGATGAAGTCTCGCTCAGTAAAGAGAGTTGTAGGATTCGTAAAACAGGAGAAGGGCCTTTACTTTCAAATTACAACGGCTTCTTGTAACCTAGAACCTATAAATATGAAAAGTAGCATGAAAGAACATAATTGGATCCTCAAATCAAGTTCAACAAATGTTTAGTAAAATTGGATCCTCAAATCAAATTCCCAAGAGGATTGTTTGGTCGCGCTTCTTTCCTTTTCTTTTTGGAGCGGTTTGTTCTTCTTGTTATAATTTGGATTTAAGCTATGTACGGTTAGTGTAAAAACAATTTGTATTATCAGTGTAGTTTAGTAAATCAGTTACTATCATTTTACTGAATAATTAATTAATGAATTTAAATTATATTATACTATTAATATATAATTTAATTTATATATACTATTATGATCCGCCATTTCTCTTTGACTTTTTATCTTTTTGGGAGATGTTTTGGAAGGGAAAGACAAGTTGCATTTTTTTTTTTTTTTGATAATCGAGGTTTCCAGACTTGCGTCTAACTACTTCACTGGTATTACCCAGACGTCTTCGAGGTGATGGCACCGGTCCTTCAGTAAATCGCGGAATGTGCTCCAGTGACTAGTTTCTGGGAGCTATAACTGATCAATGAGATAAGGTCAAATTCCCCAACATGCAGAATTTCTTCGCGCCTGCGGGGAATCAAACTCACGTTGTCCATGCCAGAGCGTCTTATAGCGCCCAGGCTTTACCACTGTATTATGCCCCAGAGCACGACAAGTTGCAGATTGGGAAAGAAAGAAATGGAGTGATGAGTAAAAGAAGAAAAATGAAATGTTGAACAATGGGTTAATTTTAATGGTTGTAATTGGTGGCCAATTGTTTTTGGGTGAATAATAATTGACAAAATATCTAAAATGATCAAAGTATTATTTCAAATAAAATAATGTATGTAATACTGAATTTTAGTATCACTATACTTACTAGTATTATTTTCTGAGGATCATATCTACATAAATGTTTAACTTTTTGTGTCAATGTCCAAACATAAATATTTGTAATTTATGTTTATGTGAAGGATAAACTGATTGGAAAATGTCTTAATGAATTGTCGATGAATATGGGTTTTCTTTCCTGGGGAATTCCTTAGATTCTTGGAAATGAATTTTGGGCTTCACTTTATATATTTTGCATTCAGAATCGATTATGTTTGTGTTCTGGATAGAGTTGGTGCACACTTTTTAAGTGATGGATAAATAAGTAAAATTTACTGTTGGTTACTCTTAATATACTCAAGTGCTAATCTCTTTTTCATTCACAAATTTGGATGTATTTTTTCTTGTATTTTCTCATATCTGGTTTAATTTTGAGACTATTCATCTTTTTCATCTATATTTTATTTCTTGTGTTCATATTTGAGTGTATTCGTTAATTTTTTGGTATAAAATTAAGTGTTTGTGTATGTATTTTATTTTTTGTATTGAGTTTTTTAGTGTAGTTGTACATTTTATTCGTCTGTATTTCGAAGAAGATCTTTTTGTATACAAATGAATACAGAGAATTTGAAGTGTATTTTAGAGTGTATTCATTTTTTTTAGTGTAAAATCAAATTTTTCATTATGTATTTTATTTCTTGTATTCAGTTTTTGAGTGTATTAGTAATTTTTAGTGTAACATTCAGTGTTCAATTTTTTAGTGTATTCGTAATTTTTTTACTTTAAAATCCAGTGTTTGGGGTGTATTTTATTTCTTGTGTTAAGTTTTTATTGTATTTTGAAGGGGATTTGTTTGTACACAAATAAATAAAGTAAATTTGAATGCACCTTTTAAATATAATAAATTGAATACAGTGCAAAAGTAACTACAAATGAATACAGCTGAGTTGAATACATCTGACTTGAATACAAATAAGATTTTTACTCAGTGTATTCATAAATAGAGTTGTAAATATTGAACTATAGCTATAACAAATTTAAAACCCCTAAACTATAATCATTTGTGTAGGTTTCACACTTTTCTAATTATCCCAAAAGAATCTATAAGATGAGTATTTGAAAATATACCATATTAGAATACATGATATACACAGTATACTATCTTGTGTATACTGTGTATATCACAGAAATCCAAGGAAATTGGGAGACTGTGATACACACGGTATACACATAATGTATATCACTATTTTTTGTAATAAATTTTATATATAGTTAGAATTGTACACTTACCATAATTGTATAATTATTGTACAAGTAGAATAAGGTTTTGGGAGTAGATAGGAATATGATTTTCCTCTCGTGGAAATTGTATATTGTATATATACTCTTTCATTAATGAAAATAATCGAGGAATTACTTCTTTCATGGTATCAGAGTCAGACTCATTCTAATTCTTTGTTCATCGATGTTGGGCCCCCAAATTATATTATTCACGCTCCAGTTAATAAGGTCTGGGTGTGCGGGGGAGTGTTAAGAGTCTAACATCGGATATGGAATGGTAACATGGACTCCTTATATGAACTTGGACAATCCTCATCCTACAAGCTAACTTTTGGGTTGAGTTAGGCCCAAGATTCATCCTCTCCCAAACTCTTTCTCTCGTGCCTCGATTTCTGAGACATTACTCTCGGATTCCATGCACTTCCTTCCCTTTTCTCTTCCCATTTTTTTTTCAAAATCCCTACGTCACGTCTTGCGTTGTTGTTATGGCTAAGAACACGTTTTACCCTACCCTTACTGTTTCTAACATCAAGAACCACATCTCTATCGTTCTTGCAATATAAAATATCCAATACGCGACGTCGACCAAACTATTCAAAGTTCATGCACGCTCGCATCAAGTCCTTCATCATATAATTCCCTCGGCTCCTGCTGATACGGAGGTGCCTAAACCTGAGGATGATCCTAAATTATGGACGACCCTTGATGCTACAGTTCTTCAGTGGATTTACTCCACTATCTCTACCGACTTGTTGCAAACAATTATCGAACCAGACGTTACGACGAAGGATATTTGGAATAGTTCCAAGATAATTAGAATTCTTGGGTTGTTACACTTGAGCAGAAATTCTCCCACGTCAATATGGAAGACTTCCTTAACGTTTCAGCTTACTGCAAAACGTTGAAAGAATTCCGTCGGTACGCTACTTCGGTGCGCCCTTTACCAATTATCGTCTTGTCCTTCAAATGGTTGTTGGCCTATTTGAGGCCTATAGTGGCGTCAGTACGCTTCTTCGTCAGAGCAATCCTCTTCCGCAATTCTATCAGGCTCGTTCGACGCGTTAGAAGAAGCTGGTTCAACCAAAAAGGCAGCTACCGATGCTAGTCCCGTGGTCATGATGATATCCCACTAATTCTCAAGGTTTTAATGATAATACGAGCCAAAACCCATGCTCACAGTGGAGGCAAGAAAAATCAGAAAAATAATGATAAAAATCGTGATGGCAATCGTGGTGGTTCCGGCGGTGGTGGGGGCGACCAGAATAGTTAGGGTTGTTCATTTCGGATTATCCGATCCGAAATTTCGGATCGGTAAAATTATGTTCCGAATCCGATAAAACAAATCAGATATTCGAAATTTTCGGACCGGATAATCGGATACCCGAAATTTATAGGTGCAAATATGCAATAGTAAAACTCCAAGTGTGTGTCAACCACTTGGGTAAGATAGCCCCTGTAACGTCTCGTAATTTTGGGCAATAATTTGAGCACCTAAACGAAGGAAATAGACCCGAGCGTTGGGAAATTTTTGTTATATTTACATATGCTATTAAAGGATTAGTATACAAGGAACGAGATCCCGAAATAATTTTGGACGTAACAAGTATGACGATGGCGGTGAAGAATAATAGTTGGTGTGTCCATAAAGAGGTTATGGATTAGTGGTATATTACATGAACGTGATAATGAGTATGTGAAGTATTTTAAAGATAGCTATTATTTAAGTGAATAGAGATCAAAAATTAATTGTGTGTATAATTGATTAATTGTGGGATCGATTAATTATTTACGGAGGGAGGATAACATCTTTTTTTTATTACGTGTAGGCTTGTAAAGGAATTACATAATGAAGGGATTACTAATTAGGTGGCACCTCTTATAAGTTCGTATTTTTACTGCTACTCCAGTCTCTTTCTGCTTAAATATATATTCACTCTCATATCATAACTCCAAAAATGTCAATTTTCCTATCCACTCAACAAACTTTATTTCTTTTTTGATAAGCTAATAATTCACCTCTCACATCCTTGATTTTTAAACTATTTCCAATTGTGGGTATTGTTCCTTTTACGTTTTGATGAGCCTATGGTTTGAGTTTTGAGCTATGGGTTTTCTAAAGATGACATGGATGATTCTAAAGATGAAGATTATTTTGTAAAGCTTATAACAGAACTCTGGAAATTCTTGGCTATAACATTTAATATAGCAGCCAAGTTGCTTCTACGTTAGCAAAACGAAGGTATGTGAAGGTAAATTATTTCTTTCTTTTGGCATGTTCCACGTAATGAAATATAACAGTGGTATTATTTCATAATTTATTCTACTCCTAGAAGTTAAGAATAATCATGTTATTGATTTCTATACTAAAAGCATGTCTAAATTATTTCTAAGTCCTTATTGAGGCATATAGAAAAGATGATATTACAGTGTTGTCAAAAGTACAAAGGTAATATGTTACCCGTTGAGATTAGAATATGATGTTATCATTCATGCATTTTTATTTGCATTGCATTCATATATTACCTGGACCACTGGTGTTATGCACACTAATACATGGTAAATATTATATATATGTAGGGGAAATTGGGAAAGGGAAAAGAAGTTATATACGTACACCACCTGTAGCTAGTATAGACTATCATAAATGAGCCCGAAGAAGCCAATATGATGTTACGATGTGATGCTCATGTGTGGTTGATATAACCAGATGCCCACAGAGGCGGTTATGGACAGGAAGAGCCCTTGTGTGGCCAATATATATATGTATACCACATTTGCATCATGCATGACATTTAAAAATATTATGCCCACAGAGGCCGATAATGAAATGATGCCCCAGAGGTTGTTATGATAAGAAATATTATCTGATGAGGTCGAGGTATGTGCATAACACCTAGACATATTCATTAGGGCCCTTAGAGGCAATTAATGTTGATCAGTTATTTTTATTTCAGATTATGATACATCTTTGTTATGTTATTTGTTATGTATAACATACTCAGTACATCAGTCGTACTGACGTCCCTTTTGTCGGGGGACGCTGTGTTTCATGCCCGCAGGTTCAGTTAAAGAAAGTGATGGTTCACGCTGATAGGTTGTTGGTTCAGATGTTGGAGCACTCTATTTGTTTCAGAGTTGCAGTCTAGTCTTGATATGATATTTTGATGTTATATACTCTTTAGAGGGTTGTAGACAGGTGTCATGTGGATAGTGATTTTGTATGGCCTTGTCGGCTTTGACGTGGCATGTATATATGTATAAGTTAGTTTTCTGGTCAAGAGCTTTCATAATTTTTTTCGGCTTAGTCTGTGCTTATTGTGATTATACGGTGATGGTGTGATTTGGGGTACCCGACGGGTGGGATCCGGGCGGCCCTCCGGTTTGGATCGTGACAGCCCCCACATAAAAAAAGTATGAAAAAATCTAATAATATCATGAGCAACAATATCCTAACAGACTTGATAAAACTTGGTTGTGAATCCATCAGTCCAAAATGGAAAGTAGAATTTTTTAGGTGCAATGTCCAATACATTAACTACCAGCTAAAACATTCAATGTCCAACATCCAAATTAATACACAAATACAAATAAAGTTCACAAATTAAAATCTCATAAAGTTTCACCACTATGCAAAATAGCTCATAAGTCTAGTAGACTATTACATCATTCAAAAGTATCCAACAACTCATCAAGATCAATTGTTGGTTGCTCCATAGTCAAATCTTTCCTACCTACAAAACAAATATCACAAGGAAAATATAGTATTAGCATTAAGTAAATAAAACTACAAATGTAATAATATATTTTAAAAATAATTGAGATAATACTAATCATCTTCCATATTCTCTAACTCAAGAAAACTTTCCTCTATCACAAGAGACTCATGAGAAGTTCGAAGTCAATCTTGAGCACATAAATAACCTCCACCATTCTTGGAGTCAAAGAGGTACGGAATGAATCAAGCACACGTTCTCTAGTGCTAAAAGCATTCTCCGAAGCAACAGTAGATACATGTATAGCAAGTACATCACGAGTCATGAGTTGAAAGATGGGATATGTCTTAGTTATATCCTTTCACCATTGTAAAATATCAAAGTTCGCATCATTATGCTCACAATCATCACTCAAATATTTTTTCAACTCATTTTTCCTCTCATTAGTTTCCACACCACCCTTTTTCCTTTGATATTTAAGAGTCATGAATTGTTCAAAATCCATGACTCTCTTCTTTTGTCCAATCCCATCATTATTCAAATTAAGTGTAGAGGAAGAAGAACTTGATTCTTTCTCTTTGTTTTTTTTATGAAAGTATGGAAGAAACATAAGAATTAAACAAATCACGCAAAGTGACTCTTATTTTTAGAGATAAAAAGCTACCTTGTTCACTCCTATAAGAAGATTCTACAACCCAATCAACATAACTCAACTTATGTCTTGGATCAAGGACTAATGCAACAATCATTAAAATATTGAGATTGTTTACATTCCCTCAATATTTGTTATGTTTCAATTTCATTTGTCGAGCCATGTTTCTTATACCTTCATCCCCATCCCCACAATATTGTGAAAGCATAGTTCCAACACCAAATGCATCATACACACAAGAATTTGCAGTCACATAGCGAGACCCGGACAACCTCAAAGTGGCATCATAAAATATTTGCAAAAAAAGCAATAGCACATCAACTTTATTCCAATCATTTCCATCCGGCTTACCACCAAATTTTCTAAGCTCTCTAACACATGCATTATCTCGAGAGTGCAAGTTAGTAAAAACCTTTTTGAATTTCATGACGGATTCAAGCATCAAATAAGTCGAATTTCATCTCGTATCAACATCCAAACACACGAGACTATTAGTTTCCAAACTCTCTTCATGTGCACAAGCCTTAAATTTCTGAAGTCTAGCAGGAGAAGATCTAACATATCTCACACTACCACGGATTTTCACTATGGAACTATCAAGATCTTTTAGTCCATCTCTCACAACCAAATTCAATATATAAGCAACACATCTCATATGTAAATAATCACCATTTAGCACACTAATTTGATGATGGTTCATTCTTCTTTTCAAATATTGAATAGCTAGATCATTTGAGCTAGCATTATCCACAGTCACAGTCAATATTTTCTTAATTCCCTATTCATTCAAACATTTTCAACCGCCCTACCAATGATTTCCCCACTATGGACGGCAATTGGACAAAAATTAATAATCCTTTTATGCAAATTCCAATTTTCAACAATAAAATGAGTTGTGAGACACATATAACTCAAATTTTGCCCAGAAGTTCATGTATCAGTTGTGAGACAAATCCAAGAAGTTAGACCTCTAAAAAAATCTTGTAATTTTTTTCTTTCCTCAATGAACAACTTATAACAATCTCTTGTTCTAGTAGCATGTGAAGGCGCAACAAACGAAGGATTTATTTCCTTACAAAAATATTGAAAACCTTCGCGCTCTACAAACATGAAAGACAACTCATCAACAATTATCATCTTAGCAAGTGCTTTTCTAGTGAATTCTTGATCAAAATCTCACAACTTTGGAACATTCACAATCTCAGTAGAGCCATCTTCTTTAGTAATTGCTTTTGGTTCAAAGTCTATTAACTTTTGCTTTAAATCTAAATTGACAGGACATTTTTTACATCTTTGAGCATGATTTTTTAAAGGAGTAGTACCATTTGACCCTTTACAACGAATAAGAACATCACAATGACTACACCTAGCCACATCAGGATCACTAGTATCTTTATAATGAAGCCACCATTTAGATTTTTTTTCTAACACGTTCAGAATTAGAAAAGCTACCACTTACAGTAGGAGGTAAATGAGGTTTTTTGGTTTGCTTGAGGACGATGAAGGAGCATCTTTCTTTCTCTTAGTTAGTGGAGCCGAACGTTTCTCTACTTCTTCTTCTTCTACATTTGCCACTTCATCCTCAAATATGGACACATTTTCAATGTTTGTATTCACTTTTATGTCATCATTGCTCCCACTGAAATTACTACATTATTGAATATAAAATTAGCAATCTTTAATGAAAAAATCAAAATAAAAAAAAAAAATAACAGTCAACTATGCGATTCACAACTCAAAGTGACGAATGGTACACTGATCTTTGCAAAAAATAACAGTGGTGTAATAAAAAAAATTAACACTGTAATCTGTAAAATATATTATGCAGTCTCAAAGTATTCACAAAACAAGATTCACAGTTTTCCCCATTCTTCAACAATAATCCAAACACCCCTCCCCTTTAATTGTAAATCTAGCCACTATCAACAAAAAAATAAAGGAAAGAAATAATTGCATGTGATGCATCTCAAAATATTCATAAATCTGTCATATTGGTTTACGAAATCCACACACACAAAAAATAACGATTTATGGCCGAAGCCCGAATTACATTAGAAGATTTCTAAGGGCATAAATGATTTGTGGTCGAAATACACCATGATGGCCGACACCAAGATAAATACCCCATCAACTAAATACACCATTATCTCCTAAAGATTAATAAAATGTACTTGTGAAAAATTACCTCATTGATATTCAAAGGTCTGAAGTTCTGAACCCTTTTTGAAACACCACTATCTGAAGTTCTGAACTCTGAAGAACTCTTTTCAAATAACCCTTTTATCACAAGTAATTGATATTTGAAGAACCTTTTTCGAAGGTCTCTGATGGAGTGCGGCGACCTAGAGACTAAAGAGTGATGAAGACTGAAGAGTCCATAAAGAAATTAACACTGAAGAGTCGGATGGGCCACAGAAGTATTTGGGCCAACGAAATATTTCAGATAAGAAGCAGGCAACCCAATAAAATTAAAAAGTAACTGATATTTCAGATTTTTCGGATATTCGAAATTAAAAAAAAATGTGATCCGTATCCTATTAGATTTTTCTGATATCTGAAACAAAACAAAAAACGAATCGAATATCTATTTTTTTGGATCAGATCGACCGGATCGCAGATCGAATCGATCAGATCTTATTATTATGAACAACCCTAAGAATAGTGACAGTGGACCCCAGTATGGTGGCGGTGGGCCTCAGAAAAACTGGTTTCAGCCATGAGGCCCTTGGCAGTGGTCTTGTGGCCCAACAACCCCAATTTCAACACCCAACAGTGGGCCTCTTCAACCCCTGGACAGTGGGCCACCCAACAGTCTAGCAGGCCTAATTCGACCGGGAACAGTATCTTCCACAACTTTGACGGGCCAGGGCAGCAAACAGGTGTGCTTGGGCCTCGACCCCACATGCCCATCATGCAGTTAGTCCTACTCCGAGTCCGACCGACATTAAGGTCGTAATGCATACACTTGAATTAAATCCTCCAGAAGCAAATTGGTACATGAATACCGGTTCCACCTCTCACATGACATCCGACCAAGGTACCCTCTCATCTTATTTCAATATGAGCAAAAAATGTGGCATAATTATTGATAATGGCAACTCAATTCCAATTTGTGATTACGATCAAACAACTTTGTCTCCCCCACATCCACCTCTTGTTTTGAAAAATGTCTTTCATGCCCCTAACTTAATTAAAAATTTGGTGTATGTCCGAAAATTCACCACTAGTAATTATTTTTCTGTTAATTTATCCTTTGGGATTTTCTGTAAAGAATTTCAAAATGGGAATATCTCTCTTGAGATGCAATAGTATGGGGGATCTGTATCCAATCACGTCCACCACTGTGTCCTCGAGTCAAGTCTTGTCGTCCACTTTTGCAGCACTCGCTCTGGCATGTACGTTGGGTCATCCAGGGTCGTCGATTATTTCTTCCTTACATAAAAAAAAATATTTTGTGTAAGTGTACGAGTAGTACTCCAATTTGTAATTCCTGTCCGTTGGGGAAACATGTTAAATTATCATTTGTAGCCTCTAATTCTCGTACTTTGATGCCTTTTGACCTTATTCATAGCGGTTTATGAAATTCTCCTGTTCTTAGTTCTTTGTGACATCGTTATTATTTTCTATTTTTTTATGATTATTCAAATTTTTTTGGACTTTTCCGTTAGCGAAAAAGTCACAAGTTTTTTCCACAATCTTAAAATTTATAGCATTCATTCGTACTCAATTCGAACGAGAAATAAAAAATATTCAATATAATAATGACAAAGAATATGATAATGGGTTGTTTAAGGATTTTTGTGATACTAATGGTATAGTTTTCCGTTTCTCTTGTCCTCATACATTCTCACAAAATGGGGAAGCCGAATGAAAAAATCGTACAATTAATAATATAGTCTGACGTTATTGGTCCAGGTACCCCATTCCTTTTGGCATCATGCTCTTCAAATTACTACTTATCTTTTTAACATACTTCCTACCAAAGGATTGACATATTCATACCCTCTTAAAATCCTTTATAATAAGACATCTTCATATTCACATCTTAGGGTCTTTGGATGTTTATGTTATCCACTATTTTTGTCAACTACAATCAACAAACTTCAAGCCCGTTCTACCCCTGTGTATTTTTTGGTTATTCGTCTAATCATCGTGGTTATAAATATTTTGATTTATCATCTAATAAAATCATAATTAGTCGTCATGTTCTTTTTTATGAAACCCAATTTTCGTTTGCTAAAGTGAGTAGTCCCGGACCTAGTTCGTATAATTTTTTAGATGATGAGGTCTTCCCATATTTTATCCACCATTTACTGGACTTGTCCCGCACCCAAATTCCTCCAGTGCCCATCGCCCATCGGTTCTCTGCTTTGTCACCTGCATGCAGTGGGCGGACACTCGGCCTAAGATCGATATTTCCAGATCGCTCGATGGTCCGACCCATTGTCCCGATCTCCGTTCCACCATCGATCCGTTATTGGGCCAAAGAGCCCACCGCCGGGCAGCTCATCACCAGCTCACTCGCTGCCCAAAATCCTCATGCTTCCTCCTCTAGTCAAGGGTCAGTTACTCGTATTAAACGGGATATTTTTAAACTAAAATGACATTTTAATCTCAATTTTAATGTCTCTAAATCTCCTCTACCATGTAACCCAGTGTATGCGTTAAATGACCCGAATAGGAAATTGGCAATGACCGGTGAATATAATGCTCTTATTAAAAATAAGACGTGGGAGTTAGTCCCCCATCCTTCTGGTGTTAATAATATTCGGTCTATGTGGATTTTTACTCATAAAGATAATTATGATGGCTCATTTGCGAGATAAGGCTCATCTTGTAGGTGATGATAAAACTTAACAGGTTGATGTAGATTGTGGTAAGACATTTAGTCTGGTGGTCAAACCGGCTACCATTTTCACTGTTCTTAGCTTGGATCTTTCGAAAGCATGGTCCATTCATCAGTTAGATGTGAAGAATGATTTCTTACATAGTGATCTTAAGAAAACAATTTATATGCATCAGCCCTTGGATTTTCGAGATCCCAAATATCCTCATCATGTATGTTTATTGAAGAAGTCAGTGTATGGGCTCAAGCAGGACCCACGTGCTTCGTATAAGATATTTGCAGACTATGTTTAGACTATTGAATTTTCTCACAGCAGATATGATAATTCATTGTTTATATATCGTCGTGGTACTTTCCTGGCTTATATTCTATTATATGTGGATGATATTATTTTGACTGTCTGGACTGATATTTTGCGTAAGTCTACCATGACCATGCTCAGTTCTGAGTTTGCTATGAAAGACTTGGGGTCCTTGAGTTACTTTTTGGGGATTGTTATTTCTTTTCATGCATGTGGGTTATTCTTGTCCCAGAGAAAGTATATTGCTGAGATAATTGAAAGGATTGGTATGTCCTCGTGTAAGTCTATTTCCACTCCCATTGATACTAAGCCCAAGCTGGGTGTTGCGGCTAGCTCACATTACGAGCATCTCACTCACTATCGCAGTCTTGTTGGGGGCTCTACAGTATCTTACTTTCATGCGATCATATATTACGTATGTCGTTCAGCATGTGTGTTTTTACACATGATCCTAGGATGTAGCACATGAATGCGCTAAAACGCATTATCTGATACATCCAGGGGACACTTGACTATTACTTGCATCTATATCCATCATCGACCTCTACACTTGTCTCATGTACCAATGCTGATTGGGTGGCTATCCCGATACCAAACGATCACGTCTGATTATTGCATGTTCCTTGATGACAACTTGGTCTCGTGATCTGCCAAACGACAAACTACCTTATCACGCTCCAGCGTCGAGGCAGAGTATCGAGGGGTAGCCAATGTGGTTTCAGAATCATGTTGGTTACGTAATCTTCTCTTGAAGCTTTATTTTCCCATTTAAAAAGCTACCTTGGTATATTGTGATAATATTAGCATCGTTTATCTTTCTGGAAATTCGGTTCAACATTAGCGCACTAAACATATTGAGATGAATATCCATTTTATTTGCGAAAAGGTAGCTCATGTACAAATATATGTCTTATATGTTTCGTCCAAGTATCAAATTACAGACATATTCACTAAGGGTCTTCCATCGGTCCTATTTGAAGATTTTAGGCGATCTCAACGCACGTAAGCATCATGCTATGATCGTGTGTGAAAATATACTATATTTAGAATACACGATATACACGGTATAATATCTTGTGTATACCGTGTACATCACGAAAACTGAAAGCAATTGGGAGACCGTGATATACACGGTATACACATCGTGTGTATGAGTTTACGTCGGGTTCGTACACGCAGCAGAATTTGAAAATTTATGTTTCAAACCCGACGACGGTCGAACTGCAGTATGATATGTAATGTAAATATAAACACAAAGTAAATGTAAAATTTCGAACGAAGACTTACACTTTGGAAGCGATCGACCAGATTGAATCTTGATCTTTGTGTAGTCCGAGGGTGCACACGCAAACGTCCCTCGATTTGTAAGTTCAGAGAACTGTGATGTAATTTGCTAAGTCATGAATGCTAGAGATTCTGACAGAGCTTTAGAAGAGATTGACCTCTCTTAGGTTTTTGGTGTATTGAAATGAGAAGATGAGTCTCCTATTTATAGGATAAAATAAGAGCTCGGCGGTTTCGTGAGGTCGTGGCCACAGAACGAATCGCGCACTGATCGCTAGGCCACGCCCCGCACAACGGTCCTCAGTAAGAGGCTTCGCGGTGCTGACACGTGTTCCTGGCACCGCGGTCCTGAATCAAGGCATCGCGATTCCATCCTATTTTCTGCCCACTTTCTCATTTTAATGTCTCGGTCATCAACCGAACATTTAGGTATCTCCTTCTAATTACATCCTTCAATCGACGGAACATTTAACTTAGTGTTACCTTTCATGCCTTTACATATCGTCACTATTACATTAGGATCTTCACGGAACTCCTAGACTGCGCCAAAAGACTAACCCAATATGTAATGTTTAGCTACACAAAATATGTGAACTGAACCTATATGTGAGAAGATAAAATCCCTTCATTCATGACACACTCAATCAAGCTTATGATTTGTCAAGTGTCTATCCAAATGGCTTGATTATTATAACTCATCTATATTAGTTGACAACAGGACCATGTCACAGACATGTCCATTGCATTAGCCAATGACTTAGTCAACTTAATACCATATGAGTACATGAGTGTTCACTCGAATATAAATTCAAGGAATGAATTCTTTTTTGGCTCACATACCACCTTTAATCTACTTCGTAATGCACCCAAAACAAGTCGCGTCTCAACCTATAAAACATTTGAGCTTAGGACAGGATCAAAGTATATTACTCCGTAAACAAGATGATATTGACCTCAAGTCTAAGGACTTTTATCTCCCACACGCCGATGACATTATAGACATATAACAAAACAGTACATCAGCAGGGCGTACCAATACTTCAACAAGTATCCATGTGTCCATCACGAGTTTTCATAACTCGTAGCAAGTGAGACATACCACATCCCTTAAGGATATGATGCAGACCACATGTCGACGTATCGCATATCATCGATATCCCAATTTCGATGATCATTAGTCGAGGTAATTTAAGAGTTACGTTATAACATTAATTCTCACATCATTAATAAACACGTAACATATAGGGATGCATTTATATAATATTATAAACAATCAACTAATAATTCAATAAATGCAAATTGCCATAATATTAATCATCATTAATATAAATACGAATGTGTAAAAAGTACATTGTGTCCTAATACAGATTGTCTCTAGGACATACATATACTTTCACCGTGTATATCACTGTTTTTGGTAATAAATTTTGTATATTTTTAGAATTGTATACTTACCATAATTGTATAATTATTGTATAAGTAGAATAAGATTTTGAGAGTAGAATTGGAATAGGATTTTCCTATTATGAAAATTGTAAACATTATATATACTCTTTCATTAATGAAAATAATCAAGGGATTATTTCTTTCCGTATTATACAAACATTAAGAAGAAAACTTATCCAAGTTAACTCATTATTTCCGGTGATAATCATCCATTATTATAATTAGCAACAGTAATAAGAATACTAAGCATAGTTCAAAACTAGTGAGTACTAAAAAGTAAGGCATACATATGTGGCCATAGTGTAATGAATGGTTGGTGTAACCGTAACGTCGTTTATGATGGCGAAGTTGGCTTTCTTCCCAACATTCTTAAGAGTTAGACAAACATGTGTTTAATAATGTTTCACATTGTTTTGGCCGGAGTTGTTCGCCGGAACGTTGTCGGCCGTATTCTTTCCTTAGTGTATTGGCATGGACATTTTCCACTTGAACCCTTTGATGATGAAATGGCAGATTCAATCATTTTTAAAGGAAATGAAGTGGGAAAATGAGTTTTGAAGTTTAATTTCTATGGGTTAAATTAGTTTAATGGGTCGTGTCGGGTTTACCGGGGGAAATCGGGTAATTTTACGTAAAATTGGGTAATTGAGGTTGATTTGAGATATTTCATCCAATTGAGGGGTAATATTATTAACCTTGATAACTGCAGGGGTATAAATAGTCATAACTTGTAACGGAGTGCAAACTTAGCTAATAAAATAAAGTAGAGAGGTATTTTGACCTTTTCTCTTATTTTTTCCATATATGACGAGTTATTCCCGAATGGCCCGTAAGTAAAGTAGATTAATATGTTCGAAAAAAATGACAAAAATGATCCCTTTTATTTGCAATAACTTTAAAGTAGTTTTAAAACATATTGTGTAGTGTTTTCGGAATCTTAATCAAATATTAATAAATTATATCTATTAAATTTAACGCATATTATGAAAAATAAATTTAGCGAGAATTCACATTTTGAAGGTGTTAGTTTTGTCATTTATGTTATCTTTTGCCTTAATTTCTAAGAGTTTGGTGCATTTTTTTAGATGCAACTTCTGCTACTTTTGATTTTTTTTAAAATTTAATTTTACTGTAGTTTTTTTTATTGCATTTCCTATGATTTGATGGGACATCATGGTGTTTTTTATTATTCCACAATTCCTATCAAATTTAACCAATAGGAACTACTTGAAACTTATCCCCGTACACATGCAACCATTATTGTTGTTTTCTCAAGTACTAGTATGTTTGGCGCTAGTTCTCAATTCTGAAAATTCATTTTTCTTTTTGAATTGTATTGAAAGTGCCACCAATCATATTTCTTATGCGACCGAATTTGAACAAATGCTTGAAAGAGAGCTAACAGAATTTGGACAGGCTCAGCTCAAATGCCATTTGATATGAAGCAGAAAGCAAAGACGATGGTTGATCTCATTCAACTTAGAATTCCATGCAACATGTACCAAACCACTATCAGTAGCAAAGATGGAAAAGCATCATGATCCTATTCCCAAGGCAAAGAGTTATCTATCACCGTACAATGGATCGACCCTCCAATGCACATATCAATTGATGTCCATTATTATTATGTACATCAAGAAGCTGGAACCTGTTCTTTCCGAGTTCACCCACATCTACGTATAGGACAATGTGAGTCACCATGGGCAGCAAAATATTAGAATGCATTGACGTAATAGTTTGGTGCAAGTTGTGTTTCACCATAAAAATAATTGCAAGTACACAAATTTTAATCTACTCACAATTTTCAACTTGTCATATAGTTGGCTAAAACTCCATCTCTAAACAACCACCTCCTCTTCCTTTTAACTTGCTGAACATAATAATAATGATGCTTACACGTCTTAGCAAATAAAGGAAAGAAATAAGTACTAAGCTAATAATGACAGTTAAATGGATAATCTTCCTTGGATTACTTGTTTTTGGTTCAAATATCTAAACGTACAACTTTGTGGTAACCAATAAATTAACTTATCGGCTCTGTCCTTCATGCAGGATCTCACTAGTTTCATTTGCGCTTCCGGTAGAGATCCCATGACAGTTTCAAGTAGTCCATCCATGCTCAGGGACATATCTTTTGCAAAACAACATATGATTTTAGGCAGATAAATCCTTTTGTCCTTGTTAATGCAAACTGTAGCTCGTATAAACTCCTCTTTCTCTGCTATAAGATCCTGAAATACATTCTTCGCTGTGTATGTACACTATTAATGCAAAGTAACATGATTTTTAGCTTGCAGGAACATTACTGCAGGATCAGAAGATGCACCCAAACACAGCGCAAAGTGAACAAGTGGCTCAGGGTACTCAATGTCATAGGTATGTCTGGAATTTCCCGCCGCAAGCTTTCTTCCTGGAGCGTCTGTAGCCACTGCATTCATGTTGTATTAGAGAAGGCATCCAGTCCTAAAACATATAATTAATAAATTCTTGAAACAATGATAGCAGGACATACTACAAAGGATCCTCCCTCTTCGTTTTAGACAATTATTTTCCCCTTCCCACTCTTTTGTATGTAAAATTTTAGTTCATATGGGGGAGCCGAACTCATATCAATAGGGTATGAATGTAAAAGTTCCAAAATGGAGATGCAGAACTGCTGGGAACACACTCAAGAAAAAAAAGTTGGCTGAGACCATTGTTTTACAAGCATAATTATTCTTTAACAAGTTATACTTGTTTGTTGTCATCAGCATTTTCTTTTCTTCTCATGATGATCAGATTACCATCACTATGCTGTAGAGCAGATCAAATGCGCTAATGAAACTTAAGACAGCAACACCATGACATCCTAGTCGTCCAGAATACCAACTCAAGTCCCGAGAACACAGTAGTCAAACTAGCTAAATTATCAAAATAGTAGGAAAAATGCTGACGGAAAACAGATGTTATATAACATTTCGACTTTATTTGCATCTCTCCTTGTGAGTCCACACCGTCCTTAAACGGATGAGGTCAGAACTATGTAGCACGGACACGGGAGAGGTGTCCGATAGGACACGGACACGGACACGCGGAAACGGCAATTTTGAAAAATAGGGGACACGACACGGCAGGGACACGGCTGTAAAAATAAATTAAAAAAAATATAATATATAATATATAATATATAATATATAATATATAATATATAATATATAATATATAATATATAATATATAATATATAATATATAATATATAATATATAATATATAATATATAATATATAATATATAATATATAATATATAATATATAATATATAATATAATATTATTAAAGCTTCACATTCATAAATAAATTATAAATTTAATTCAAATTTGTTATATACCAAATAACCAAAATATCAAATTCAAAAATAAATAATAATTTTGCTAAGTATTAGAATTTATCAATCTCAAATTAAAATAAAAAAGTGCATAAGTAATTTATAGTTTAGTAATTTTTTTTTTACACCACAACTATCATTTATTAATCAACTAAAAGGCTAAAACTCTACCCAAACCATTTAATTCCCTAGCCCAAAACCCGCAAGGCCCAACTTCCCCTTTTAATTCTTCCAGAACCTTCCCAAGCCCAAATAATTTCCCTAGCCCAATCAGATTTCCCCCTAACAAAACAAACCTAAAACCTAAAACCTAAAATCAAAAGCAAAAAAGAAAATACAAGCAGTCGCCGCCGGAGGGGAGTCGCCGGAATGGACAGGCTCGACGTGAAGGGGAGTCGCCGGAAGCAGACCAGCAGTCGCAAGCTCGCAGGCAGACCAGCAGTCGCAGCACCAACAGTCGATTTTGTGAATTTCTAGGTTTTTTTTTTTAGGCTTTTTACACTTTTTTGTAATTGCCGTGTCCCGTACGTGTCCGAGCCGTGTCCGAGCAATTTTTTTTTTTTTTTGGGCTGGGCCCACTCGGACACGTCCCGGACACGTGTCCGCCGCGTTTCGTGTCCCCCAGGTGTCCGACACGGACACCTCACCTTAAATGAGGTGTCCGTGCTTCATAGGGTCAGAATATTAAGCAAATATTCCCAAGCATTTCTCTAACTAAAGTAGCATTGAAGAATAATTCACTAATTAAGAGAATATATACTGATGCTTATAATCAGGTTAGCTGTCAAATAAGAAGCTAGAAGTGCTAAGAAACCTAGTATATAGTTTTATCATGGGATGAGGTAAGGTGATCTTAGTAGTAGGATGTTACTTAGCATTCAGCATACCGGTGCAGAATAGTGTGGCCGTATCCCTAATATGGAGCTCTGTATGACATAAGCATTTACGCAGTGGCCACCCACATTATAAGCTGCCTGCAGTAATTTTTACAACAAACTCAGATTTCTTAATACTATATACTAAGTAAATATATAAGTAAAAAATTAAGGTCTATTCCTTTTACCTTCAAGATTGAAGAACTTCTGACAGAATTTTGAGTTCCATAGGCTAAATAAGCCTGAAAAGAAGTCATATAGTACCTCGTAACAGGTTTCAATAGGATGGATAAATGGTTAAAAAGGAGACATTGTAATCCCCAGATTAGGAGGCCAAATCAAATGCTAGTCTTGAGCAATGAGTGCAAGAATAGTCGACACAAGTATAAATTTTACTAAGCCAATTGAAAGGAAGCATAATGCATTCCAGAAGGCACTTCACATTTGATTATTTGAACAACACATTTAGTCCTAGTATGGTACTGGTGACGAGAAGTATAACTGAGAGTGTCATTCTCCCAACAAGAGTATGAAAAGGTTGAAACTCTAAAACAATAGCTCCACCTAAGATGATTTTTTTAGTCTCGTAAGCGGTTAGTTTTCCATAATCCAAATCAATTTGTTTCAAGGTAAAAGTTATTAAGCTAATGTTCAAAAGAAATTTTGAGAGAAATCTTACATGCATCACCAGGGCATTGTGAATATTGATCCAAAATGTTAGCTTTACTTCACGCTTCATGTTTCTTGGGTCAACCTTTTCAAGGCTCTTAACCAGTGACCTGCAGAGCATCAAATTAGTAAGAATAAACTTAACTATATTGAGTATATCCAAATTTTTCTTGTTATTTGTCCATTTAGAAGCTGCATCTGTTCTTTAGCCTTGGTTGGTGGAGAAAGGGAGAAAGAAAAGCAAAAATTATTGTGGCAATAATTTCAGATGCAGTAGAACTTACAATTTACCATGAACAATTTTCCAGATAGCACATTTTACAGCTTTAAGATGATAAATTCAAACTGGTCAATTAAACTAGGTAAGCTTCTCAAGCAGTTCTTAACATGCTTTTTTTAATCAAGTCCACACTAGCAGGTATTGAAGATTCCTGTACTCTTAAACTCTAGAATTATCATAAGAATATCAAATTTGAACTACTTGTGTTACTTGTGAATAACCTGAACTTATGCAGCATTTGTTGTGGCATAATTGAAACTATCGTCATCTAGACATATCTTCAAAATTTCTATCATTGTAGAATTAAGAATATGGCCTGTTGTCATCTATACAGACTTCAAATTCATATTGCTCAGTGTTCTCCTCATTGTGATGTGAGCTCCAGCTGCCTGAAAGATTTCTTGGAGAAAATGTGCTTGATGATGACAATGACGAAGTAGAAGAAACTGATAATCCTTTTTGAGCAAGAATTTCAGGGTTGGCAAATTTGCAGTATATACAAGATATGCATCTGACTATTTCTTCAGACAGCCTATCAGGAAAACTAAGAACGTCATCCATGCGAGGCAGTGAGATGATCCGCAAGGCTACGGTGGCCAGAATCAGCAAACTTTTCCTGCAATTGTTCATAATAGACACTTTGTCACTCAATTAAAGCCTGAGGACAAACAACAGAGAAAATTTTAACTGAAACAACATATATTGTAATATCATTTTAGCTATATGCAAGTGTTCAGGAGTTGGAAGTATTACCTTTATAGATGATGACTTCTTAGCAGTCTGAATCCGATCACTTGAACCAGCTAAAGCTATAAGTAAGTGTAGGAGTTGGATGTATTACCTTAATAGATGATGACTTCTTAGCAGTCTGAATCTGATCACTTGAACCAGCTAAAGAATATGTTGTGGAGATTCGATCATATTGGAAGGCGTGAATCATATTATGAACAAAAAAAGCTCTAAACATGAAAGATTGAAGAACATATTTATATATTCACAAGATCTTTTTCTGTATCCTTCTTCTGTTCTGCTTAGTCCATGGCGCAATTAGCCATTGAAAAAGTGGCGTAGATGACTTTTTTCGCCCCCCTCTAAGGAGGTAGTTACACACAGTCTGCCATATGTCAAGCAGGGGAGAGCTTTAGCACGTGAAAGTTATAATTTAAGAGGTTAATGCATTATAGGTATGGTTGAAGTATAACTAATAAAAATGTGATAGTTTGGGGCGATTTTGATCCATTAGTCGTAAAATTATAACGTTTTCCCCTCACTTTAAACAATCAAGAAGAAGAGATTGTGTGCCTATTAGTCTTTCCCGAAGCCAATAACACTTGCTGAACCTCTGCACCGGCCAGTTTTGAGATTGCTCAAAACTCCCCTAAAACTGTCAACAGCTGCTCATAATTATGAGAATCAAAGTAACACTTGTCTGATACAGTTGTAATTAGACGGCCAAGTGAGATACCTATGGCCAAACTACGCATATGACAATACACGTTAGGTGAAAGGAATGGACAACTGCAAAGAAGGAAGGAGAATTAAAATGACCAAATAAGAAGACGGAATCCTAAAATTAAACAATGCAAAAGGCAGAGAGAACCATAATATTTGCCCTATTCTGGAAAGCATAAAATGAAATGCCTAGCTGGTAGCATAAAGGACATAATTTGAGTAGTTGTACGAGATCGCACAGCTTGCAAGTTATTCCATAAGTTTCGTCAAAGCTCTCCAATATCTCAAACACGACGGATTCATATGGATTGATTGAAGTATCCATCTTAGAGGACTTGTAGACAGCTCCAGATTGGATATAGCTGCAGAACCTTCTGTCAGCCGTCTAGCAAGCAAATGCATCTGGAAAAATAGTTCAGCAGGCCTAATCTCTGCAAGAAACATGATGAAGCCAAAGCATGAGCTGGATAAGCATAATGCAGCATATTGAATTAAGTTACAATTCTTTATACTGCCATTCCGACACTGATCCACCAAATTTGGATAGTATTCGTTGTCTCCGAGCAACGGGTACAAATAGGCAGTCCCTGTCAGTCTCAGTCTCGTCAAAGACGAAGAGCACTGAAGAACACCAAGATCTACTAGGAGCTCAAGATATTGAAATATGTATATGGGTGGAACAATTGGAAAAAACTGCAAATACGTGAAATAATTGAAGACAACCATGACAAACAATCAAGTTAAAAGACCATCTTAAATTTTAATCTCCGACTCAAATGCAATATGCTATTTTAGTTTTTTTAATTCAAATGCCATGATTCATTTTTCTTATACTAGCATATTCACCCATAATACCTTGCTAACTACTAATATCTTTTGCCTTTAGAGAGCCCTAAATGGAAGGAAGGAAATATATTTAGAAATCTTTCATAGCTACTGGGATAGGGGAGATGAAAACGTAAAGTAACCATCATACTACAGAACCTCACCCAAAACAGAGGCCCTAGGAACATGCCATTGTGCTTTCACTACAAAGCTGCCTAAGCCATGTGAAGTGCCCAACTTGCTTTGCGCCTCGCTTCAGAGCTTAAGTGCACCATTGGCAACACTGATCATTTTGCCACAAATTGTGGACAATGAAGTACCCAAATTTTGGGTATTAAGAGGATAGGTTTCTCTTTTCTTTTTCTATTTTTTCCTTCAGTTTCTTTGTGTGGGTAGTTCTGCCATAAAGACAAAAGGGTTGCTCAAATCTCCCAAATATTCTATGTATAAATATCTCTCCTTTCCCCCTCTGCATATCACATTTGGCAATTAGCTATGTCTAGAAACACAGGGAACTGGAACGGAATTCAAATGGAGATGCCTATACTGGAAAACCTTGGCTGACCACTAGACAAGAATGTGGACATTTCAGATCAGAATTTTCAACCCCAAAATTGTACGTCCAAATCTTATTTAAAAAACAGAAAACATCAAAGGTAAGTAGGCTTGCACTCTGGCAAGAATGGGCTAAGAGGGTCCGCTACACCGCAAACTTTCATAATCAAATACCATAGTGTATAGGTAGTCTGATTGTGAAAGACCCATTAGTCGATATTGCACCCAGTATCAACCACAGTCCAAACGCTACTCTAAATAAAATATAAATGAATTACCAAAGGACAAAATATCAAACCTGGTCGCCAAGACAACCATTCCTCAATGAGGTTCTTTTCCCACTTCGATTCAGAGCCGAGGCTAGCTTCTGCTTGTGCCAGTAGTAGTGAAACAAAGGGTAGTGGCATCGAAGAATTGTCTTTTGCTTTCTTCAGACTTCTAATAGCAAGTGATACAAATTCTGAATCGGACTGTTTCCTGGCAATCTCCATGCAAATAGCACCTGAATAATCAAACTCCCGTTACCAATTGAACCAAAAAGGCCATCAGCTTTTTATAGACACACAGATGGAAAGATAGAAAGCCAGAGAGAAGGAAAGAAAATGCAGACGATGAAATGCAACCCTATAGGCATTTATGTGGATTCTGCAGAGAGAAATAAAAGAGCTTTTGAATGGGAAAATACACTTCTGCCCAAAAAGTGAGTAATAGAAAAGAGTTTAAGGGTATTAAAGTCCATTTTATAAATGCTCAGCAACTGTTACCATGGCTAAGAAAAAGACAACTCTCGCCACCAGCTAACGAGCAAGCTTGCGCAAGGGACTCTTCTGCGCCAATAAATTCCCCATTCCAAACTGCAGTTAGACCTTGAACCAAATTATATACAGCAATCCACATGTTCCACGAAGTTTTTATTTCTTTGCCACACTCTTGAAAGGCCAAGGCTAGTGAACTGGAATCTGAGTGCAGCTTGTATTGACTTTCAAGAAACTTAAGACAAATCCAACCAATATGATAATCAGTTTTGAGCTCCAAGCACCTTACGTACTCTTCATGAAGCCCAACATAATTATCTTCCACAGCATAGGCACGACAGAGTAGCAAGTGTGCAAAGAAGAGGTAGTTATCTGAAAGCTGCATCTCTAGAGCACTTTTTGCATGCATAATGCACTTTGAATTATTCCCACATTGCAAACTAACCTCCGCAGCACAAAGCAGAAGCTGGAACTTTTGGTATTGGGAAGAAATGTCTTCCTTTGCATAAAGCTCACTTCGAAGAGCCACACTTATTAACCTCTCAAGAACAACACACAAGTTACGTGGAAATTTCTCCTGCCGCGCCTTCTGAAGATAGTTTAGTACAAGCAGGTAATAGGAATGATGGTCCCAAGGCTCCTGATGAACATACCTATAAATATAAACATTTAAATTAAACACACAGAACAGCTTTGGCATATATTTCATGGACAAAATTCCACATGTTTTCCTCCCATCGCATCAGGAGTATTGGATCCATTTATCAATAAAGAGAGCCGCAGAAAGCGTATAATAGAAATAAAATTTCTTAAATAAAGTCCAACAGCACGTGGATAAAGAACAGTACTTCTGCAGCAGCTTGATAGTATTGCACCCCAATCTTGAATTTTCTCTACAGATGGACATAGGTAATGTCTTCTTGCCGCTCCCCACAGTACAGCAAGCAACTGCCCCAGCACCAAAAATCTCAACACTGGATTTAACACCTTCCTTTTTTTGATGTTCAGAAGGATCCACTATGAAGCATCGAGCTGAAATGTGAACATCTTTCCATTCTTTGCTGGATACTAATAGATAGCCAAGAAGCGTCCTATTAACCAGAATATTACAACAGATCACTCAACTTTGATCATCATACTAAGAACACAAATTTACAACTATACAAATGGAAATAAGTTTCATACAGGGAATATCAATCAACAATTCATTTCCTAAACTCTATCAAGTATAAAAAATGTACACCTATTGAAACACAAGAACAGAAATCAAGATGGAACAAATCAATTGTGCAAAATGAGAGAAGACTGGCCAATGATATTCAGCAAAGAGTTCCTGAGCATGAAGAACAGGACATCCATGCAAAGATTTTTGAAGGGTGAGAAAACTTAGCAAAACTTCAATCCCCGCCCCCATTTAAAAAGAAAATATGGACATTGATGTGTAAATTAAGTGAGGCTAATGTAGAAGATTGAATTCTTTGCAGGCGTTCAAATAGGAACTGACAGACTGGGGCCAAGAATCACGACTTCCATAATTTATTTATTATCTTTCTAGAATTTCATTAAAAGTTGATATAATGTTAAACAAAAAACCACTTTGCATATATCAGAATACATAAATAAGACAACAAAACAGATAACATAATCAATGTTTTTAAAGGAAAACTTGTCACTTTCTGGTGACTCTAACGACTTCTCATTTGGCTAGCACGTAAATAGTTAGGCCGACCTTGTTGTACGGGGTAAAGTGTTGGTCAGTGAAGAACGCACACGTTCAGAAGATGCGTATAGCAGAGATGAGGATGTTGGGGCATACTAGGAGCGATATGATTCGAAACTAAGTTATACGGAACAAGGTGAAAGTGGCACCCGTGACGGACAAGATGAGGGAAGCACGGCTAAGATAGTTCAGGCATGTGAAGAGGTGTGTGGATGCGCTTATAAGCAGGTGTGAGAGGTTGGCTATAACAGAAATTAGGAGGGGTAGAGGTAGGTCGAAAAAGAACTAGGGGAGGTGATTAGACAGGAAATGTCACGACTTCAGCTTACTAAGGACATGACCCTAGATAGAGAGGTGTGGAGATCGAGGATTAGGTTAGAAGGTTAGTAGGTAGTTGAATGGTTTTTGTACTAGTAGTATTCGGTAGGAATCGCGTATTTTCTTTTCCTCAATGTGTTCTACTATACGTTACAACATTTGCTTTTTCTCTTGCTATTTTGTTGTCATATTTTTCTTGATACCATGTTTTGTGTCATCCAGACCCCACTTTGTGGGATTTCACTGGGTATGCAATTATTGTACCATGCTCTATGTCATGCTATTTGTTGTCACACCCCTGTCTTTTATTCCGAGTCAAGGGTCTACCAGAAACAACCTCTCTACCTCACAAAGATAGGGGTAAGGTTTGCGTACATCTTACCCCCAGACCCCACTTGTGGACTATACTATAGTTTTCTATAAAAATAGTGTTCATACCAGCGCACCTTGATCAATTCACAGTATACCTACTATCTCTCACGGTTCTCCACCAAGGCTTTAGACAAAGGGACAAGTTTACCTGACGTTTTTCGCCTCTTGCTGAGATTTGAACCTTAGTTTTCCATGTTCCATTTCAACTTCATTGACCACTAAGTCACACCCTTGAATGCAGAGTCATAACTTCCATACTTTACATTAGTAAGGATGAATTTTCCACAACATTTTAAACACTTAAATACCAGGTTTTTATTAGACCAAAGGCTCGCGGGCTATGAAAATACTTTGTTACTTACCACATAAAGGAACATCTTATACTAAAAAGGTAGTGCCAATAACACACTTATGATGTGGAAATCTTGCTCCACGTGCAGAGCACCATAACGTGTACGCGTATAGCAAAGTAGTCTTTGGACTATTCCTATACCGCATATTAACACTGAAAGCTTTCCCCTACGCCATTCTCAAGTTTTAGACACAATAATGTGTAACATCAAGTGCAAACTTCTTCAGAAAAACATTTTTTTACGAGTAAATACTATAAAAAGGGCAACTCAGTGCACTAAGCTCTCGCTATGCGCGGGGTGGGTCTGGGGAAGGGCGGGACCACAAGTAGAGTCTATTGTACGCAGCTTTACCCTGCATTTCTGCAAGAGGATGTTTCCGCGGCTTGCACTCGTGACATCCTGAACATATGACAGCAACTTCACTCGTTATTCCAAGGCTTCCCTTTTATGGGTAAGTAATATATTGTATTAAGATATTGCACTAAACCAGTGCAACAGGTATAAGTACAAGTTGTGCAAATCAGTTATTGTGTCTAAAAAATAACATCTACATCTTTCAAAAGCTAGTTTGCACAAAAAAGCAATCAACTAAAAGCAAAGTTTAAAGCTCTGAATGTTTCTTCTTTTGCCTTCAAAAATTCTGCTATTTCTTTCTAGCCAAATAGACCACTAGATAACTTGAGTAACACCGTTCCATATCTTTTGAGCTTTCGAAAAGTTAGATTTATAACAACAACAACAACATACCCAGTGAAATTCCACAACGTGGGGTCTGGGGTGGGTAGAGTGTACACAGACCTTACCTTCACCTTGGTAGGTAGAGCGGTTGTTTCCGGGAGACCCTCGACTCAAGGCAAAGCATAATCACAAGCAAAGCAAAGGCAAGGCAAAGCAAGAGAAACGGTCAGACTCAGACAGGGAATTAAAGCAGTATGGACAGTATGAACATGATGATAACAAAATTGAATACGACATGGTAACGCATTAACAACAGGAAGCAGTAGTTAACATAGCTAAATAAGATAAACAAAGTACACCAAAGAACACATAGCAGCAGAAATCAAACTACATAGACTATAAAGCAATATTGCGCCTATAAGTGTGATAGGCTAATCGGCCTACAATAATAACACTACAACTATCATTTTGTAAGTGTAAGTAGGACTACGCTCGCCTACCGGCTACCCTAATATGTGTCCTCCACAACCCCCTATCTAAGGTCATGTCCTCAGTAAGTTGCACCTGCGTCATATCCCGTCTAATCACCTCTCCCCCAATACTTATTCGGCCTACCTCTACCTCTCATGAACCCGTCCATAGTCAACCTCTCATGAACTCGTCCATAGCCAACCTCTCACACCCCCGCACTGGGGCATCCGAGTCTTTGCTCTGCACATGCCCGAACCATCTCAACCTTGCTTCCCGAATCTTATCCTCCACCGAGGCCACTCCCACTTTATCCTGATCATTTCTAATCATATCTCTCATTGTATGCCGACACATCCATCTCAACACTCCGCAACTTTCATCTTGTGTATGTGCGAAGTCTTGACTGACCAACACTCTGCCTCACACAACATAGTCGATCTAATCATCACCCTATAGAACTTGCCTTTAAGTTTTTGTGGCACCTCTTTGTCGCACAAGGAAAATTAGATTTATAGGATAAACAATTTATAGCATAACTCTTTCTTCTTTCTTTTGAGAAAAACACAGGCCCTTGCTTCTCCTCCCCAACATCCTTCACTCCAGTTCAATAACAATTTCTCCTCTAAAAGTTTAAATTTCATTAAATTGGAATGTTCAAGGTAAGTTTGGGCATCCAGTTCATGGACGTTATTACATGTCATTCCAAAATTATGACATCTAGCATTAAAGACGTCCAGATTGAAAATCCTTGGACTTCCTGTCAAAGCGTATGATGTCCCAGAGCAATGTGATGTTTTGCAGTTCTATTCATTTGTGTTTCATTTAAGCCCTCTATTACTAAAAGAGTTGACACAAACGCTGCTCCGTGATGGGTCTCATGTAACTTGAATTGTGCATGTAGGAAGAGTCATTTTGCATCCATGTCTCAGCGAGGAGTTTAATTGAGCTCCTTGAAATTGGCAGGAGAAACCACTTTAACTTTTGCCAGTTTCATCAAACACAAACTTCATCATGGACTTGATCACAACAGCAATAAGATTCATCTATTTCTTCAATCTCAAGCAAATCTTTTTTTTATCGAGTAAAAGATTTCATTGATAATAACAAGGCTAACTTGGCAGTATACAAGGGGTATACCAAAAAGGGAGAAACATTTCAAGTATATCATAATTCAAATAAATGGAAAAACATGGTCTGTGATGATTCATATAGTCAGACCCAACTTATTTGGAACTGAGGCTTAGTTGTTGTTCCAATCTCAAACAAACCATAATTAAAATGAATAAAACCCATTAATATGAAGTGCTCCTGAACAAGCACAATTCACTAGTTCATGCCAAAGTGGACAACATGAAAATGTACCTTATCAAATGACTGTTTGGAGAAATATGAAGAGCTCTTCTTAGATAATTGACTCCCTTCTGAACTTCTAGGCAGCCCTTAGATCCATGCTTGACCTAAAATCCCCGATAAGGAAGTCCGGATTTACACCCAGGGGCCCAAGATCAAGTAAAAAAAGACAGCTGAAATAAAAGACTTACTAGTAAGCCCAGTGTTTCCAGGAAATCCAGTGCAGCAATCTCTTTGCTAGATGAAAGAGACTCACAAACACTTGAAATTACGGAGTCAAGCTGATGACTTTCATCTAATGCATGAATAGCAGATGCTACAAGCCTAACTTTTGAACTCTGGAAGGCTCTTTTTGGCAGTTGCAAAATGTTTCTAATAGCTAATTCCTGCCCTGAAATATGATATACTAATCTACAGATGCAACTGATGGAGGCAGCAGCCAATGGATGCTCTGTTCGTAAAGCAGATGAAGCCAGTCTCTTTGCCATCGAAAGAGCAAGGTCATATTTGCCAAGTTTCCAATAAGAAAGCGCATAAAGCTGCAAACCTTCTACATCCAGAAGACCTAGCGAAGATGGATATTACAGGATTAAAAATAACCAAACATCGACATAGCACGTTCTAGATTATGAGAGCAAAAGCATGCAAGTAGGACAAAAAATAAAAATAAAATCTTAAACAAGATGCTACTCCACGGCTTCAGCTACCATCTAAAGCGAACAATGCCTAACACTTTTGCCCAACTAGAAGTTCAGCACTTGATAAAATCTCAATTCATAATCTCTTTTTTTCTACAGTACTAAATTCATAAAATGATTTTGTTCACAGACAAGCAGTAGGCACTAATTCTTCACCATGATATTTTTCTTTAGCAGTAGTTTCTCACTAGGAACAACAAATATGTGATTGTGATCAAGAAACATACCTTTGTTTTCCAAATATTTACATTCTTCAATAGCATCATCAGCATTTCCTGCCTGTATGGGTAGTACAAAGCATCTCAGAACTTGCATAAAAATGTTGATAAAAGCACCCGTTGACGATGGCAACAAAAATGAGTAGCATTGCAAATTGGATCTGAAGCAAAAGAACTTGAACCTAGGAAGATGTGGTAAAAGTGTATTACCATACAAAGCGACCTGGTCAAATTAATAGATATATCTGCAAGATATGATTTTGAAGATCTTCCTGCAAGAACTCTGGCAGCAAGGCCTGCTAGCCTATATGAGGCAACAGCACTTTCATAATCATTTCGTGCCTCACAAACTAGCCCTTTCAGATTGTGAGATTCAGGATACTGAGGTGCACGCAGCAAAGCCTGCTGGATGGCTCCAAATGCCTGGTATAACAATTATAAAAACTTACACTCAATGCTATCTGAAGTATTCCCTTGTCAACGTCTCAAACATAGACAAGCAACATTTACATACACAATAAATTGTAAACTGGGTGCCTAAGTACCTCTGGAGATCGCAAATAACCAGACTGCAGAGCAAGCTTAACTAGACCTGTTTGGAATTCTGCAAGCTATTCATAGACAGGCACTGTAAGAACCCCCAAATAGGACAAAAACAACTGAAAAGAATCCGTGTATCAATTTTCCGATAAACTAACAATTGTATTATCTTGTTGGAAATATCGCATGTATATAACTGTGTATCTGAACTCTAAAGCTTGTTTTCACAAGCATCAGGATGCGACTTGTTATACAAACTTTAGATACGGAAGCAACATGAGAAACTCCCAGACAAAGTGAAAGTTGAAATATTTTCTGAAAACAAAACCTTTTTTTTAAAACAACACTTAAAGAGAGAAATGTAGTTACTGGAAAGATCTGAACTGCCCGCAGACAGCACTCATAAGCCTCGTCTGGTTTCAGATTCCTGTTTAAGAAGCATATTCAGCTTTATATTTCACACAAAAGGTGCAAATGCAACATGTGTTATGTTTTTTGTATATAACATAATGAATTTACCTTGCAGCAGCATCAGCCGACATGCCTGCCCATGGCAATGAAAGTGAAGGATCAATACTTCTTGCACGATCAAATGCTAGCTGAGCCAATTGACTTTCCCCCTCCAGCCTATAAAGCTATATGGATCCAACTTTTAGACAGCTATAATCGTCTCACATGCATCAATCAATTTACATAACAAACCCAACCTTAATATACAGTACACGATCATGACTTGCAATGCTTAATAATTCGGCACGATGGATAAGGAGAACCCCAAAAAACTAAAAAAATAAAAAGGGGAAGCATGTGACAAGAAAGAGATGGTTCTATAAATGACACAGTCATCTATACAAATAGAAACTTTGTGCTCCTATAAAGCAGGTGACAAGAAAGAGATGGTTCTATAAATGACTTGCAAGCTAATTTTCTACTCCTTCAGATGCTCTCTTGCTGTTATCCCTCCAAAGTCCCCACATAAGGGCCAATGGACCAACATCTAATGCTCTGCATCCCCTTTGCCTTCTTCCGAAAGACATCTATGCAGTACACCTTTCACTGTACCCGAAGTTAATCACTATACTCCAAACAGATTTATATTGTCCTCTACAATGGCCGTGCAATCTAGCAATGAACTAGTAAATGGCTTACATCTTCTCCCGCTCTTTTGCATATAAAGCACCAAATAGTATAAGTTACCTTCCTCTTTTTGAAAATTTCAGCTAGGATCGCCCCACTTATTGTCATCCAGGTGAACAAGCACCTTTCTCCCATCTAATTTTTTTGACAAGATAAATAATTTTATTAACAATTGGGAAAACTTATACCAAAGAAGAGAACCTACATCAAAATATGGTTCTCAACAATGATCGTGGTTTCTTTGAAAAAAGTTTCAATGCTACATTCATAGCACTAATACCAAAGAAGGTGGGGGCCAGATAATTGAAGGATTTTAGACCTATCAGTCTGATAGGAAGCATCTATAAAATCATATCAAAAGTTTTGACCGAGAGACTTAAGAAAGTAGTATCTAAATTGGTGGATGTTCAACAAATGGCATCATCAAAGGTAAACAGATTATGGATGCTATCTTGATTGCTAATGAATGTGTGGATGTGAGGAAGATTAGCAAGACCCCTGGCATTTTATGCAAGTTAGATATTGAGAAAGCATAATCATCTAAATTGGGAATTTCTTTGGAAGATTCTTGAAAATAAGGGTTTTGGTGGAAGATGGATCAACTACATCAAGTTTTGTGCTACAACTGTGAAATGCTCAGTCTGATTAATGGTTCTCCCTCTGGTTTCTTTTCTTCGGAGAGAGGACTAAGGCAAGGGGATCCCTTATCCCCTTTTTTATTTATTCTGGCCATGGAGGGCCTAAATGACATGCTAAGGATAGCCCAGACTAACAGGTGGATAAGGGGTTTTAATGCTAAGATTGGTGATAGTCAAGGTTTGGCTATCTCCCATCTTCAATATGCGGATGCCAGGTATTTTGTGATGCAGCTAAAACATTTGAGAGTCGTTTTCGTTCTGTTTGAAGCCATCTCAGTACTTCATATTAACTGGGGTAAAAGCTTGAGGTACATGATATCTTCAACTTAGCCAACGTTTTGGGTGGCAGAATAGGAGAGCTACCAACTGTATATCTTGGAATGCCTTTGGGAGCTAAGAGTAAATCAAAGGGTATCTGGAACAATGTTTTGGAGAAATGTGAGAAGAAACTTGTCAATTGGAATAGACAATACCTGTCGAGGTAGACTGACGCTTATCAATAGTGTTTTGGATGCTTTGCCTACTTACATGATGTCCTTATTCCACATGCCAGTCAATGTCATGAACAGACTGGATGCAATTAGAAGAAATTTTCTTTGGCAGGGGAACTGTGATTCCGACAAGATTCATCTAATAAAAATGGGAGCATGTCATACCTAGCAAGAAGGAAGGTGGAATGGGGATAAGGAATTTGAAGATACAAAACCATAGCCTTCTTCTGAAATGGTTGTGGAGATTGCTTCTGATGAGCAATCATTGTGGAAAGAAACTATCAAGACAAGATATGGGATGGAGAATTTTCTGGACTAGCAAGGCAGTAATGCATCCTTATGGAACTGGTGTTTGGAGGTCCATTAGGAACTTGTGGCCCAAAATTGTCAGCAATTCAAAGATTAAGATAGGCAATATTGGGAAGACTTTATTTTGGGATGATATTTGGGGTACACTTTGACGTCTATGTTCCCTGATTTGTATACTCTTGAGACAACAGAGAATGGGCACAATCAAAGAGGTGAGGGACAACCTAGGGTGGAATTTCAGGTTTAGGAGACTTCTAAATGATTGGGAGGTGAACAGGTTGACAGATTTCCTTAATATACTGGAGCAGTTCAAAGACTTCAATACAAGTGACGATAGTTTAGTATGGACTAAAGACAAGCAGGGCAAATTCTCTGTTGGATCAGCTTACAAATGCCTTCAGAGATCAAGTACTCAACCTGGATATTGGCCATTGAAGTTGATATGAAAAGTAAAGATCACATAGCTTGCTTCACATGGTTATTGGCTAGACAGACTGTTCTGACTCGAGATAATCACATGAAAAGGGGTCTTCAATTATGCCCCAGATGTTTCTTTTGTGAAACTGAGACGATAAATCATCTCTTCGTACACTGTAAAGTGACTGTTAAACTTTGGCAGATCTTCATCAACATAAGGGGTATCAGGTGGTCTATGCCAAAAAGCATAAGGGAAGCCTTAGCTTGCAGGTCACAGGGAGAGACGAAGATTGTCCCAGCTTGTATATGGTGGTCTATATGGAATGAGGAACCAGAGGTGTTTTAAGGACAAGAGTTTTTCTCTCCAAAAGTTGAAGATGAATTGTCTAGTGCTTTTCTACTTTTGGTGTAAACATGAATATCCTCAACAAGCGCTGAGGATATTCCTAGTATTTTAGATTACTTATGAGTTGATAGGTGGTAGGTTTTGCTCTTCTAACTGCTACTTGTATTATTACTGGAATATACCTTTGGTGCATCTCCTTGTTTATAATAATATATGTTACCTTCTTAAAAAAATATGGTTCTCAACAAAAGATATCAAATCCTCCATACAAATAGGGACCTCGTGAGTACACCAAAAAGTAACTCGAGACAAAAACTCCTATGCAATTTTACAAAATCTTATTCCGCAGTTACAATTGCCCCCCTAGCCGCCAACTATACAAAGAAACACAGCTTTCTAGGAGCTCTAGGAATCCATATAGCGTCATGGGGAAAGTACATTCCTCCCTCATAACTAGGTTCTTATAAAAAGAGCTAACCCTGAAAATCTCATCTCCACTCTCCTTGCATCTTCATACATCCGACAAGTTGTTTGGTGTGACTAACCCATACAGAAACTCAATCAAATTAGTAAACCCGTCTAATAGATATAGGAAGTTCAAGTTCTCTCCTTTTAGTAATCTAGGGTTCCCCGAGAATGTCCCACTTCCCCTACCTCTCTATTTTCAGGTGTTCTGCTCCATTTATGTGATCTTATATTTGAATAGTAGATCCATGATTCTTTGAAATTCGATAACCTCCCAATCTTGTAAAATTTTCCCGAATCTCAAATCCCAAGGAGCTCCAATTTTCCAAAATGTGATACTATTTGTATTACCAACTCAAAGGTGTATTGTCATTGAACTCTCTACATACCTTCTTGATGTTCCTCCAAAATTTGTAACAGTAAGGTAGTGTGATATTTTCAGTCCTCCGCCCCCGTTTTGAGTACCATATTTTACTGCTATCAGTCCTTTGAATATTTTTTTCATTGTTAGAATTCTACATTGATTGTGAGTATGAGTTCCAGTCTCTTTTTATGGTTTTGAGCAATTGTCAACCCATGAGATAGATTCTATAATTGAGTAAAATCAAAAATTCATTTCCCTTAACATGGTATCAGAGTGGACACATCATTGATGTTGGGTTACCAATGTCAAGCCAACATACCATGTTATATTATTGGCATTTTCGCTCATTGTATAATTATTCAAGAAAATATTATTCATGCTCCAAATATCCATCCCTAGGCGTTCAGATGTGTTAGAGACCTTAAATTGGTTGGGAGGGCGGGTTGTACTCTTACTCACCAAACCTCCCAAGCCACTTCACAACTTACGACTTGTCTTGAACACCCTCAAATCTTGTACTCTGAGCCCTTCATACCTTATAGGCTTATAGCTACACTCTTAGTTCATGAAATGACACTTTTCTTATCCCATCGGCTATGTTCCACAAAAAGATCCATTAAAGCCTCTCCAACTTTTCAGTCACCCATATTGGTCCGTGCAGTGTTGTCAAAGGCGAAAAGTTTTAAAAAGTGCTCCAGGTTTATTGGGGCTTTAAGCACAGTAAAAGTGCAGACTTAAGTAAAAAAACATGTTTCAAGAGAGAAAGCATGAGCAATAAGGTGCATGCCTTGATGCCTTGCCTTTGCCTTGCCTACATTGCAGCACAACTAAAGTAATCTCGATGAATCGAGGAGAAAAGCATCTACCCTTTCGAAAAAGGATGGAATGGGAGGCTTATCACTATCCTTGAGGTTTTTGAGGGGTTAAGTGTGCTTCAAATGAGCCTTTGACAAGAATTTATAAGATTATAGCTAAGGTGATTTCCAATAGATTAAAGAAGATTGAAGATAAGACAATATCTACTTCACAAAATGCTTTTGTGAAAGGCAGGCAAATTCTCGATGCAGCTTTGATCGCATACGAAGTGGTTGATTCAAGAAGCAAGGGGAACTTAGGATTTTGTGCAAATTGGATCTTAAGAAAACGTATGACCACAGCAATTAGGAGTTTCTTGATTTCATTATGTTGAAGATGGCCTTTAGTACAAGATGAAGGAAGTGGACAGGTTTTGTATCTCACCAGTACACAATCTTCGTAAATGGCCACCGGTATGTTTTTTTCGATAGTTCGAGAAGTGTGAGACAAGGAGAAACGCTATCACCTATGTTGTTCATACTAGTAATGGAAGTATTGAGTGGGATGATGTTTAAAGCTCTGAAGGAAGGTTATTTAAGGACAACTTTCTGCATTGGTCTGGGGCAAGGTACAGTGAGGAGGTCACAACTTTTATTTGTTGACAACACTTTAGTATTTTGTGATGTTGATTGGACACATTTGAAGTACTTGAGACAGTATTAACATGGTTCCACGTGATGTCGGGCTCAAAGATCAATCTCAGAAAATGTGAAACCATCCCAGTTGGTGAGGCAGAGAACATGTGTTAAAATATACGGCGGGGGTACTTCCTACAACTAATCTTGGTCTACCACTAGGAGCATTTAACAATGACCAAACATCTTGGAACCTGGCTTTGAGAGGGTTGAAAAGAGACTTACAGGTTGAGAAAAGAGATGCATATCCAAAGGGGGAAGAAAGTGTTAATTAAGAGTACACTTTCAAGCATTCCTATATACTTCGTCTCTGATGCATGCTCCAGTTAGTGTTACAAAGCCGTTGGAAAATTTCAGAGGGATTTCTATGGGATGCTAAAAGTGGGGAGGAAAAGTTTCACATGGTAAATTGGTTTAAAGATCTAAAAGTTTTCAACAAGGTGCTACCGGGAAAGTGGTTATGGAGATTCGAGATAGAGGAGAAGGCTGCATGCATATCTGAGCCAAACTCCTCTTCCTCTACTTAGAAATTTCTGTAATACTTAGCCTTTTGGAGAAAGCTTAGGCAGCAAGATTGTGATCACTTTAATAGTTCCTATAATTGGATAGGCTGGCTAAATTTCCTAACTATTGCAATTAGGCCTAATATGAAGAACATTTATAATACATTGATGGTAAACAGTAAAAGCACAACTTAAGACATCAGAAATAAATCATCCAATCCTGGATGGACAAGAGTCCATGTGTTTAATTGCACATACATTTTCTAACAGTTCATGCAGAAAAAGAATGATATTTTCAGGAATTTGACTCCTGTGATTAATAGCTTATCATAAACCAACTTAAATATATTTTGGCTCTTCTTACATGAAGCCAACAAACTCAACGAGTTGTTCTTCAGGACGTGAGGAAGAAGTGTTGTCCAAAATTTATGGATTCTAGCATAGACATTCAATAATGGAACAGTAATTACGTGATCCATGATACAAAGTGGTCTACCAAAAGATTTAGTTTCTTCGGTTATCTACTTCTGGCAGTTTCGATAAATAAATAAAACAGATAATCTCAGAAACTAATGCAGCACGTTACCTTTCCAAGATGTGCCCATGCAACCGCAAGAGAAACATCCAACTGCAGTGCACGTATGTAAGCATGTTGCTTCAATGCAGAATGATCAGATAAACACCCTAAGGCTACCCAAAACTCGCTATTGTAACCTTCAAGTAATAAGCCTCCAAGGCACATCTTTTCAGACACAAACCTGATGATTGAGCTACTGTAATAAATGATTATGCTGAATGCAAGAATACATTAAGCAATAAAATAAAACACATACCAAGAGTTCATGTCATCTTCAGAGTTCTCCTTTAACGAGAAAAGAAGCTCAGATGCAATGGCAACATCAGTATACGCATTAGCTTGCCAAGGGGACAAATGCAAAGCCCGCTGGTAGGAGCAACAAGCAGATCTGACTGCTAAACAGCATATTCTCTTCCATGACTGGATCGACCTACTGAATGAAGTTTCGTCAGCTCCTGAGCCCAATCCTTCATCCATCCATGGAAAACATTTTGCGTATGTGAGCTAACCAAAGAAAGAAATAGCACCATTGTCAACCAGTCAACACTAAAACATCAATTACTTAAAGTAATAGGATGGGGGAAGGCTTGGCCCTCCATATGAAACAGTAGTAAGGCATGAGATGTTGGGAAATGGAAGAGTACAGAATTGCAAGAAAATAACTGGCATAATGCAAAGAAAAACATAATTCAACAGATGCAGATACCTGAATATCTCCAAGCAGCTTCCAAGCACAAGATATATTGTCAACAATGGAAGTACTTGCTAGAGCCACATTCGAGGCTTCCTGAATTTAAGCAAAACACTTGACAAAAATCTCAACCAAAAGAAGAAGGTGTGAAGGATAGAATAAGTATGTCCTTCTGCACCATACTGCTACAGAAGCAAGTGAAACTTCAAAATTACTGGATTGCTAACCTCTAAGAGTGAAGCTCCCCATTTAAAGGCACCAGAATCAATAGTTTCCTTTGCCAAACTAAGGAGTGCAGAGGCAAGCCCGTGATGTGCGGACAAATTCAGAGGTGAGATTTGTAAAGCTTGCCGGAACTGCTCAATTCCCTTCATTCAGGATCGAAGAGTAAAGAATGAAATGATAAAAGAATCAAAATATTTTTTATAGGTATGATCGTGCAGAAGTATCAGGAAATATTTTATGCAGCTCAATGTAAATCATTTACTTAGCAAATGAGGCTAAGTACAAATACGGGATATGTAAGTATTCGCCCATATGAGCTCATAGCCTTACTCTAACAGAAGTTTTCTTTTCTTTTTTTCTACTGGAAGAAGCTATATTTTGATAAGTAAGAAAAAAAAACATTCTATCCTTACATAATTTATTTGTTTTTGATAAGGAATCTTTGTGTAACTTTCTATGGCAGAAAAATACCTAGAGACACAATGCACACAACCTCATACTTTGAGTTCAGACACGAGTCTACTAAACCACTCCATGTTTAGGAGTACCACTCCAAACCCACAATTTAAACTACATATATCAAGCTCTTTTTTTATCAAGTACAAGTATTTTCATTCATAAACATTGCCACGACGTCCGTATACAAAGGGTATACCAAAGATCAAGAATCTACAAAATATGATTCTCTACAAACTCCCCCCAATCCTCTATACAACAAGGAATTTTCTGTTTACAGCAAAAGAAAATAAGAGAGCGGAGGCTACTCCTCAACTGAGAGAAACTCGACTCTACTCCTTCAAAAGCTCTCCTATATCAAGCTTGTTAAATAACAGAAAGAGAAGCATGTACCAGAAGCAAGGAGAAATCTTACCTTTCGAAATGAACCAAGCATCAAATAGACATTTCCACTTTCCACCAGTGCAAATACTCTTGATTCCTCCAGCTCAATAGCTCTTCCATAGGACTATTATAATGAGAAGAAAAGATTGAGCAACGTGTAGCAGATTTCTTTTTATAAGGTAAAAGTTTTATTAGAGAGTACAAAGATGGTACAGAAAGGAGCAGAAATACATAGTATGGAGCAGACAAACGATTACATTCTCTTTCCTAACAGATCTAAGAAATCCATATACTGATTCAGACTCACTAGTAGGCTACTTTAACACCAGAAGTACAGATTTGTAAGCATCTATTTTTAGTTTAGAAATCAAATTTCTTTTCCCTTTAAAAGAATCCTTGTACTTCTCCAGCCAAATTGTCCAAAAGATGCATAATGAAACAGTCCTCCAGATTTACTTTATCTCTTTAGGAACCACCTGCTGCCAACTTTCCATTAACCCCTTTACACTGTGAGGCATCACCCAAGTAATACCTCTAACACAGAAATAAATCCCAGCATTGACTGGCAAATCTGCAGTGAAGAAACAGATGCTCAACTGACTCCTGATCTTCTTGACGTAGATTAGTATCTGTTGCATAGGACAAAACCTTTCTTCTGCAAATTATTCTGAGTTAAACATGCCCCCCCCCCCCCAAGTAGCTATCCACCCAAAGCAAGCTACGTAACAGGAGCTTTTGACTTCCGTATCATTTTCCATGGTCAAAGAAGCTTCCCATTGTCCTGACTGCTATATCAACAGTATGTAGCAACTCTTAACTGAAAATTTGTTATATTTGCTTGCTAACCAAATTAGAGAGTCCTTCCTATTATGATCAACAGAAACTGATTCCAGCTGCTGAAGTAACTGACATAAATGCTCTATTTCCCAATCATTTAAATTTCTCCTGGAATCAATTTGCCAACCAGTATTTGCATGAAAATCAGCAACAATACCATTCTTGTTTGTTGAGCAACTGAACAAGTTAGGAAATTTATCCTTCAAGCACTCATCTCCATTCCACAAATCGGTCCAGAATCTAATTCCGGCTCCATTACACACCTCTAATCTGGTAAACTTGTTGAACTCTGCCCAAAGCTTACTTATGCTCTTCCATACTCCCCTCAATATATATCCACGCTTCCTCTTTACCACGGATAGCATTTATCAACTCCTTGCAACTTCATTCCTGCCATGTTATAACTCCAAAGCCATTTGAAAAGAAGACTTTTAGTATGTAATTTCAGATTTCTTACACCCATTCCACTACACACACCCCCCCCCCTCTTATTATCAAGGTGTAGCAGACATCAAAGCGATGTACTATCATTGCGACACAATGCACTTAAATATTCGAGCATCTTACTCCGTTCAACTATTTTTAGTACATATACATCTATAAACCAAAGCTTTGAAACAGTAAAACTATAAAAAAAAAAAAGTGTAAAAGTAGCACAATTAGATATATCCTTTTAAGGCATGGGTCACTCTCCTTTCATATGTTTGAACTAGATGTTTCCATAGATTACTTAATCTCCCCCTCTGGTGGATTTTAACTACCCCTTATGAAGTAGAACATAGTTAATTACCTTAACAGCGGCTGTAAACATGCCCATTTGCTGGTAGGAAAGACCTAGGGCCTGGAGAAGTAGAAGATGGAAAAAGACAGTGAGGTCGGAATGAACTACACACATACATGAGAGAAATTAAAAAGGAAAATAACCTCCCACAAATCAGCACATGTGGGATAGCCTCTGATGGCCTGCTGAAGACTCTGCACTGCTTCGGGCCACTTCTTTTGGTTGACCTGCAACAACCAACCAAAAGTGAAGGAAGGCAATGTACAAGTACAAGTAGAAGATTAGGATGAGCAGTATAATAACCAGAAGGTAACCCAATCTGCATAAAGCCCAAAAGGCCCTGGGAGACTTGTCTGAAGCTTGACGGCATACAGCAATCTCCAAGCTCTCTTTCCCACTTGCGTCCAGAAAATCACAAATTGCTTCCCCAGCAGTTGAATCATGGGGATTAAGGGCGAGGGCTCTCTGATAACACTTGATAGCCCTCTGAGAGTCTAAAGCTACTCGAGCATAGTAGTGTCCCAAATATGTGAAAGCAGCAGCGTTTTGAGGGTTGAGTTTGGCCGCTATGAGAAAATGTTGTGCGGCTTTCTCCTGAATGTCTCCTCCCTTGTCCCATAACAACACCCCGAGATCAAAGTGGAGACAAGGATCGTCTACAACTGCTTCTTCTAACCTTGTTATAGCATCGTCTTCTTCTTCACTCTGACAGTTAAAAGCTTAATGATGATGATGACATTAAAAAAGAACGTAAATAAGAGAGAGAAAGGAAGAACCATTTTCAGGGCCGGCACTCGAAGCTCCGTGCGGATTATCTTCTCTGTTTTCCTCTTCTCTTACACAATCCAACTTCTCTTCCTTTAGCTATTATAAATTTAATAGCCCAAGTTTAATTTAAATGTCCCGAAATAAATATTTAACCTAAATTAAAGGCAACACATAACCCGACGACGGGCCCAATTTCTTTCGTTTCCTTTGCCAGCGGCCCACAAAGTAGCAACACTTTGAATTTAATATAACGGAAGTTGTACATCGTCACTAAGCATGCAGTAAAGCAAAGCAAACTAAAAGTAAAAACTTCACAACAACAAAAAATATCAAATTTATCCACAAATCTCCTAATATAATATATTGTTAAATATTAATTTTTTCTATCTTATATTTAAAAAATTATTTCATCCTCATGATGTTTTCAGAGAAATCAATGGGTATGTCCACAAAAATAAATTGGGGTTCCGATCTTCGATCGTTGCCTTCAAGAAATATTCCTAAAATATGTATAATGTGTATATAATAATTATATAATATGGATATAACTAGTGAAATATACGTCGATTATACATTTATTATACACACATTATACATTTTCTATTCACATATTGTAGGCATACATATTCTATACAACAATGATACAATTTCTATATACATAACGTGAGGATACATACTATATACAATAATATTACAATTTATATACGTATGATACATTTTTTATACATATGCAATAGTGATACATATTTTATACAATAGTGATACAATCTCTATACATGTGGTGGGGAAAATCTAAAAATTGTCATTGACAAAAAAGAAAAAAAATTATTACAAAAGTCACCGCCACTGTCGTCTCCTCTTCTACACAACTTCAGATCTCAAGAACATGTTAAATATTTGTTGAGTGTATTTTAGACACTCTTTTGAGTCCTTTTTAGTTAAGTATTTTTCTCTTTTCGTTTGTGTTTAGTATAGTATTAGGTTTGTTTGTCTTTCTTTTGAGTCACAACGATCATAAATGAGGAAGTACATAATTGAGGATGAAATGAGCTTAATTGAGATGGAATTGCACACTAAAAGTCCAAGGAATAAAGCCTAAGAAGTCCCGGGAAGCACAAAAGAAATATACGAAGTCCAGAGATCAAAATGACGCAAAATCGGAAAAAGACGCCACCGGCGCCAGCCACCAGCGCCATGGCGCCCAAAGTACTGCAGCCTCTGATTTTCTTGTGCGTTGCCGGCGGCGCCAGCCAGCAGGGTCGCGGCGCCGAGGCGGAATTTCACGAAACTGGACCGAATTTGACAGGGTTTTTAGGATCTGAAATGCAATTTTTCTCAAATATAAAAACCCTAAACCCTCACATTATTTCATATCATACTTTGGAGAGGAAAAAGGAGGCCACAAGCTACAAGATTGGAGACTACTCTCGTTCAAGTTCTTTCTTTTCTCTTTTAATTTCAGCTTATGTTGGATTTTGTATTAGATCTTAGCATGACAATGTCTAGGAGCTAATTACTTTATTAGGGTTTTCCGTCGAATCGCTTAAAACTCTTTCATATAGTTAATGCATAGTTATTGATTTCTTCTTCAGCCATATTAAGATCTATTCAATATTGTGTTGATTGTTTGATAATTAACTGATCACTAATTGTCATCACATATATGATTTCGAATCGAGATGGGAGATTTGAATATGTTGTAGTTATTTAGACATAGGTTAAAATCGCGGACGAAAGTACTCCGATACTTGTGTAGTGTTTAAGGTTATTGTTCTTAATCCTCATGTGTGGTAAAATTTATCATATAAATATAGAAGATTTTTGCACAAGGTTGAGTTTTTATATGTCCTAACCGGACTATAGAACATATTAGTTAACATGCTATCTTAATAAGAAAAAGAATCATTAGCATTGCATTGACACGTGAAAGAGTGGATAGTTGAGGAGATTGAAAGCCATATTTCCTTCATAACTGTTTAAAACTCAAAGTATTATCATTCTTAGTTAATTTCCTGCACTTTACTTAGTTATAATTCTTAGTTTAAAATCTCAAACAAAAGAACGGTTACCAAATAGATATCATAGAGTAGATATTCGGTACTTGACAAACCAGTCTCTGGGGACGATTACTCGGTCTTACAGATCTTTATTATTTGAACGATACGTACACTTGCGTAAGCATCTAGAAATATCGCAACAATATTACAACTTTAGCCAATCTCATCAACAACAAGAAAACCCATTTGAATCACCAACACATTACATTTTTGAACCTGCTCCTTACCACACAACCAGACACCACCCATTATATTTTCAATGAAGAAGACATTAAAAAAAACGTTTTCCAACAAACCCATCAAGAAAATCTTTAAGAAACACAAACCCAATACCTTTTACAACATACCCATGAACAACAACCCTTAAATATTGATCAAGATTTCAACTTTAATCCAGCTCATCAACAAAACACATGAAAATGTGGATCAAAACTTCAACTTTAACCCGACCCATGAACAAAAACATGAAAATATGAAGACTCATTTCAATTTCCAGTATACCCATGAACAAAAACCCTTAAATATGGATCAAGAATTCAACTTTAACTAGACCCATGAACCAAAACATGAAAATATCAAGACCCGTTTTGATTTTCAGTATACCCATAAAGAAAAACATGAAAATACGAATACTCATTTCGATTTTCAGCAAACCCAAGAGAAAATGAAGAAAGTGAGTTAAAGAGCTTAGATGAAGTGTACAATCAGTTAAGAGAGCGTCGCGTGTCAATGAGCATATCAGATACAAAAACATCGTCTGGTGAAGCTCCGGCGAAGTTACCGACGAAGATGAAGAAGTCAGCTAGTATGAAATCACCATTTGCGCATTTTAAAGAAGAATCTATTGTGGACGAGCTCAAGCCAACAACACTCACCCATTTTTCATATCCACACCACCATCGTCCTCAACCGGACATAATTAAATTTTAAAAAAATGATGACAGATACGCAAAATGAGATAAAATATCAAGTTGATATCAAATATTCCTATACCTAACAGTTCAAAAATCCCGTTAATTTCACATTGTCCACAAAATAGCTCACAGAGTTCACATTATTCAAGTAAGACTTCATAATCACTTAAGTCATCCAGTTCTAGAATAGTTCAATAACAGTAATCCAAGTATCAAGAGCAATTACAATCCTTTCATATCCAGAAATCTAACTAGGTCATCAATAACCAAATACAGTACTAAGTACATCCACAGATAATCAATTATGTGATCTATATATGATATGAATGCAATGTATATGTCAGGTACCTTTATCCTCCAATATACAAGCGTTCAAGTTATTATTATGAACTGCACACACACATGGGGGACCCGAAAAGTTCATATACTCATCTGAAATTTCTCACGGACACAGTCTTTGGCTGAATAACTGTTGCAAGCGTGCATCCCGCTCCTCGTGTATCATCATCATCATCTCAATATTGTCATAATCTCATAGTGTTCTTACCTTTTTTGACCCTTTGGACCTACAATATATATCATACCACTTCACTATCAATATCATCATAACCATTAGTATATGAATGCAAATGACAATACAAGGCAAGAATCATAATGTCATGGGATGCAATCAAGTATAAAGATGAATATCACATGCTTTCAGAAATACATCAATATATAATCAAAGTGCAATCAGGATATCATATCAATCTTAAGTTGATCATAATGTCATGAGATGCAACCAAGTATAAAGATGAATATCACATGCTTTCAGAAATACATCAATATATAATCAAAGTGCAATCAAGATATCATATCAATCATATGTGATGAATAAGCATAATGATAACAAGTATGACGATGAGCCCACATAATAGCGAAAAGCTCAATCAATAAGCGATAATAATCAACTTAAGGCTGATTTCTCGTATCACCCATCATCACAGCATAACACCGGTATCCACTCAAATATTCATCACAACTATTTGAGTGGGACCCCCAACACGACCAATACACATCAATATTTATAACTGATTATGTACTTCTATCGGAGCCTAGTGAAAGTAAACCGTAGCCTACCTCTAGGACGAACAGAAGCCTCGAACAATCAGACCTCTGCACTAGCATCACCCTTTCGCTGCGCCTCGAGATAATCAAAGTCTAATACGCATATACTATTCGTTAATATAAAAATTACACATAATACAAGGACATAGTCTTTAAATAATCAAGACTTCAAATACTAACTCCGGACAGTCACTAAGACTCAAACTTTATTACTCAAAAAGCAAGAACACATACTAAATAATCACATCCTTACGTTAATTAGAAACTTATACTCACTTGGACCTTCAATTGGACAATTCAAGAAAAGCCCCAATTTGTAACCCTAGAATCTCTCCCAACTCAAAAAGGTTTCTATAATCAAATTAAACTCCACAACATGATTATCTAACATATTTCATCACTAATTCATAATAATTAAAGTAATCTAATCCATAAAAACCTTTCAAAACAAGACTCAACTCTCTTATTCTCAAAAGAACCTATAATTCATTTTCCTCAATTCACATGAACATTACAACACCATTAAAGGACATTAAATGATGAAATCAAATCACAAAGGATGAAAATATTTACCTCAAAGATGAATTCACTCTTAATCTTTGCTGCTCTAGGTTCGAGAAAATATAATTTTTAAAAAGTGACTCGACCTAGGAATTTAACTAGATTTCTAATCCGCGAACAATAACCTCGCTGGGACGCAGCCACTTGACAGCTCACCTAGCGCCACAACGACTTTGATTCGCATAGGCACATTTGCCTCTGCGAAAACCCCCACAGTCTGCTTCTACGAGTCGACCTTCGCAAAGGCGGACATGCATGAGTGAACACGGTGTCACCGAGGCGGACACTAGACACCGACAACATGCAAATAAGGCCAAACTTCCATCAAACACCCGAAATCACTCCCGAGACTTCCAGACAAATCATACATGCCCGTCTAAGGTAAATAGTGTTACGAACTCGCTCGTATCCTCGAATTTTCCATTTAACTAAGCTAAGACATACTTTTCTAAAGAATCGATTGGAATAACCAAATATCCAAATAAAGCCACAAAATATATATGCTTGTCTCGGGAAACGAACTAATGACGACTAAGTCATAAATGACCCTTCGGAACTACCGAAAGCGACAGAACCCGAAAACAAACTTACCTACTCAAAAGTCAACCTTGAGTCAAACTAACAAACTCGAAAGTTCTTATTTTGGGATTTTCATCCGAAACTCATATAAATGGACCTCGAAATCCGTGCCACCATCCTCACGCATCACAAACCCCACACATGGACCACAAGAAGAGTAAAACATGCAAGTAAGTGTCTTTAGCTAAAAGAAACCGAATGAGTGGTTACACCAAACTCTTTGTTTACAAAAGCTCCTCGCTTATCTGATTTAAGAAAAATAAAGCTACAGATGGAAAAAACATAGGAAGGGGAAAGAAAAAACATTATGACAAGTAGAAACATTTCACGATAGTCTTATCTACATGTGAGTTGTACATCGGGTCCCAAGGTTAAACTTAACAACTTTTATTGAAAATCTATTAAATTTAGGGCAAGAGACCCAAACCCAATATGAAACATTTTATATTAAATACTCCATTTGTCTAAAAAATATATTTATTTATTAGTTTGTCTAAAAAAGATTAATATATTTTTATATTTAGAAACAATTTAACTTTATGATGTTAAGTCAAATTACAATAATGAAAGGGATGGAGTATTGATAACCATATTGATGAAAATATGAATACTATAACGCATGCAATTTGCCAAAAAAACATATCGACAAGTGGAATATATTAAAGACCCAAATAAATCAACTCCTATACATTAAGTACCATTTTGATCATTTTCTTGGAAAATTAGGCCATTGTGTCAATCTATTTTTATTGAAACGTGATTCACTAGTTGACGCGTGTCACCATAGGTTTTGTATTTTGATATGGCGGAGCCACCGGAGAGGAATGTCTTTCATCTATGGCTGTCCAGCGGGGCGGGGCGGGTCGGGTCGGGGTGGACGGGGTTGGAATCTGGCGAAGTGGCGAGGTGTCACGCCCGTCCCGATCCGAGAGGTCGGGTGGGTCGGGTAAGTCATTTTTATTTGTCTTTAAATTAAATAAATAAATAACACACATACACAACACAATAGTTTAATAAAAACATCTCAAGACTGTTTTTGTGCATCTTATATTATTCGACTAGAAGTATGATTTTTTTTTTGTAATACAATTTTAAAATTGCAACTTCGTGATATTGAAAGTTGCAAATAAATAACATAGTAAAATTACAATTAAAAGAATTACATTTAAGAAACACATTTTCTAGTTTATTTATAATGTCTTGTGGTTCTTGGGTTGGAATTGGTATATCTTGATCAAATTGGACGACGTCGCTTGCACATTCGTCGGATAAGATATCGTTGTAGTTGTAGTCTTCTTCTTCGTCGATCTCCGGTTGGCCGCACCTCATACGCTCCGCACGAATCCAGTCTCTGAATAGAACTGCAATCTCTAATGAGTCTTCTATCAATGAATGTATGTGCTCCCCTATTTGAAATCTTCCCGCAGAAAATGCGCTTTCGGATGTTGTTGATGACGCTTGAATGTTCAACACATCTCGGGCCATCTTTGATAGTGTTGGAAAATTCTTCTCATTATGCATCCAGTATTTTAGCAAGTCTTCACGTCCCTCTTCATTTTCAATTGTTTCGTATGGTACAACACACTGCAAAACAAAAACATCTAACTCGCTAACTTGGTTAGAAACGGTACCACTAAACATTCTCTGTCTGAGGCTTTGAATACTAGCCGCAAAAACAACATGTTGTTTTTTGGGTAGTGTTGAAGAAGAAGATGACATGAAAGTCGGTTGGTTGCTAGCATTTTCTTGTTGGTAATGCGTATATATTTTTTACATTCATCTTGAATGCTAGACAACACTTCTTCTCTATTTATTTCAACAGGTGGTGGGTCATTTGGATTTTTAGGAGTTGGAGGTGGAAGTGTAGCTATGCAATCGTAAATAGTTTCAACAAGATTTTTACAACCGTCTATTTTAATAGACGGATTTAATACATCACTAATAAAAAATATTGGGGGAATAGGAATAAAATATTTTTTTATTTTTTAATAGGTTCCTTATAAGCTGATTTTGCCATATATTCACTAAATAATATAAATATTAGAGCTATATAAAATAACATTGATAAAATAGTAGGATAATAAATCCCGGAAAATTCTTTAGTAGCTAGATAAAATTTCTCTAAAAATATATTAAGTTCTAAAATTGTATCTCAATCGGAATCTATAAGCATATCACTAGAATTTCGATTACGGGCGTTAAAAAATTGGGTTATAGGTTGTCTATACTCATAAGCAACACGTAGTTGGTTGTATAAAGAATTCCATCTAGTGCATACTTTTTCGAAAACTTTTCTGTAAGCTAGACCACAATCATGACAAGTTTCTTTATATTCTTTTAGTCGTTGTATTCTATTATTTTTTAAAATATAGTTTATAGCAAATTGAATTTTTGCAAGAATGTCTTCAAAAAGTTTTATACCATCCTTTACAACTAAGTTATAAATATGACATACACATTTTATATGAAAATGATCTGGAAAAGATGGAGTTAAGACAATTTTTAATAATCTAACAGCAGAAATATTAGAAGAAGTGTTATCTAATGTAATAGTCATGACTTTATCACTTATGCCATAATAAAAAAAAACAGAAAAAATATTTTCTTGAATAAAAATATCAGTGTGTCTTTCATCAATATATCTATATGCTAAAATATATTTTTACATAGACCATTTATAGTCTATCCAATGACATGTTACAGTTAAATAATCATGACCGTTAGTACTACGGCCTATATCAGATGTGATAGATACTTTTTCAGGGTAATGATATAAATAATAACGTAAATATTGTTGTTATTCGTGTGCAAATTTAAAAACATCTCTCCTAACAGTTGATCTAGGAAAACCGTTATAAGCAGGATTGTACATTGATCTCATATAATGAATAAAACCAGGAGAATCAGAAAATGCAAAAGGCAAACCATCCACTGCAACTAATTCTGATAATCATTCCCTATCTTTCATTTTATCGTATTTAGGGCCTACTGCTTCGCCATAGTGGTCAATTTGACCACTGCACAGTCTTGAGACAATATGTGAAGCTTGTCCCGACTGAGAGGCCATTGCTGACTCACCCTTCACTTGAGCCTTATATTCATCTCACCTAGCTTTGTGTTTGGTAGTCAAATGCGTAGTTAAACCTCACGTCCCGCCATGACCTCTTCCTATTTTGAATTTATAAATATTTTTACAAATTGTGCATCTAGCAACTTCATTTTCTACGTCTCTATCAAAAAAAGCTCATACAAGTGATGTTAATTTTCGTTTTGGTGGGCCTCGTCTCATACTAGGGGGAATAGGATGCGTTCCAGTTTGAGGTGCATTAGTTGACGTGTCATCTAGATTAGTTGGTGTGTCATCTAGATGTTCTAAATTAAACTCTTGTTGATTTTCAGAAAATAGCTCACCGTCTAAATCTAAATCTAATGGTACTTCAGGAAAATTTTGAGTATCAATAAAATCATCATGTCTAGGGCTAGGAGGAATATGATGACTAGAAGAAGGACCCCTGCCATTGCTATCCCTACTAGTAGAACCAGAACTAACCTTTGACACATTTCATTTGAATTTATGTTAATAAATAGTTAAAACTTAAAGATAATGAAATTAAGTGCGCTAATTAAAATAAAGAAACAATAATAATTTAATAAAGGAACGAATGTACCAAACGCCGACGTAACGTCGACGTGTAATCGAGAGATGTTAAAAATTGAAACTTTGCTCAACGGATGATCCTCAAGCTAGTTGCCAATTCCCAAATGAATAAATTAAATTGAGTATTTAGAAGACAATGTAAAGAAAATGAGAGATTATTAGAGAGATTGTAATTGTAAGAAGATTTGTGAGAAAGAATGAAGAAAAATGAAGTGTTTATATTTGAAAAAATTGGGTTAAAGTGTAAATATAATAACTTAAGGGTTAAAAATAAATATTAGGGGTAGGAGGAGGTGGGAGGGGTAATTTGGCCGTTGCACAACGACCAAATTGGTACAAAGCCGTTGTGCAACGGCTAGTTAGGGTTCGGATGGGATGGGGTGGGGAAGGGTCGGGATCGGGGCTCGATCGGGGCTGGGGCGGGGTCGAGGTCGGGGTAGGTTTTTTTCATCGACTCGTACCGGTATCGATACCGAGTACAGTGCGGGGGTCGGGTCGGTCGGGGTCGGTATACCCCGCCCCGTTGGACAGCCATACTTTCATCCCATAATTTCCATTTGATTTGAATATCATGTCACATCTCATTTTCACATAGATACAACACCTTAATACAGACAAATATAAACTCCTCTACTTACCAAGTTAGAAAGTAATATCTGAACCCGCAAGGTAGCCAAGTTGGGTAGCAGTAGAGCGCGGTACCGCAAGATCACGAGTTCGATCCCCAGCATAAACCTTCTTGGTTGAACCTGTCACACATGGCTTGCCAAGTGTGGTTAAACGACTGACGTGATTTACAGGCTATTGCGTCAGTCTGAGTATTAAACGGCTGACGTGGTTTGCAGGCTATTGCGTCAGTCTGGATATTAAACGGCTGAGGTGGTTTGCATGCTATTGCGTCAATCCGGGTTTACCCAGAGCGCACTCTAAAGAGTAGCGGCTGCGGGTTCTTCGTAAAAAAAGAAGAAGTAATATTTGTGAACAGTCTACCGTACTCATAACTCACATTGTGTGATTTTCACTGGGTATGTTGTTGTGGAATTGACAGATCGGCGAGGAAAACGTCGTCGAACGCAGATGTAGATCGGCAGATGGAGCAATTGATGGAGTGTAAACCGTTACCGGAAGCAGAGGTAGGGGTGCACAAAAATCGGTCCGGACCGAGAAATTCGATCCGGTCTTCGGTCCTCATAATTTAAGTTTTCGGTTCGGTCCGGACCGATTTTTTTTTAATATATATAATTCCTAATATATATAATTTATAATTTTCTAAATTCCTAATATATATAATTCCTAATTTTTTAAATTTCAAATATATAATATTATATAATTAATAATTCCTGCGGGTTCCATGGCTTGTTTTTTAAAATTGAATTTCCAATACTGAAATTGACATTCTCGGACGCGGTGCCACGAAATTTTTACGTTGAAATCTATGGTACATCGGAAGATATTTAGATTTGAAAATGGGAAAAACGTAAGGATTTGGGGGAAAAGTGAAATTGAGGGGCAAGATGGACGTTTTTGGAGAAATCGGCGGAATCAAACCGCTTATTGTTTAGCCGCATCGAAAAAATACGCGAAATCATTTTTTTAGGTAAAACGGACGTCCGAGCGCAGTTATGGCCGATAAAGTTTGATCAATTTACAACTTATATTTGATACGTCCGGCCGCAGGATCGAAAAACCGGTCGAGTGCAGGGCCTTGGCGTGGTCGTGCATTTGGTCCATTCGGTCCGAACCGGACGACCGAAAGTGACTGATCGAACCGACCGAAATTGGCCCCAGATTCTCGCCCTAATAATCCGAATTTTGTATTCCGTCCGGCTCGTCCGGTCGATCGGTCCTGGCCCGGTCGATCCGCTTTAACCTTTGTGCACCCCTGCCAGAGTGAAGATTTTTGTGTGATCAGCAAGAGTTATACTTGTAGAGGAATGGAATGCGGCCGCTTAAATGTCGATCCCATCGTTGCGGTGATATTCATGGACAGTTCTATGATCTGATTGAGCTTTTTCGGATTGGCGGAAATGCGCCCGATACGAATTATCTATTCATGGGCGATTATGTTGGTGAGTTTGTTTGAATTTATTAGGGTTGTGTATTTGTGTTGAATTGTAAAACTTGGGGTTTGTCTATATATGACTTCTATGTACCCATTTATTTAGAGGATCAATTACAATTAGACTATATAAAATTCGAATGAAATCGAGAAATACCAGTAATCCGACTTGTGGGATTACATTGGGTATGTTGTTTTTGTTGTTGTCACTGTCCAGGGGCCCATGTGGGCCCCAAAACTGCTATTGTTGCTGACGGTTGCCCCCGCTGTTGCCGTCGTATTTCTTGTCATTATTCTTCCGATTTTGGCCCTTCTTACCACCCCCGTTGTGATTTTGGGTCACTTTGGTTGGATTGGAAGGAGAAAAATTGGAAGCAGTCATCATGGCGACGAGATTTGCTCTGATCGATGCCCTTTTAGCCAAACCCGTTTATTCCAAAGTGAGCATGGAGCGGGCTTGATAGAACTCCTGCATGAGTTACTTTGACGAATAACCGAAACAACCCCTGTATAGGCCTCAGATAGACCGACAACCATCTGAAGAACTAGGCGACTATTAGAAACAGGAGAACCCACGTTGCGAAGTTGGTCTGCCAAGTCCTTGAGGCGTTTGCAATAAGAAGAAACGTTTGAAAAATTCTCCATAGAAACTTGAGAAAATTTCTGCTCAAGGATAACAATGCGAGAATGACTGTTATCTTGGAAGATGTCACGGAATCAATTTCACGCCACCATAGTTGTGGAGTTAGGTTCCATAATCCTCTTTAAAAGATCCAAGGAGATAGTGACATAATCCACTGGAGAACCTTGACATCAATCATACCCCATAAGTAGGGATCTGCTGCTTTAGTGGGCACAACCGTTGTAGACGTAGACGTCGTATCACCCCCCGTAGGAGTAGTGAGAACGATGATGTGGTGAAGAACTTTATGTGCCATAACATGAATCTTGAATAATTCTTCCCACGTCCCATATTGGACGTTCTCTAGATCAAGAACGATAGTTAACGCCTTGATGTTAAATCGCAGAGAGGATGAAAAATGTTCTTATCAGCCATATGAAATAGAACAACAAGATTTGGAGAAAAGAATTTGTTGGAGAAAACAAGGAGACAACCGAGAAGTGTATCGGGTTTATGGAGGGATTGTCACGGCAAACTAGGAGAAAAAGAGAGGAGCGGAAGCAAGGTGAAATAACCTACTCTTGATATCATGAAAGAATTAATCCCTTGATTATTCTTATTGATTGAAAGCATATATATACAAATTATAATAGGAGAATCATATTCCTACTTTATATCTAAATCCTTATTCTATATGAAGAATAATTATACACTTATGGTAATGTTACAACTCTAATTAAGATACAAGACTAATATGGAAAATATACAATTATACAAAACTGGAGCCCATTTCCGTGGGCAGGGCCGCGGCGCTGCGGACTGATTTTGGACTATTTAACAAATATCACCATAAATAATGCATGTCTTAATCTTCACAAAAGGACAAAACCGAAGACAAAAACAAACAAGTATTTCAATTACCTTTCCCTTTATTACAATAACAACTGCAGAAGACCAAATAACATCGTGAGTGATAGTAGCAACTTGGTTGGTGCTGTAATCACCTAAGACCACAAAAATAAACTAAACAACAAATCTTCAGAGCTACTGAAAATGACACCATTTCTATTACATACAAAAACAAAAGGAATCATCATCATCATCAATCACCTAATTAATATTTTCTCCATACACTAATGCCTAATCTTATCTAACTAAGCCCCACTTAATTACATCAAAATATCTTAAATAATTCTTATTCTTCAAGCCACACTAATTATGCTATCCCCACTAGTGCACCGGACATCACCTGAAAAGCCGATGAATGCCTCGGTGGCGATGACGATACTGACGTGGACAGCTTCAGTGATAAAGGAGATGATTCTTGAATATATGTGTTGTTTAAATTGAGATCAGCCATTTTTGATGAGGGCGGGACAGGCAGGGCTGGTATAGGCCTAATGGGCTTCATGGATTTGTTCATTCCTACCGTTAAATTCTCCGTTGAGCTTTCTCCAGTGGCCTGTAATAACTTTGCCGGCGATTCGAGCCGGAAAGCTGACACGGGGTACTTTTCAAAGCTGCTGGTGTGATTGATCATTTGTTTATTATCTTCCAATTTAGCAGCAACCTGAACCTGCAAAATAAGAAGAAAACATTGGAATCAAATTAGAGCCACACTAATGTTTATCAACTAACCAGTCCTTTTGGCGTACAATTGTTTTTTTTATCAGAGACTGAATCTCAGTGATCATGCAAGCAAGACTAGTGATGCCACTTACAATACCCCGCGTATCTAAGTTGGTTCAGCTGAACTTATTACTTTTTTATTTGGTCCGTATACATTTTAAGTATAACTTATGAATCCATCTATCTATGATATTATAAACAAATAATGAATTTACAAGAGGCTTACAGTATCAGTAGTGATGTCAAAAAGACTAGACCTCCGGCGTCTGCGGTTACTGTTGTTTTGCCGGAGGAAGTACTTTTGGGCATGGCTGGCCACCTGAGTCGGAGTCCTTGTTTTGACAAAGTTTCTTGAAATTCCTCTCCAATCACCTTTTCCTACTTTCTGCAATCCTAACAAGAATAGCTTGTGCTCTTCCTCTGTCCATGGCACTCCTAATTAATCACCATTCCAACAATAAATCCAATAATTTTCTAAGAAATGGAAAAGAAAAACATCAATTCAAGGGAAGACACGAACAGACTCAGAATTTAAAATCAGTGGATGCACAATCTTATAGCTATACCTATCTTTGAAACTTTTGATAATATATAAATGCTACATATATAGTTCAAATTCAAACAATGACTAAATAATTGTAAACAGCTCACGAATCGCAGGTGGTTGGACACGAAAAAGGAATTGAAAGGGAAAATAAACTTAGGAGTCATATATGCCAGATTATTAATTGTCAAGACACCTTTTGAGTTAAAGTCCAAATAACAAAATGGTGAAACATAGTTAGACCTGAACCATTACAACAAGAACAACCCACTGCCTCTACGATGAATCTGGACAGAGGTGAATTCAGAATTTAAAGATATACCTCGTTTACGTTCACGGCTCCTAGCAGAAGGATGAACAACGTCATCAGAAGCATAGCCGGCGTTAGAGTCTCGGTGCTGCTGATCGGTGTCAAACAGAGCTAGGTTGTTCATGCTAGCACTTTTCCTGAATGAACCACCAGCAGCAGCAGCTTCCATGACTCTAACACCAAAGAGCATGAACCCCTTGTTTCTCGCGAACGCTCGGGGTTCATGCTCCTTGTTTCCACTCTGGAAGAACTCGTTATTGGACATGGTGGTTAGGCCTTTAATTTCTGATGATTTTAGAGGAAAAATTGAATGATTTATTAGGTGCAGTCCATATACGGTAAAAGGAAGGAAATGGGACAAAAATAAGAGAAAATGGGATAGGGGTTAAGGGTCAGCTGGATTTTCTTATTGATTTGGTTAAGTTTAGTGAATAATAATGACTATATACAAAGCAAAGTCAATTTTTAAAAGGTTTGTATCTGGCCCAGTGGTGCTTCGCGGAAGCAATTTCTATATTATTACTTTCTTTTTTCATTTTTTGGGGAGGAGAGGAGGAAAAGTTATGTTCGAGGACTTCAGACTTGAATTTTATATTGAAATACGTTTCAGGTGAATTTATTATGACGAGGAATCTGTTCGTTAAGACTAACGACAACTTTTGAAATTTGGGGATAATGGGCTCACCCCTCTACCTCTTTCCACTTAAATGTCAGACTTAATTTACATGTCGCATGGCTCAAACCTAGGGACAAGCTATCGCACTTGTTGAGAAGCTTCGAAAGTATACAATTTATCACAAAAAAATATTAGATTGAATTGGTTTATTCTCTAAAAAAGAAAAAGAATTGTAATATTAGGGTTCATATGTTTGGATGTAATCCCTATACTGGCACAATTTGGACACATTAAATGAAAAAGATGGGCATCTTATAAAATAAATACTATCTGCTTGAGCTACTTGCAAGTTGTCTGCTTGATTGCAAGTCTGAGCAAGTTGATGCGAGACTTTTTAGGAAGTTGTTGGCAAGCTGCATGTTTGAGTTGTGTGCTTGATTGCAAACCTATCCAGATGACTGTGTATTTGTGTGGACATCCATAACACTGTATTTATAACACCTCATTGGATGTTCATTAATAGATAATGTTACTCGTTAAAACCTTACTTGAAAAAACTCAGCGGCAAAATCCAAGTGAAGGAAAAAGAGTACACATCTAGTAATACACATTACAAGCTGCCTCATCAAAAACCTTATCGGGAAAACTCAAGGAGACAAAACCTTGGTTAAGGAAAAAAAGAGTACATCGCGTATTTTATTCCCCCTAATGAAGATCACGATTTAGATGTCGAAGTCTTCACATTTCAATTTTGGATACCATCTTCTCAAAAGTTGAAGTTGGCAAAGATTTGGTGAACAAATATGTTGGATTGTCACTTGAACGAATTTGTTGCACATCAATATCACCATTCTTCTGAAGATTATGTGTGAAGAATAAATTTGGTGAAATGTGTTTCGTTATGCCTTCTTTTCTGAATCCTCACTTTAATTGGGCTATGCATATAATATTGTCTTCATATAATACTGTGGATATTTTTGAATCACACTTCATGTCACATCTTCCTCTGATGAGATGTATCACTGATCTCAACCATACACATTCTCTATTTACTTCATGATTATTTCAGCATGATTTGGAGAAGAAAAGCAACAATAGACTGTTTGGTAGATCGCCATGACATATCAGTACTTCCGCATGTAAACAGATAGCCCGTTTGAGATCGAGCTTTATGTGGGTCAGATAAATAACCTGCATCTGCATAACTAACAAGATCTGCACTATCTTTGTAAGTATAAAACAGACATATATCAATAGTTCACATTATATGCTTAATTCCATTCCAATGCCTCAATGTAGGAAAATAACTATATCTTGCTAGCAAATTAACAAAAAATGTTATGTAAGGTCTTGTAGTGTTAGCAAGATACATAAGTGCAACAATGACACTAAGATATGGTACTTCGGGATCAAAAAGTTCTTCATTTTCTTCTTTAGATCGGAATGGATCTTTATTGACTTCAAGTGAGTGAACAACCATTGGAGTACTTAAAGGATGTGTATTATCTAAGTGAAATCATTTTAAAACTTTTTTGGTATAGGCAGATTGATGGATAAAGATCCCATCTGCTAAATATTCAATTTGCGAACAAAACAAAATTTTGTCTTTCCAATATCTTTGATCTCAAATTCTTTTTTTTTTTTAAATATTCAATTGCCTTATGAAGCTCTTCCGGAGTCTCAATGAGATTTATGTCATCAACATAACCATCAAGTATAACAAACTTTTCTTAATAAAAACACATGGACAAATGACATCATTTGTATAACCTTCGTTTATCAAGTACTCACTAAGGCGATTATACCACATAAACCCTTAATATTTTAGATCATATAATGATCATTTTAATTTGATTGAGTACATTTTTGAACTATATGCTTCAGACATCTTTAATCCTTCTGAAACTTTCATATAAATTTAATTATCAAGTGATAAATATGTAAGTTGTAACCACATCCATAAGATGTATTTCAAGATTTTCATGTACAACTAAACTGGTGAGATATCAAATGTTATTGCTTATGTTTCTTCATAGTCGACATCGAGTCTTTGAGAAAATCCTTGTGCAACAAGGAGTGTCTTGTAGTCTCACAATTTTGTTTTCTCATTCCTCTTTAGCACAAAGACTCATTTATGACCAACTGATTTTACACAATTAGGTGTTTGGACTACCAGTCCAAAAACCTCGCGTTTAGCAAGTGAATTCAATTCTGATTGAACCGCCTCTCACCATTTTGGCCAATCACATCTTCGTCGACTTCATGATCCTCACTATCTTTCATAATATTCAGTGCAACATTATATGCAAAAATACTATCCATCATAATTTTGGATCTATTCAAATGTATCTCATTACCAGTAAAACATAATGATAATTCTTTACTCACTTGAATCTCGGATTCACATCTTCAGGAATATTAGGATTAATCACATATTGATTCTCTTAATGAGATTCTTTTATAGTTCCATTTCGTACACCTTTTGTTCTTCTTTTTCTAAGATTTCTATCCTTGGAACCTGATGGTCTACAACGCTTCAGACATGTATGAGATTCAGTAGCTATGACACTAGTAGATGACTTTGTTGGGACATCAATTTGGATAGACACATTTTCTGCTGAAATATGTGACTTAGTTAGTTTTTTCAAATCAGTAAATGCGTTAGACAATTGATATTTTTTATAAGTGGGTGATCTTCTGGACCTCATGCTTATATATGGGGAGACCTGAATCAAATGAGACAGTGAAGAAAATTTTCACATTTATTTTTAATTTATTTCATCTATCCCCTTAATTATGGGAAATTTATTTCATCAAATTAATAATCTGCAAATCAAGCAGTGAATAAATCTCTCATTAATGGTTCAAGACTTCAAGGTAGTGAATAGTAGAGGGTGAATCAAACCCAACATATATCATAACCTTCTTTGGGAGCTCATCTTAGTGTGTTGTGATGGTGCAACCGACACATATACGCACAACTAAAATTTCAAAGATGATAAATATTTGGTTCATAACCAAATACTAATTATGATGGAGAGTATTTATTATAATGAGTCAGTCTGAGATGAATAAGAGATGTTGCATGTAATATAGCATGACCCCAGACGGGAGTAGGCAACCGTGTTTTCATAAGTATTGGTCTTGATATCAATTGCAAGCGCTTAATAAATAATTCAGCAAGATAATTTTGAGTATGAACATGAGATACAAGATGTTCAACTTTTATCCCAACTGATAAACAATAATCATCAAAAGCTTGAGATATAAATTCTCCAACATTATCGAGGCTTATATCCTTAATGAGATAATCTGGAACTGTGTCATTAAACGTATTACTTGTGCCAATAATTTCACAAACACCAGATTGCGAGATGATAGGAGGCACAAATGAGAACATCTTGAAGATGCGTCAATTAGGACCATAAATTATCTAAAGATCCACAAATTGAGTGAATATATCCACATATATCTCCGTGTATACGCTTTGAAAAGGCAGGGGATTCAATGCCAACTTTCATTGGTGACGACCTAGTTATCAAATTGTCTTGAGAACAAGTAGTACATTGAAATTCATCACTTTCAAGAATTTTCATGTTCTTAAGTTGACCCCATTTGAATTTGCAATGATTAATCTTATCATTATTGATCCAGGATGACCTATTCGGTCATGCCAAAGTAAAAAAATATTTGGATCAGTAAACTTCTGGTTTACTATAGAGTGTGCTTCAATTGTACTAATTTCTGCATAATACAAGCCAGGAGATAAAGTTTATAATTTTCCAAGATATCTGGTCGGCGACATGCTTGGTAATACCAATATATTTAACATTTATTTCATTTAATGTATCATGATACCCATTTCGAAGGATAACTTTAAACTCAATAAGTTTCTTCGAGATTTAGAAGAGAACAATGCATCTTTTATAACAAGTTTTGTCTCCTTAGGTAGAAATATAGTAATTCTTTCAGAGCCTTCAATCAATTTCGAATTACCAGAAATTATAGTAACATTTGCCTTTTTCTAAGCAAGTAAAAAAGTATTTCTCATATTTGAATATGACATGCGTTGTTTCACTATCAATCACACAAATATCTTCTGATTGATCATTGATCCAAATAAAATTTGATTTTTTTCTATATTATTTAAAATGAAAATATAGACAAAGTAAACATTGTAGTAAATATTATTACTAAACAAAACATTACACAAACTATATTTTTATAACTTATGGAACCATGACTATATTAGCTAATAGACACAACATGAATGAAAATACTTAAGTTATTACGAATCTATCACCGATCAGATGACCTATTTTCTCAGGATATTCAAAGAAATCTGCTACATTTAAATGCATGGGATCAATATTATCTTCAGAAATAAAATTTACTTCAACATTATTATACATCATCTTCTTCATGAATGCTTATTTTTGCTTCTTTTTCTCTTTCAGAATTCGCTATCATGACTTACTCACTTTGTTTGTCTTACTTTACTTAGGCTTGTGCTTTGTCTTGAGCTGAAGGTCTCTCGGAAATAACTGCTCTACCTACTAAGGTAGAGATAAGGTCTGTGTATACTCTACCTTCCCCAGGCCCCACATTGTGGGATTTCACTGGGTATGTTATTGTTGTTGTTCTTCAGGGATGCTTGATAGAGCTCTACCAGATGTTTTGGCATACGACAGGTATGTGACCAATGTCCTTTTTCTCCACATCGATAGCATTTATTTTCTGAATTTTTCTTTTGCACCACTTCATATTTTTCATCATTCTTTTTACACCGCTAGTGATGAAGGGTATTATTTGGTGCAGAACGACAATCATGATTAAAATTTCTTTCCTCAACCACGTCCATAATCACGACTAGGGCCACAACCTTTTCCACACCTAGATTGATGAGAGTTTACTTCATTCACTTCAAGAAATAGAATAATACCAGTAGGTCGATTTTTATGATTTTTATTAGTAGTTCAGTATGTTGTTCAACCACTAGAAGATGTGAGTCAAAATATTTCTTGAACATCATCTCTTGGTATTGCTGCTGCAGGAGCATACTTGAGGTAGAAAAAGTGGAGAATAGTTTCTCCAGCATATCATGATCAGTGATATTTTCATCACATAATTTCAACTGAGAAATAATTTTAAACATGGAAGAATTATTCTCACAGAAGATTTAAAATCTTGTAGCCTCAATCAAACTTCAGGTTGTCATATCTATCTTTTAAATTATTTTACAGCATAAGAGGATCTTTAACAGTGAGATATTTCAATTTCAGGCCCTCATCAAGGTGATGGTGGATGAATAACATTGCCTTGACACGGTCTTGATTTGATGTCTGCTTTTTATCTTTGATGGTGCCTTCCAGACCCATCGCATCAAGATGAATTTCCGCATCAGGCACTCAAGACAGGTAGCTTTTGCCCCATATATCCAGGGGAACAAATTTCCGTTTAGAAAAAGTTGCCATTAATTAAGAAAAAGAAGGTCATACCTTCGAGGCTTTTAAAATATTTGCTCGTGATGGTAAAGTCTCGTGCTGATAACGTGTTAAAAATAAAGATTATCTGCTTGAGCTACTTGCAAGCTGCCTGCTGATTTCAAGTCTATTCAGATGATTGTGTATTTGAATGAACATTCATAATACAGTATATTTATAATAAGATATTTATAATTTGAGATAATAAATTATGTGTCATTTGTATTCTTGTAGTGAAGGTGGAATGTGAGTATTATAGAGGTGAAAATAAAAATGTGTGCGGAGAATCTTTGAAAAGACTAAAAGTGTATGTATAAATAACGTAGGATAAAATTGCAACCATTAAACGTAACTTTAAATCTCTATTTCAGTGCTCACAAAAGGAATTGAGTGTTGTCGTCCGAAGGATTAGATGCTCTCTCAGATTGATGGAAAGTTTAACACATCAACTACGCAAAACGTTTCGTTCTTGGCTTGAAATGCTTTGGTTCGTACTTCGTAGTGGCATGAAAAGTGAATGTGATAAACAATAATGTAGTCAAATCACATCTATATAAAATAGTCACATGCCTAAATCAAACAATAGGTTAAAAAGAAGATAAAAATAAAGGATGGTTGGAAGAGCATAGTGACTCTCCACCATCAAAAGGGTATATTCTCCAGTCCTTTTGGAAAGATTTGGTTGTCTGTATTTGCTTATTAATTAAGTATATCACATTTGATGGTAGGGGTTCATTTGTGAGGATGAGGAAAGTCATTAAGACCCCACTCATCTATACTATTTTTCTTAATTGTGTGGTTCTAGTGGATGTCCTTTTGGTTCAATGGTTGCTTTTTCTTGTTTCCATTATGATCTATATATGCAAATTAAAGTATAAGCACCTTTGGACTGATTACAAGATCCATCCATCGTGATATGGACATGTTCTAAGCACTCTTCAAGTGTTATTTTGCTTTAACACAATGATTATTGTTTATACACACACTATAAAATAATTATTATATTATTATGTCATTTAAAAGATAATCATAGCCAATTATTTGTTACAAAATTAAATTAGCTATATATATCTAGAAAATAAAGTAAGTTACTTGCTAAAATAGATCGGATTACACAACGATAGCATAAGATTTTTTTTAAATGTGAAGCATGTATGATCGAGTCTGACTATTTTTTTGCTTTGCTTGTCCTGAGCCGAGAGTCTTTCGGAAACAGCCGCTCTACCTACCAAGATAGAGGTAAGATCTGCGTACATTCTACCCTCTCTAGACTCTACGTTGTAAGATTTCAATGAGTATGTTATTGTTGTTGTTGTTGTGAAGCATGCATGATCATTAAAGAACTTCATTTGTAGGAAATACATGAATTAAAATTAAGGTAATTGTTATGAAATAATAAGACAAACAAAACTAGAACAAGAATATTGTGGAGAAAGGAAAGAGAGTTCTTTCTTTCTTCTTGAAGCATCAAATACATAGGGAGTAACATCTCTATTTATAGGGTCTAGGTACATTGTCTTAACCCTAACTTTCCTTGTAGACATTCATAATAATAAATACCATTTATAACACTCCCCCTTGAATGTTTATTTGGTAGATAATATGCCTCCTTAAAACTTTGAAAAAAACTCAATGGGAAAAATTTCAGTGAAGAAAAAAAAGTACATATTTCTAATAATACATATTTTGGTTGTCTCATTAAAAACTTTACAAGGAAAACCCAATGGGACAAAACCTTATACGGAAAAAAGAGTACAACATGTATTAAATCCCCCTGACGAGAACTTCAGTCCAAATACTTGAGTCATTGTATTTCAATCTTGTGCACCATCTTCTCAAAAGTTACAGTTGGTAGAGACTTAGTGAACAAATCAGTCACATTATCACATGAATGAATCTGTTACACGTTGACATTACCATTCATTTGGAGCTCGTGTGTGAACAAATTTGGTGAAATGTGCTTTTGTCCTATCTCCTTTTCTGAATCCTCCCTTCAATTGAGCAATGCATGTTGTATTATCTTCCTTTAAGGTTGTGGGCATTTAAAATCACATTTACTTCCAAGCGATTCAAATAGTCATAACATCAATTTGATTTATTGATGTTTCTTCATTTTCTTGAGTTTGCGGCTCATTGATTTCTTCAAGAATATCAGGATTGATCAAATCTTGCATTTCTTTATGAGATTCATTCTTAGTGTCATGTTGATCATTTTCTTTTTCTTTTTCTAGGATTCCGATCCTTAGAACACAATGATCTATCACACTTCAGGCGTGCTTTTGAATTCATTTGCTATGACACTAGTAGATGGTCCTACAAGGACATCAATCTGAATTGGGGCATTCTCTGCAGGGATATGTGATTCAGTAATTATTTTCAAATCTGTAAATGCGTCTGGCATTTGATTTGCTATTTTCTGCAAGTGAATAATCTTTTGGACCTCTTAATCACTAATAGAAGCACGTAGATCAAGATGAGACGATAATGGATTTTCCACAAAATTTCCCTTTTAATTTCATTATTCTCTCCCCTAATTTTGAGAAAAAAATCTCTCATCAAATCGATAATATGCAATTTATCTTATTTCAGTATCTCCGTGTAAGGAAGAAATCATGCTCATAGTTATAGCAAGATAAATAAATGCATCAATTGAACAAATATATGGTACTTCAGGACCAATTTAATTTTCTCATTTCAACTTCTTTTAGCAGGTAGTCTATTGCTTTTCGAAAAATCTTCAAAATCTCCAATCATATTCAAATCATCAACTTGCACAACCTTATGAAAGATTTTGAATATCATAAAGGGAAGAGGTTAAACATAGTCATCTTTGTACCCTTCATCAATAAATATTTATTAAGGTGATTTCAGTACATCAACCTTAGTTCATTTAATCTGTTTAATGATTATAAACAAGTTTTTCAATAACTTGTATATACTTCAGACATTTTGAATCCTTCAAAAAAATTCATATAAATTTTGTCACGTAAGCCATATAGGTCCATTAAATTACTCTTACCAAGATACATCTACTTGATAATTATTTCTACATCAATATGCTTTAAGAGACGTAGAATTCAGATCCTCATAATATTATACAATATTGCGCACTATATTGTATCAAATATATCGTCGATGAGATATCATTTTGTATCGCTTGCAATTAGACATAACATATTAAGATCTTATCACTTTATTATTTTTCAGATACCTGAACCTCGTACGAGATTGTAACGACCCGTTTTGTCGTTTAGCACTTTAAAACTACGAAAAAGAATTATGACATTGAGAATACGAGGCTTTATGAAATTTTCGGGAATTAATGGAAGTGATAGTTAAGATTTAAAAGAAGTGGGTATAAGATTTATTAATTGAAGGACTTGGGATCAAAGTTTTAATAAATTTTTGGGAGATTAAATTAAGAGGAAAATTAGGGGCTTATGTGTAACTTTAATTTTCAGATTTTCTTTTAACCTATTAACATTCCCACTCTTTCTCACATTCCATCTTCAAGAACACAAAATCCTAGTAGAAAAGAAAGGGGAGGGAGAAAGGGGAACGACGAAGCAGCAAGAAAATCCTAGAGGAAGAAAGAAAATAAATGAGAGGGAGAAGGGAACGTACGCAGCAGCAACCAGACACATGAGAAGAAGAGAGAAAGAAGGAAAGAAGAAAGGAAAAAAGAAAACCCTAGCAATCAGGTTCAGGTTAAATTCTATATTACATGGTTGAGTTAATCTATTCGTGACCCTTATAATAACGTGTTATGGAATGAATCAGATTTCAAAGAGGTTATTACACGAAAACTCCACAATCCACTTGAATAGAGAAACTTGAGGGATGTAACATGACATAATGATTACTGCAGCACATTAAACGTGAAAACTGTATAAATTCGTAAAGAATAAAAAAGTATGGGCTGAATGAAAGTTGTATATTACTCTGTTCCCGTCAGTTTTTGATATCTTACGGAGATAAATCCGACTTATGGTTTGAAAGTTATGACTGTTTAAAGCTTCTGCCTCGTTTTACCGAAACCCAGGTGACACAGCATATAAAACGTGAAAACTGTACAAATCCGTAAGTAATATGAAAATATAGGCTGAATGAAACTTGTATATTACTCTGTTCCCGTTAGTTTTATATCTTATGAAGATAAATCCGACTTATGGTTTGGAAGTTATGATTGTTTGAAGTTTCTGCCTTGTTTTACAAAAATTCTGGCGACAGATTTCATAGGGTTGTTTCTTTCGTAATTTTTTCACCATCTACACTAAGTATTGTGAGGTGGGATTCGGCTTAATAAGAGATTCTAGTGTTGCCTTCGATGTGGTACAATAAACACCTTATTTGGAGTTACGAATTTAATGTTATATCCTTTACAAGCGGGAGATACGAGAAAATTAAATGAAAGGAATATTATTTGTTTGTCCTGAAATTATACTAATATTTTTATAGGGGTATGAGTTTAGTCATACAATGGGAAATGGTAAATATCTTGTTAATATAAATATAGCAATATGAGTGTCCTTAGATTCGTATTATAATATAGTTCACATATTTTCTAGATTTTAATCGTTCAGAGGCTCAGCTGTTATGTGGGCTTGTCGTCATATGTGTTATTTTCTTTGATTACCACCTGATTTGACTTGTACTTGTTGATTGTATATTGGTGACACATGTTGAACTTGATATCACGTCTGACATACTTTCCATATTATTTTGTGATGATGGGGAGGTGAGAGACTGAGAGCGGAAGTGATAGCCTCTAAGGTTTCTATCGGAGAGCGGGAGTGATTGCCTCTGAGGTTTCTGCCGGAGAGCGGGAGTGATTGCCTCCGAAGTTTCTGCCGGAGAGCGGGAGTGATTGCCTTCGAGGTTTTTGCCGGAGAGTGGGAGTGATTGCCTCCGAGGTTTCTGTTGGAGAGCGAGAGTGATTGCCTCCGAGGTTTCTGCCGGAGAGCGATAGTGATTGCCTCCGAGGTTTCTGCAGGAGAGCGGGAGTGATTGCCTCTGAGATTTCTGTCGGAGAGCGGGAGTGATAGCCTCCGAGGTTTCTGTCGGAGAGCGGGAGTGATTGCCTCCGAGGTTTCTGCCGGAGAGCGGGAGTGATTGCCTCCGAGGTTTCTGTCGGAGAGCGGGAGTGATTGCCTCCGAGGTTTCTGTCGGAGAGCGGGAGTAATTGCCTCCGAGGTTTCTGCAGGAGAGCGGGAGTGATTGCCTCCGAGGTTTCTTCCGGAGAGCGGGAGTGATAGCCTCCGAGGTTTTTGCCGGAGAGCGTAAGTGATAGCCTCTGAGGTTTCTGCCGGAGAGCAGGAGTGAGAGAGGTGACATTGTATTGCATTGCATTCATCCACTCATATTTTGAATGATCATTTGGTGAATTATGTCTGTCTTGGTTGATTTCATGATTTCTTTACGCTTTACTTGTATACGATACGTGACCATGCCTGATGGCTCTATGTGCTACTTGTTGGTTTCAACTTCTTCATGCGTTATCTAATCATTGTTGGCCTATGATGCTTACCGGTACTAGTGTTGTACTGATACTACTCTTGCTGCACTTTTGCTGAGTGTAGAGTACGATCCAGGTTCCAATTCTACCGCGAGGTGGACATCTTCTAGTCATTCAGGGTGAGCTATTTGGTCGTCCGTGGCCCCTGAAGGGCTTCTGTTAGGCATATTTTATATACGCCTTTTGAGTCATTTTTAGTTAGTATTTTATCCATTTTTGTCCAAATATGTGTCGTGTTAGGATCGTTTTTCTTTCGAGTCATAGTGGTTTAAAAAGGCAACGTGGAGAAAAGAAGCAAAAAGAGGGCAGAAAAGGAGGTTCCTGAGCCAAAAGAGACGAAAGTTGGCATCCCGGACGATAACAGGGCAGCGCCGTGGCGCCAATCCATCAGAGACTGCAGGGCCACGACGCCCAATGTAATGAGAAGCTGCAAGAGTTTCGGCGCCACAGCGCCAGTCTGCAGGGCCGTGGCGCCAACACGGGAATTTTGCCAAATTCGAGAAGGAATGGGCCAAGGCATAAAAGGAAAAGTGGGACACGTTTTGGGAGGCTATAAAAGGCCCTTTGGGCAGATTTTTCAAGGGTGACACAATCCCTAATTCATCACATAACATAATTTCTTGGAGGCTTCAAGATTAGAGACTTGTTCTTAAGTATTTTTCTTTCTTTACTTTATTTACTTTAAGTTTATGTTGGATAATCTTTTGGTTCTTAGCATGTCTATGGCTAGGAGCTAAACTTTATTTAGGGTTTTCCTTTCGAATCGCTTGAACCTCGTCTTTATGACTTAATACATTAATTTGATTTCTTCTTCATATAGTTAAGATTTATTCAATAGTTGTTTTGATTGTTTGGTAATTAACTGATCACTAGTTATCATCACTTATATGATTTCGAATCGAAATCCGAAAGGGGAGATTTGAATATTCTATAGTTGAATAAACATAGGTTAAAATCGTGGACGAAAGTACCACGATACTTGTGTAGTTTTATAGGTTATTGTTCTTAATCCTCCTATGTGGTAAAATCCGTCATAGAAATATAGAAGATTTCTGCATCGGGGTTGAGTGTTTATATATCCTAACCAGAATATAAAACGGTCTAGTTAACCTGCAATCTTAACATAGAAGAAGAACCTTTATTGTTGCATTAATGATTAAGGCGGGTGGATAGTTGAGGAGATTGAAAGCCCTATTTCCACCATATCTGATTTAAGTAAGGTAATTTAGTTAACTTTTACAATTGTTCAGTAGTTCATAGATAAAAACTACAATAAACTATCGACAGCCAAATAGATACCATAAGATAGATATTTGGTAATTGAACACTAATCCTTGAGGAGGATATTCGGCCTTACCTAGATTATATTATTTGTAACGATACGTACACTAGCGTTAAGCGTGTGGAAAATCGCTAACAACTTCTTAGTTAATTCCATTTTTCTTTAGTTATTGACAAACAGTATGTAGCCTTCGGGCATTCCTTCAGACTTTTATTTTTCAGATTTGTTAGTGCTCTTGTACCCTTTTGATCAGATTTTGGGGAATGTCGTAACCATTTAAGTATTAAGACTTTATAACTTCTTTTTCTTTATTTATTTTCCGTTGATTTAACTTGTTATTGATAATATGGTTCGCCTACTCGGGAGAATAGGGTAGGTGCCATCACGACTCGTGAATTGGGTCGTGACAGAGATTGTATGAAGTGTTATGTCGTAGGCTCTTCAAGAGCACATTGTCTCTTTATTATGATCACTTGCTCCTCTCCCTTTTCAAGGATTATTGCGTTTAAAACCGAATTGTCTACCATGCTTCACGCATGTTATAAATCATGCCCTTCATGGACATTTAGGAGCATCTTGTCACGACCTGAACCCCGGGCCCGCGACTGGTGCCCTACCTGGGCACCCTTCTACCCATACAACACAAGTAACCCGCGAAAGCTAAATAACACTCATTATTTTTTTCATTTTTTGCAAAGGCAAAGCCGGCAAGGCTGCCATAATATATAACACCCGAATGAGACTACAACTGTACAAAAATATAAATACAACTCACGCAAGTCCAGCTCACATATGAATACAGACATCTAAGAGTTTGGACAGTAAACTATGACGGGACAAAGCCCCGCCGTACCCCTGAATATACCTAGCCGTAATGGAAGACCTGTGCCAAAATGACAAGCTCCGAAACATTGGAGCTATCCCACAACGCTGAACAAGGATCTTAAGCTTGCGGATCACCCAACTAAGTACTTAATACATGCGGGCATGAACGCAGCCCCCCGAAGGGGGTCAGTACAACAATGTACCAAGTATGTAAACGTGAAGTACATTAAACAAGATCATAACTGTACAAAAGAATGACAGGGACAAGTATGAAAATCAAATACTAGATCCTACCGTGCCAAAAATAAGAGTCAACTGTACCTTGTATCTGTCACGACCCGAACCCGGGCCCGCGACTGGTGCCTTACCCCGGTCACCCTAGTGATACAACATCAGAGAAAATCAGCGGAAATAAAACTCATGAAGATAAACAGTGAAATAAGAAAACAGGCTAACCAAAACGGTTACCTTTCTGCATATATATAATATAAAAACTTGAACAGTTACATCCCTTTTACAAAACCTGCCCATAATAAGATTACGCACTTACGAATGTTATAACAACAACGGCGGACAGACCCGCCATACCTCGAATGTAAGTACCTACAACAACAGGGACTATACCAAAGATAAGCCTCCAGAGAAACGGAGCTTCCAAAACGTCAATCGTGATCCTATGGCGAGGATCGACGATCATGTACCTCTACCGCAGATTTAACGCACTTCGAAGGAGGTCGATACAACAGTACCAAGTATGTGAAATCAGAAGTATCAAATCAAATCATAACATTTTAAAACCAATTACAAATACAACAAATTCAACCACACATAGTGCCACAGCATAAACAAGAGCAAAATAGATATAATGTAATCGGTCTTTTCTAGGCCGCTAATGATCGGGCAAGGCCAATCGCCCATAGTATCATTATGCGTGCCTAATCTCGAACTCCCGCACCGCATAGTCACTGCACTGCATGAGGTATTTCTCGATCGGGTAGCTAACCCGCCAGATCCTCCTCGACTCCCGCATCGCATAGTCACACAAACCGCATGAGGTATTCTCGAATCATAGTCACACGCATCGCATGAGGTATACTCGTGACGGTAACACACCCGAGTGATCATCCCGAACTCCCGCAGCCTACGCATGGTCACACGCATCGCACGAGGTATCCTCGCATCGATGGTGGCAAGTCCCTGCATCATAACAAGTCGTGGTATGTGATATAATAACAAGATAACGCTTATCGTTTAACAACGTAAGCACAACAAGAATAACCCCCTCACACAAACATCACAGGACACTAACACACGTAGCATCGTAACATGTTTACTTATCAAACCATCTTACTACACTTTCCAGAAATCAATACAAGACTTTCAAGTAAACCGTTCCTTCTATCTTCCTTAAGTCGTTATACCTAACTTCCCATAAAGTTAGTATAACACTTAAGCTTTTAATACCAAGTATTTCTTTTCTTTCAAAAATGATTCATAACTCTTTTGAAATACTTCAAGATTCTTATTATTTAAAATTCAAGTCAAAAGACATCAAAGTAAAACCAAAACAATTTCCATACCTTCTTTTTAAACCAATCTTAAGACAAAACCATACCTTCCTTTAAAACAAAGGCACTTTTTCCTTTAAAAGTCAAGTAGCAATATACTTTTTAAACCAAGTGTCTTACTCTTTTAAAAACAAGTAACTTATACCTTTAAATCAAGTTACTTCTCCTTTCCCAAAATCAAGTTGTTTATAAGTCAAGTTATCATTTTAAATCCAATGATAAAACCATTCTTATTTTCGAAATCAAGGTAACTTTATTCTTTAAAAGACCACACACCCATTACTCATGAGTGAGGTTTTACAACTTTTTAACCTAATTCAAGTCCTTAATATTTCATAACAAGTCACTTAACTTTGGAATCAAGTCAAGGACACAAAAGGAAAATCAACTTCCTTTAACCACACGCGGCTCACCGCACTAAATATATTTCACCAATATCATGCTAGAAAGGATAGGAAGATGTTCACCTACCTCGCGACGATTATCTCCAATAAGCCAAACGCTCCAAAGTAAACTAACATTGCTAGCCTTATCCACCCTTCAAGTAGAATACGCTACTCGTAGTACTTCAACCTATAAAGGCCACAAAACGTCTATCAACCTCAAGATCTCTTCGTAGAATAATTCTAGATACCATATTCCTTATTCTACGGCAAATTCAAGAAGACCTCCCCGCAACCACATAAATCTCTCCTCTAACGAGGCCTCGCTACCAAACCAACAATCCCAGGGGTTACACGCCTAACCTGACGCACAATTCTACTCCACAAAAATACTACTACCATCAGAATACAAATCTATGTAAATACAGTTCAATTCTTATCCATATTCATTCTACATATAGTATACTCAACTATACATTACTACAACATGTAATATCCAATTACAATAGGGGGACAAAGATCATTACCTCGATAAGCCCAAAATTATCCAAGATTATAAGTCGATCCTGAGCAACGTTTAGCTCCAAATCCTTACGCTCCAACCCGCTCCAAGCAACCCTTAGAAGTTTCTAAACAACTTCTCTTAACACTTCATCTAAGCTATGAAGATTTTTTTCTAGGGCTTCGTTTTGCGACTAATGAAATAAAGTAGTATTTCCGGGCCCTTATGTTGGGATAACTTTAGAATACTACTAGGGATACAAGGCTAAGGTATTTGGGATTAGTAACAATACTTGGAGACATCTTTCTACCAAGGGGGGGGGGGTATTTCGACGAGAGCTTCTAAGAGGGGAGGAGTGTTTCTGACGAGACCACTACAAAGGGGAGGAGTTTGAGACTTGGAAAATGTTTAATGGATGAAGAAGTCTTGCACTGTATGGGGTATTTATAGAACAATGAAGGGCCAAGATTCAAGCAAGTGAAGGGTGTAGATTAAGTAGCTTGTGTGAGTGGAGTCTTCCACCAAGTGTCCACCACAACCTTGGGACATATGTCCACCACAACATTGGGACATATGTCCACCACAACAATGAGCCAAGTGGCCATCCACTTGCTCAAGAAAACTGGCCCAAGGCAAGCCCCCACTTGCCCACAAAAATCGTCCCACCTACTCCCACTATCCCAAAGAATTATCTTGCAAGACTTGACTATTTGACTTGTCCACTAGCCCACCATTTTCGTCCAACCATGCCACCTAAGGGTGACACATGTCGCCCTCCTATCGTCCAAAATATTTCGCCTCTCTAAAAACCGTAATGGGTTAAAATATTAAACCCGTAGAATTTCCTTCACAAGGTTCGGAATCTTTTCCGTTGAAAGTTTACAATTTCATTCTAAACCTAATTAGGGCTTAAACAATTGTACGTACGTCCTCACATACATACCCTGGAAATACGGGGTGTAACATTCTTCCCCCCTTAGAAACATTCGTCCCGAATGTTCCGTCTAAGTCTCCGAACATACCCGTCGGTATAGTTTCCCCTACTATGCTTACGAAACCAAATATGCCACACATGGCCATAATACAACATACGCGCAAAACTCACATCCGAGCCAACGAAGAATCACCTCTAACGTATATAACAATACCATTAGCTCCACCCATGGTCTAAAGGATACTTTCTTCACATATTTACTTATAAAAAGGACACTTCCATCTTCTTAACACATCTACACCTCTTTTCTTACTTGTCGTACCCTCCTCGTACACTCAAACTCTTCCTACTATACGTACCATATTTCTGTCATTGCTTCAGTTTCCAAAATCTCGGGGTTACTATCTCCAACTTGGTCATCATTAACTGGGAACACTCTGGAGGGATCTCCGATACTCTTTCGAAACATAGCAATCTGGGAGACCGGACGTACTGTCTCCTAAGTTGGACGGAAGTGCTAACTTATAGGCACCTGGCCTATTCTACAACGATCTGAAAATGCCCAAAGTACCTCGGCTAAGTTTCCCTTGCTTTCCAAATCTCGTCACACCCTTTCCGGGGTGGTACCTTCAAGGAGACCCACCGTCAACCTGAACTCCAAGTGTCGATGCCGATACCCGCACGACTCCTGTTGACTCTGAGATGCTAAAAACCTCTTCTGGATAAGCTTCACCCTACCCACATCCTGCTGAATCAAGTAGGGACCAACTATCTGAATCTTGCCAACATCGAACCAATCGACCGACAACCTACACTTCCTCCCATACAAGGATTCATAGGGCACCATCCGAATACTGAAATGGTAGCTATATAATACTCACTAAACAAGAGGCAAATAATCCTCACAGCTACCTCTGGAATTATCACACAAATACACCACGTATACCGAGTACTTCGACAAAGACCAACCGTAAAATCATCCACTCAGGACGGCCTTGCATCCAAGGTCCCCACTGTTATAAATTTTAAGGCTCCCTATTTTCTCGTCCCCAGACTTACCCTTTTCAACTACCCATGTCTTCTAATCACAACTTACACAATGTTAACCGAACATAGCACTCCACATGTATCTACCATAACGACCTAAACAAGTCTCTCGGCGGTCAAGATATCTCTCAGAATTCATCGCTTCACTTTCCTTTGTCGCTCTAATCAAATCATGCTCACGGGCGCATAACTACAGCATTTGATGAACCAACCATCGATCCCGGCGTCGAGTCGTAACATCCGCGCCACCTTTGTTCGGACAATTTCTGCAAATGGCCTGCCGCCGCAAGCCTAACAAGCTATCTAAGTAGTACGACACTCTCATAAGAACACTTACCACAACGCCATACCGAAAGCGGGCGCCTCCTGCTAACACCCCTTTCTCTCCACCCACCAATCCACAATCGACTTGGTAGGCTAAGTCATCCCACCTGTATCCTCCTACTAGACATTCTTCTCACACGTTCTCGACACTACGGTAAAACAAGATTAGTAAAAGACGACATTTCCTGACGACGCCTACCACATAGTGAACACCGAGTGAAATCGACCTGGCCGCTGTAACCTATGCAAATCGGAACTAAACCCCGAGTTCTCGACCAACTCCTAAATACCCCGAACGCCCCAAGTCTCGCGAGGACCACTCAGATCGGGCGGAGGCGCACGACCATTGTGCTGGTAAGGTCCGCCAAAGTTACCAAAGGACCTCGCTGCTCGCCTCTTCGCACGATTGGTTACTCCGCCGATCTCTACGTTTCTGCTCACGCGTAAGCTCAGACGCGGCAATGTCCATGTCTCGATCAAGAGCTACTTTGTACAACTCCTCGCTAGATAATCGCTATGTCCCGTGATTTATCGTGCACTCTATCCTCCATGTCCGCCACTAACGCGGGACATAACGAGCCAATAAGTCAAACTCTATATCAGATTTCAACCGCCCGCCTGCTCGCCAACCTCATAAATCTATCACCGAGTTTCTCTCATCGCGAGGCGCAAGGTGTAAGAAATGCCTCGAGGTCTTGATCACTTTCATGATCCGCCAGAACCGCCGAATAAACTCGATGATCTTCCTCGGTCCTCAATCCATGTGACTCGAGTGGATTGCAACTCGAAGTCCCAAATCTCAACTATCGGATCTAAAGTGAACTATCGATACTCACGGAACCTCGACTCGTCTCACGCCATGCCGCTACAAGCTAGTAATCGCCATCTCCTAGTAACCATATCCTCGGCTCGCCGTTGAACTGAGGCTCGTGTATCGTGGTCTCGTGAGCTACCGCCATCGCCTAAACTCTCTCAAGCGACGCCGCAGAACTCCTCGAATGAGCGTCTCGGATAATGATCGCCCGTGTCACGACCCATTCCGGGGCCCGTGACTGGTGCCTTACCCGGGCACCCAAGTAGTCATACATCAGAGAAATCAGCGGAATATAAAACATACAGATATGAAACAAGAGATAAGATAATAAAACAGGCAACCAAAACGGTTGTCTTTCGCATATATATACGTAAATTTTGAACAGCTACATCCTTTACAACCCCGCCACAACAAGATTACATGCATATCTAAGAATGTAACAACAACTATGATGGGACAGGGCTCGCCATACCCTCGAATGTACAAGAACCTACAACTCAGGAACATACTAAAAGATAAGCCTCCGAGAAACGGAGCTTCCCATACGAACTGTGATCCTATGAGCGAGGATCAACAACCGATGACCTCTACCATGCAGATGAACGCAGCCTTCGAAGAGGTCGATAACAGTACCAAGTATGTGAATCGAAATATCAGAATGAAATCATAATACTAAAATAAAACAGAGACATGTATGATAACAAAACTACTTCACAACATAAACACTATGTCAAGTCGGGGACTCACGCCTCAAAGTCATCCTCACGCCTGGAACTCCTTACTCACCGCCAGAGTCTAGGTATAAATCGTGTGATACGTATAACATGTCTCGCCCATCCCACGAGACTCGAGGTGGAATCGCGTGGAATACATATCTCGCCCATCTCTGGGACACGATAGGAATCGTATGGAATACATGTCTCACCATCTCGTGGGACTCGATAGGAATCGACATGTCTCGGCCCATTTCATGGGACTCGATAGTATCGCGATATGTCTCGACCCATCTCACGGGACTCGATAGGTATCGCACATGTCTCGCCCATCTCACGGGACTCGATAGGTATCGACATGTCTCGCCCATCTCATGGGACTCGATAGGTATCGCACATGTCTCGGCCCATCTCATGGGACTCGATAGGTATCGCACATGTCTCGGCCCATCTCATGGGACTCGATAGGTATCGCACATGTCTCGGCCCATCTCATGGGACTCGATAGGTATCGCACATGTCTCGGCCCATCTCATGGGACTCGATAGGAATCATACATGTCTCGGCCCATCTCATGGGACTCGAGGTGGAATCGTATGGAATACATTCCCGGTTCATCCCATGAACGCGGTGTCGTATGAAATACATTCCCGGTTCATCCCATGAACGCGGTGTAGAATTGATCATAACATTTAAACGCTCTTTTAAGACAGATTAAGATAATACCATGTTTTCCTTTTTAAAATCAACTAAGGCAATATTATGCCCTTCTTCTTAAACCAAAACATTTTCCTTCTTAAAGTCAAGTAACAACATTCTTTTCCAAAAGTTCAAGTTTGCCTAATTTCAAATACTCAAGTTTCTCATTTTCGAAAGGTTTCGTAGTTCATAGTCTTAATCACTTAATAAGATAATTCTCTTTTAAAACAATTGAGAAACATATGCCTTAGGTGTGAGTAGGTTATTCTTGTTCATAACAATCTTATTAAAGCAGCCATGATCTAGGAAATGTAATACAATTTTGTCTTATCTTAGCTTCTATGCAGATGGAGGTTTCTATTGGTTTTAATATAATTACTTACATGTCAATACATTTTCCTTTATTAACGCTGCAGTGGTTCGTTCGATACTTATTCTCATTTCCAAAATCAGTAAAACATTATTCTTTAAAAACCAAGTACTCATTACTCACGAATGAGGTTTCATACTTTTTAACAAAATTCATATCAATTCAATTAAGTCAAGTCGCTTATCTTTTAAAATCAAGTCTCTTAACTTCTAAAGTCAATAAACCATTCTTTTTATCTCTCTTAAGTTTTTATACTTAACTTCCCATAAAGCTAGTATAACTCTTTCAAAAAGTATTACTCTTCTTTCAAACGCGAATCTTAATTCCTTTGAAATACTTCAAGACTCTTATTATTTAAAACTCAAGTCAAAAGACATCGAAGTAAAACCACGTTCAGTTAACACACGTACGTCTACCGTACTATATATATATTCTTTTAAAATATCATGCTCAAGAGGATAGGAAGAATCACATACCTCGCGACGATTATCGACTATTAGCAAAACGCTCCAAAGCATCAGAATCCGCTAGCCCTTTCCACCCTTCTCGAGTAGAATACGCTACTTGCGATTTCAACCTATAACGGCCATACAAGTCTATCAACGTCTAGACTACTCAGAGAATAATTCTAGATACGATTCCTTATTCTACGGAAAATTGGGCAAGACTTCCCTACCACAAACTACACAAGTCTCATCAGAATACAAATCCCATGTAAGTATTCGCCTTTCTTTAATATTCTTCTATTACGCTCAATTCTCTTCAGAATATCCTTCTATGAATCTTATATTCATTTCTATACTACTACAGTATGTAATTTCCAATTACAATAGAAGGTCAAGAGTATTTACCTCGTTAAGCCCAAAATTATCCAAGTTTATATGTCGATCCTGAGCAATGTTTAGCTCCTATTCTGTCCGCTCCAATACGCTCCAAGAAACCCTTAGAAGTTCTACACAACTTCTACTTATACTTCAACCTACTATGAAGATTTTCCTTAGGGTTTCGTTTAGTGACTAATGGAAATATAGTAGTATTTCCGGGCTCTACGTATAGAGGTAACTTTGGAAAGTACTAAAAGGTATTTGGGCTAAAGTATTTGGGAATAGTAACAACACTTGGAGAATACTTTTCTACCAAGGGGGGGGGGTATTTTACGAGAACAACTCAAGAGATGGGGGGGTATGTTTCGGGTAGCACCACTAGGAGAGGGGAGTGGGTTTCGGCCAAGGCCTCACCATGGTTTGGACGAGAACCTCACAAGAGGAGGATTGTTAGACTTGGAAAATGATTTGTGGATGAAGAATAAGTCTTGCATTTGAGGGGTATTTATAGGCCAATCAATGGCCAAGATCAAGACAAGTGGTGGGCAAGTGGAGGGTGAGGATTTGGGCAAGTGTACCTTATCCATCTACCACACAAAATATCACAAAATATCCTACCAACTCCTTGACCAAAAACAAGGCAAAAAACGTGCCAAGTTTCGTCCATGAGTCCGCCAACTTGAGGGTGACAAGTGTCGCCCTCTCATTGGTCCAAAATCTTTCACCTCTCGGAAAAATCCGCAAAAATAATAAATGTTGCAACCGTATTTTTCCCTTCACAAAGTCCGGAAAACGTTTCGTCGGAAAACAATTCTTTTCGTGGGTTGTGAACAAAATTTCGCCCCTTATGCCTACTTAAGGCTAAAAACTTTTGTACGTACGCCCTCACATACATACTCTGGAAATACGGGGTATAACATTCTCCCCTCCTTAGAAACATTCGTCCCGAATGTTCCTTCACAAGACGGATAACGACAAAGTTCCTCATATCTTAAACAAGTTGTCAATGCCACGTCTGGCCACAAAATAACACACGCGAAAATACTTAACCCAAGTCCACGAGAAATCATTCCTACATCACAAAAGCTTTCACCCTGGTCTAAAGGATACTCCCTTCGCATCTTCACTTCACAACAAAATGATCTTCTTTATTCTGCTAACACACGTTCTATTCTTTTCTCACTCGTCGTACTCTTCTCGAACACTTGAACTCTTTCTAGTATACGTACCATACTTCAGTCATCGCTTCAGTTTCCAAAATCTCCGGAGTCACTACCTCCAAACTTGGTCATATTACTAGCCTCAATCTTCTTTAAGGCCATCCCCGGCCTTCACGATCCGATTCTGGTCGAACATATCCACGAACTCATACGATGGTTACCTAAACCTGGGCCTAGCACCCTCGTGACCCTGCCACCTGGCGGGACCACCTCGAACTGACCCTACCACATTTCAGGTCGCGGGTTGACCCGCGATTGGTCCTCAACCCGACCCGCTATCGCGCTAAACACTTGTTCCCCCGATCCGGAACAATCTCACAAATCAAGTCACGAAAACCTAGTGGTCTTCTTAGCTCAATTACCCTCTTTCATTTCATATCACCCAGGGACTTATCACAAAAAATATATCCCACGTATACTATGCACTCTGATAAAGGTCAACACAACCATAAATCTTTTACTCAAGATGGCCTCGCATCTAAGGTTTCTACGTATAAAACTCTAAGGCTCACACTTCCCTTGTCCCCAAACTTACCCTTCTAACTAACCATGTTTTCTAAACACAATTTTAACATAATGCTATCTGAACATAATACTTAGCATTTCATCATATCATCAACGCATACTAGTCTTTAGAGGGGTAAGAATATACCAGATCATCCGCTTCATTTTCCTTCGCCGCCTAATCATAATCCCACTGCCGCGCATAGCTATAGGCGATGATCTCGCCATCGACCGTAGGCTGCGTCATTCTACCAGATCCTCCTTTAGACGCCGTCACATGGCTCGACGGCCGCAGTGAAACAAGCACCGCAGCAAGACGACACTTCGATGACGCTTGCCGCATCGCGCACACCGAGGAAAGCAGAACCCGATCGGCCGGAACCCATGTATACCGCGGAACGAAGCCCGAGCTCGACCGCCTCCGAATACCTCAACGCCCCAAGATCGCGGAGGACCACTGCATCGGGCGAGGTACATAACTAACTCTTGAGGCGGTTCGCCTAAAGTTACCAAAGGACCTCATTGCTCGCCTCTCACGATCTCGGCCATTCCGCGACCTCTCCGCCTCACATCCAAGTGCATAAGCTCGCGTGCGGCAATGTCCATGCCCGGTGAAGAGCTACACCAACAAGCTCGCCAAGTAGTCATCGAGCCGGTGACGTAGCGGTGCACTCGCCCTCCATGTCGGCTACCAATGCGGACGCATCGAGCTAATGAGTCAAACTCACATTGTATTCCCGAACCGCACGCCGGTCCGCTCAACGCTAAAAATCATTACCGAGCCCTTCTCATCTGCGAGGCAAGAAATGTGCAAGAAATGCCCCGAGAACTCGTCCCATACGGCCGGAAGTGCATACTCTCCCGAGACGGCTCACGAATCAAAACCGGGCCGATCGCAGATCACGCAAACGATGCGAACCTAAGACCACCGACTCGGTCTCCAAGCCTCGATCACTCATAATCCGTCAGAATCGCCGAATGAACTCCTGCGGATCATCCTCGTGCCTCGACCCGTAGAACTTGGCGGCTACAACTCGAAAGTCCCGTAACCTCAAACTATCCGATCTTGGGTGAACCATGGGTACCATCGAATCGCCGTCCACCTATCCTCGTGCCTTGCCACTATCTCCGCCAATAATTGGGCCATCTCTTTGTACCCCAACTCCTCTCGCTCCGTGTTGCGGACCGGAGGCTCATGTATCCGTGGTCTCGCAGCCCATCGCCGCGCTCTAAATCGGCTTGGCCGGCGGCGTCGCAAAACTCGCCGTCAAGCACTATCTCGTAATGACCGGGCTCGCGCTTCGCATTTCTTCAGATCCTACTAGCGCCTCGGCCGCTTTGCCCATCTGCCCGGGTTGCGCGACGCATAATCGTAAAAACGAAATACGCCGAGAGGTCCAACTTATAACACGGCTCTAAGGCACGATCTCGAATGAGAAGAATGGAAATCAATCCTAAATGTCTCGCAGCCCTCGATTATAGATGTGGTGCACAACACACCGATAATCAAGACTTACTAGACACGCTTATAGACACTTTCCGAGGATTAATCGCTCGATACCACTTTTGTCACGACTCGCTCGATCGTGGATCGTGCCTTACCCGCACCCAAGTAGTCATACATCGAGAAATCAATGAATATAAAACATACAGATATGAAACAAGAGATAAGATAATAAAACAAAGCAACCAAAACGGTTGCCTTCGCATATATATTGCATTTTGAGCGCTACATCCTTTACAACCCCGCCACAACAAGGTACATGCACTTAAGAATGTAATAACAACTATGACGGACAGGCCCCGCCATACCCCGAATGTACAAGAACCTACAACTCAGAAACATACCAAAAGATAAGCCTCCGAGAAACGGAGCTTCCTAATACCGAATCGTGATCCTATGAGCGAGGATCAACAACCGATGTACTCTACCTGCAGATGAACGCAGCCCGGGCGAGGTCAAGACAACAGTACCAAGTATGTGAAATCGAGAAATATCAGAAATGAAATCATAACGATTTAAAATAAAACAGAGACATGTATGATAACAAAACTACGATTCACAACATAAAACAAATATGTCAAGTCGTGACTCACGCCTCAAAGTCATCCTCACGCCGTGGAACTCCTTACTCACCGCCTAGCCTAGGTATAAATCGTGTGATACGTATAACATGTCTCGCCCATCCCACGAGACTCGAGGTGGAATCGCGTGGAATACATATCTCGCCCATCTCACGGGACTCGATAGAATCGTATGGAATACATGTCTCACCATCTCGTTGGACTCGATAGGAATCGCGACATGTCTCGGCCATTTCATGGGACTCGATAGGTATCGCGTATGTCTCGACCCATCTCACGGGACTCGATAGGTATCGCACATGTCTCGGCCCATCTCACGGGACTCGATAGGTATCGCGACATGTCTCGCCCATCTCACGGGACTCGATAGGTATCGCCATGTCTCGCCCATCTCATGGGACTCGATAGGTATCGCGACATGTCTCGCCCATCTCACGGGACTCGATAGGTATCGCGACACGTCTCGGCCCATCTCGTGGGACTCGATAGGTATCGCGACATGTCTCGGCCCATCTCATGGGACTCGATAGGAATCATACATGTCTCGCCCATCTCACGGGACTCGAGGTGGAATCGTATGGAATACATTCCCGTTCATCCCACGAGCGCGTGTCGTATGAATACATTCCCTGCTCATCCTACGAACGCGTGTAGAATTGATCATAACATTTAAACGCTCTTTAAGACAGATTAAGATAATACCATGTTTTCCTTTTAAAATCAACTAAGGCAATATTATGCCCTTCTTCTTAAACCAAAACATTTTCCTTCTTAAAGTCAAGTAATGATTCTTTTCCAAAAGTTCAAGTTTGCCTAATTTCAAATACTCAAGTTTCTCATTTTCGAAAGGTTTCGTAGTTCATAGTCTTAATCACTTAATAAGATAATTCTCTTTTAAAACAATTGAGAAACATATGCCTTAGGTGTGAGTAGGTTATTCTTGTTCATAACAATCTTATTAAAGCAGCCATGATCTAGGAAATGTAATACAATTTTGTCTTATCTTAGCTTCTATGCAGATGGAGGTTTCTATAGGTTTTAATATAATTACTTACTTGTCAATACATTTTCCTTTATTAACGCTGCAGTGGTTCGTTCGATACTTATTCTCATTTCCGAAATCAGTAAAACATTATTCTTTAAAAACCAAGTACTCATTACTCACGAATGAGGTTTCACACTTTTTAACAAAATTCATATCAATTCAATTAAGTCAAGTCGCTTATCTTTTAAGATCAAGTCTCTTAACTTCTAAAGTCAATAAACCATTCTTTTTATCTCTCTTAAGTTGTTATACCTAACTTCCCATAAAGCTAGTATAACTCTTTCAAAAAGTATTACTCTTCTTTCAAAAGCGATTCTTAATTCCTTTGAAATACTTCAAGACTCTTATTATTTAAAACTCAAGTCAAAAGACATCGAAGTAAAACCACGTTCAGTTAACACACGTACGTCTACCGTACTATATATATATTCTTTTAAAATATCATGCTCAAGAGGATAGGAAGAATCACATACCGCGACGATTATCGACTATTAGCAAACGCTCCAAAGTATCAGAATCCGCTAGCCCTTTCCACCCTTCGAGAATACGCTACTTGCGATTTCAACCTATAACGGTCATACAAGTCTATCAACGTCTAGACTACTCTGAGAATAATTCTAGATACTGATTCCTTATTCTACGGAAAATTGGGCGACTTTCCTACCACAAACTACACAAGTCTCATCAGAATACAAATCCATGTAAGTCTGATTCTTCTTTAATATTCTTCTATTACGCTTCAATTCTCTTCTCAGAATATCCTTCTATGAATCTTATATTCATTTCTATACTACTACAGTATGTAATTTTCAATTACAATAGAAGGTCAAGAGTATTTACCTCGATAAGCCCAAAATTATCCAAGTTTATATGTCGATCCTGAGCAACGTTTAGCTCCTATTCTGTCCGCTCCAATACGCTCCAAGAAACCCTTAGAAGTTCTACACAACTTCTACTTATACTTCAACCTACTATGAAGATTTTCCTTAGGGTTTCGTTTAGTGACTAATGGAAATATAGTAGTATTTCCGGGCTCTACGTATAGAGGTAACTTTGGAAAGTACTAAAAGGTATTTGGGCTAAAGTATTTGGGAATAGTAACAACACTTGGAGAATACTTTTCTACCAAGTGGGGTATTTTACGAGAACAACTCAAGAGAGGGGGGGTATGTTTCGGCTAGCACCACTAGGAGAGGGGGGGTTTCGGCCAAGGCCTCACCAAGGGTTTGGTCGAGAACTCACTAAGAGGAGGATTTTAGACTTGGAAAATGATTTGTGGATGAAGAATAAGTCTTGCATTTGAGGGGTATTTATAGGCCAATCAATGGCCAAGATCAAGACAAGTGATGGGCAAGTGGGGGGTGAGGATTTGGGCAAGTGTACCTTATCCATCTACCACACAAAATATCACAAAATATCCTACCAACTCCTTGACCAAAAACAAGGCAAAAAATGTGCCAAGTTTCGTCCATGAGTCCGCCAACTTGAGGGTGACAAGTGTCGCCCTCTCGTTGGTCCAAAATCTTTCACTTCTCGGAAAAATCCGCAAAAATAATAAATGTTGCAACCGTATTTTTCCCTTCGCAAAGTCCGGAAAACGTTTCGTCGGAAAACAATTCTTTCGGGTCAGGAACAAAATTTCACCCTTATGCCTACTTAAGGCTAAAAACTTTTCAGACGCACCACGCATAAACCGTCACGACCAACCGGACCGTGACCGTGCCTTAGCCCGCACCCTAGTGACACAACATCGAGAAAACCAGCGGAATGTAAACTCAAGATAAACAACTATTAAGATATAGAATAGTTCAGCCCAAATCAAGCTAACCCAAAAGTACATAAACCGAACAAGCATCCTTAACGAACCAAGTTCGACAAGACTACAGCCTCTAAGAATGAATAACACTATGACGACAGGCCCCGCCATGCCCCCGAATGTACAAAATAACAACGACTCAGGAGAACCATACCAAAAGTCGAGCCTCCAAGAAATGGAGCTCCCGACACTGAGTACAAGATCCTAGGAACGAGGATCTACCACCGCTTTCCCTAACTCACGGATGAACGCAGCCCCGAGAAGGGTCGAAGACACAACGCATCAAGTATGTAAATCGAAAATATCGTAGTAATATCATAAGTCCAAAATACATTAAAGTTATAGATAAAACCAAATTATGTCAGACCGTGCCTTACTAATAATGAGTAACAAGTATACATTTTATATCATAAAAATAGGAGGCTCATGATCAAAACAGGGTACCTCGCCCGTAGTATCATTAAGCAATCCTACTCCTGGGACTATTTCACCCGCATAGGTCCTGTGGACCCGCATGAGGTCATCCGCCTCACATAGGACTATTTCACCCGCACGGGACTATTTCACCCGCACGGATCCCGTGGATCCGCATGAGTACCATCGCGCACTCGCACGGGACTATTTCACCCGCACGGATCCTATGGTCCGATCCGCACGAGTACAAGCCACGCACTCGCATCATGGGTAGCAAATCCATGGCATAAATAATAACCCGGGGTTTACCCGTAACAATATAAATATACATAACATAGCTCATCCGGCTATTAAACATAACATAAGCACTACCGGCCTATCACATCACAACGTAAGCACTACCGGCCTATCACATCACAACGTAAGTACTACCGGCCTATCATAACTTAAGCAAGTTAAGAATCACCTAACTTCTTATTAATATTATTAATACATCCTCTCATTTTAGTATACCTAAGGCACGATCATGTCTTTTAATAAAAATCCGGGAATTTAACCCAAGTATCATGTACCTCTAACCTTTTAAGAAATAACTATTTTTTTATACAAAAATTCCAAGATACTAATCACCATAGTATCAAGTTACGATTTCTTTTCAAAACAAGTCACATTTCCTTTTAAAACTATCTCAAGCTTCTAAATTAAGTGACTTCATTTCTTGTAAAACCTTAGGCAATGCATGCCTTAAAACCATTTTCCTTCCACAAGTTCAAATCATCAAAACCTTTCTCCATTAAACTTTCACAAACTAATATAACCAACTCCCCATAAAGCCGTTATATTAGAGTTAAACAATAGTAAAACACATTCCCTTAAGTCCAAGGGATTTTTATACTTTTCTTTTAAAACGAAGCAAGTATCAAATACCTATAACAAACGAAGATTTCCAAATCTCAGACGCTCACCGCACTACATAGGTACAACTAATCATGCTCAAGAGATAGGAAAGCTCCACATACCTCTTCGGTCAATCCACAAGCTAAGTCCAATTTACCGCACGTAGTATGTCAACCTAAAATGACCACAATACGTTTATCAAGCTCTAATTTATAATGCAGAATTTTTCCAAGTTAAAGTCACCAATTTCCTACGGAAAATTGGGCAGCGTTTCCTTTGTTTCTACATACTTTGCCACCTTTTCCAAGGTTGATTTTTAACGCTCAAATGCCATGTTTAAGGCTCAACAACCAACCAACACCAAGGGGATTACACACCTAAATTTTGGTGTGTAAAATTCAGCCCCACAAGTTACAACAACTAACCCAACAAGTCTAATGTAGTATTTAGGCAACAACATGCTCATAATATCCCCTAACCAATTCTTTCATAATCAAACCCCGTTTCTTACATGCAACTACTCTAAGTGCATTTTTTTCCCAACTACAAGTTCTTCCTATTAAACATGCAACACCCAATACCAACTACAAGAGAAGAAGTGTTACCTTAAGTTTTAGCCAAACTTATTCCAACACCGCTAGCCTTTTCTCCAAGAACACCACCACAATAGTCTTCACAAGCTTGTAATAACCTTTCCTCCTATTACACTTTTCAGATTTTTCCTTAGGCTAGAATTCCTCTGGGAATTTAGAGAGAAGGATGAGCTTTTAACTTAGAGAGATGGAGTGTAAAGATGAAAAGTTGAAAGAAATGACCAAGTCTGGTCAATATAATGCATGAGCGTAAATCGATGGGGGGACACTTGTCACCCTCCCACGGCCTCTTTTAAAACAAAATCGACTTTCTAAGTTTTTTCCGCCAAATTTCGCTCGGCGCCATGTTCGCTTCCTACATGGCAGAATCTCGCGGACCAGATTTTCAGCCATGGCGCTGGAACTTCACCACCGCACTTCACCCGCTTTGGCGCCATGCGTTCGCTCCGGCCATGCACACTGAGACTCGATCATGTCCAGTTCGAACCACTGGTATAACATTCTCTCTTAGAAACATTCGCCCCGAATGTTCCTTTTAGCCTTACACAAAACACAATACAAACATATCTTCGACTATTCCTCGCAATAAGAATGCTTCCCGAGCCACAACATTACTCAAGCATAATCAACTAAATTAACACCAATCAAGAGGAAAGAGGGTTACCCGGAGGTATAGGGAATAAGTGTGGGTATTTCTTCATCATATCATCCTCCGCTTCCCACGCCATCTCCTCTCTGCTCGCTCCGCCATAAAACTCGACGGAAGCCACCTCCTTCGTCCGAGTCGCCTAACTCGACGATCGAGTATCGCTATGGGACTCTCCTCATACGACAACTCCTCACACCGGATATCCCGAATCGTGCACTCTAGACGGATCTCCAACGATTTCCGTAACATGGACACGTGAAAAATCGATGTATCGCCCAAATCGGACGGTAGCTTCAACTCATGTGCAACCTTGCCCACTCTTCTGACAATATGATACGACCCAATGTACTGGCCGAAGTTTCTTCCTCCCAAATCTCATCACACCCTTCATGGGTGACACTTTCGTAAAGACCCAATCATTAACCTCAAACTCTAAGTGTCGACGCGATGACCGTGATATGATTGCCGACTGGCTGCCAATAACCGCTTCCCGAATAAGCTTCACCTTATCCATCGCTCACAACCAAATCGCCCGATTAATCGCACTTCTCCCACTTCAAACCAACCTATCGTGACTGCACTTCCTCCCGTATAAGGTCTCATGCGCGCCATCCGAACACTAGAATGGTAGCCGTTGTTATAAGCAAACTCCACAAGAGGTAGATGGTCCTCCTACCCCGAAATCAATAACACAAGCCCGCAGATATCCTCGTTGTTCGATAGCGCTCGGCTGCCCGTCCGTCCGTCATGGATGAAACGCCGTCGAGACTCACTGGTCCCTAATCCTTCGAAAGACCTCCGAAGTTAGCCGTGAACTGGGCTCTCGCTCGATATAATCTACACCGACTCCGCAATCTCACAATCTCTAATATATAATCCGCATAGTCTCTAAAAACGCTGCCCCGATCGAAAGAAGTGGGCTGATTTCGCCACCACAACAATAACCCAAATGGAATCACGCTCTCCGGGTGCGAGGTAACCCTGTAATAAAGTCCATGTTGACCACCTCCCACTTCCACATCGGAATGTCAATACCGTAATAGCCCACCGCTTCGTGCTCAACCTTAACTCACGACAATTAGACACCGGGCAACAAAACCGCCACGCCCTCTTCAAACCATCCCACCAATATACGCACTGAGGTCATGGTACATCTTAGTCGACCGGATGAATCGAGTAACGAGCACCGCGCGCCTCCCCGACTGGCCGACGAAGTCCTCGCCCCATCGGGAACACACAACCGACCTCGAATCTTAGCACCCCATCCGGTACTCAAATAGACTTCTTTCTTCCCGAGAGCCGATCTCTGCATCGCATCAAAATCGGATCTCATACTGCCGCTTCTTCACTCCTCGATGATGGAAGACTCGGCGACTTCGAACCCGAATTCGCATTAACTGAATCAACCAAACGAACCCCAAGGCTTGCTAATCGTGTAGCTCTCGCACCATATCCCTTTCTCTGCTCAACATCGATAGACTACCCATCGATCTGCGACTGGCGGCATCTGCAACTACATCGCCTTCCCCGGGTACGTAATATCAACATCGTAATCCTTAAGTAGCTCCAACCACCGCTCTCGCCGCAAGTTCACTCCTCTCGTCAAGATGTACGAGACTTCGCGTTCGTAAATGTCCACATGAACCCCATATAAATAATGTCTCCATCTTCAAGGTACGAATCATCACGCGCCTAAGTCATGCGTGGGATAGTTCTTCTCATGTTTCCTAAGCCGCCGACGCATAAGCTATAACCTTGCCGCGGCCGCATCAGACGCACTCCAAGCCCGACACTGACGCCACAATAAAACCACATATCCATCTAAACCTCCGGAAGAGTAAGAACGGGCGATGCCGCCAACTTCTCCTTTAGCAATCGGAAACTTTCTCACAAGTATCCGCCCACCGAACATAGCCGCTTTCCGAGTCGCTTAGTCAAAGGTTGAAATAAGCAAACTTCTCCACAAACCTCCGATAATAACTCGCAAGGCCCAAAAGCCGCGCACTGCTTGCAGTAGCTGGTATAGGCCAAGTCTTGATCGCTTCACCTTTGTCAGACAACCCGAATACCATCGGCCCGATAACATGTCCTAAGAAAGCCATCGGCTACCCAAAACTCGCATTTCGAGAACTTGGCATACAATCGCCGGCCCCTCGAGGACTCCTAACATCGCCTCAAATGACCAGATGCTCTCGCTCAAGCGCGAATACACCAAGATATCATCGATGAAAACTATAACGAACATATCCAAGAATGGCTGAACACCCTATTTATCAAGTCCATGAATACCGCTGAGCGTTGTCAACCCGGAAAGACATCACCTCAACTCATAGTGCCCATACCGGTCCCGAATGCGCCTTGACATCCGCTCTCTAACTCGCACTGATGATAACCGTAACGCAGTCTATCTTGGAAAAACATCTCGCACTTCGCAATCGTCAAACAAATCATCAATCCCGGGAGGATATCTATTCTTGATAGTTACCTTGTTCACCGCCTCAGAATCAATACACATACGCAAATGGCCCCATCTTTCTTCTTTACAAATAACACCTGCTCCCTGTGGAGAAACACTGCCTCGATAAAGCCTTTCTCCAAAGAAATCTTTCACCGGTCCTTCAACTCATTCAACTCGGCAGTGCCATTCAGATGGCGGGATAGATATCGGTCGAGTGTCCGTGCCAAATCGATGCAAAACTCAATCTCCTCTCGTGAGGATACCCTGCTCGTCTGGGAAAACGTCTGAAACTCTCTAACCACCGGACCGATCAAGGTCCCAGATCTCACCTCGTGATTTAATACCCGAACCAAATGGTAAATATACCCTTCCGCACCATCTTCCTAGCCTCGAGGTAAGAAATAAACCTACCCTCGGCGATGCAAGATTCCCTTCCACTCGATAACCGCTCTCCAGAAACCGAACCGAACTAACCTCTCTCTCGGTCCACATTGGCATAGCAAGACGCTAGCCAATCCATACCCATAATCACATCGGTCCACATATCTAACTCTATCAAGTCACCAGAGTCCGACGACCATCTATAGTCACCGGGCAAGCCTTATATACCCGCCGGCTACCACCGAAACACCTACTCGGCCAGAGCCACCTCAAAGGATTCTATGGACTCCTGCTCTATCCCTATTCTACCAAAGAATATGAGGAGATATATAGGACAAGGTAGAACTCGGATCTATCAAAGCATAAACATCACAAAGAAGAAACCAACAATGTACCTGTGACGACATCGTGACGCCCCGTCCCGGGCGGTGGACATAGCATAAATGCGGTTCGAGGACCGCTGAATCGAACCTCTACCACGACCCCGCCGCGCTCGTCGTCTGCGGAACACCTCGCCCGGCGCATCGCCATCGACGATAAAGACCAACCATCGACTTCGCTTACCGAGCCATCATATTCCCGCCACCGACGGACAATCTCTCTCAAATGGCCTCGCCGCCGCAAGAATAACAAGCTCCTCGAGGAACACGACACTCTATAATGGCAATCACCACATCGACCACCGAGGCATAGGTGGCCTCATCCGACCGAAATCGTCCTCCGAAACCCGGCCTCGAACCCCGCCCCGCCTCAATACTCAGACGCCCCGGCACGCGGAGGAGCGCTCGACCGGCCGTGGTGCAAATCGTTTGTCACGCTGCCGTTTACCCTAAAATTACCAGAGGACCTCGCCCCGCCTCTTCTCGCGATACTGCCGATCCGCTTACCGCTCTCACACCCGAGAGCATGTGCTCGCACGCGGCAATGCCCATGCCCTACCGAGAGCCACCCCGAGCAACTCTCGCCAAGTGATCATCGAGTCTCGTGACATAGCGGTGCACCTGCCCTCCATGTTCGCTACCAATGCGGCACATACCTAGCCAATGAATCAAACTCCACGTTGTATTCCGGACCGCCCGCCCATTCTGCCTCGGGCCAAAATCTATCGCCGAGCCTCTCTCATCTGCGGTGGCAAGAAATGGCCAAGTAACGCCTCGAGAACTCGTCCCAAAAATGGATGCGCATGCTCCCGACGCTTCCCACGAATCATACTACCAATCAGCAGTGTCCCGCACCGATGCGAACCTAATACCACCGACTCGGTCTCCAAGCCCCGATCACTCACGATCCTCTCGCGAATCGCTTGATAAACTCCTGCGGATCATCTCGTGCCTCACCCATAAAACTCGTGGCCGCAACTCAAAACGCTTCGCCTCGCTGCTAGCAGCCTGGTCGACTACGGTGCAAATGAATCGCTGTTTCCAACCTATCCTCCCGCTCGCCACGATCTCGCCGAATCGCTATCTCCTTGTAGCCTATCCTTCGCTCGCCGCTGGATCGAGGCTCGTGTATCATGGCTCGCAGCTGCCGCCGCCGCTCCGACTGGGTTGGCGACGTCAGAACTCGCCGTCCAAACACTCGCCCGGTAGTGACCGGCTCGTGCTCGTGATCTCTGCCATCGTAGTTCTCATCGCTTGCCTTCGGGCTGCGCGGTTGCATTGCGCGAGACATAATCGATACAGAAAAATACGCCGAGGAAATTCAACCTATAGCACGCTCATTGCACGATCTAGAGTGAAAGAATGGGAACTAATCCTAAATATCCTGCAGCCTCCCGACATAGATGGTGCACAACACACCGATAATCAAGACTTACTAGATACGGCTGTAGACTCTTTCCGAGGATTAATCGCTCGATACCACTTTTGTCACGACCGAACCCGACCGTGACCTGCCTTAGCCCGCACCCTAGTGACACAACATCGAGAAAACCAATGAATGTAAACTCAAGATAAATAACTATTAAGATATAGAATAGTCTAGCCTAAATCAAGCTAACCTGTAAGTACATAAACCGAACAAGCATCCTTAACGAACCAAGTTCTCGACAAGACTACGTGCCTCTAAGAATGAATAACACTATGACGGACAGGCCCCGTCATGCCCTGAATGTACAAAATAACAACGACTCTGGGAGAACCATACCAAAAGTCGAGCCTCCAAGAAATGGAGCTCCCGACACTGAGTACAAGATCCTAGAACGAGGATCTACCACCTGCTTTCCTTACCGCGGATTTAACGCAGCCGGCGAAGCGGGTCAAGACACAACGCATCAAGTATGTAAATCGAAAATATCAGAGTAATATCATAAGTCCAAAATACATTAAAGTTATAGATAAAACCAAATTATGTCAGACCGTGCCTTACTAATAATGAGTAACAAGTATACATTTTATATCATAAAAATAGGAGGCTCATGATCAAAACAGGTACCTCGCCAGTAGTATCATTAAGCAATCCTACTCCGGGACTATTTCACCCGCATAGGTCCTGTGGACCCGCATGAGGTCATCCGCCGCCATAGGACTATTTCACCCGCACGACTATTTCACCCGCATGGATCCCGTGGATCCGCATGAGTACCATCGCGCACTCGCACGGGACTATTTCACCCGCATGGATCCTATGGTCCAGATCCGCATGAGTACAAGCGCCGCACTCGCATCATGGGTAGCAAATCCATGGCATAAATAATAACCCGAGATTTACCCGTAACAATATAAATATACATAACATAGCTCATCCGGCTATTAAACATAACATAAGCACTACCGGCCTATCACATCACAACGTAAGCACTACCGGCCTATCATAACTTAAGCAAGTTAAGAATCACCTAACTTCTTATTAATAGTATTAATACATCCTCTCATTTTAGTATACCTAAGGCACGATCATGTCTTTTAATAAAAATCCGGGAATTTAACCCAAGTATCATGTACCTCTAACCTTTTAAGAAATAACTCTTTTTTTATACAAAAATTCCAAGATACTAATCACCATAGTATCAAGTTACGATTTCTTTTCAAAACAAGTCACATTTCCTTTTAAAACTATCTCAAGCTTCTAAATTAAGTGACTTCATTTCTTGTAAAACCTTAGGCAATGCATGCCTTAAAACCATTTTCCTTCCACAAGTTCAAATCATCAAAACCTTTCTCCATTAAACTTTCACAAACTAATATAACCAACTCCCCATAAAGCCGTTATATTAGAGTTAAACAATAGTAAAACACATTCCCTTAAGTCCAAGGGATTTTTATACTTTTCTTTTAAAACGAAGCAAGTATCAAATACCTATAACAAACGAAGATTTCCAAATCTTGTACGTCTATCGTACTACATAGGTACAACTAATCATGCTCAAGAGATAGGAAAGCTCCACATACCTCTTCGGTCAATCCACAAGATAAGTCCAATTTACCACACGTAGTATGTCAACCTAAAATGACCACAATACGTTTATCAAGCTCTAATTTATAATGCAGAATTTTTCCAAGTTAAAGTCACCAATTTCCTACGGAAAATTGGGCAGCGTTTCCTTTGTTTCTACATACTTTGCCACCTTTTCCAAGGTCGATTTTTAACGCTCAAATGCCATGTTTAAGGCTCAACAACCAACCAACACCAAGGGGATTACACACCTAAATTTTGGTGTGTAAAATTCAGCCCCACAAGTTACAACAACTAACCCAACAAGTCTAATGTAGTATTTAGGCAACAACATGCTCATAATATCCCCCTAACCAATTCTTTCATAATCAAACCCCATTTCTTACATGCAACTACTCTAAGTGCATTTTTTTCCCATCTACAAGTTCTTCCTATTAAACATGCAACACCCAATCCCAACTACAAGAGAAGTGTTACCTTAAGTTTTAGCCAAACTTATTCCAACACTCGCTAGCCTTTTCTCCAAGAACACCACCACAATAGTCTTCACAAGCTTGTAATAACCTTTCCTCCTATTACACTTTTCAGATTTTTCCTTAGGCTAGAATTCCTCTTGGGAATTTGAGAAGGATGAGCTTTTAACTTAGAGAGATGGAGTGTAAAGATGAAAAGTTGAAAGAAATGACCAAGTCTTGGTCAATATAACGATGTGCGTAAATCGGATGGGGACACTCACACCCTCCCACGGCCTCTTTTAAAACAAAATCGACTTTCTAAGTTTTTCCGCCCAAATTTCCGCCTGGCGCGGCTGCTTCCCGGCCGCGCGCCGAATCTGCGGACCTCGGATCTTTCGGCCATGCCCGCTTCCTTCGGCCATGCGCTGGAACTTCAGCCACCACTTCACTTGGCGCCATGGCGCTCCGGGCGCACACTGAGACTTCGATCAGGTCCAGTTCAACCACGGTGTATAACACATACTGAAATACGGTATAACAGCCTGCCTCGTAACCTCGTGGCTCGACTCGCCTCCTTCACGCTTTGCCTTCTGGCTCGTTGCTCTGCGTAGGCATAACGGGTGAAAAGAATACGTCGGAGGAGTCCAACTTATAACACGCCTCTAAGGCACGATCTCAGAGTGAGAAGAATGGAAACCAATCCTAAATATCCTGCACCTCTCGATTATAGGTGTGCACAACACACCGATAATCAAGACTCTACTAGATACGGCCTCAGACACTTTCCGAGGATTAATCGCTCGATACCACTTTTGTCACGACCAACTCGAGCCGCGATCGTGCCTTACCCTGCACCCTAGTGATACAACATCAGAGAAAATCAGCGGAAATAAAACTCATGAAGATAAACCTTGAATTAAGAAAACTGGCTAACCAAAACGGTTACCTTTCTGCATATATATACTATAAAAACTTGAGCGATTCATCCCTTTACAAAACTCCGCCATACAAGATTACTGCACTTCTACGAATGTTATAACAACAACGACGGACGTGGTTCGCCATACCCCGAATGTAAGTACCTACAACAACAGGACTATACCAAAGATAAGCCTCCGAGAAACGGAGCTTCCCAAAACGCCGAATCAGGACGATCGTGTACTTCTACCGCGGATTAACGCATTTCGGGAGAGGTCGAGACAATGTACTAAGTATGTGAAATCAGAAAGATCAAATCAAATCATAACATTTTAAAACCAATTACAAATACAACCAATTCAACCACACATAGTGCACAAAGATAAACAAGAGCAAAATATATATAATGTAATCGGTCTTTTCTAGGCCGCTAATGATCGAAGCAAGGCCAATCGCCCATAGTATCATTATGCGTGCCTAATCTCGAACTCCCGCACCGCATAGGTTACAGACCGCATGAGGTATTATACCTCGACGGTAGCTAACCCGCGGATCTCCTGAACTCGCACCGCATAGTCACACAGCATCGCAGGTATTCGCCGAATCATAGTCACACACCGCGTGAGGTATACCTCACATCGTAACACACCCGAGTGATCATCCCGAACTCCCGCACTCGCACGGTCACACGCATCGCGTGAGGTATCCTCGCATCGAGGTGGCAAGTCCTCGACATCATAACAAGTCGGTATGTGATATAATAGCGATAACGGGATTATCGTTTAACAACGTAAGCACAAATGAATAACCCCCTCACACAAACATCACAGGACACTAACACACGTAGCATCGTAACATGTTTACTTATCAAACCATCTTACTACACTTTCCAGAAATCAATACAAGACTTTCAAGTAAACCGTTCCTTCTATCTTCCTTAAGTCGTTATACCTAACTTCCCATAAAGCTAGTATAACACTTAAGCTTTTAAAACCAAGTATTTCTTTTCTTTCAAAAATGATTCATAACTCTTTTGAAATACTTCAAGATTCTTATTATTTAAAACTCAAGTCAAAAGACATCAAAGTAAAACCAAAACAATTTCCATACCTTCTTTTTAAACCAATCTTAAGACAAAACCATACCTTCCTTTAAAACAAAGACACTTTTTCCTTTAAAAGTCAAGTAGCAATATACTTTTTAAACCAAGTGTCTTACTCTTTTAAAAACAAGTAACCTATACCTTTAAATCAAGTTACTTCTCCTTTCCCAAAATCAAGTTGTTTATAAGTCAAGTTATCATTTTAAATCCAATGATAAAACCATTCTTATTTTCGAAATCAAGGTAACTTTATTCTTTAAAAGACCACACACCCATTACTCATGAGTGAGGTTTTACAACTTTTTAACCTAATTCAAGTCCTTAATATTTCATAACAAGTCACTTAACTTTGGAATCAAGTCAAGGACACAAAAGGAAAATCAACTTCCTTTAACCACACGTGCGTCTACCGCACTAAATATATTTCACAAATATCATGCTAGAAAGGATAGGAAGAGGTTCACATACCTCGCGACGATTATCGACAATAAGCAAAACGCTCCAAAGTACTCTAACCTTGCTCGCCTTTTCCACCCTTCAGTAGAATACGCCACGTAGTACTTCAACCTATAAAGGCCACAAAACGCCTATCAACCTCAAGATCTCTTCAGAATAATTCTAGATACTAGATTCCTTATTCTACTAAAATTGGCAAGCACTCCCGCAACCACATAAGTCTCTCCTCTAATGAGGCCTGCTACCAAACCAACAATCCCAGGGGGGGTTACACGTCTAACCTGACGTGTACAATTCTACTCCACAAAATACTACTACCATCAGAATACAAATTCTATGTAAATACTGATTCAATTCTTATCCATATTCATTCTACATATAGTATACTCAACTATACATTACTACAACATGTAATATCCAATTACAATAGGACAAAGATCATTACCTCGATAAGCCCAAAATTATCCAAGATTATAAGTCGATCCTGAGCAACGTTTAGCTCCAAATCCTTACGCTCCAACCCGCTCCAAGCAACCCTTAGAAGTTTCTAAACAACTTCTCTTAACACTTCATCTAAGCTATGAAGATTTTTTCCTAGGGCTTCGTTTTGCGACTAATGAAATAAAGTAGTATTTCCGGGCTCTTATGTTGGGATAACTTTAGAATACTACTAGGGATACAAGGCTAAGGTATTTGGGATTAGTAACAATACTTGGAGACATCTTTCTACCAGGGGGTATTTCGACGAGAGCTTCTAAGAGGAGTGAGTGTTTCTGACGAGACCACCGCAGGGGAGGAGTTTGAGACTTGGAAAAATGTTTAATGGATGAAGAAGTCTTGCACTGTATGGGTATTTATAGAACAATGAAGGCCAAGATTCAAGCAGTGGAGGTGTAGATTAAGTAGCTTGTGTGAGTGGAGTCTTCCACCAAGTGTCCACCACAACCTTGGGACATATGTCCACCACAACATTGGGACATATGTCCACCACAACAATGAGCCAAGTGGCCATCCACTTGCTCAAGAAAACCGTCCAAGGCAAGCCCCCACTTGCCCACAAAAATCGTCCCACCTACTCCCACTATCCCAAAGAATTATCTTGCAAGACTTGACTATTTGACTTGTTCACTAGCCCACCATTTTTGTCCAACCATGCCACCTAAGGGTGACACATGTCGCCCTCCTATTGGTCCAAAATATTTCGTCTCTCGGAAAAATCCGTAATCGGTTAAAATATTAAAAACGTAGAATTTCCTTCACAAGGTTCGGAATCTTTTCCGTTGAAAGTTTACAATTTCATTCTAAACCTAATTAGGGCTTAAACAATCAGACGACGCCCTCACATACATACCTGAAATACGGGGTGTAACAAGATCACCGCACTACGTACCAATCGCATACCGTATTGTTGTATCACTATACCACAAGATCTATCAGACATCAGACGCTGCATTCACTATACCATCAGTCTATTGTATTATCAGATCGATGTACATCAGACATCAGACTTTATAAAAATGATTCAATTGTATCCTTTTAAAAATAAGATTCAATCGTGCCTACTGTGATTTCCTTTTAAAATGAGTCATGTCAAAATTAAGAACGTCATTCAAATAAACAAATCGCTATGCGAGGTACGACATATCCCGGCCCATTCTGGGACTCGGTGTAACGCTCTATAAGTCATGCAAGGTACGACATGTCCCGGCCTATTCTGGGACTCGGTGTAACGCTCCATAAGTCATGCAAGGTACGACATATCCCGGCCCATTCTGGGACTCGATGTAATATGCTATAAGTCAAATAAGGTACGACATGTCCCGACCCATTATGGGACTCGGTGTAATGTGTTATAAGTCAAATAAGGTACGACATGTTCCGGCCCATTCTGCGACTCAGTGTAATGTGCTATAAGTCAAATAAGGTACGACATGTTCCGGTCCATTCTGGACTCAGTGTAATGTGCTATAAGTCAAATAAGGTACGACATGTTCCGACGCATTCTGGGACTCGGTGTAATGTGCTATAAGTCAAATAAGGTACGACATGTTCCGGCCCATTATGGGACTCGGTGTAATGTGCTATAAGTCAAATAAGGTACGATATGTTCCGGCCCATTCTAGGACTCGGTGTGAATATAAAGGACTGTACACCTATAACTATCACAAGCAACTATGTACAATTTAAATCATCTTTGACTCTCATTAGCATAATTAGAATGAACTATCTTTTTAGAAAAACTCAAGGCATTATCAAACAAATAGGTAAACAACTTTCCTTTTATAAAATTCAAAGTACTATCAAGGGAAAATATCACTAAGGATTAGGATCTACTCAGTTTATAAAGATCAAGTCAAGTATAGGATCCACTCGTCGTTTGTACCAACTCGATAATCTAATTCGTCTCGCTCCTCTAGCTAACATTATGGAAACATTTGCATGGTGATAACTGATCCGAATTGGCAAATTAATCCATTTTATGAGCCATTAGTAGGTTATATATTAATAATGATCTTATCTAATCAGCCGTGAACCTAGAAAGTGTAAAACGAACTGGTTATATCTTAGCTTCTATGCAGATGGAAAATTCTACTCATTTCAATATAATAGATTGTCGATTCCTTTTTCATTAACGCTGCAATGGCTTGTTCGATACATTTTCTCATTAGTGTTGTAACTAGCAAGATCAACTCGACTCCAATATTTACTAAAAACTCTTACCAACATCTCCATAAGACTTGGTAAGGACTTAAGAATAATTTAGACATGCATTTAGCATAGAATCAATAACAAGAATACTCCTTAACTTCTAAGAGTAGAATAACTTTTAAAACAATACCACAGTTATGGTTCACACGAAGAACATGTCAAAAGAGAGAGGGAGGAGGTTCACATACCTCATTGACGACTAACCAACACGATAAGTAGAATACGTCCCGATTAGGTACTTCAACCTATAAATAGAATAACACTTCTATCAACTTCAAGGTTACTAGAGTAGGTTAATACTAAGTAAAAGTCCTCTTATTCTACGAAAATTTGGGCAGCACTACCCCCGTTTATACGTACATTTCCAAGGCCCAATTCAACAACAAACAAGCCACAATTAAGGGCACAACCAACAGTTAACCAAAGGGGATTACACGCCTACTTGACGTGTAAAATTCAGCCCCTTAATCCATGTAAAACAATCCACAAAATCAGTCCAAAATCCGACAACAACAAGGGTAAAATGTGAAGCCTTTTAACACCTTTTTTATACCCTTAATCTCTTAGGACTTTCATTAGCAATTTACCACATTAAACATACATAATTTCCACTGAAATTCCAGGTTAATAACGCCACAAAACAGTCCATAATAACTGCACGACAATATCCAACAGTTTTATAGATTCCACGGCCAACAACTACAATCCGATAACTATTTCCTTAATCCATTTTATTCCAATTAAAGTTCCAACACCTCTATATATGACATATCAACTTATCAACAACCATATTACTCCATTTTAACATGTAATAGGTGAAGATAACAACAACAATAACCAACGAAATCCAAAGGGACCAAAACTGCCCATTCTCGGCCCAACACCCAAAAACGGTTCAAATACTTTTTAATCTTCATTCTTTTTAGCACAAGCTCATCTATACATTACTACAACATGTAATATCTAATTACATCAAGAGGAGGACGAAATCATACCTCAAAGTCGTCCAAAACAGTCCGCACAAAAGTCGGTCCTTAGGTTAGTCTTAGCTCATATTCTTCAAGTTCCAATCACTTCCATGCATCCACTACAACCTTATAACCAACTCCCCTTCACGTTTTACCTGCAAAAAATCGATGAACAAGCTAGGGTTTCCATCACCATTTTCGGCCAACCCAAGGTTTTTGGTTCTTGGAGAGTTAACTTGGTTTAAGAATTGATTAAGGTTCTTAATCTTGGATAATAATCACTTCTTGTTCTTGGAATTTTCGAAATTTAGAGCTAAGGGAGAGAGAAGAGAAAAGTTTGGAAGATGAAAATGTAAAAAATGGCTAAGTCTTTCATCTCTTTCTCTATATAGATATTTTTCCCCTTTCAAGACAAGTGGACAAGTGGATGAAGGACACATGTCACCCTCCCATTGATCAAAATTTCATTTTTAATAAATATCTAGATATTTGTCCAAAATATCATCGAAGGAAAAATTGTGAAATTTTTGGCGGGCCCCATATTATTAATTTCGATACTTCATAATCCAATACTAATCTCATAAATCAAATTAGAAGGTTTAAACTCCAAGTTAATGATTTTTCCGTCGTCACATTTTTTCTGAATTTTTTCTTAAGAAAATGTAATAATTCTTTCCTTCCAAAATTCAAATCTTAAATCCTTAATCACGTTCTCAATTAGTAGCTCTAGTATTACGGGGTGTAACATCCTTCCCCCCTTAGAAACATTCGTCCTCGAATGTTCATCTAAGGTCTCAAGCTATACAACTTTCGGCATAGTCTCCTTTAACTATACCTACACACCTATACTCGTTAGTGCCAGCACCGCGGTCCCGGAATTCCTGCAACTCTCTGAAGTTTCAGCACCACGGTCCTGTCCTTTGGCACCGCGGTGCTGTGCCTGAATTTCACAGCACACATTTTTCCACTTAATCTCTTCTTTTTCTACAAGTTTCAACAATACCCCGCAAATCCAAAGATGCCTCACATGACCACCATATAACACATAGTCTCATTCTACTTCGGATAGTCCTTAGCACATTGTACTTCCGTTGTAATCAAAGTCACATTCCTAAGGTCCTATTACAGTTCCTCAAAATCGATAATATTATTTCTAATCGGCTCAACAATCATCAACATCAATCACAAGTGGTTTATACTCAAACCAAAGAATCATCACCTCTAATATACTTCACATATACCATGTACTTTAACCACAATCACACATAAAATACTTTACTCTTGAAGGCCTTGTCTATCTAAGGTCTCAACGATTATCCAATACTCTAAGATCCTCAATTATTTCATGTCCCAAGCTTACATTATTTTTTCCCGTATACGGGCAAGACGGCTTCTCAATATCTCAAAATCATGTTGTCCTAATCACAACAACCCTATTTACTCCATACAAATATTATTTGTACACATCAATTAAGCATACAACACAACTTAATCTAACAACATGATATGTCCTTAAGTCAATTAAACATGATCTCCTAAGGGTTCATCACCCTTTCCGACAGCTCATCACCTCCTAATTATTCCAAATTAGCACATATATAACCTTGATGTGGATTCATTAAAATGTTTCACACCTTCCAACCAATTTATAAAGCTTAACTATCACATGATAACCCACAATTGCTTCAGACAACACACACATGACTCCAAATAAATATGTCCGCATAGATGTACATCATCATTATACCAACTCTACAACAATTTTACCAACCTGGTTACTAAGTCCAAATATTTTCTTTCTGGGCCGTTATCGCTTTCTCATAGCTGCAATCACAAAATATGTTAGGGAGAGACTACCCTAACCACACAACTCTATCGCACGATCTTGGAGTAAGAATAATAGAAACCAATCCTAAATGTACTACAACCTCCTATTTATGGGTGTGGTGCACAACACACCGATAACCAAGACTCTACTGCACACGGTCTGTAGATATTTCGAAGACTAACTGCTCTGATACCACTCGTTCTGGGACTCGGTGTGAATATAAATGACTGTACACCTATAGCTATCACAAGCAACTATGTGCAATTTAAATAATCTTTGACTCTCATTAGCACAATTAGAATGAACTATCTTTTTAGAAAAACTCAAGGCATTATCAAACGAATAGGTAAACAACTTTCATTTTTTAAAATCCAAAGTACTATCAAGGAAAAATATCACTATAGGATTAGGATCCGCTCAGTTTATAAAGATCAAGTCAAGTATAGGATCCACTCATCGCTTGTACCAACTCGATAATCTAATTTGTCTCGCTCATATGACTAACATTATGGAAACATTTGCATGGTGATAACTGATTCGAATTGACAAATTAATCCATTTTATGAGCCATTAGTAGGTTATATATTAATAATGATCTTATCTAATCAGTTGTGAACCTAGAAAGACATCACATAACAGGTGAACGGGCCCTTATTCACCTTTTATATTTTTCAGAATTTAGGGAATTCAATCTCAACGTTAGCTGGTGTAATCAACTTATCATGTGAACAAGCAAATTAATTCTTGAAGAATCTTCTAGTTCTTCAATATATTTCAAATACAAACTTAGCAAATCAAATTTAAATCAGGACAACCAAAACGATCACGTCAATTGATAAAATTATTTGTATTAGAAAACTTCAAGTTTACCATGTCATGTGCTATTTGTTTCAGTAAACTTCTGGTTGACTATTATATGGATTCTATTTTGTACAATAAACTTCTGGTTTATCATGACATGTGATTTCATCATACTCATATTTGTGCAATACAATTTGGAGAATAAAGAGGGTAACATTTCAAATACATATTCCCTACCCACTATGATTTAGTCATCCAATCATTAATAGCTTCAATATGATAGTCATTTACTTTAGTAAACTTCGGGTTTACTATAACTTGTGCTTCGAACATAACAACTTTGTATATTACAATCTAGAACGAATGACATAATATATAGGCTCTTCAGGAGTCTATTTTTTATTCTCCTTAATCACATATATTGTTTGGACACTATTGATGTCATGATCTTCTAGATAAATAGTGTCGTGATCTTTTAGATAACTAGTGTCATGATCTTCTAGATAAATAGTTAGCTCTTCTGGAGCATTTGATTATTAATTTTGTACAATCAAATATTGCTTAGATACTGCTGGTATTATAAAAGAAGTTATAGTTAGACACTGTTGGTGTCATAAAGTAAATAGTAATCAAATTGACATTTAAAGACAATACAATTTATAAATGATGAAAAGTAAGTTCTAAACTTTAGTATTTCATACATCTTATTCAGGGGAGAATACCATTAACATTCGAATATTTATCATCAAAGATGCTACAGTAACCATAATATATCAATGTGGTAGCAGAATCAATCAAACAAATGTCTTCGTAATTGAATTTTAATTCAAACTTGCTTTGAGAATTATCCATATCTTCAAATAGAGCGATATACACAAGGTAAAATAAATATTCTATCAAATATTAGTACTTCTGGTAATAAACAAAGATCAATAAAATTACATACACAAATGAAACTTTACCCCAATATAATGTTTCAATATAATAATCCAAATCAATAATGTACAAGGAGCAAATAACAACGGTAACCATAATTAACATGCAAATATACATACATCATATCATATAACAATCAGTTGTACACTTGTATCACTATACTTACACTGAAGATTAGTCCTAAATAAGAGTCAATGGGACACACGCCATATATAGTACTTATTTTCCTTTGTATGAAATAATAAACTAGAACAAAACTAGAACAAGAATATTGAGGAGAAAGGGAGGAGAGCTCTTTCTTTCTTCTTGAGGGATCAAATACATAGAGAGTAACATCTCTATTTATAGGATCTAGGTACATTGTCTTAACCCTAACTTTCCTTGTAGACATTCATAATAATAAATACCATTTATAACAGTAATCAAGATTTATATTTCTTATAATTTGCCCCTACACAAATAGTAAATCAATCAATATTTAAACTAGGCGTATAAAAAGATTTACCAAGTTGTAGATGGTTAAAGTGAGATTCTCGTACTATGGCGATTTCATACAAGTTATTCAATGTTTAAGTTGCAAAACATTACCATCAAAGAATGTGGTGCACGCAGTGGATGAGACTGCTTCTCCCTTAATCAGAGATCTTGAGTCCGAGCCCTGAATATGCAAAAATTCTTGATAAGAAGCGTTTTTTTCCAAATGAATCCTATGCAGTGCAAATCCAAATATTATCGAGTTTCAATGTGAATACCGAACATTGGATGAAAAACCCAAAAAAAAGTTGCAAAACATTCTTTACAAAAGAAACACCAAAGCTTATATCCTCCAGTGATATCGGTAGAAATCTCTCACACAATAATAGGTGTAGGTTCAATTCTTCTTGCTCCTTTCTCCTATCCTTTTTCCAATCTTCCTATGTAATAAAAGTAAAATCCTCAAAAGAAAACCACCACTATTCACTTAATAAAATAGGTCATAGTAATCTTATGTGATTCTTAGCTTGAAAATAAGAATAAATATGAGAGTACAAAATTAAAAATATTTTTTACATCTAATTTGTATTGATTGGAGATAAATTAAAGAGTAATATCCTCATAGTGTGATGCACCATATTTTGTTTGTGATAAATCTAATATACTCGGAACGTCATCATATCATATGTAGTACCCCGGCTAACGGTCCATAATTTGCTTCCCTTCAACTTGATTTCTCCTAATCGATTTGTGTCCACAATTTTTTCTTGGAAAAATCCAAAATATTTCTCGTCTACAACTACGAGAAATATGGCCCATCTATTTTGGATGCTTTAAGACACTTATAAATTAGACCAACATATGATATTACTATAAGTAAAGTTGTGAATGTCTGTATTCCTATTAATAGAAAATGGAAAAATAACTTCATTAATCTACATACCAACCTCTAAGCTCTCTTTTTCTTTTAGGGTGTGTTCGACAATTTTTTCATGTTCGTTTGGTCAAAATATTTAAAAAATATTTTCTTTGAAAAAATAAGTTCATTAAAAATGAGGAAAATGACTTTGCTAATAAAAATAGGGAAAACAAGTCTCACAAGTGTCATTCAACCAACTAATCAAACACCATCAACCCACACCCCAACCAACCCCTATGCACCCCCACCCCCATTGCGAACCCCCTACTCCCCCCCCCCCCCATTTTTTTTAAAGTTTAAATTTATTTTTTAGTTTTCTACACCACCCCGACCCCCACCCCGTTGTGAACACCCACCCCCTCCATTTTTTTTAAAAAAGTCTTAATTTTTTTTTAGTTTACTACCCCCTCTGCAAACACCCCACCCCAATTCTTTTTTAAAAGTCTCAATATTTTTTTGGTTTTCTACACCGCTCCTACCCCCATTATTTATTTTTAATAGAAGTTTAATTTTTTCTGGTTTTCCACACCACCCCCGACCCCCACACCCCATCCCTTACTCAATAACCATTTTAATTTGAGTTTCATGAAGTGACTTTTTCATAAAGAATATTTATTCATGTCATGTCAGACATACTAATGATCCTTTATTAACTAATGAGAGTGAGACTACATTACTTTATTAAGTAGAATGATAATTTTCAGTATACCATACTTTAACTATAACCTACCCTTTAGTTTGTATTTTTTTATTATATGCACCAAAATGATCCTACCTCGAGTCCTCAACATAAAGGAAAATATACATGATCGTAATATAAATTCCTCTTATTGATAGCTTGTCTACCTATAAATAAAAGACCCTATAGATATCCACAACGAAATTAACAAGATATAATTGAAATAACTAAGAACCTTGGAGCGACCGTAAAGTTGTCCCTCTACGACTTATAAGTCACACGTTCTAGATGTGAAATAAGTCATTGATGTTTGTATCAGGGTAGACTGCCTACATTAACACCCTTGGAATACGACTATTTACCATGCGTGGAATACTTCGTGAACCAAGTTGTCCTTTTATGAATGACCAACAATCACATGAAATGTTGGTTAAGGCACGAAGAAGTATATGAGTTCTTACAAAATATCAAAATAGAAAGAAAATGGAGTAACATAGAGTAATACACACATAAAGAGCAAGGATCTATACAATACCTAAACAATACGACTTCAAAAAAGAGAAGAGGAGAAGAAGAAGATAGCCCCTACCTCATCCACACAGTGTGACAAAAATTCAACTACCCACTAACCTTCTACTTTAATTCTCGACCTCCAAATCTTCATATCATATGGTTATGTCCTCAATAAGCTGAAGTTGTATCATGTCATGTCTAATCACTTCCCTCAGTTCTTCTTCGGCCTACCTATAACTCTCCTAACTCATACAACCGCCAATTTCTCACAACTCCTGACTAGGAATTCATATTAATTGATAGTGCATTATTCATGAAAAAGGCATACACTATTAAGAAGTAATAAAGATGGTTTGGGCTCCGCTACTGAAGAAAGAGAAACGGGTCTGGAGATTTTTTATTTTTGTATGTTGTTTTCAAAGGTTGAATAACAAATTAGAAATATAAATAGCATAAACAAGAAGAGATTACGTAGCAAAATACAATTGGTGCGTGTTTTTCACACTCATTGTTGAAACTGGCACTGAGCAAATACCAGGAGGGTTTATACGTCCAGTAAAGTTTAAGTGTCTTTTTTAAAAAAATTTGTAAGTTTAGGGGAGTTTTGATGTATTTTCTCCTTTTCTAAATGTAAAAATTTGTCCAAAAATTTATATTTTGTAAAAATAGATCTATAAATTGATATGATGTATTTACCAATCATATTTATCAACCATTTATATCAAATATTAAAAGATCTACAAGTTGTTAGTATATTTATAACAAATTTACTCTTACCAATCATGTGAGAAGATTATATTAAAGAGTAGTTATACTATAATTCATGTTCAATTTTTCATTTCATTGAACTAAAATTTGATCAATTGATTTGTATTTTTTAGAAAGACCTTCTAGTAGCGTATTAATTTTGATGGTTTTCACAACTTGTGTTTTTTTATGTATATAAGAAAAAATATAACTTAAGAAATCAAATTGCACGTACAAACAAAATTTCAACTTCAAATCATCATAATTTTATTTCATGTTTTCATCTCATGATTTTCAAATCATGTCCAAACGACTCCTTAATACTTACTACTCCCTCTATTTTAAAATATTCATCTTGCTTTCTTTTTTATTCCGTTTAAAATAGGATGTTTTTTTATAATTCTTTTATTCCAACTTTCCACATGACATGTTTAAGATCACACTATTAAATTTATACATTCAATATATCTGTAATTTAGTATCATAAGATTCAATTTTTTTTTTACTTTTTTAAATTTTATGTCAAATCAAAATTAGAAAATCATTTTGAAACAAATGAGAGAGTAATAGTAATGTAATGTTTAAAAAGAGAGAATCGCTAATCATTTAATATTTATATTGTTACTATATTTTTATGGATAATTAATTAATAGAATGAAAAAGAAGTAGCCGCAAGGTAGTCAAGTTGGTGGAGTAGGAGAGCGTCAGACCGAAAGGTCATGAGTTCGATTCCCCCTGCCAACACCTTATTGGTTAAGCATGTCACACATGGCTTGCCAAATGTAGTTTACCTGATTTACAGACTATTGCGTTAGTTCGAGGGTTTGATCGATCAATACTTACTATCTTCCTCCTTCTGTTCTTTCTTATCTGTATTGCCTTGAGGAAAGCCGCATATTCTTTCTTTCCTTGTAGGAAAGGTCTTGATTTGGTATGGCATTAGAGAAAACTTGTTATGGTTATGCGGCTATATAGAAAAGGCGGGTAGAAATTGCCACCAACCGTTTCTCGTACCTCTATTGAAACAGAATGATTTCGTGTTATTTCATCGATTGATTATTCCTCTCCGTTCGTATCTCTTTTTTCAATTTCGATCTCAATTAGTTCACAAAATTGAATGACCAATTCTCCTCCGAACCCTCCATTCGATTGTTTTACCCAGTGCCCCGTCATCAAAAAAAAAAAAAAGAAGTAGGCTGCTGACATATACTTTACATATTCCGTTTCCCTCTTCAGTCAGTCACAAAGGCAGGCTTCTCCACCTTTCCACATCCCACACTTACGATAATCAACGATCACGATGGCTTTATCAACAAATCGGACGGTTAATGAACTCCTAAAACCTCTATCCACCTTCATCTCCACCATCACGCGCCGCCTATCTTCAGACACCATCACAATAGAAACCAGCCTTCCATTCACCGCACACAAAATCGATCCTCCCCCACGCGCCGTCGAAACAAGCCCTAAAGAACTCATGACTTTCTTTAACGACATGGCTGAGATGCGTCGTATGGAGATCGCCGCAGATTCACTATACAAAGCAAAACTCATCCGAGGGTTCTGCCATCTCTACGACGGACAGGAAGCGGTTGCGGTAGGTATGGAAGCTGCAATTACTAAAAAGGACTGTATTATTACGGCTTATAGAGATCATTGTATATTCCGTGCACGTGGTGGAGGGTTATATGAGTCATTTGCTGAGTTAATGGGGAGAAAAGATGGTTGTTCTAAAGGGAAAGGAGGTTCGATGCATTTTTATAAGAAGGATAGTGGATTTTATGGTGGTCATGGTATTGTTGGTGCACAAGTTCCTTTAGGTATTGGACTTTCATTTGCGCAGAAATATTCGAAAGAGGAGCATGTTACTTTTGCTATGTATGGTGATGGTGCTGCTAATCAAGGACAGTTGTTTGAGGCTTTGAATATGGCTGCTTTATGGGATTTGCCTGCCATTCTAGTCTGCGAGAATAATCACTGTAAGAATTATAGTACTACCTTTTTCCTGGTTTTGCTATAAGGGGTCGTTTGGTTGCTGGTTAGGAAGTGGATTTTTTATATATTAAAACCAACATAAGTAGTACCATATTTGGTAGCATTGTAGCTGTATTTATAAAATTCAGCACACCCATTACGGTGTTTGATTACTAGTTTAAAATCTCGCATAACTAATATATATATATAAATATAAGTTATGAAGGAATCTATGTCGTATTTATGCAGGGTAGAAGATAGAATAACTAGCATAACTAATTCCTACATAATTAGTCCGTACATTATTAATACCTGCATAACTCTAACCAGCCTGGAAGGGTGTATAAGAATAATACTGTATAGGTATATTAGTAATGTTGAAACTTGAGATTAATAATGTTGGGATTAGACATTATTTTTGGTTTGTTGTATTAAATAACATGTGTTGCATAATTTTTAAATAGTATTGAATAGGGTCTATTAGAATAGGAATAGTACTGGTATTGTTAATGACATGGTTTACTATGTATAAGAATAGTACTGAATAGGGTGTACTACTGTATTAGTTATACATAGGTTGAAAACACTACCAAACAAGGGATTAAATAATATCAAAACTAATACCATATTCTCTGATACCTCCTACCAAACGACCCCTAATGTATGTGTGTTTTATATTCTAATGAAGTAGATTTGTTGATATTATTTGGTGCAAGTTTAGTACTACAATAGCAACTGATGGCGATGAAAAGAAAAAAATTATTGGTTCCTCATATAAGTTGATGCAAAGAAATTGTGGCTAAGTGACTAGATTTATGCATGATTGCTTTTGTTGATGCAGATGGAATGGGGACAGCAGAATGGAGGGCTTCAAAGAGTCCAGCCTATTACAAAAGAGGGGATTATGTTCCTGGTTTAAAGGTGATACTCAGTCACATCTTGCAAATCCATTGTTATGATTTGTAGACATAATTTAGATGTTCCCATTTTTACTGTGTTTAGTAGGCAACGGGGACAACATTTGACACCAGATATCTACAATGGCCAACTTCCCTGGAATATGTGCTGTTAGATTAGAATTAACATGTTGCTTTTGCAACTGTAATTTTTTATCGTAACTTAAAGATAATATAGCATAGAAAGTGTAGTGGTATCCTTGTTTTTACCATTAATTTTAACGTCAGCATAGAAATTCTTTAACTCTGTAGTTGGTTTATTGTGAATATATTCATAATACATGTATATATCCGTTTAGGTTATTGGTTCAGCAAGACGCTTTAGAACTCTAGAGAAAAAGTCTGTTGTTTTCTTATACCTCAACTAGTCCACTCTGTACTTGTAAACTCCTACCAACACAGGTACCTAGTAACATTGTTCACCAAGTTAGATAGACGAAAAGAAATCATCTAGCGTTTTTTCCCTTTGTTGAGATTTGAACCTTGCTCCCTCATGGTCCATTCAACTTTTATTGACGGTTAACCCTTGGGTGCTTAAAAATTGTGAAATTGATAAGCAACTATTTCAGAACCCATGAATGACAACTTTAATACTATACTTCTTATGCAAATTTCCAGCTGTTACATTTCCATGGATAAATATTTGCATGTTTTAGCTTAAGATGCTCTAGACTCTGGAGATAGATTTGGGGTCTTCGTTTAAAGAGCCACAGTTGGGAAAGTAAGGCTGCAAATGCTAAATGTATGTAAAATTGGTGAAGAATCTATGTGAGGAAAACTAATTTAAAGAACCTGCAATGACTAAGAAACGTTCTTCTTTAAAACTTAAAACTGAAAAGTATTCTTCTCTACTGTATTTATTGGGTTTGTGGATGTCTCGCAAGGCACACACCCCTTGAGGGTCAAAAGTGGGTTGCATTTTTTTTTGCTATTTGGTGGTCAAGCAAGAGGAATACATACACATGTTTTTATACCACAATGTTGCTTATTTCTTGCTTGTATCATAAACATTGGTGTTCTTTGCCATCAACATCTCCAACATAGAAGGAAAAGCGTAAAAAAAAGAAGGAAAAGCTTTCTCCTATTGCCAATAAAAAGACCCAATGATATCATTCTAAGTGAGAATTGATAAAAAGATTCAGAAAGGATGTAAGAGTATGCTAACAACGTTCTTCATTTTATGTTTCAAAACAGGTGGATGGTATGGATGCCCTTGCTGTAAAACAAGCATGCAAATTTGCCAAGGAACATGTTCTCAAGAATGGACCAATTGTAAGTACATAGCATGCCTAAATTCCTGGATTGATATGCCGTTTCATTTCACACTTCCTTTGGTGTAATAAGGTCATGTGTACGTATGGAGTGGAAAGATGTTTTAAATATTAGATATTAGTTACTCTTGGGGCTTCATAGATATTTCGATCAAGTTAACTGATTAGCTAGGTTTGAGACAAGTAATATGGAGAAAAGTGGCATGTCATGAGAAGAAATGAATGTGAGATGCTAGACATTTCAAATCACATGGTTTAACAGTTGCGATATAGTCTTCTTTTACATAATTCTAGTTTCTTGACATGATACTCCTCCGTATTTTCTGATTCTTTGTTTGACCTATGTGTTTCATGGTCATAAAGCCCCTCTTTAGGAGCACAAGAAAGTCCATCAGCTTGCCAGAGATAATTCTTTACTTCTCCGCTCTCCTTTTCTTTAAGAGATGTTTCGAAAAAATGTATTCCACTATATTTATGCTAGTACTTCTTTTAATATTGAAAGGAGGAAAGTCGCTGGAAAGATATGAATGAAACATTCTAGTGTTTTGACATGGTGCTTTTCCGTGTTTACGGTTGTGTTTCATAGTTTTTAGGAGCATAAGAAAGTTTGACGCCTTGTTAGAGACAATTCTTTTCTTTTCTCTGCTCCTTTTTTCTTTAAGAGAAATTTTAAAATTTTGCGATTCACAAAATTTATGGCATCACTTCTTATAACTAATCCTTCACTACCAGTTTGTATTATGATTCATATCCATCTTTTTCCGGTAATAGTGTGGTTTTATGGTTGAATCATGTCATTGTTTGTTGAATGCTTAATTAGTTCCATCAGTTCTTTCAAAATTTTAGGCGAAATGCATAGATAGCCCCTTAAAGTTTCCACCTATGGACACCTTACTAGTATATTAACTGTCACAGGGGTAAACCTTTTGTGCCCGACCCCGTGCGGCAGTCAAGTCCCACACTTGAACTCAGCCTTCCCAACACTTGGAATATTTTTCGGGACATAGAGAAAATTTGCAACAAAGGTAAAGAACACAAACAATATGGAAAATTCCCAACCTTTGTATTTATCACAAAATACACTAAGGGCACTCACTTGGTATGATCACATTTCAACCATAGCCCACTTCGATAAGACCACAAGTCGATCAATGCTACTCTAAGACTTCCCCAAGCGTTAGCCCCTTTTCCACTTGGAACTCTTTTAGAAACCTTCATGTTTCTTTCTAGTTTCCCTTCTGAAATTCCCACCCAAAATCTGACTAAGTCCAAAGCTAAAAGGATAAATCTGATCCTAATGAACAGTTGACATCCCTAACTGCTTAGGACATTTAAGTTTCAAATTCAAAGTCTACAAGGATAATGTCACGTGGCACAAGCAGTTACAGACGAAAGAAACGGCCAACTGTCTTGCATGTGCTTGTGCTGCCTGCGTACCCAGGGCTTGCTTGGCACCAAGCCTTGGCGCCTTGAGATACTGCCTCCCGCATATTCCATGGCCGTGCACTTGCTGCCCATGAATTTGCCGCATGCCCACTGCCAATGCGAGTATCGTGTCCCTTGTGCATGCTTTGATCGAGTTTCAACCTTGTTGTGCCAACTCTTGTTTTAGCCGTGCCATTCCTTAACCTTTGCTTTACCTTGCCTTTGCCTTCTTTAACCTTTGCCATTGACCTTCCTTGATTTGCCACAACTTAGCCCGACCTTGGCACTTGGCACATGCTATAGTGCCCATGTCAATGCCGCTCGGCACCCATGCCATGCCGTATGCCCACACCCGACTTCTCCAACACAGCTTGTCGTTGAGAATTCCGCCCCCATTGTCCCGCATGTTGATTTCACCCGCACATAGGCCAATGACAAGGTCATCATGCCAAATCCTTGCCACAACTGTGCCCACGCCTGATGTCAAAGATCCAGGCCCCTAACGATAACCACATAGAAACTTTTTATTGGCTCAAGTGTGCCTTGTGCACACCCTGATCTGACCTGACAACACACACGAATATACAATTTGTTTTAGCACGTTAGTTTGTACTCATCTCAACCTTTCAAATACAAGAATTTACCTTTTTACCCTTAAATTGCACATAATCTATCCATTCAACTAACACTGACCCACCTCCTCCCTCGGCTAAATATATATCCTGACACATTTCTTTCCACAGATACAGTACACCATTCACCAACATGAAAACTAGTGAAACCTGTCAGGAGTACGAATCAACAAATTCTTATTAGCTCCCCATAATTCAGAAAAAAGGGCAACAAGAACAAGCTAGCAAGTGCACCCTACAACTGAACCACATATATACAGAAATAGATTCAAACATTAATTCCACACATCACACTGAGTAAACTGATTAATATAAGAACTCTTGTTAACAAGCAAAGTGCATAAATTAAAGTGACGATGCAACATTTCTCAATATTTGTACCTGTGCCTAATTAATCTAGACCTATACAACAGTCCTTTTGTGAATTTGAAACACGGAAGTATTAAAGCTTCGATGTAATTCACAAGAGTCCATCCACGGCCTTTGAGGCGCCTCAGTTCTCAGTGTTTCACGCTCCACCTATTCCAGTTGGATTAATCACTGTTTGGAAAATTAGTTTCCGATTGAAGGTTCCAGTAAGTTGTCTGATTCCGGCTGTAACGATCCGAAGAAATTTGGGGAATTTGAAGGTAAACATTAAGTGGGCTTTGTTGAGAACTCAAAATTACAAAAGGGATTTATTTTTGGAAAAGTATTGGTTTGATTCTATAAAAAAGCTGGAAGATGGAACTGTTGAAGGTGAGAAGAGGGATAAGATTAAGATGTACAAATGAGGAAAGCAGGAGATCATTAAGGGGGAGAGGGGGTTATGGCGGGAGGTTCTGTTAGTGCTTTTGAAGAAGACAACGGGTTTGGACCTTCTCCTTTCAAAAAAAAAGTTTATTTTGTGTTAATTCATTTTCCTTGTGATACACGTCAATTTTCATTTGTTCACCGGGTGTTGACGAGACACACTTGTGCGACAGGATAGTTAAGGTGTCTATCTGACAGTTGGTGGCTACAAAGCACGGACACCTCATTTAGGGTGAGGTGTCCGTGTCGGACACGTGTCCGGGACGTTTCCGAGTGGGCCCAGCAAAAAAAAAAAATCGGACACGGCAGGGACACGCGGGGGACACGGCAGGGACAATTTTTTTTTTTTTTTTAGAAAAAGTTTAGTTTTAATTTTATTTGATTTATTTTAAGTAAATTTATATTTATTTGAATTTGGGTCTTGGGACATACTTATGTATTAGTTTATGGACTATGGTCTTGTGAATTATGTATTGAATATTTGATTGATTGTCAATTTGTTATGAATGTTTCTTTTTAATTTGGTACATATTTAATTTGGTATTTTTGTTATTTGGTATATAACAAATTTGAATTAAATTTATAATTTATTTATGAATGTGAATCTTTAATAATATTAATTTTAGTATTTTATATATTATATTATATATATATAAATATTTTTTAATTTATTTTTACAGTCGTGTCCCTGCCGTGTCGTGTCCCCTATTTTTCAAAATTGCCGTTTCTGCGTGTCCGTGTCCTATCGGACACCTCTCACGTGTCCGTGTCCTATCGGACACCTCTCACGTGTCCGTGCTACATAGGTTGGTGGTAACATTAAGAACTATCCATGTATTTTGCCAAAAAATTATTTCATTTTTTTACTCGTGTCATTGTTTGTTGAAGTTTTGCAAATTCAATTTGTTTATCCAATTTATTGATGTCCTTTGCATATCATGGCGATTTGATGTTTGCCCTTTTTATTTGGTTCAGATTCTTGAAATGGACACCTACAGGTACCATGGTCACTCCATGTCTGATCCTGGAAGCACCTACCGTACACGTGACGAAATTAGTGGTGTTCGACAGGTAAATATGTTCTTTAGACTTTTTGACATATCTGAACGTGCAGATGACTCGTGAAGTATCTTGATAAAGTCATCTTTCAACTTTACAGGAACGTGATCCTATTGAAAGAATTAGGAAACTCATATTAGCCCATGATATAGCCACTGAGAAGGAGTTGAAGGTAAGTTTTAATGTCATAATGAAGTTTGAAACCTGGAAAACCATATGTCCAACAAAAGATTGATTATGTGGTTCTTGACCTATAAAATGCTGCTAAACTATCTTTTTCCCGTTTATTCTCCTGTCCAGGATATCGAGAAAGAAAAGAGGAAAGTGGTAGATGAAGCCATTGCTAAAGCAAAGGTGAGAAGAATGATGCCACTTTTTTCTATTTCGTTATGATTCTAGGATAGTAGGAATTGTTTTAAAGCATAATGGCTGATTACTGATTGCTCATTTATTTTATTTTCAGGAGAGCCCCATGCCTGATCCTTCTGAACTGTTTACTAATGTATATGTGAAAGGGTTTGGAGTTGAGGTGCGCAGTTGTTTTCATCCAGCATTTTACCTCTTTGTTATACTATACTAATTCTACACTAATAGAAGATACCTCCATAACTCTAATTACAGCCATTTAATTGTTGTAATGGTAATAAAAATACTTCAAGAATGCTATAGAGCTTACAGCTGATCCCCCCCCCCCCCACACACACACACAAAGAACAGAAGTATTGAAGTCGGATATGATATTGTCAAAATTTTCATGATACAGGAAGTCTCGAGAAGTTTAGTGGATTGGTTATGTGCAATTATATTTGTTAGAACACCTGTTAGACAATGAACATGATTCTTTAAATAATGCTGAGATGGTATGTGGGTGGACTAGCCAATGCATTACATATGTTTGCTATCTGAAGTACCTATTAAATTTCAGAAGTAGTTTTGGTGACAGCACTGTCAACATGATCTTCTCCTATCTAAGAGTGGCCTACAATGTTTAAGTTATAGACTAGGCCTGATGCTGTTATCTGGCAACTTTATATGGAGGGGAGATCTTTCTGATCAAATATTAGTCACTTTCTGAGTTCTGACCAAAGCAATGAAATATTACTTTCTATGCTGTATCAGAAACTAGAATGGCTATTGGACCAAGTAGATTAGCCATTGCTATTTGCTTTACCTTCTAGTTGACCATCAATTTAGAAGGGTAGAGGTTCTTGTTATCAGTAGTAGCATGTTTGTTGCTTTGATTATTTCTTGATAACTAATTCCATATCATGACGTAGTCACTAGGAGGCGGTTATTTCCTCTTCCATTTGATTCCGCACGTTATGGGCTGAACCTCGTTGGTGCTTGTTTGTTCATGTTTGATTGGAATAAGCAGTAGAAGAAGTTGGGAAACTGATTACTAATTAAACAAAGTGTATTTAATTAAAGAGATGAATTACTGTTATTAACCGTGATTACTCTGTGCCAAAAACTATGTAGGATGCAAAGCCAGGTTTGTAGCTTCTCATGGATACAATTCTGCCACTTCCATGAATTGTTCAACTCGATTTTAGCAACCAACAACCTCAAGCTTGGTCCTCAATATTAATTAGATAGTGTGAGAATAATATTGTTTATGGTATATTGGAGTGGTGAATTGAACTCAAGGAAAAGGTGTTAGCCGTGGCAAACACAGTTATTGGTTCTCAAGTAGGGGAGGTCATTATGAGCAAATTGAAAGAGAACTTGTCTCACATATATTTTGCCTTTTCACCGAAGAAAGAAAAGCTGAGGGAACTTGTCGCAACATTGATTTACACATTGTGTTCTCCTTATTATTGGCTAGTTTTTTGAGTTAGGCTCTCTAATTTAGCCTATACCGATTGGTACCAGAGTGAAACTTCTGAATGCCCGATTTTCTTTTCTTTTTCCTCTCAACTTAGTACATCGAGCTGCTCTGTGCTTTTCTTGCTCAGTTTAGCCCATTGAGTCACTTACCCTTCTCCAATCACATTTCTTAGTCTATTGAGTGGACCATCTATTTGCTCTTAAGTTCATCTTTCAGGAGCTTACTCTTTTTACGAGAGTCCAAGCTACTATCCAGCTTTTTGAGCGACTTCGATCTTCAAAGAAGAATTCAAAAAGAATGTTTGCCAAAGAAAACAAAACAAAAAGTAAAAGAAGTCTTTCAATTCACGTGTAAACTGGTATGATGGATAACCTTTGACAAGTCTATTCTCACAATCACGAGTCTGAATTAAAGTCCACATGTTATTCCCAAAAATTGAATTAGAGATAAGAGAGGGTGTTGAGAGTTATATAGGTATTTCACATTGGACATAAAATGGTATCCAAAAGTTTGTGAAAGTAAGATTTGGTTTTGGGTTGAATGTTCAAATTCTTTCATAGTTCTTGTATTGACTTAATTCTGTTAGTTCCTTACAAATATTACTGTGGCTTGTGGTATTCCAGAAGCCATCAGATGGTTTTTCTGTGCTTCTGAAGTCTTATATGCTGGCTATAGGAGGTGGAACCTGCTTACATAACTAACTATGGAAAAGTGGCTGTTACTTAGGTCTGGAGAAGTGACCTAGTACAGTAGAAAAAAAGTGATTTGCTTTGTTACAGGGAGTTGTGTGAGTTGTTGATCGTTATTGCACAGAATAGTAGAAGTATGGCTACTGCAAACAAAGAATGCTCTATAAAAGATGTTTTTTTTCAAGGACCGGTCTGTTTTGAGTGAGTCACTAATTTCTGAATGTTTAAACGACACGGACTGATAGGCGGGTATGCTTTTCAGGTCTTTGGAGCAGATAGGAAAGAAGTCAGAGCCACACTTCCATGAGGCAAAGGAAATGATTGCAACATTTGATTGTGTTGCTTGGATGCTGGAGAGAGTGAAAGGGTTGACTGCAGACAACAATAATCTGATGACAAAAGCTCAGAGTTTCTTCTGATTGCATATAATGTTGAAATGGCTTATCTTTATTGTAGGAAAGGCTTTTCATGCATTGTCTGTGTATAGTTAAACGAGTAACGACGTTACATACGCATAAACAATACCTATAAGGGCATGACTATGGTATTCCTACTTCATCATCGATTGGGCAGTTATGTATTGTTATTTACCACCGATTGAGCATGCACGTATTTACCACTGAGCTACGGCCAGTTGGGTAGTTGAATGGTTAGAGTTATGACGTTGATGTAACTGCATAAGATCAGGTTATGAAATAAGTATGGTCGTTATGTATAGTATGATACTCAGTGGCATTTCAGAGGTTCAGTTGATTGGTATACCTCTCATTTATGATTATTTACTACTGTGTTTGTTGACATCTTATTTTTACCCTAAATAAATAGTAGTCACGCAAAAAAAAATAAGACGCGAAACTCCAATAATTTTATCAATTATTCAAGGTTCCCGGGTCACAAATGGAGTTAAATGTACTTTTCACAAAATTAATATGATTTTATAAAATTATTCCGGGAGTATTTTTTCATTTCTTTTGACAATATATCACTTGGTATATATATTGTATATTATGTTCTAATTCACACAGTTGTGATCATTAATCATAATTTCAGAATTTTAAAATAACAATTACAATTGTAATTGTCTTAAAAGGACTCTCAATATTGAAGGATTAATGTTTCGCTCCATCAAATTTGAGAACCGCACGATTTAAATATTTCAATCTCTGATTAGTGTCAAAATTAAACTTAAATTAAAGCTATTGACCTAATTCGGTTATATTTGAAATATTTTAGTTTTCTGTTAATTCAAATTATGTCCACATTTATAAAATGTGGCTAAATTATCTAATCATTTCATTTCGAATAAAGGGGAAAGGGTCATATTTGTCCTCTAACTTTCGGAAAAGAGTCATATTTATCCTCCGTTAAAGTATGGGGTCAAATATGCCATTTTCGTTAGCAAAATTGCTATATTTGCCCTCCGATGGACGAAAATCCCACGTGGACGCCACATTGAATTCACATGGACGCCATATGTGATCGTGGAGGGTGAGACCTACTCCATTTGAAGAAGCCATTTTCATCATTCTCCATTTCCATTACTATTTCTTTCTATTGACCTTTTCCATCACCAGTTCATTTTGAATGAGAATAACCCCAAACCTTGCATACAAAATAATACTACAACCTGAATCTTCATGATTATTGATTAGCTGAAGAACTGAAACTCAGAATTCCTTCAAAATGCATATGTAGATCAAAAGCAAAACTAAATAAAATTCATATATGCATTTGTAGATTAAAATGACAAAATAGTAATAAACTCCACATTCTAAATCTATAAACTTAGTCCTTTCCTCTGTTTGTTCTTTAGTTTTCTTCAAACAAGAAATTGAAAGTGTTTTAAGGGCGAGTTCATCGTTGTGTATGTGATGTTTGATGTTGTGTTTCGAGATGGGTTTCTTTTTGTTACACCTCGTGTTTTTAAGACGATAATTAAGAACGCCATTAAGAATAAAGGTTCGAATTTTTGGAAATTAAGTATATTCGTTCATGCTAATACAGAATAATTTTGGTAATAACGAATGTGACGCCGGAAAATTCTTTAAGGATAGTTGTTTATATATATATATCCCGTTATGAATTAGCAATGTATGTAAGTTACGACAATGAGAATACGAGACCTTATGAAATTCCCGGGAATTAAAGAAAACAGGAGTAAGATTAGAAGAGGTGGAACATAAGTTTAATTATTACTTGAGGGTTAACTAAGAAGACTAATAAGAAGTTTTGGACCAAAATGTAATAAGGAAAAGTTGAAATTTCAGATTTTTATTAATCAACACTTCATCTTCTATTTCATTTCAAAACCCATTTTAACTCAATCCCTTCTCCTCTTCAAACCAAAGAAAGAAAGAAAACCCACCCCATTCCTCATAACAAAACTCAAGAATTGTATCAACCCCATTACAAGATTTATTCTTCTACAATCAATAGCAAAAAAAAATTAAAAAAAGGGACAAAAACAGTGGTCAAATCGGGCCACTGCCAACAACCCTTAGTCTCGGTTTTGGCTAGGTTTTTGAACAAATTTGTGAATGAAAATCGTGTAGGAATGATGAAGTAACATCATAGATTGTTGCATGTTGATTTGGAATTAAAAAGGGGTGAAGTTGGCCAAGAAAAGAGCCAAAACAGTGGAAATCATTGCGTCGCCACAGTCAAGGTAAGATTTTTCGGATTTTTGGATAAGTTTTTGAGAAGAAAAACACGTAAGGATGTTGGTCTAACATTGTAGAATGTTTGCATGTTGGTTTGAAGTTGAAACGACGACCATTTAGCGAAGAAAAGCCGACGAAACCACGGGTATCGCGGGCTGAGCAGTGAGCTCGGCTAGGAACTGTTTTAGCAGTTAAATTGAGGTAAAAATTCTTCCCATAAGTTACAATTGAAGTGCATGTTGTTGTAGTTGAAGTATTGGGTTATGGTCGATAATTGCATGTTGGGAATTGGAAGGAAAGCTTAATGTTAATGCACTTGTGATATGGAATTGTTGAATTAGAGAATTGTAATATGTTAGGGCTAACCTTTATGAAATTGTTGAGCACGGTTGTCCCGCCTAAAGGGGCGTTCTTGTTAGATTATAAAATAAGTTATGAAATTGTAAATACGTTGCGATAATCGTCAATACATATTTTAAAAGAGGTTAAAAGTACAAGTAAAGTAATATGTTGCAAACTATAAGACTTGAACTCTTGTTACTAATTGATAGACTTGGTGGATTGCCTTAATGGACTATTTCTTTTATTATTATGAATTAAGAGTTGGTGGAATGTGACAGATAAGTGGTTTAATCACCTAAATCGTTGTTGGGATTAAATTCCATAAAGGTGAGAAGAAAGGTTGTATAGATGGTATGTGCCAAGTATATGGGCTATTATGGTCATACTCCTAAGTAATGACTATTGATTGGTTGGTTGGATTGTTGGTTTGAATTGAATTGTTAGTTGGAGTTGAATTGTTGGTTGATTCGGATTATTGGTAAAATTGTGGGTACCCACATAAACAAAGGAAATGCTGCCCAAATTTTTATAGGAATAAGAGAGTCTTTAATCATATAACTTACATTAGAAATCATAGAATTAACGAGCGTGTTATTCCTTATAATAGGTTGAAGTACTAGACGAGGAATACCTTAGTATCGAGTTGATTAGTTCGCCTAAGAGGTATGTGAGACCTTTCCTTCTTTCTTTTGGCATGATTTTTATGAAAGTACGACGGACGTACTTAACTCCTACCAATTCAGTTTTAAAAATTATTATTTACTAGTGATTATGATTTCAGTAACAGAGTTTATGGTAATAATTTTATTGAGAGTCACATAATGATTTTAATTGCATACAGTTGCTCATGATATCTACTCGTGCTAAGTGTTACTATTTCACTCCACTGAGTCCCGGGCCAGGTCATGTTCGTGCGCAGCCATGCATCATTCATCGAGTCCCTCACTAGAGGGCCGAGATACGTTTTATATATATATACACATTACATCGAGTTCCTCCTGTAGGCGAGACACGCCACGCTGTGAGATCTGATTCCATCGAGTCCTCCATGAGGCCGAGACATGTTATACTGATTTTATATCTGACATGAGCATGATGATTTATGATTCAAAGATACATGATATGATTTTCGCATACGATTCGAGTTTTATGAAATTTGATGACTCTGCTTTACTTCGTACAATTGTTAATCGGTTTTGAGATTTTATGTTTTACATACTCGAGACATTATTTCGCACTTACCCCCTTTCCTCGGCTGCGTTCATGCCCGCAGTTCAGTGTTGAGATAGTGACCCTCCGCCTAGGATTTCAGACAACGGTTGGAAACTCCTTTGTTCCAGAGCGGCTATTTTGGTACACCTTTATCTTTCGCACTTATGCATATTTTGGGCACGACGGAATCTGTCCGTCATATGTCGATATTGCACTCTTAGAGGTCCAGATAACGTTGGACGTTTGTACCTTGTTTTGGGTTTTGATGTTGTTATCTAGTGGTAGCCTTGCCGGCTTGCTTATTTTGATTATGCCCTTGTGCACGTGATGTTGGTTGGTGGCAGCCTAGTCGGCTAGCCTATTATGACTGTTGTTTTGTTGTTGTTTTGGCAGCCTAGTCGGCTCGCCCATTTTAGGGATATGTTATAAAAGCAGCGTTGTGCTGCCGAAATTTCTATAAATCTCTGTATTAGATAAATTAAGAGTGACATGTCAGCAAGGACGTCCAATTAGGACGCTTAGTCGCGGCCCGTCGGGTCGGGTCGTGACACTTTTGGGGGGCGATTTCGAGATGTTTGTGACTGCTCCGGTTCACCGGAGCTGGAGCTCCTCGCCGGAGCAGTGGAGGGAGGGGGGTGAACGGAGAGAGGGTGAGGCAGTGGCGTGGTGATGGTTATGGAGAGGGGTTCGCAGGAGCCTGGTGGTCAAAGCTCCGGCGGTGGAGGTGGTGCCTGGTGATTGGGGAAGGTGGTGACTGAGGAAGGTGGAACCCACCCTCCACGTGGATCCCATGCGGCGTCCACATGGATCCAACGTGACGTCCACGTGAAATTTTCGTCCGGAAAAATATAGCAACTTTGCTAACGGAAAGGAATATTTGATCCATACTATAACAAAGATATGACTCTTTTCCCAAGTTAATTTGTGCTTGAATAATGGCTGAGTTGATTTTGAGGGTTATATTTGGTCCGGACATATAGTAAATGCTATAGTATATGTCATCTAGTCTTTGCTTATGTTAAAAAATGACTTGATATGTATTATCTCAGTTGGTCTATTTAGCCAAAGATAGCCAAGATTGTATCATGTTTACTTTACAAATATTTGACTGTATATCCCTAAGGGTACGTTTGGTACGCTGTATTAAGCTGAATTGTACTGGACAAAAAAATAATACAATGTTTGGTGGGCGTTTTCAGCCGCACTGGCATGTACTATTTTTAGAAATTGTACAGTTCAACTGCCATTTTTAGACCCATCTAGCAGGTGGGTCTCCCCTGGACTGTAAAAAAATAAAAAAAATACAATTCATTATATATTAATACTCTAATACCGTCCATTATATATTAATACAGTCCAGTCCAGTCCAATATAGTACAATACAGTCCAATAAAATTAATACAGTCCAGTGCGACGTACCAAACAAGCCCTAAGTGTTTTAGTTGTCTTTCTCTCACCTTAGCATGTTCCCAATGGTCTCCAAATGACCCAGTATGCATCTGCTCACAATTATCTAAGGCTCAGTTTGGTACATCATATTAAAAAAAACTTATAGGAGTGAAACTTTTTAAAATAGAGTTTTTTCAAGTAGATCTTTTAACAAAAAGTTGTTAGGTGTTTGGTTGCCAATCAAAAAAGCACTTTTGTACAAAAAAATAAAAATTTAAAGCCAAAATAAGCTCTACTCCAAAAAGCCCAAATTTTAGGCTTTTGGAATAAGTGCTTATGTTAAAATAAGCTCTACTCCTATTTTAAAATAAGCTCAACCAAACAGCTCTCAATATTTTAATAAGTGCTTATTTAAAAAAAAAAACTTATGAGCTTAAAATAAGCTCAACCAAACACACACTACAACTTTACCTCTTCTTTATGTGAATAACTCTGCATCTGTCTGGTTCGCTTATCTCTATGATGAGGCTTGGCCACTTTGTTTAAGTGTCTGTTTGGATTGACTTCTGGGTACCCACTTTTGTAAAAATGACAAAATTGACATGTTTAGTTTGACTTTTCAGAAGTGCTTTTGGTCTCTTCTGGCATAAGCTAAAATTTGTAGCTTCTGCCAGAAGTGCTTCTACCATTTATTTCAATTTGAATTTTATCATTTCTTTTATTATCCTCTTTAATTTTCATCAATAACTATATCCACCTTCATTACCATATTTAAATATCTAGAAATAATTACTAAAAAAATCCAAATATACAACTTTCATTATCCTCTTTAAATATCTAAAAATAATTACTAAAAAAATCAAATATACTACTCATGTTCTGTTTTAATTAAAAAAAATCAAATATATTACTAAAGTTGACATTTGTTCATGTGTAATTGCAGATTGGAACTTTAAACTCCTCAAACATCCTAACGTTGTCCGATTAACGAGGATTATCCTTTTCTTTTTTTCTATTGTCTTCTTTCAAATACTCCGAATATTACTACTATAATACATTATATTTTGAACAAACAAGAAATAAATATACTCAAGTTGAAGTATCAAAAAAATTATTATTTTTGAAGAATTGCCTGAAGAGCGTCGCGGCGTGAAAAATCACTGGAAATATTTAAATACTATTTGCACTTTAAAGTAGTATTGTAATAATATTCAAAATTAGTATTGTAATAATATTTAAAATTATAGAATACATGCAAAATTAGTATTGTAATAATATTTAAATACTATTTGCACTTTAAATTAGTATTGTAATAATATTTAAATACTATTTGCACTTAATATTAGTATTGTAATAATATTATACTAATATTTAAGTACTATATTGCACTTTAAATTATATTATCTATTTGTAATTTTTATTTACATACTTCCATTTATTAGTAATTTGTATTTATATGTATTGACTAAATGTCCATTTTGGTAATTCTACATTCAAAAACAATTTTGATCAAAACTATCCAAACATCATTTATTGATAACAATCACTTTTACATTATTGCATCCAAACATAAATCACTTCTGTCAAAAGCACTTCTGTCCACCGTTAATCCAAACAGGCTCATGTTCTTGTATGATCTAGGATCCTAGGTTGTCCCATGCTAAGTTATGAATGTTGAATATACTGGGACAATAGACCCTAAGGACTCTGAATCCTATTACAACTCACATGACTGTTGGCTCTATTTGTAGAATATGTCAGCTAGGTGTCTTCTCATTTTCTTGCTTTCTTGTCTGGTTAAGTTATTAAGTGAATACTGATGGGATTTGTATGTTATGGATGGATACTTCATATGTGTTTGGTCTGTCTACATATATGCTTGCCTATGCCTGCTCATGTCCAGATACCTTGTTTACCTGCCTCTACTTGGGTTGAGTAGCTAATTTGGTATGGTTGTAACCTCCCTCAAGCTGTGATGACACTGTCTATTTCCCAAACTATGAAATGTGATTTTCCTGGGATGTATTTGGTTAGGAAATTGGGGTATACATTCATGATACATAGTTATGATTGAGTTTCTTCTTTACATTTCATTCTTGTATGCTTGCTAGAGAAAATGCCATGATATACTCTTGATGTACGAGCTATATACAGTCTAAATACACCAATAAATCAAGTGTATGTAAGCATGTATATATGTATACTATCTATGCTTTGTTATGATACAAATGATCTATTGCGCTTGACCCAGTTCTATGCTTACTTGCTGCCTTCATACGACTGTGGTTTTTGGGCCCCCCACTGTTTGCTTCTGCTTCTTTTTGTTACTTGCTGATTGACAGTTGGGCCTATTGAGCGCCTTATTTGATTTATTCTAAGTATGGGCTGTCTATGCATCTTAGCTTTGTTATCTATATTTGATAAGTCCAAGATACTCTCTAACTTGGGCTTTTGTTTTCCCCTTGTGTTTCTGTTACATTACCGAGCCCGAGTCCAATGCATTTCATACTTAGCCGATTGGGCTGAGGCCCAATCAACAAAATTTTGATCAAGGTGAGTAAGGAAAGCTAATATTTGCATGAAGGCCCAGCTATGGGTGCAAATAGCCAACTGGTGGGCTTCGGTAGGCCCACCAGCCTAAACTCTCTCGTTTATTTATTTCCATATTACACACACACACACACACACACACACACACATATATATATATATATATATATATATATATGTATTTGTTGTGAAACTACTTTAATATATTGGAACTTTTACTTATGGTTATAATCTAGGATAGACAAACGATACGTGTATCATTTTAGCTTAGATCGCCAAATGATTTTCAAAACATGTTCAAATCTGGAAATGGAAATAGAGGACTGTTTTAGACTTAAAAAAATGAATTGTGTTTGGATACGAAATTGGAAAGAGAACTGATTTGTCAAAAACTAAGTTTAAAATTAATTTTGGGCTTTAAGTTCATGACTTGGACTTCAATTTGAACTTGGGCTTTGAGTTTTTAAACTGAAACGGATTGATCAAAAGGGACTCAAAATTGGGCCTGAGTGACTTGAAATGTGCTAAATGGGCTGCTGAAAATCAGACTTAAAATAGACTGGAATTGATACTTTTAAGTTTAGAACATGAGCTAAGCCCAATTAAATATCTAATTTTAGATTAAAAGCTTATCTTGGACTTGATGTTAAGAGTTTTGGAAAGTATGATATGGCTTGACCTTGGGAGATATAACATTCGAAAAGAATACTATCCGAACCCCTCTTTAGGATTCCACAATTTTCGGTAAGTAGCCACCCAAGATTTGGGAAGGAAATTGAAGATATCCTATTGGATAGAATAAGTAATAAATTTAAAGAACTAAAAGTATATGAGGAGTCTACCTCCAAAAGACCTGATAACTCAGTCAAAGTACTTAGTGAAGGTTCTACCTCAAAAGATAAACAAGATCTTTTCAAAAATCGAACTTGTCTTTTTTAAATGAATTATACAATTTTCAAAACTTGGAAAGAATTTTAAATGATGCAAGTGTGAAATTAGTTGGACTAAATGTAGAGTTCTACTCGAATTCACATTTGAGTGTTCTTACTCCGAAAATAAATTAATTAAACTACCCCGTGCATACTATTTTTGGTGGAATTTTAAGTCTTTGTTTTAAAACAAAACCTTGAGTTTGAATAAATGAAAATGACAAGTTACTTTGAAATTTAAGCAATTTTAATCATTTTGAAGCATTCTCTAGAATTCGCACGTCAATCGTATTCTATGAATCCTTAATATTGGGGTGTTAATACCTTCCTCGGGGATAACCAACACCCTTACATTGACTCTGGTTTAGATAGAATTTTTTAATGAATTTGAATAAACCATTTCACACTGATTTTCTTAATTTACCTATAAATTAAGTGGTGACTCTAAAACATATATTCTCCGACTTAGCGCACCATCCAAATTCTTAATAGCTCTTTATGCACTCACCTGCGTAAAAAGCGAACCATAACAAATGGTGACTCTGCTGGGGATAAACCTAGATTCTACCATAAGGGTTTCAATACAAGATGTTTTTCAAAATGATATAAGTAGCTTATGTGTTTAAATACCACAATTATAAATGTCATTCATGCATTCATATTTCTCCAAATGGCATGCACACACACTTGCATAAGTGTACAAAGGTGATTATGTAGTCATCCTCTGTTATAAAACCAAAAACCTTTTCTTTGGAACACGTTGAAGACGGAGTTGGTACGTGGTCGTTCCAACAGTCGACAACGGTTCACCCTGCGTTGTCCGCTCGGGTCCTAAAGTCATTTGCTAAACTACTCTAGTACCACTAGGATAGAGCGAAGCGACATCCCTTGAACTAGCGGATACTAACTTAGACAGGTTCAGATATCTCAAACCTACCTAGACCTGATAGGTTGACTCCCTCGTGTCCTAATGGTCTTCGACCCGACGACTTGCTATCAAGAAGCATTTAATGTGCCTTATGTGACGAATCATTGTTCTTTGAGGGGGGGGGGGGGGGTAACCATTTTCTGTTTTGTAGTTTCCTACAAACATGAAATTCGACATGATACCGAGGCACCCGGGCTGAAAATTTGGTGGTAATGGCTAAGCGCCCCACAACAAAAGAAAGTAACGAATTGTCTAGGACACCTACCCTCTCTTATGACCATGACATGCAATACCGACCTCCTAGAAGTCCTTACCGGGTATTAGGACACAATAACAACAACAATAACATATCCAGTGAAATTCTACAATGTGGGGTCTGGGGAGGGTAGAATGTACACAAACCTCACCTCCACTTTGGTAGGTAGAGCGGTTGTGTCCGGAAGACCCTCGACTCAAGACAAAACATAATCAGGCAAAACAAGCAAAGAAAAACAAAGTATGAGAAACGGTCAGACTTAGACGAGAAATTAAAGCAATGTGGACAAGCAGATAGTAAAAATCAAATACGCAATGGTAGCGTATTCTAACAACAGGAAGTAGTAGCTAACACAATTAAATAAGATAAATAAATTACACTAAAGAACATATAGTAGCATGAATCAAACTACAATGTACTAAAGAGCAATAATGCGCCTATAAGTGTGACAGACTAATCGAACCTACAATAATAACACTACACTATCATTTTGTAAGCATAAAGAGGACTACGCTCGATTACCTACTACCCTTCTACCCTAATCTGTGTCCTCCATAACCCCATATCTAAGGTCATGTCCTCCGTAAGTTGCACATGCGCCATATCACGTCTAATCACCTCTCCCCAATATTTCTTTGGCATACCTCTACCCCTCCTGAACCCATTCATAGCCAACCTCTCACACCTCCGCACATGCCCGAACCATCTCAACCTCGCTTCCCGCATCTTATCCTCCACCGAGGCCACTCCCACTTTATCTCGGGTATCATCATTCCTAATCCTATCTCTTCTTGTATGCCCACACCTCCATCTCAGCATCCTCATCTCCGCAACTCTCATCTTTTGTATGTGTGAAGTCTTGACTGGAAAACACTCTGCCCCATACAACATAGTTGGTCTAACCACTACCCTATAGAACTTGCCTTTAAGTTTAGTTGACACTTTTTTATCGCACAAGACTCCAGATGCGAGCCTCCATTTCATCCACCCGGCCCCAATACGATGTGTGACATCGTCATCAATTTCTCCTCATACTGATCGTACCCTAGTCTTGGCTCCATCATACATATCCTTGATAGCCCTAGTGTACGCCACAGGTAGGGCTGCACAAAACCCTCTGACCGTATCGAACCGTACCAGATCGATGACTAAAATTCCAGAAAGGTCGGACCGAAGACCGGACAAAAAAATTCGGTCGGTCCAAGTTCGGTCCCATCCAGTCCAATATACATTAAAAATCGAAAAATAACCCCGAACCGGACCGGACCGAGGACCAAATTTTAAGAAATGTAGGACCGAAGACCGGACCAAAAAATTCAGTCCGGTCCGGTTCGGTCCAGGAGTTATTTTCGGTCCGGCCCATTTTTTGTGCAGCCCTAACCACAGGTACACCTCTAACCTCCAAACATCTCCATAGAACCTCCCTAAGGATTTGTCATATGCCTTCTCGAGGTCGATGAAAACCATATGTAAATCTTTATTCCTCTCCCTATACTACTCCACCAACCTCCTAATAAGATGAATGTCTTCGGTAATCGAACGTCCCGTCATGAATCCAAACTGGTTCTCGAAAATAAACACATATTTCCTCACCCTCATCTCCACGACCCTTTTCCAAACTTTCATAGTGTGGTTCAACAACTTGATACCATTATAGTTGTTGCAACTCTGGATATCACCTTTGTTTTTGTACAAGGGAATCATTTTACTCCACCTCCATTCTTCAGTCATTCTTGTCGTCTTAAAAATGACGTTAAACAACTCAGTCAACCACTTCAAACCTGCACTGTCTGCGCTCTTCCAAAATTCAAATGTGATCTCATCAGGCCCGGTCGCTCGTCCCCTGCGCATCCTGCGAATAACACTTTTAACCTCTTCAACCTTAATGTTCATACAATACCCAAAATTCTGGTACCTACCAAAATGCTCCAGATCTCCCAACACAATGTCTCAATCTCCTTTTTCGTTCATGAGTTTACGGAAGTAAGACTGCCACCTCCGTCTAATATGCACTTCTTCCACCAGTACTTTGTCGTCCTCGTCCTTGATGCACTTCACTTGATCCAAGTCACGAGCCCTTCTTTCCCTTACCTTGGCTAGTCTGTATAACTTCTTATCCCCGTCTTTCTTATCTAATTCCACATACATGCGTTCAAAAGTCGTCGTTGTAACCGCTTGTTTTGCCTCCTTCCTTGCTATCTTATACAACTTCATATTCGTCCACTTCTCTACTCACATACACCAATTTCTTCGCTTCCACCTTCTCTTGGACTTTACTATTCCTCCACCAGTCCCCTCGACTGCCACCATTGTTACCCCACGATACCCCTAACACTTCTCTAGCTACCCCCGAATGCAACTGGCCGTCTTGTCCCACATACCGGTCGCATCTCCAGTTCTCCACTACTCTCCCAAGCCCCACTGGCCATCAACCTCTCTCCCATCTCATTTGCACTAGTCATGGTCAAACTCCCCCATTTTATTCTTAATTTGTCATCTATCACCCTCTTCTTCTTCTCCAACATGATCTCCAAATCCATTACCAAAAGCTTATGCCGGGTTGTAAGATCCTCCTTCGGAATAAATTTGCAGTCTTTACAAAGACCTTTGTCAACCTTCCTAAGGAGCAAAAAGTCTATCTGAGTCTTAGCCAACGAACTACGGAAAGTCACCAAGTGTTCATCCTTCTTCAGGAACCTCGAATTGGCTATCAATGAGATTATTTTCTTTAGGTTCGGTGACTTTGAAATAACCATGACCTTAGAGGATATCCGAGACTATATAGACAACGTAAGTACTTGTATGAGGTGGAGAAAAAAATTAGATCGCAACTTTATAGTACCCCACAAACCGACTCCCGACATTTTACTAAAAGTTAAGAATCTCATAAATCATTGAAATCAGATCACGAATCGATCTTCAATTCCCCATTTTTTACGCTACGAACCAGGTCGCACACTCAAAACACTAAAAATGGGTGATCTTTGACTTGATGATGATTGTGTTCAACTCTAAATCGTTAACTTAATTAGTTTCTCAACCGATGAGCCAAATCACATCCGAACCCATCGAGATCCGAATCAACTGTCACATTCTGAATCTCATGGAATCGATGAATTTTCACAGTTACAAGAAGAATAGAATTTATAGATCACGTAATACGTTATTCTTATGTGTAAAAAATGGGGTTTTTTTCTCCAAGTCAGTTATAGTAGAGTTGATCCTTTAATATAAAATTAATGAGTATATATTGCCCTACTTTTTTATTGACGAAGGAACCCGCAACCGCTACTCTTTCGAGTGCGCACAGGGTAAATTCCGGCCTGACGCAATAGCCTGCAAACCACGTCAGCCGATTAACCACACTTGACAAGTCATGTGTGACAGACTCAATCAAGAAGATTTATACAGGGGATCGAACTCGTGTATTGCCCTACTTTTTCATGTCATAGTCGGAAGGGACTACTTATATGAATAAGATTGAGAGAGTACGAGTCTTTACCCTAATTAATTATAAATACGATCCAAACGTCTTTATGTATTAAGCTGGGTTAATCATGTTTCTTTAAGAGACAAGATATTTTAAGAATATAATAGATTAGATTAAATCTGGAACTACATTGATAACTCTTGTTCTCATAATCTGTATTGTCTTAAAGTCCCTAAATTATGGTCTTTCTAATTTATGTTGAAGGTAAGTATATTAATTTCTTTCCAAAAACTTCACTTGGTATTAAGTTCCTTCCATTAATTAATTACAAATTATTTTCATAATATCCACCAAAACACCTATAAAAACCATCATTTCCTCTTCATTTTCTTCACTCAAATTCATCAATTATTCCTTCTTTTTATGATCCTAAAATATTTGCTCCGAGTAGAACTCTTCTCCTCCTGAAGTTCCTCACGTGGTTCTCAATATTATTGTATAATTATTTCTAATTATGTCCATATATTTTCAAAGGTTACAAAATATTTTCTAAATTTTATCCCTATGAGATGTTCAAGAAGTATATCAGCAAATCGATTTTATGTTTATCGAAAATATTTTCTTAAGATTAATCCAAACTCCACATTGTGAATTTTCACCGATTATGTTGTTGTTGTTTGTATTTTCTTAAGAGTAATAGACAGTTGACTTCTACATGTATAGTACTCTATATTTTACATGTTTTAGTGGGCTGATTTACATAATTTGTAGGTCACCAGTTAAATTTTCAATTATTTCAACTCCTTCAATATTTGTTTCTTTATATTTTTTTTTCTAAAAGAACTTATTTTCCATTAATTAAGATGAAGTTGAAGAAACATCTTAACTTTGGAGTTGAAATAGATAAATTAGGAATTTCTTTTGTCAGATGTATCCAGAATAACTATATTTTATGTAGTTTATTTTGTACTAATACATATTTTATATGTATATATTATTATTTTTTCAACTAATTATAAATACACAAGGTATTATTATAGCTACCGTAGTATTGAGAAGTACGTGAAGATACTTCTGGAGTAGAAGAATCCTACTCATTTTTTCTTTCATATATGAGATTTCATGTATAAATTCAAACATTTACATTGTTAATACAATTTAGTCTATTATCATATTGTTTTATCTTTTAGGTCCGATATCCGATTTGAACCGAAGAGTTACCCCTTGTTGTCACATGTTGAATAATTGCACGTTCCTTCTTGTGCCACATTTACAAGAAGCTTACCAAGGTGATGAATAATCTTGCGAACTATGAAAAAATATGGGCTTCTTATAGTTTAGATGGAGAAAATATTGTGTCTTTGGATAAATTATAAATGTATGGTGATATATAAGAACTTATAATCCTTGTGCACATATTAGTGAGGTCATTTATTTTAAAATAAGATTTTATTAGATGTGGCAGGATTAGTTGGACTCATAATCTTATATTAACAAGAGTTTATGTTTTGTGCACTATGGAAATCTTTGTATCAAACTTGATATATTAACATTGTAAATAAAGGAATAGTTTGTTGTAAATTATAATTGATTAATAAGTCTTCTCACTTTGAATAAAGTTCAGAGAAAAAGAAAGGTTCAAGTATGAATGTTATTTCATGAGCTTAGGTGAAAATAGATGTTAATTAAATGTGTCCAAAGTCAAATTATCGACATCGACATTAGAGATAAAGGAGATGCATTAGTTGATAACATATACAACTCTCCCCATTCCTTACCCATAATAAGTTTCGTATTGGCTTTCACCCCGGACTAACTCGCTTTTTTTTATTAGTTTTTTTTTTGATACGACAGTGACGATCCTGAGGTCAAAGAGGAAGTGGCTTTAATAAGTTATTCACAACAATCAGATTTTCGGCGAGGTAATATGCATTGCACGTATGTTTTTTTATGTACATACCACTCTTTATTACCCTTCTTATTCTTTTTTCTACGTGGTGGAAGAGCTTCCTGATCTGTCTCTAAACTAATCACATCTCTACTAACCATGAATTGGAGTAGGACAGTCCCGAGAGGGAACGATCTTGTTTTCTTTGATCAACTGCAGCCTCTTCTTTCTCTTTATTTTTCTTTTCTCCATCATTTCTTCTTATCAAGAATTTAGACGGACAATATATATAACTTTAACTCTTTTAACGATTAGATTTACCCACTCATAATTAGGGAAACTACTTGCGTATGGTTATTTTATATTAAAGTAAACTGATTGTGTAAATAATTTTCATACTATCTTATAAAAATGTAACATTTAGTAATTTAAAGGGCCTTCATACTAAATAATTTTGCAGGACCACATGTGCAGCACATCTAATTCGAAGAAGGCAGCATTGTGGATGATATCTTGTCCAAATATGATTGTGTTAATAATGAGACTACTTTCCTACTAAGTTTTACTTTCCTTCTTGTGTTTTTTGTATCTATATAATGATCAAAATGAGTAGCCATGAGGGGCAGTTTCCAGTGGTTCAAGAGAAAGGAAAAAAATTAGGGTTAAAGGAAGGGTTGTCGCCGCCGAAAGTAAGGAGGGGGCGGCGAACAAGAGTGGTAAGAATGGTGTTTAGGATTCGGCTTTTGATATCGTGTAGAATAGTGTATTTTTTCTTGATTGAAGTCTTTTTATTAATACAATATATAGGTGTTTATAATTGTAATCCTAATTGAATGAAAACGTCTACTTTACAAATTTGCATTAAAATAATAATTACATAATATATGGAGATTATTTACGTATTATCTATAAATTTTATCTTTAATAGTAATTGTTTTTTAAAAACTACAAACACATCAATTACCGGTGATGTTGTGATTGTTCAAATACCAATAAAGGGTAAAATAGTTAAAAGCCTCTTCAAATTTGATCTATAAAGGGTAAATTAGAATATTTACATATTATTTATAAATTTTATCTTTAATAGTAATTTTTTCTTTTCTTTAATTAATTTAGGGTGTGTTGGTACGGAGGAATTCTTTTTTTTTTTTAAATTTTGGTTGGTTAAAAATTTTAATAATTTTTTTGTAAGAACATAAGTTCTTAAAAACATGGAAGCTGACTTTTGTGGTGGAAAAGGGGAGAAAAGTTCTACAATATCATTCCACATTGATTGTTTCTTCTCCGTCCATAAAAATTTACTCGCGTTGAGTATTTATACCAAATTAATACAACTTACGGTGATCAAATAATTTAATTATGTCAAATTACATGTTAATTAACTATGATTAATGAAATAAGTCTATATTCAAGAAAATGTGATTCATGTATTGACTTGGCGTAAACATTCAATATAAATAAATTTTTACCCTCCTCATCCTGCCCACTCCCATAGCCCCTATTCCCATCACCCCATCACCCATCCACATCTCCTATAGTATTTGCTTAATTGTTTTCTTCGTACCAAACACGAGAAATTGATAAAAATAGTCTCTTATGTTTAAGGGTAGCTTCAAATAGTCCCTTAAGTATGTATTTGACAATTTTAGTCTTTTAAATTTGTCAAAAATTAACATTTTTTGTCACCATCAAATATTTAGCGTACATATCTATTACATTTGAAGGAAATATTGAAAAAATATTAACTATAAACACTAAAAAAGTCTCATATAATCCTAAACGATACAACAAATAACTACATTAAACACTAAAAGATACAAAAATTAGCTCAAATTACACCTCAAACTGCAAACTCTAGATATCAATTAAAAATAGTAAAAACTACAAAATTGTATTCCAAATTTGAGTTTCTGCTAAATGTTTTATATAATCCCATTAAATCTAACATACAAAATTTGATAAATATTCGACGGAAACTAAAATGTTGTTAAATGCATACTTGAGGACTATTCTCAATCAATCCTCAAACACAAGGGACTATTTTTGTCATTTTCTCTACCAAACACACCCCTATTTTTCCCCTACTCGTTCCACTGAATCGCACGCTCTCACTAATTTTTACATTAGCCCGTCATCCTCCGACCCTATTATACTGTCCAGACCTTCCAAAATTTACAGAAAGTGACAGCAAGGAGCAATGCTCCTACATTGAAAACCCAAGAAATGAATTGGTTAGTTATTTGCTTCTTGATTCTTGGGTTTATACCATTTGGGTCTATTGCGATTCGCCCAGTTCTTGACAGTGCTAGGTTATTGGGATTCACAGAAGCACCAGATTACAGAAATGGCGTGGGTTGTCCAGAACAAGCTGAAACGATATCGTATTTTTGTGACCCATCGTTGGCTCACGTGGCAATGACGTTAGACTCGGAGTATCTCCGAGGATCCATGGCGGCAGTACACTCGGTCCTCCGTCACGCGTCGTGTCCAGAACACGTGTTCTTCCATTTCATCGCTGCGGAATTTGACCCGGAGGCTAACCCACGGGTCCTGACCCGACTCGTTAGATCCATTTTCCCTTCTCTCAACTTCAAGGTCTACGTTTTCAGAGAAGATACTGTGATTAATCTCATTTCGACTTCTATCCGACAAGCGCTTGAGAACCCGTTAAACTACGCCCGGAATTACTTGGGTGATATACTTGACCCGTGTGTGAACCGGGTCATATATCTGGACTCGGATGTGATCTTAGTTGATGATGTTCACAAGTTATGGAATGTTCAGATTAGCGGGTCACGGGTAATCGGTGCACCCGAATACTGCCATGCAAATTTGAGCAAATACTTCACGGATTCATTCTGGTCTGACCCGGTTTTGTCCCGGGTATTCGGGTCAAAAAACCCGTGTTACTTCAATACAGGTTAGTGGCAGCTACATTGATGAAAGGATGGTACACCCTCAGTGAAAAATTATTCGGTATATATAAATAATAATACAAATTATTCTGTTGACCCAATTTTTATGAAGCTTTTTCTCTTGTAGTTAATTATATTTTTTATATTTAGTAACAATTCAACTTTATACTTTTGATAAAATAATTTCTAAGTCACATAAATTTTTAGTTTTAGATTATAAGTTTAATTGTTTTTATTTTATTTCTTAAAGTTAGACCTTCGTATAAAATGAGACGGATGGAGTAAGTATTACGTATATAAATCAAATATTACTCTACTTTTTATTGATATATATATTTAATTTAGAACAACTTTAATGAGATTTCTGACTTCACAACTGATACAGGTGTAATGGTGATGGATTTGGAGAAATGGAGAGAAGGTAACTACAGATTGAAGATAGAAAATTGGATGAAATTACAGAGAAAGAGAAGGATTTATGAGCTAGGTTCATTGCCACCATTTTTATTGGTTTTTGGTGGAAATGTTGAACCCATTGACCATAAATGGAACCAACATGGGCTAGGTGGGGATAATGTTAAAGGGTCTTGTAGGTCATTACACCCTGGTCCAGTGAGCTTGTTGCATTGGAGTGGAAAAGGCAAACCATGGGTTAGGCTTGATGAGAAAAAACCATGTCCATTGGATTATCTTTGGGAACCTTATGATTTGTACAAGCCAATCAAGATAGACAATTATAAATTTGTTTCCATGTGATCTATAGGTCAGAATTTCATTTGTAAAGGCAGTTGCACACTTTTTTTTCTCGGACATCGCTAATGCGGAATGCTTTGTGCATCAGGCTAATTGATCAATTAGGATCAATTATTTGGTTTTCTGTGTTTTTTATTTTTTATTGAGGGATTCTTTCATAGCCTTGTACAGATTGATTAGTTGGAAATAGTAGTTTACACTGGGTCATGGTTGAAATTTTGGTGATTTTTTTTTTTTTTTTGTGGGGGATTAAAATTGTTGGTGGTTCCATGGATGGAACAATTTTTATGTAGCGACATATTGAGGAAAGGAATAACAACTTTGTTGTTTTTTCCATTCTAATTGTTTGCTTCATCCGTTTAGTAGTCATATTATGGTGGTGCAATTATGTGTAAAAGCCAACAATATGCAAATGTAATTAGGTGGATGATATTTTCTTATGTGTACTATACACTATTAGATGTTGCTTTCATCCTCGTCTCTTTTAGCTAATCCTTTTTTTTTATTCTCAAATATTACTTATTTTTTTAAAAAATTAACTTTTTTTAAGCTCACTCTTACAGCTCCAATTAATGAAGTGTTATTAAATTGAGACATTAACGAGAATACATTTAGTACAATATTTGGGCCTTAGACGAAAAATCATAGTCGACATCAAATGAATATGTGGGGGCACAAAGGCGAAATCCCTCACCTACAGCCTTTCGGTCCGATAGAGATTGGTGGAGAAGGTAAATCATGGTGATTCAGTGGCCTACTAGGTGGGAGGCACAATGTCTGGTATCCACAAGGAGTCATCTCCCACAAAGGAGGAATGAAATTCCCACATCATGGTGTCGAGGCTCGACCTCTCTTAAAGAATCTACCCTATAATTAACTGAGCTACGCCCATGGGGTGCAAATGAATATTCCTATACTAGAGACAGTAAGGAGGGGCAGAAAAATTGTTACTATATTACTTCTCTTTTCTATTTAGATAAATACATTTTATGTGGCTAATAACTTTATAGAGTAAAATCTCTCTATAGCGACAGTATTTGTTCGAAGATTTTATGGCTGCTATAGTGAGGTGTTATTATATATGAATACTGACATTTGATATATATATATATATATATATATATATGTGTGTGTGTGTGTGTGTGTGTCATTTAGTTATTATAAACAAAAATATGTAAATAATTATTTTTCTATATTTCCTATGTTATAAACGAAAATAATATATTTATTAATATTAAATTTCATATCTCATTAATTAAAAATTGAAAAAGTTAATAAATTACTAATAAATCCATAACTAGTTGTACCATACCGATAAAAATAACTAAAATCTAAAAAACATATGCATTTAAAATTAATTGAGAATTTAAGTATTTTAAATTTGACGTAAATTCTATAATTATAGTTGTTTCGTAAATTTCAGTCTCTTATTGATAATATAACGCGCTTGAATTGACGAAGAATTGTGTCCAAACTTTTAGCAAAAGGGAATTCAATAATTTTTCCTTGAAGGTTGCCTAATAGCGTAACATAATTATTTTAATATTTTATTTTTATACATAATATATTTCTTACAAAATATTATTACACAATATTTGAGCAAGACTGTTATATAGATGTAGTTTTACAAAGAGTACATCGCTAAAATGAATGACACTGCTATTATGAGTAGGATGCTATTATAAAGAATTAAAATATAATATGAAAAATTGATTCCGGAGAAAATCATATAACTAGTGAAATGTTATTATATCAAATGACAATTATAGAGAGATTTAATTATATTATCCGAAATAATTGGGGTCATTGATTTGTAGAAAAGCACAAGTGTTATGGAAAGGGAACATCCAGCTCATAGTCTACTCTTCAATCACTTAATTGGCTTCCTTCCAAGGGGGATATACTTAAAATATATATACTTGCCTTGTGCAACTTGTCCTTCTGGAACTTTTGCATTCCAAGTGAAACACATGGGAAATTCCATTTGAATAGCTGGAAGCTTTATGGGCGTTGATAATGACCAGCCAATTCAACCATTCTGTGTGAATATGCAGCCACATCGTTGGTCTTCATAGCAATCTACTTCCATTTTTGGTTGTGGTATAAAATACTTTTGATAAAAACTTCTTGTGCACCGGGAAACTGATTTGGTGGAAAGTGTTGATGGAAAGCAGTAGCGTGTTGAGTGAATTTTGTGCTAATTCTCTGATGGACTTAGCACAATAATAAATGTTATTTAAATATGCAATTAGTCCGGAAAATTAAATTACGGGCATAACGTGAAGATGAATAAAACTAATAGCCCACTGACAAGCTATGAACCTTCAAGGGCTGAAGTAGAAATACAAAATCTTCAAGGCATTTTCCGGAAAGAACATAACATCCAAAAATAAATAAAAGTCTGGAAAGAATTTGCTACCGCTAGAATTAATTAACGGAACTTGCCACTGAATGTAGAAATGTCCATTTCTAGCCACGGGCTTAGGTAACCTAATTTTGTATTGGATAGAAATGCATCCGTACGCATCAAGTGTATACAAGAAGTTTCGTGGTTTCGGAAACCTCCAAAGGACCTTCACAACTATTCTCCACTCCAACAACTCCCGTCACATCAACCCACCTAGATCAGAGTGTTACGGCGCTCGTGGATACGGTGATGTCAGTATGCTCACGTCGCCACAACTTCCTATGGTTATAATAGTCTAGATTTTGTCTTATATATGCAAGACTTAGAAGAGAAGAAAAATACATTGCATTCTCTCTAACCTAACACTTATAGCTTAGATCTCTCTCAAGCTAATACACAACTCTCAACTTTGGCTCTTGTTGGATTCATAGCTTATTCTCAGATCTAACCTATCAGTTTTCTTTATTTGCTTATTATTATCATATTTTTACTTATATTTCTTAAATCTCACATATCTGTAACATAGCTCAATCAAAAGGATCTCCGGATCGGATACAACCTATTTGTCTTTAAACTCTTGAATACAAATCTCTAATTTACTTTTTGTTAGAATCATTTCACCAGAAAACAAATTTGTCACGGATGACTTAAATCCTTGATTTATGCTGCTATGTGTTCTTTAGTGTACTTTGTTTATCTTATTTAGTTGTGTTAGCTATTGTTTCCTTTTGTTAGAATGCGCTATCATGGTGTATTCGATTTTGATATCAACATGTTCATTCTGCTTTAATTTATTGTTTGAGTCTGACTGTTTCTCTTGTTTTGCTTAGCTTGTGATTATACTTTGTCTTGAGCCGAGTGTCTCCCGAAAACAACCGCTCTATCTACCAAGGTAGAGGTAATATATGTGTACACTCTACCCTTTCCAGATCCACATTGTGAGATTTCACTCGATATGTTGTTGTTGTTGTGACAGAAATCAGTGGAGGCTGGTGGCAAGGAGAGTCGTAAGTTGTAAGCTTGTAATAGTGACTAATTAAAGATGGTTTAAATTATCGAGCTTTGAAGATAGTTATTGAGTTGCTTCCGGTCGATATACATTTTAACACTATATGCACTTCAATTAATTCTTCTAAAAGCTTGTTACACGGCATCAATACATATGTATCAAATAAATTTATTCACCATAGAAACTCACACTAGTGCAGCTAGAATTCAAACTTGGGGTCCGCATGGGCAGCTCAATTGGTTCTCAAGGGGATAATTGGAAAAATGACCAAGATTGAATCCCGCCAGCGACAGAGTGGGGGTTACTTCTTAAAATAAAGGAGGGCCCCTTGCGTGCAACGTGGTAATGATCTAACCTTTGAAACCAGTTGAGTTACCATGATTAACTCCTTCACAATCCTGTCGGACCGGAGTGTGGGATCCTGGGGTGGGAGATCCACCTTTTTTATTCAAACTTGGGATCCCTAAGTTGTTACTCATCGGTCTGAACAACTTAGACCATGTACTTGAATATTGTATATGCACACAATGTACGTACATACATGATACATACGGACAGACTTACATAGGTGTGCATATATATTTATACACGGACAATCCTTTAAACATCTTAGTAAATTTTATTTAGACATTCGGATTATGACATGTTTTGATTGACCACCTGAATATATGATAAAATATGCCTATTAGACACTTCCCACTTAATTTTTTTGAAAAAGCATTCAAGAGTCCATTAAATAAACAAGTTAACCACTTAAAACACGTCACATTCTTGTTGGGACCGAAACAATCAGGGTGTCATGCGGAAAATTAATAATTGCAAACTTTAGCGGTGATAAATCAGACACAACGAAAAAATTATAAAAAAGACTTTATTATATGATATGAGTTTGGTTAATTGACCTACACATAAAAAACTAACATAAAAAAAGCCTAAAAACTACGAGAAAATAATCTCCCCCTAATCAAGACTCTTTAATGATAACATTGTGGATGCTATTGGGTTTTTTGTGAGAGTCGGATCTTCAATTTATAGAATTCCGAAACTTTCCTCCAAAAAATTATTCAAATATTAAAGAGATCTTTTCCGGGAAAAAAATATTTTCCATCAAAAAAATCTTTTTGATTTAAATCACAATTATAATAAAATCTAAATAAGGTAAAAAATTCAAATCAAACCCTAGCACCTTTTTTATTATATGCCTTAACGTGAATAAGCCCTAAAACCTCATGCATGTACAATTGATGTTGTTGTGTCTAATTAAAGGAGACATATCTTATGTGATTAACTTGTCTATGTAATGTACGTTGTGAATAATTGTATAAACTTTTCTAAAATAAGAGTCTGAAATATCTAATAGGAACACTTTATCATGTGTTCAGGTGCTCAATTGAAACAAGACATAATTTTAATGTCTGAAATGAATTTTCTCACAAATTAATGGAGATGTTGATATCTTAAAAATATTTATTATAAAGGAAAATTCATTTTATGAAAAATTAGTTAACATATAGTGCCTTAAGAATGAAACTGTTAATAATGACATGTGATTAAATAGGCGTTTAGATATGCATGAGAAATTTGAGGAGTACTTGCAAATTGAAATTGTGATAAAAAATGTATTTCACTTAGAAAAAATATTGAAGTTTTACAAAAAATAATTGAGGTTTGAAAAATAACAAATATGTTTTGTTATTTCTTTATCTCAAGATAGGTGTAAGATATGCGTACACTTTATCTTCTTCAGATTTTATTGTGGATTACAATGAATATGTTATTATTGTACCAGTTTTTCAACTTTAAAAAAACTTATTTCAAGTTTGAAACAAAATATTAACATAATATATAATGAGTTTTTGAACAACAATAATACAAAATTGGCAAAAAAGATTAATCTAAGGCCCTAAGAAACTCTGGTTTGCCTACTTTACTTTGAATTTTTTTTCCTGACAACACCCTATACAACATAGTTAGTCTAACCACCACCCTATAAAACTTGACTTTAAGTTTTAGTGGCACTTTTTTGTCGCACAAGACTCTAGATGCGAGCTCTCCATTTCATCCACCCTGCCCTAATATGATGTGTGACATCGTTGTCAATCTCTACATTCCTTTCGATAATAGACCCTAGGTACTTGAAGCTTCCTTTACTTGGAATGACCTGAATACCAGGCCTCACCTCTACACCTGTCTCAGGGTCGCTCCCGTTGTTGAACTTGCACTCCAAATACTCTATCTTGGTCCTACTCAACATGAACCCTTTACACCCCATAATCTGTCTCCAAACCTCCAGTTTGACGTTCATTCTGATGCGAGTCTCATCAATTAGGACTATATCGTCTGCGAATAACATACACCATAGTACCTCTTCTTAGATTTGACACGTCAGTCCGTCCATCACTAGAGAAAGTATGAATGGGCTAAGGGCTGATCCCTGGTGCAACCCCATCATCACTGGAAAGTGCTCTGAGTCTCATTTTATTGTCCGTACCATAATATTGGCTCCATCATTCATATCATTAATCGCCATATTGTACGTCACATGTACACCTCTAACCTCCAATCATCTCCATAGAACCTCCATATGGACTTTGTCGTATGCCTTCTCGAGGTCGATGAAAATCATATGTAGATCTTTCTTCCTCTCTCTATACTGCTCCACCAACCTCCTAATAATATGAATGACTTCATTATTTGAACGCCCCAGCATGAATCCAATGGTTCTCGGAAATAGACACGTCTCTTCTTACTCTAATCTCCACGACCATTTCCCAAGCTGTCATAGTGTGACTCAACAACTTGATACCCCTATAGTTGTTGCAACTCTAGATATCACCTTTGTTTTTGTACAAGGGAATCATTTTACTACACCTCCATTCTTTAGGCATTCTTGTCGTCTTAAAAATGACGTTAACAACTCAGTCATCCACTTCAAACCTGCCCTGCCTACGCACTTCCAAAATTCAACTGAGATCTCATCAGGCCCGGTCGCTCGTCCCCTGCGCATCCTGCGAACAACACCCTTAACCTCATCTACCTTAATGCTTTTACAATATTCAAAATCTCGGTACCTACCAGAATGGTCCAGATCTCCCAACACAATGTCTACATCTCCTTTTTCGTTCAAGAGTTTATGAAAGTAGGACTACCACCTCCACCTAATATGTGTTTCCCCACCAGTACTTTGTCGTCCTCGTCCTTGATGCATCTCACGTGATCCAAGTCACATGCCATCTTCTCCCTTGCATTGGCTAATCTGTATAATATAAATAGAAAATGTCTTAAAACTTTACTTCCTTATCCTTGGGGCTTTTTAAAGTACTTTTTCACCTTTATTCTGTTACTATTTATATTTTCGGCTTGCTTACCTTTTAAGTTTTAGAAATCAGAAATCTACAATTTTAATTTTTCATTTATATTTGTTTTAAGATTGATGATAGTCCGATCCAAAAGTTCATACAATTAAAAAAAATGTTCATGCATAATCACGTAATTCTGTAATACAAAAGACACTTTTTTGATTTAGTATTTATCCAAGATTTTTTTTACATCTTAAAAACAACAAAAGAAAGTTATAATTCTTTATTTAAGTCAAACAGACTAAGGTTATCGATTAATAGATTAAAATCAAAAGAATTAATCATATTATACCAAATTTAATAGGAATGATTAACTGAAAAATTCGAATTAAAATGTCTAAAAAACATACAAAGCGACCAGTGTGATGTTGCAGTTTACCTTCAAAATTTCACGTATTTTAACGGTTACGCTATGAATTAGTTCTAACAAATTAATTACTATCAGGATCGTCTTTGGAGCCGTGCGAGGTGTGCTACCGCACAGGACTCCGAAAAATGAATAAATTTAAAGTTTTTTTTTCCATTTTTTATTAATTAGTATTAGCCAAAATTTACTGTAAAGACCCATAATTCGCAGGTCTTAACCTATTAAGAATCAACTTTTACGAATTAAAATATAGCCTACTACTCTTCTTGTGACACATCTGTTGCATATATCTTTCGTTGGCCTGTCTCTTTCTAGTCTTTATGTCGAACTAAAAATGTATTTTAGTTCTCCAGGAATAGTCTGGCGTTATTGGTAGTAGTGTTGAGAGACCGGTGCTATTATCTTCAGGAATAGTCTGACATAAATCACGAAACTGAATATATATATAAATAAAAAATTAGTTAAGACCTAGTAAAAACATTTCACTTTCTTGATTTTACCATTTGATTTGTCATTAAGCCCCTTCATTCATGACCCATTAAATATTTGGTTAAATGTCGCAGTCTTGTCTCTCTCTCTATTGGTGTAGATTGTAACTTTTCAACTTTATCTGCTTTGTGTGGGAAGGGAGAATATATTAATTAATTAATTAATTTGCCACTAAAAAGAGGACTTGAAGTAAAAAGATGGTACAACATTTGAACTTGTATGAGAATTTTTAAGCAAACCCTATTTTAGGGGTAGTTTGGTTGCTTATTAGAATTAGGAAGATAGTAGGTAGTAGTAATGTATTGATTAGTCGCATAGAATTTAATTAGTCATGTATTAATTATTCTATTTTTTATTTTACATAAAATAATTGATAAATTCTTTTTTTTTTTAATTTATACACGTTAGTTATGCAAATTTTTTAATAGATAATCAAATACCGTACTTGATATATTGAATTTTATATATTAACAATTAGAATAATGTCAAAATGATACTTATTAACTCTGCTAATTTTAATATATAAATAATTCACTCCCTAGCAAGCAACAAAACGACTCCTTAGCGTTTAATCTTTATTTCCTTTATTTTTGTTTTTTCATTTGATGTCCATTCCTCGCTTTAAAACCTGCTTATATTCGAATCTGCATAATATAGGGCCGTTCGGGTTAAGCCCTATATATCAAGAACTTTTTTCATACTCGGAACTTGAATCCAAAGATCGTGATTAAGAGAGAAACAGCCCATATGCTGCAGCACATAGGTGGTGATCTTTATTCCCCTATCGTCATATTTGTGTTGATGATTTAAGGTTATGATTTTTTAGCAGTTTCCCGAAGACCAGGAGTTGATAGGGTTCAGTACAAAACACAGCACATGGGCATGCATTGACTGGTTGCAATTGTCCTACTCTTCTTTCTGTCTTCATTTGCTTAATATCCTTATTTTCTGGCTTTATCAACTCCACATTGCAAATTGGTAATTCTTGATTCTGGGATTATTGGTTGTGGAAACTTCAATCGTTTAGAATTGAACAAGGTATATTTATTATGTGTAACTGTCCCGTTTAATTTATTTCTGATAAATGGAGCGTGGATTCATGTAGTTGCTATAATTATTCTTTAATAAGTTTTCTGTTTGATTATTGACTAATTCCTCCCTCATTATTGGAGATTTATATGTTGTTTTAAATCTTAGTGAGATGTCATTTTAATTTCATTTTGTGTGTTGATGAACAGATGGGTGATACACTTGAAGTATCAGTTTCATTTGGAAGGTATGAGAATGATGATGCACTTTCTTGGGAGAAATGGTCATCTTTTACTCCAAATAAGTATTTGGAAGAAGCTGACAAGTGTAAAACATCTGGATCAGTAGCTCAAAAGAAAGCGTATTTTGAAGCACACTACAAGAAGATTGCTGCTCATAAATTGGAGCAAGCAAAGCAAATTGAATCTTTGGATGAACCACATTTCCAAGATCATAGTGAAATAACCGAGGTTTCCGATAGTCGCTTTGGTTTATCCGATGGTGAAGATGAAAAGACAAGAGCTGATGTGAATAATAGTGATCATGTTGATGAGCCGAAAGACTATGTTTTTGTTGATGTCAAAGATAAGGAAGGACCAATCTTGGAAACAAGTGACAATGGAGAAGTTCCCAAGGTTGAAGATAATCTGAAAGAGATTCCACAAGTAGACAATGAAGCAAAGAGCTCCTCTGCAAAGAAAAGCAAAACCCCTAAACCAAATCTGAAGAATACAGCCCCAAAGGTGAAATTTCGACACTTCTTTGGCTATTGGTGTTAAAAATAATCTGTTGATTTGAAGGGGAATTTTTCATAAATAGCGAGATTAGTGCCCTTTTTTTTTTTTGCAAAAATAGCGATATTATATTTTTTTCAAAACGTAGCAGTATTTTTCTTTCATAACTATCATATACTCATTGTATATACACTGATACATTGTATTTACAATATAATATATATACATTGATACATTGTATATACAATGATAGCATATATACAGTATGCAGGCGCATACAAGATTTGTGCCTACAATTTAGGGATATGTGTATCAATGTATATCTGCTATACAATGTAAAACATAGCTATGTTTTGTAATTATTTAGAAGTACCGCTATAAAGTGTTATTATGGAGCATAATAAGTTACATTAGGTAATTTTTCCTTTATTTATCAGGTTGCCTTTCCTGTTATCAATTTTTTGTTGTTCATGTTCAGGTACATCCAACTTCAGAGGACAAAATATCAGCTGGAACAAAGAAGAAGCCTGTATCACCTGTGACAAAATTTTCAAGAATTTTCATTCCGACGTCAAAACCATTATCAACTTCAAGGTCATTTCTTCATCTCAACCATCAATGAAGAAGGTGTCATATACAAGAAGCAGCAATGCTCCTGTTGTACAAAGCAATAAAGTACTTTCTAGATCACTCAATTCGCCTTCTCAATCCTCGATAAAAAAGTTGAATGGTTCAACATTGCAAAGGGGAAAAAATTCTTCCACATCAATGCACATGTCTCTCAGTCTAGGTCCTCCACCAAATTCTACAGCTTCTACTACTACAATGAGAAAATCTATGATAATGGAGAGAATGGGGGATAAGGACATTGTCAAGCGAGCATTTAAGGCATTCCAAAACAGTTTCAACCAAGGAAAACCCGAAGTAGATACGAGATATAGTGGATCAAAGAAGGTTGGTTCAAATAGGTTAACTCTTAACAAATTCAATTGTCTATGCATATCTATTCTCCATTTTATTGGCTTTGTAATAGATATATCTTATCACTAAATGTGAGTCCTGTTGTCCATTTTCGGTCAGGTATTGCCTAAGGGATCAGAGCAAATGATTTCAGCTTCTCCGACTCCTACAAAGGAGGTTGAACTGTAATATCAATTCCCTTCTTTCAACTACAAATGTATGCAACACATTAGTTTTTGTGAGATCCTTCCTACAAGGTTTTGGTATCCTCATATATCCTATGTTTATAAGTCTAAGAATGAACCATAAAAACTGAGCATTACTCGTGCATTCGAGAAAGTCACCCGAGGATTTGTTATTATATTTGGTTTTGAAAGCTTTATACATTTAGAAGGAAATCTCACGGTGCAATTGAGTAGGCTAATGCCTCTCTTATACGGATGATGTACAGAGTTTGGAGTCCTACAAACACTCAAGAGATAAAACCTATACACGGTGAATATGATAAATACAAAGCCAGAATCATGTGCAACTACGACTCATATACATATCCTGACACCCCCTCAAGTGCAGCTGGGTTTTGGACCACAGCAGGCTTGTCTTGAAGGTAAGCAAATCGTCTTCTAGAGAGGCTCTTCGTGAGAATATCGGCAACTTGATCCAGCAAGCTGATATAGTGAACTTGGAGATCCTCGGCAGCAACCTTTTCTCGAACAAAATGGAAGTCCAAATCAATGTGTTTTGTCCTAAGCATGGAACACTGGATTAGATTGTTCGATAAGTTGTTGAAATGTTGTCACACCAAAGTTTGGGAGCTTGAGATAAGACAACACCAAGCTCCTAAAGTAGGTGTTGTAACCATGTAATTTTGGCAGTTGCAGCAGCTAATGCCCTATACTCGGCCAATGTACTAGAACGAGCGACAACTTTCTGCTTCTTGGAGCTCCAGGAAACCAAGTTATGACCCAGAAAGTTGTAATATCCATGAGTGGAGTGCCCCTCATCAGGAGGGCCTGCCCAGTCAGCATCAGAGAGAACCCATTAAGATAAATGAGAAGAAACGGTTGTAGGCCAAGCTGGATAGACCCTTTGAGATAACGAAGAAGACGTTCAAGGCTTGAAAGTGAGATTCCATTGGCTATGCATGAACTGGTACAACTTGTTGATAGCATAGAAGTCATCTGGTTGTGTGATGATTATATCTTGAAGAGAACCAACAAGGCTTCTATACAGAGAGGAGTCCTGAAAAATGGTGCTCCCATGTTGAGAGAGCTGTTGTCCAGCAATCATAGGAGTAGAAATAGGCTTGGCACCTTCCATATTTGCTCGAAGAAGTAGATCACAAATATACCAGGATTGGCACAGAACCATTGGCATTCTTACAAACTTGTATTCCCAGGAAATACTGCCAAGGTCTTTAAGCTTAAAATCAGTAGAAAGCCGCCAGACCAGATTGTGAATGAATTTGTGAGAGCTGCCTGTAACAATTAAATCGTCCACATATACCAGAGAAAAGGTAACTAGGGGACCATACTAATGTACAAACTGGGAGGAATCTGACTTGGACGCACGAAAAACAAAGGCACCATTGAGCCTGTTTAAGCCCATACAAAGCCTTGTGTAGCTTGCACACATGAGTGGGAAACTTTGGATCAGTGAAACCAGCCAGTTGAGATATGTACACTTCTTATTGAGATTGCCATGTAGAAAGGCATTCTTGACATCTAATTGTCGAAGAGAACCGCCTATTGATAATGCAACGGTGAGAATGATGCGTATGGTAGTTGGTTTAACCACTGGACTGAACGTATCATGGTAATCCACTCCTGCCTCTTGGTTGGAACCTTTAGCTACAATTTTGCGTTGTAGCGGTCAATCGAGCCACTAGGATTGTCACACCCCGACTTTTCTCAAGTCTTTTCTTAGAGCGTGATGACACCTGGACAACTATCTCTTCTTATCCGTAAGTCGGATAAATCCCTTAAAGTATCAAACAGTCGAGAACAGAGAAATCTAGAACTTTTATTTAGCACAAACTTTCAGATTCCTCACCGAAACATTCAGTTTTTCATAGATGATCATAGAAGGGGACTCTATGGTAGAGGATTTCGGTAGGGGTCATATTGTGAAGAGTGCTAGTAGGGAGAATATTTAGAATGTATTCTGACATTTTAGCAGTATATACTGTAAAATCCGGAAAAAAAATAATAATATATAGTTGTGGTTGCGTTAATAAAAAAAATATATATATATATATATATATATATATAAGAAAACAAAGAATAAATTGCATGAGATAGAGTTAGTATTAAAGTTGGATAAATAGATAGATGAAATGAAAATAAGAAAATAATAAAAAAAAAAACAAAAAACAAAAAACAAAAAAACATGCAGAATGCACGTAAGCCAAGCCCTCTTCCCTTTACCCCTCCCCCCTTTTCATTTCCCTTCAATCTCTTGGCTTTCTCCCTCCAATAAGTTATGTAATCATCCCCACTTATACATTGTATTTACACACAAACAAATTACATAACATAAAGGTTAGAAAATCAGAAAAAAACAAGTGAAAAGAAGAGGAAAAAAATACCAAGAGGGCAAGAAGAACAAGAATCAAAATACTAGAGAGTAAGGATAATTTTAGCAACCACACAACAATAATCTTCACACTTACAAGGTGAGTTTTCTCACTCAGAAATTCTTGGTAACATCCTTTATTTTAAGTTCAATACATGTTAGAATAAGAATTGAGTGTTGAAAAGAAATATTGAACTTTTGATTGTTTAGACAACTAGTTGCGTCATGAACTTTACGAACTGTTCTCACTGAGTTATAATTGTTAGAATTTGCTGAAATTCGGAGGAGTGGTACACCTCTCTAATATGATCATATAGAACCAAAAATGAGGTAAAAATGACATACGGTTTGAAAGTTATCATGGCTCAAAGTTTCTGCCTTAGATTTGGCCGAAATTCGGAAAGACATAATTACGGACTGTTTTTATTGAGTTTTACTTATTAGAATTATATGAAAATTTACATGGTTGTAAATATCTCTGTTACGGACAGATATAGATAAAGAGTTATTAAAATGGACTTACGAGTTGAGAGTTATTGTAGTTTGAAGTTGTTGCCTCGGATTCATCGGAATCCAGAAGGGCAGGACGTTGAAACGTAAAACTGTACTAATCTGTGGGGAATATGAAAATTGTTGCTAAATGAAAGTTCTAGATCTCTCTGTTGTGGACATTTTTAGATCTTACGGGGGTCTATCCGACTTACGGATTGAGAGTTATCACTGTTTAAAGTTTCTGCCTCGGATCTATCGAGATCCAGGAAGGGCAGCGAATAAAAGGGTAAAACTGTACCAAATGGTACAGAATATGAAAGGATGGTTCACATGGAGACGTGTAGCTCTCTGTTCTCGTCGTTTTGAGATTTTATGGGGCTTGAACGGGTTTACAGATTAGGAGTTATGACTATTCTAAGATTAGGTGTTGTTTAATAAAAATTCTGCCGAAATAATTTTCATGTGGCTGTTTTGAGGATAAATTTGTATTAGTTACCCAAAGTAGTTTTAAATGAAATTTGGTACAGTGAAAGATCCCCTTCTTACCTTAGTTTCCTCTTGAGAAACACCTTAGTTGGAGTTATGGTTAAAAAGTTATAATCGTTACAAGTATGAATGACAGAATGTTGGAAAGGAGAATATTATTTATTCAATCTTCTGAAAAATATGAAAAGTGAATACGTGTTCACATAAATATATAAATATAAACATAATGGATCGGGTTGCACGCCGCAACAAAACGTAAAGTGAATACGTGTTCACAAATACGTAAATATAATGGATCGGATTGCACGCCGCAACAAAACGTAAAGTGAATACGCGTTCACAAATACGTAAACATAATGGATCGGGTTGCACGCCGCAACAAAACGTAAAGTGAATACGTGTTCACAAATACGTAAATATAATGGATCGGGTTGCACGCCGCAACAAAACGTAAAGTGAATACACGTTCACAAATACGTAAACATAATGGATCGGGTTGCACGCCGCAACAAAACGTAAAGTGAATACGTGTTCACAAATACGTAAATATAATGGATCGGGTTGCACGCCGCAACAAAACGTAAAGTGAATACGCGTTTACAAATACGTAAACATAATGGATCGGGTTGCGCGCAACAAAGCGTGAAGTGAATACGTGTTCACGAATCGTAAATATAATGGATCGGGTTGCACGCCGCAACAAATATGAAAAATGAATACATGTTCACCTATATATAAATATGAAAAGTGAATACGCGTTCACAAATATATAAATGTAACAAACATATGGAAATGCAGAGGAATGTCCTAACGTATAATACGAGATAAAATGAAGTGTTAGCTAAACTGAGAATTTCCTATGAGGAGTTGCTGCATATTTAAAAATGTTGTAACCTGATATGTTTTTGCAATATGCTTATTACGTTATAATGTGATTGCACTTGAAATATTGTGGTGTTATTTTGAATTGCAGGGTAAGGTTCTCACTCAGCCCCAGATGGTAGGGCTGACTCTTTATTTAACATGTTTCAGGAAAGCGTGATAGAGGAAAGGCTCCACGCCAAGGCTAGCGATCGTCCATGACCTCTTGTCATACCAAGTCCATTGTTTCGGGCTTGGTACTCGTCAGGTTCAGAATGTCAGTTCCAATGTCTCGGGAAATGCCCGTGTGGAATGGTCTCCCTTCCAACTTAGAATAATATTTGTCAGTATGTCTATGTAGAAACAATATTTGCACGAGCATGGGCTCGCGTTATATTTTCAATAAAGTTATAAACAAATTTATTTATTGTTATTTTTATTAATAGCTCCGTATTTGAATATAAGTTTAAATTTCTAAATAAAGAGAATTAAATGGTGCTCCTGGTGGAAAATAATTGTCCAGGTGCCATCACGCCCTAAGTAAAGACTTAGGAAAAGTCGGGGCGTGACATATACCCAGAAGAAATGAGGGAGGGAGGCATGAATCAATAGGGTGCGAATCATATTGTTAATGGTATGTATGATTCTTTCAGCTTTACCGTTTTGTGGTGAGGTGTGAGGGCAGAAGAAGCAAAAAACCATGTCATTATTTGTACAAAACCGGTGAAACATAGAGTTATTGAATTCACGATCATTATCGCATTGAAATGATTTTATACTTTTTCCAAATTGTGTGTGGATAAACTTGCGAAACTCAAGAAATTTGGCAAACACTTCCGATTTAAATTTAAGAGGATATAACCAAACATAGTGTGAAAAATCATCAAGCAACACAAGATAGTATTTATGACCGAGAGAACTAGAGATGGGAGATGTTCATAAATCGGCATGTATAATATCAAAAGGAGCAAGTGTAACACTAGTAGATGATTTAAACGGAAGACGAATATGTTTGCCTAAAGAGCAAGAAACACAATTTTGGGCAAGTTTCTCATTACAAGCAATGAAATTGTTGTCTTTAAGAAAATTAAAAACTGGGACTCCTGGATGACCAAGCCTATTATGCCAAGTTGAAGAAGAAACAACCGCTAGAGTGATGGGAGATCAAGATATGGCAGCGGAGGTGGAAGTGAATGGATAGAGATCCCCCGTGCTATTGCATCTCGTAAGAGGTGTCCCCGTATGAAGATCCTTCACAGTAAAACCAAAAGGGTCAAAATCCACGGAGACAGAATTATTACGAGTAAATTGGCGGACAAATATGAGGTTCTTAATTATGTGTAGGGCATATAGGGTGTTTTTGAGGGAGAAGGGTGGATGAGGAGGTTGTGTGTATGAGGTACCATTCCCTTTAACTGGAATGCGTTGTCCACTACCAACTGTAACATATTGAGGATGCTTTAAACTAAACAGTTTAGGGATAGTGAGATAGAACAATTCAAATGTACTAACATCCCTTTGCATGGGGCCTACACTTCACGGTGCATGTACTGAATTTCAGGATGACGGATCTACTCGTTAGGATTTCTTCGGTATCAGCTACTTAGTGAGCCCCATTTCATTTGGGGGTCAGTCTATTTACTTTCATGATTATATTTTGTGATAGAGGTATGTTAGAGCTTTGTCCTATTAAATAATTTTGCATATTCTTATTCAGAGGTTTCATTTACTAGACTAGTTAGCATGTCATGTCAGTCATGTCAACATTATTTTCAGACTTATCATATTTTACTTAGATGATTTCGCTATTATATTTCAAATTAAAATTTCAGTGTATGTTTTACGTGGTTTAAACCATTATTAGTGCTTGCTTTTGATGTTGATGATGATAGCAAGCCATGTGATTCACTCAGTCACTAAGTGTCGTGTTTCGTTCGGGCCATGGTTTGGAACGTTACATTGGGCCTGACCCCAAAAGCAACTTAAATATTTATAACTCAGTTCATGAAATCTGCTTTTAAAATTCATTTTTCTGTTCAACCCATTTTCTTCTCGAAAAGAGTCCAAATTCTTTTATTATGTCTGCCCAGTTTTGTTAATCGGTCTATTTTAAAAAAAAAAATCCAATTAACTTAATTTTGGAATCATTCTGATATGCCTTTTAAAATAATTTCATGTCTCAAAAATGTACAAGTCATTTTAGTCCATTTGAAATCAATTTCGTGGAAATTCTAAACTAAATTATGTACGTACCGTTTTGCCTATCTCAATAATATCAAGTATGATTATATATATATATATATATATATATATATATATATATATATATATATTAGGCTGGTGGGCCTACCGAAGCCTACCAGTTGGCTATTAGTGCTAGACTCGATCAAAGAAGACACTCACACACAATCCACTCCACCACTCGATCCACACTCACACACAAAGAAGGCAAAATGTTTTAATGTAATGATGTGCCTTATTTATACATGGGTACACAGCCCACGAAATATGCCCTCATAAATACATGAGAATGAATGTTGTAATAATTGTACAATCAATCTCTCAATAAATGTTATTAAAAGATCGTTGGAAGTCGTGTGTCCGAATTGAGTAACAGTCGTTACGACGCAAAACAACTCACATCCTTCTTTAATACCGGTACCGGCTCTGCGCATGTCGCACTCGGTACCACGCATATCAAACGGTAGTGCTGCAAACTGACTTGGGTCTGACTCGGCATCATACTCCACGTGTCATGTCATAATTCGTATAATTATCTTATACAATTTTTACCCTATACAATGTGATTCTAAATTAAAGATGTATATAATGTATTAAAGTATTCTTTAAACTTGTGGATATAAACTTACATATTTGAATTGTCAACTTATTAAATGTAGAAAAAGACACTTTCTATAATAAACAAAAAAAAAGTAAGACACTTCAAATGAAATAAAGAAAGTATTGTATAGCAAATAGGATAGGATAAAGATAATTCTTTTCTTATTGAATTCTCTTCCTAATTTATCTTTTATTTTCCATATTTGAATTTGTGGCTCCACTACTATTACATTAAGAAGTTTATAGGATTGATATAGTTAGGGCTATTAGCTGTCTGGATACTTTTGATAATTACCCGAGAATCGAATCGGTAAACTCGGATCGATACTCTGACCGTAAAGTTAACGGTCTGGATACCAGTACCAAAAAATTACCCTGACCGATAAGGAGCCGGACCGGTAACCCAGTAAAATACCCGATAACACCCCATGCATCCCCCTCCCCCAGCCCCGAGCAAGTCCTAATTATATTTAATTGCAATATTCCCTAATGTTAAACTATTTTACATGTTTTAAATATATGTGATGTAGACTTTATGTTTTAATTTCATCCTTTATCTAATTGGCTAAAACAGCGTCAAAGCTTCATTAAAAGAAAAGAAGGATCATAAATTGCTCAAAAATATAATGTCGTCAAATGTGGGTGTCACGCCCCGACTTTTCTTAAGTCTTTCCTTAAGGCGTGATGGCACCTGGACAATTATTTATTTTCCAGGTGAACCGTTAACTTCTTTTCTTCCTAGATTAAACATGTACTTAAGTGCGGAAATAATATATATATCATAATAAGCAATTCAAAGCTTACAAGGAACAATTTTGTGTGGGGCATTCCCCGAGATATTGGAACCTAGTTCTTAAAACATACTTTATGAAAATAACTTTCACCAACCAAATAATGGATTGGTGGGTCAAAGAGGTCATGGACGATCGCTAGCCTCGCATGAGCTTTTCCTCTATCACGCCCCGAAATATGTTAAATAAAAGAGTCACCCTACCATCCAATGAGTGAGAACCTCACCATATAAATCAAAGTAATCTCCCAATCTCTTAAGTACAAACATTTTAGGACACAATAACCATGTTGTGTGACAAACTTCAACATTTTCAATGTATCATAATCAAGTATTCACACAATAATATTCTCTTTCAATTCGCTTCAGACGCATCGTTTTAACCAACATACATGTTTTATCTCATGTTACATATTAAGGTATTCCTTTGTATTTACATATTTATCATGCGCATGCAACTCGATCCATTATGTTTACGTATTCGTGAACGCCGTATTCACTTTACGCTTTGTTGCGCGCGCAACCCGATCCATTATGTTTACGTATTTGTGAACGTGTATTCACTTTACGTTTTGTTGCGCGCAACCCGATCCATTATATTTACGTATTGTGAACGCGTATTCACTTTACGTTTTGTTGCGGCGCGCAACCCGATCCATTATATTTACGTATTTGTGAACGTGTATTCACTTTACGCTTTATTGCGCGCGCAACCCGATCCATTATATTTACGTATTGTGAACGCGTATTCACTTTACGTTTTGTTGCGCGTGCAACCCGATCCATTATATTTACGTATTTGTGAACGTGTATTCACTTTACGCTTTGTTGCGCGCAACCCGATCCATTATATTTACGTATTTGTGAACGCGTATTCACTTTACGCTTTGTTGCGCGTGCAACCCGATCCATTATATTTACGTATTTGTGAACGCGTATTCACTTTACGCTTTGTTGCGGCGTGCAACCCGATCCATTATATTTACGTATTTGTGAACGTATTCACTTTACGCTTTGTTGCGGCGTGCAACCCGATCCATTATATTTACAAATGCATTTACAAATTTGTTTTGTATGTGTTATATATTCAAAAGGCTCAATTAATATTTCATTCTTTCAATATTTCGCCCTTCCCACTTGTATGAGTTATAACTCTCAAACCGTAAGTCGGATTTATGTACGCAAAGTCTCAAACTGTCGAGAACAGAATAATCTAGAACTTTTATTCAACATAAAGTTTTAAATTCCCCACCGAAATATTCAGTTTTTCAGTTTTAACAAGTGCATTAAGAACTGTTTGCCGAATTTATTATCAGAACGACACACGATCTTAAAACAGTCATAACTTCTTATCCGTAAGTCGGACCAAGCCTCGTAAATTCTCAAACTGACGAGAAAAGACAAATCTAGGACTTTCATTTAAATCAACATTTCATATTCTGTACCAATTGCTACAGTTTTACCATTTTACTCACTGCTTTACGGACTTTCAACCGATCCGGCGCAGAAACTTTAAAATACTATAACTTCTAAACCGTAAGTCTATTCTAACTCCTCTTTAGTTCAATCTGTTCGTAACAAATTGATTTACAAGCATACCAAATGTCGTCTAATTCTAACAAGTGAAACTCGGGAAAAACAATTCATAACTCTACGTGCTCCCAGATTTCGTCCAAATCTGTGGCAGAAAGTTTAAACTATGATAACTCTTAAACCGTAAGTCCGTTTTATCTCTTCTTTAGTTCAATCTGTTCGTAACAAAGTGATTTACAACCATACCAAATTTCGTCTAATTAAATGAAGTATAACTCCGAAAAACAGTTTGTAAACGTTCATGTCCCGAACTAGTTGTTTAAGAAATCTAAGTTCATGATTTTTCTTTTAACACCAGCATTATATTCTAACATGTACAAACTTAAAATACAAGATTTTACTAAGAAATTTGAGTGAGAAAACTCACCTTTGTTGCTTCGTAATCGCAAATGACGCAACTTCAACTTATCCTTCAACCAAACCTTTATTTGAGACTCCTTAATTGTTCTCTTTTAAGTTTTAACCTTGTTCTCTGAAATTTCTGGTTCTTTTCTCTTTGTTGCATTTTGTTTCAGATTTTTGTATTCCCTTTTTGTTGTGTTTGATATAAAAGTGTATGTGTGTTTTATGAGAGTGGGGGGAAGTTGAGGGAGTGGAAGGAGTGAAAGAAGGGGTTGAGGGAGGGTTAGTTTAAGGGGGGAAAAACTGCATTTTTTTTTTCTTTTTAAATTATTCTGTTTTTTTTTTAAATCGTTTTTATTATTTTTATATTTTTTTGGGACTTTACATTCTTCCCTCCTTAAACAACATTCGTCCTCGAATGTGAATAAGGTCGTAACAAAACACATAGTCATACTATTGCACACACGTAAAGTACAATTTAACACATTTTATATTCTTCCCTCCTTAAACAACATTCGACATCGAATGTGAATAACACCGTAATACATGCACGTCACACAAACTGCACGTAATGAACACATCCTAACACATTTTATTACCTTACTCAAACACGAATGGATATTTGACTCACACCGCGTCCTCAGCTTCCCAGGTCGTTTCTTTTGTGGAGTGATTCTTCCATAAAACTTTCACGGAAATAATATTTTTGTTCCTAAGACGCTTAATTTGTCTATCCAGTATCTCCACCGGAATTTCTTCATATTGAAGCTCTTCATTCAGAGCTATCTCTTGGGGTTGGATGACGTGACCTGGATCATGCATATATTTTCGTAACATTGATACATGAAACACCGGATGTACTGCTTCTAATTCTTGTGGAAGGGCTAGTTCGTAAGCCACATTCCCCACTCTTCGTAAGATCTCCTATGGTCCAAAGAAACCATGGACTCAACTTCTCTTTCTTTCCAAATCGCATCACTCCTTCATTGGAGAGACTTTTAAAAATACTTTCTCATTCTTGAAACTCAAGATCTCTTTTGCGATTATCCGCATAAGGCTTATATGGCGGCTATGAGTTGTCTTGATCCGCTTCCGAATTATCTGTACTTTATCAGTTGTTTCCTGAATGACTTCGGGTCCAAATAGTAGTGTTTCGCCCACTTCGAACCATCCAAGTGGAGATCTACACTTTCGCCCATACAATGCTTCGAACGGGGCCATCGTATACTAGCGTGAAAGTTGTTGTTGTGGCGAACTCAATTAGACATAAATGGTCCAACCAATTGCTCGAAGTCCAACACACACGATCACAACATATCCTCCAATGTTTGAATTGTTCGCTCGACTTGTCCGTCCATGTGGATGGAAAGCCGTACTAATTTGACCTTTGTCCCGAGGCCTTCTCGGAAACTTTGCCAAAAGTGTGAGGTGAATCAAACCCTATCCGAAATAATTTGTAATGAAATCCCATGTAACCTCACTATTTCTTTCAAATAAATTTGTGCATATCGTGGTGCCCGATATGTAGTCTTGACCGGTAGGAAATGGGCTGACTTTGTAAGCCGATCAACAATCACCCATATAGAATCATAACCTTCTTTTGTTTTTGGTAAACCAGTTACAAAATCCATATGAATGGCCTCCCATTTTCACATGGGGACGCCAATGTCCTGAAGTAGTCCGCCGGGTTTTTGATGTTCAGCTTTCACCGCTGACACGTAAGGCATCTTTCGACAAACTCGCAACATCTCTCTTCATTCCTTCCCACCGCAATTTTCCTTGAGATCATGATACATTTTCGTTGATCCTGGATGAATGGAATACCTGGTGTTGTGACCTTCATTTAAGATCTTTCTTCTTAGATCTTTTATCTTAGGAACACACAAACTGCCCTTATACCGAAGGGAACCATCACTTTCTCCTAATGTAAACTGTGAAGGTTTTCCTTGTTGAATCCTCTCTCGAAATGTAACAAATTCCATGTCCTCAAACTGACTTTCCTTTATTTTTGAAGCTAAGGCAGACAACGAGGTATCATGTACCACCACTCTACCTTCACCGACCTCAGTTAAATTAACCCTGAGGTTTTTCCAATTTTTGTACCTCACGAACAATATCTCTCTTTTGTACTGCCAAGTGGGCCAAGATGCCCATTGATCTCCTACTGAGTGTGTCAGCCACCACGTTAGCTTTTCTACGATGGTAAAGAATGCTAAGGTCGTAATCCTTAAGCAACTCTAACCATTTTCTTTGTTGGAGATTCAAATCCTTTTGCGTGGTTATGTACTGCAAACTTTTATGATCTGTAACTATATCTACATGCACCCATACAAATAAGTGTCTCCATATTCGTAAGGCAAACACTACCGCGACCAATTCAAGTCATGAATTGGATAATTCTTTCATGTACCTTTCAATTGTCTAGACGCATACGCAATAACTTTTCCAAATTGCATCAAGACGCATCCTAACCTCACCCTAGATGCATCACAATAGATCGTGAATCTCTCTTGTCCCAATGGTAGGGTTAGAACCGTGCAGAGTCAACAATTCCTTCGGAAAACTTGCTTCACGCTTCTACCCACCTGCATTTAACCGCTTTATGAGACAATTGGGTCAAGGAAGCGTGAGACTAGAAAAACCCTTCACAAATCTTCTTTGGAGTGGTAGGTTTCGCGCTTCTTTCGCTTCTATCTTTTGGGGTCTACCATAATTCCATCCTTGACACCATACGCCCAAGAAGGCTACCTTTTCCAACCAAAATTCACACTTTGAGAATTTAGCATACAATTTCTCCCTTTTCAAGACTTGAAGCACTACTCTTAAATGCTCTTAATGTTCTTCAACACACTTGCTGTAAATTAGGATATCATCTATAAATACAATTACGAACAAATCCAAGAATGGTTTAAAGATTCTGTTCATTAGATCCATAAAAGCTGCTGGGGCATTGGTTAATCCTAAAGACATGACCAAGAACTCATAATGGCCATATCAGGTCCTAAAGGCCGTTTTTGACATATCATTCAGATTTATTTTCATATGATAATATCTCGAACGAAGATCAATCTTGGAAACATAATTGGCTCTCTGAAGTTGGTCAAAAAGATCATCGATTCTTGGTAATGGATATCGATTCTTGATCGTGACCTTATTGAGTTGTCGATAATCGATGCACATTCGGAGCGATCTATCTTTTTTCTTCACAAAAAGGACTGGTACGCCCCAGGGGGAAACACTAGGCCTTATAAATCCTTTATCCAGAAGATCCTTCAACTGTTCTTTTAACTCTCTCAATTTAGCTGGGGCTATTCGATATGGAAGAATAGAAATAGGTCTTGTACCCAGAATTAACTCTATAGCGAACTCCGCTTTTCTACCCGGAGGAAGGCCTGGGAGATCTTCAGGAAAAAATCCTTCGAAAATTTTCAAACAATAGGGACATCATGCACCGCTGGGGACTTTTTTTTTTTTTTTGGGTATCTACTATATTAGTCAGATATGTGTACTCCACTTTGTGACTCCTTAATAACTTTTGAGACCTAAGGTAGAAAATAAGCTGACGTGAGGATATTCCTCGCATCATGGGTAGCAAATCCACGGAACAGGTGGTATAACGTCTTGGGGGTTTTCCCCTCATTTATACTCTTACCACAGGCGGGTGGTATGACGTCTTGGGGCTTTCCCTCATTCATACTCTTACCCTGGAGAAGGTGGTATGACGTCTTGGGGCTTGCCCCTCATTCATACTCTTACCCTGGAGAAGGTGGTATAACGTCTTGGGGCTTGCCCCTCATTCATACTCTTACCCTAGAGAAGGTGGTATAACGTCTTGGGGGTTTACCCCTCATTTATACTCTTACCGGAGAAGGTGGTATAACGTCTTGGGGTTTACCCTCATTTATACTCTTACCACGGAGAAGGTGGTATAACGTCTTGGGGTTTACCTCATTTATACTCTTACCCGGAGAAGGTGGTATAACGTCTTGGGGTTTACCCGCCATTTATACTCTTACCAAGAAGATGGTATAACGTCTTGGGGCTTGCCCCTCATTTATACTCTTACCCTGGAGAATGTGGTATAACGTCTTGGGGGTTTACCCCTCATTTATACTCTTACCCTGGAGAAGGTGGTATAACGTCTTGGGGGTTTACCCCTCATTTATACTCTTACCCTGGAAAATATGGTATAACGTCTTGGGGGTTTACCCCTCATTTATACTCTTACCCTGGAGAAGGTGGTATAACGTCTTGGGGGTTTACCCCTCATTTATACTCTTACCCTGAAGAAGGTGGTATAACGTCTTGGGGGTTTACCCCTCATTTATACTCTTACCCTAGCTCAACCGGCTATCCTACATAACATAAGTAAGTCAAGAAATCCCCTAACTTCTTATTGACATTATTAATATATCCTCTCATTTTAGTTCACTTAAGGCACTAACATGTCTTAATAAAAGAATCCGGAAATTTAATCCCAAGTACTACATACTTCTACTCTTTTAAAACGAATGACTCTTTTTTTTTTTATATAAAACTTCCAAGATACTAATAACCATAGCATCAAGTCACTTGTCCTTACTTATCTTACTTAAAGTAAATCTCTCCTTTTAACTTTCCATAAAGCGAATATAACTAACTTCCCATAAAGTCGTTATATTAATCTTATACCTTAGTCAATTACATTTTCCTATTTCCAAGGGACTTAAACTTTTAAAACAAAACAAGTATCATATACTCAAAACACTTCAAGTCCCTTAACTTTGAAAACTTAAGACATCCTTAATAGTTTTAAAGAAGTGGGTTAACCTCCTAACTCGCCCAACTTGGCCATTCTTAAATAAGTAAAGGATATCAAAGTATTGTATGTCTACCGTATCATATAAGTACAACTATTCATGCTCAAGAGATAGGAAAGTTCCACATACCTTTATTGATCTTCTAAACGATGAGTGGAACTCTCTCTGGATGGAGTTGACTATTTTCTATAGTATGACTCCAATCGGATAGTTGAAAAAGGTCGAGTCACATAAATGCCTCTTTCGTGAATACTCTCTTTTTTGATTTGGCAAAACCTTCTACCCTCATTGTCATGTTGACGATCTGAAGGTACGTCCGATCATAGGCTAATGCCACTACCTTCTCTACCAAGTTCGGGTTTAAACCCTCAACAAATTTTTTGACCTTCTCCCTTTCTGTAGGAATAATATGTGTTGTATGCTGACAATCACATGAATTAGGTATTGTATTATTTCACATTGTGGTCTCCTTGTTTCCACAGTTCAAACGCCTGAGCGTATTTTTTTTCGGGTGTTAGACATGTATTTTTCAATGAATGCGACTCTGAACTCTCCCCACGTCATCGATAGTGACTTCATGGATAATTTCTTCTAAAATTTCTCCACCTCACCCCTGTGCCGTCCATAGTTTATCGTTGCACATCCCCTTCAACAATCATTTGAAGGAGGTAGTACGAGAACCAAGTCTTTGAAAAGACTCAAGATAGGCACGAGAAGAGTACGAAAGAAGAGAAACTTTAGGATGTTATTCCGTTCACTTATTACTAAGGTGGCGCGCACACCGTCGCAATAAGTAACCGTTCAAACACCCAACTCGAAGAAAACTTACAAGAATCTTTTAACCTGGTTTAGCTTTGATACCAACTTGTCACGCCCCGACTTTTCTTAAGTCTTTCCTTAAGGCGTGATGGCACCTGGACAATTATTTATTTTCCAGGCGAACCGTTAACTTCTTTTCTTCCTAGATTAAACATGTACTTAAGTGCGGAAATAATATATATATCATAATAAGCAATTCAAAGCTTACAAGGAACAATTTTGTGTGGGGCATTCCCCGAGATATTGGAACCTAGTTCTTAAAACATACTTTATGAAAATAACTTTCACCAACCAAATAATGGATTGGTGGGTCAAAGAGGTCATGGACGATCGCTAGCCCTGTTGCGGAGCTTTTCCTCTATCACGCTTCCCTGAAATATGTTAAATAAAAGAGTCAGCCCTACCATCCGGGGCTGAGTGAGAACCTCACCATATAAATCAAAGTAATCTCCCAATATCTTAAGTACAAACATATTAGGACACAATAACCATGTTGTGAGACAAACTTCAACATTTTCAATGTATCATAATCAAGTATTCACACAATAATATTCTCTTTCAATTCGTTTGACGCGTCACTTAACCAACATACATGATTACTCTCATGTTAAATATTAAGGTATTCCTTTGTATTTACATATTTATTGCGCCGTGCAACTCGATCCATTATGTTTAAGTATTCGTGAACGCGTATTCACTTTACGCTTTGTTGCGCGCAACCCGATCCATTATGTTTACGTATTTGTGAACGTGTATTCACTTTACGTTTTGTTGCGCGCAACCCGATCCATTATATTTACGTATTGTGAACGCGTATTCACTTTACGTTTTGTTGCGCGCGCAACCCGATCCATTATATTTACGTATTTGTGAACGTATTCACTTTACGCTTTATTGCGCGCAACCCGATCCATTATATTTACGTATTGTGAACGCGTATTCACTTTACGTTTTGTTGCGCGCAACCCGATCCATTATATTTACGTATTTGTGAACGTGTATTCACTTTACGCTTTGTTGCGGCGCAACCCGATCCATTATATTTACGTATTTGTGAACGCGTATTCACTTTACGTTTTGTTGCGGCAACCCGATCCATTATATTTACGTATTTGTGAACGCGTATTCACTTTACGTTTTGTTGCGGCGCAACCCGATCCATTATATTTACGTATTTGTGAACGTGTATTCACTTTACGTTTTGTTGCGCGCAACCCGATCCATTATATTTACAAATGCATTTACAAATTTGTTTTGTATGTGTTATATATTCAAAAGGCTCAATTAATATTTCATTCTTTCAATATTTCGCCCTTCCCACTTGTATGAGTTATAACTCTCAAACCGTAAGTCGGATTTATGTACGCAAAGTCTCAAACTGTCGAGAACAGAATAATCTAGAACTTTTATTCAACATAAAGTTTTAAATTCCCCACCGAAATATTCAGTTTTTCAGTTTTAACAAGTGCATTAAGAACTGTTTGCCGAATTTATTATCAGAACGACACACGATCTTAAAACAGTCATAACTTCTTATCCGTAAGTCGGACCAAGCCCCGTAAATTCTCAAACTGACGAGAAAAGACAAATCTAGGACTTTCATTTAAATCAACATTTCATATTCTGTACCAATTGCTACAGTTTTACCATTTTACTCACTGCTTTACGGACTTTCAACCGATCCGGCGCAGAAACTTTAAAATACTATAACTTCTAAACCGTAAGTCCATTCTAACTCCTCTTTAGTTCAATCTGTTCGTAACAAATTGATTTACAAGCATACCAAATGTCGTCTAATTCTAACAAGTGAAACTCGGGAAAAACAATTCATAACTCTACGTGCTCCCAGATTTCGTCCAAATCTGTGGCAGAAAGTTTAAACTATGATAACTCTTAAACCGTAAGTCCGTTTTATCTCTTCTTTAGTTCAATCTGTTCGTAACAAAGTGATTTACAACCATACCAAATTTCGTCTAATTAAATGAAGTATAACTCCGAAAAACAGTTTGTAAACGTTCATGTCCCGAACTAGTTGTTTAAGAAATCTAAGTTCATGATTTTTCTTTTAACACCAGCATTATATTCTAACATGTACAAACTTAAAATACAAGATTTTACTAAGAAATTTGAGTGAGAAAACTCACCTTTGTTGCTTCGTAATCGCAAATGACGCAACTTCAACTTATCCTTCAACCAAACCTTTATTTGAGACTCCTTAATTGTTCTCTTTTAAGTTTTAACCTTGTTCTCTGAAATTTCTGGTTCTTTTCTCTTTGTTGCATTTTGTTTCAGATTTTTGTATTCCCTTTTTGTTGTGTTTGATATAAAAGTGTATGTGTGTTTTATGAGAGTGGGGGGAAGTTGAGGGAGTGGAAGGAGTGAAAGAAGGGGTTGAGGGAGGGTTAGTTTAAGGGGGGAAAAACTGCATTTTTTTTTTCTTTTTAAATTATTCTGTTTTTTTTTTAAATCGTTTTTATTATTTTTTTATATTTTTTTGGGACTTTACATTCTTCCCTCCTTAAACAACATTCGTCCTCGAATGTGAATAAGGTCGTAACAAAACACATAGTCATACTATTGCACACACGTAAAGTACAATTTAACACATTTTATATTCTTCCCTCCTTAAACAACATTCGACATCGAATGTGAATAACACCGTAATACATGCACGTCACACAAACTGCACGTAATGAACACATCCTAACACATTTTATTACCTTACTCAAACACGAATGGATATTTGACTCACACCGCGTCCTCAGCTTCCCAGGTCGTTTCTTTTATGGAGTGATTCTTCCATAAAACTTTCACGGAAATAATATTTTTGTTCCTAAGACGCTTAATTTGTCTATCCAGTATCTCCACCGGAATTTCTTCATATTGAAGCTCTTCATTCAGAGCTATCTCTTGGGGTTGGATGACGTGACCTGGATCATGCATATATTTTCGTAACATTGATACATGAAACACCGGATGTACTGCTTCTAATTCTTGTGGAAGGGCTAGTTCGTAAGCCACATTCCCCACTCTTCGTAAGATCTCCTATGGTCCAGTAAACCATGGACTCAACTTCTCTTTCTTTCCAAATCGCATCACTCCCTTCATTGGAGAGACTTTTAAAAATACTTTCTCTCATTCTTGAAACTCAAGATCTCTTTTGCGATTATCCGCATAAGGCTTATGGCGGCTATGAGCTGTCTTGATCCGCTCCCGAATTATATGTACTTTATCAATTGTTTCCTGAATGACTTCGGGTCCAAACTGTAGTGTTTCGCCCACTTCGAACCCTCCAAGTGGAGATCTACACTTTCGCCCATACAATGCTTCGAACGGGGCCATCTGTATACTAGCATGAAAGTTGTTGTTGTAAGCGAACTCAATTAGACATAAATGGTCCAACCAATTGCTCTGGAAGTCCAGCACACACGATCACAACATATCCTCCAATGTTTGAATTGTTCGTTCAGCTTGTCCGTCAGTTTGTGGATGGAAAGCCGTACTCAATTTGACCTTTGTCCCGAGGCCTTTCTGGAAACTTTGCCAAAAGTGTGAGGTGAACTGGGAACCCCTATCCGAAATAATTTGTAATGGAATCCCATGTAACCTCACTATTTCTTTCAAATAAATTTGTGCATATCGTGGTGCCCGATATGTAGTCTTGACCGGTAGGAAATGGGCTGACTTTGTAAGCCGATCAACAATCACCCATATAGAATCATAACCTTCTTTTGTTTTTGGTAAACCAGTTACAAAATCCATATGAATGGCCTCCCATTTTCACATGGGGACGCCAATGTCCTGAAGTAGTCCGCCGGGTTTTTGATGTTCGGCTTTCACCTGTTGACACGTAAGGCATCTTTCGACAAACTCTGCAACATCTCTCTTCATTCCTTCCCACCAGTAATTTTCCTTGAGATCATGATACATTTTCGTTGATCCTGGATGAATGGAATACCTGGTGTTGTGACCTTCATTTAAGATCTTTCTTCTTAGATCTTTTATCTTAGGAACACACAAACTGCCCTTATACCGAAGGGAACCATCACTTTCTCCTAATGTAAACTGTGAAGGTTTTCCTTGTTGAATCCTCTCTCGAAATGTAACAAATTCCATGTCCTCAAACTGACTTTCCTTTATTTTTGAAGCTAAGGCAGACAACGAGGTATCATGTACCACCACTCTACCTTCACCGACCTCAGTTAAATTAACCCTGAGGTTTTTCCAATTTTTGTACCTCACGAACAATATCTCTCTTTTGTACTGCCAAGTGGGCCAAGATGCCCATTGATCTCCTACTGAGTGTGTCAGCCACCACGTTAGCTTTTCTACGATGGTAAAGAATGCTAAGGTCGTAATCCTTAAGCAACTCTAACCATTTTCTTTGTTGGAGATTCAAATCCTTTTGCGTGGTTATGTACTGCAAACTTTTATGATCTGTAACTATATCTACATGCACCCCATACAAATAGTGTCTCCATATTCGTAAGGCAAACACTACCGCGACCAATTCCAAGTCATGAATTGGATAATTCTTCTCATGTACCTTCAATTGTCTAGACGCATACGCAATAACTTTTCCAAATTGCATCAAGACGCATCCTAACCTCACCCTAGATGCATCACAATAGACTGTGAATCTCTCTTGTCCCAATGGTAGGGTTAGAACTGGTGCGGTAGTCAACAATTCCTTCAGTTTCGGAAAACTTGCTTCACATGCTTCTACCCACCGGTACTTAACCGCTTTATGAGACAATTGGGTCAAGGGAGCAGCAAGACTAGAAAAACCCTTCACAAATCTTCTGTTGGAGTGGTAGGTTTCGTCCAGTTCTTTACTGCTTCTATCTTTTGGGGGTCTACCATAATTCCATCCCTTGACACCACATGGCCCAAGAAGGCTACCTTTTCCAACCAAAATTCACACTTTGAGAATTTAGCATACAATTTCTCCCTTTTCAAGACTTGAAGCACTACTCTTAAATGCTCTTAATGTTCTTCAACACACTTGCTGTAAATTAGGATATCATCTATAAATACAATTACGAACAAATCCAAGAATGGTTTAAAGATTCTGTTCATTAGATCCATAAAAGCTGCTGGGGCATTGGTTAATCCTAAAGACATGACCAAGAACTCATAATGGCCATATCAGGTCCTAAAGGCCGTTTTTGACATATCATTCAGATTTATTTTCATATGATAATATCTCGAACGAAGATCAATCTTGGAAAAATAATTGGCTCTCTGAAGTTGGTCAAAAAGATCATCGATTCTTGGTAATGGATATCGATTCTTGATCGTGACCTTATTGAGTTGTCGATAATCGATGCACATTCGGAGCGATCTATCTTTTTTCTTCACAAAAGGATCGTACGCCTGCGGGAAACACTAGGCCTTATAAATCCTTTATCCGTAAGATCCTTCAATCTTTCTTTAACTCTCTCAATTTAGCTGGGGCTATTCGATATGGAAGAATAGAAATAGGTCTTGTACCCAGAATTAACTCTATAGCGAACTCCGCTTTTCTACCCGGAGGAAGGCCTGGGAGATCTTCAGGAAAAAATCCTTCGAAAATTTTCAAACAATAGGGACATCATGCACCGCTGGGGACTTTTTTTTTTTTTTTGGGTATCTACTATATTAGTCAGATATGTGTACTCCACTTTGTGACTCCTTAATAACTTTTGAGACCTAAGGTAGAAAATAAGCTGACGTGAGGATATTCCTCGCATCATGGGTAGCAAATCCACGGAACAGGTGGTATAACGTCTTGGGGGTTTTCCCCTCATTTATACTCTTACCCTGAAGCAGGTGGTATGACGTCTTGGGGCTTTCCCTCATTCATACTCTTACCCTGGAGAAGGTGGTATGACGTCTTGGGGCTTGCCCCTCATTCATACTCTTACCCTGGAGAAGGTGGTATAACGTCTTGGGGCTTGCCCCTCATTCATACTCTTACCCTAGAGAAGGTGGTATAACGTCTTGGGGGTTTACCCCTCATTTATACTCTTACCCTGGAGAAGGTGGTATAACGTCTTGGGGGTTTACCCCTCATTTATACTCTTACCCTGGAGAAGGTGGTATAACGTCTTGGGGGTTTACCCCTCATTTATACTCTTATCCTGGAGAATGTGGTATAACGTCTTGGGGGTTTACCCCTCATTTATACTCTTACCCTGAAGAAGATGGTATAACGTCTTGGGGGTTTACCCCTCATTTATACTCTTACCCTGGAGAATGTGGTATAACGTCTTGGGGGTTTACCCCTCATTTATACTCTTACCCTGGAGAAGGTGGTATAACGTCTTGGGGGTTTACCCCTCATTTATACTCTTACCCTGGAAAATATGGTATAACGTCTTGGGGGTTTACCCCTCATTTATACTCTTACCCGGAGGTGGTATAACGTCTTGGGGTTTACCCTCATTTATACTCTTACCACAAGAAGGTGGTATAACGTCTTGGGGGTTTACCCCTCATTTATACTCTTACCCTAGCTCAACCGGCTATCCTACATAACATAAGTAAGTCAAGAAATCCCCTAACTTCTTATTGACATTATTAATATATCCTCTCATTTTAGTTCACTTAAGGCACTAACATGTCTTAATAAAAGAATCCGGAAATTTAATCCCAAGTACTACATACTTCTACTCTTTTAAAACGAATGACTTTTTTTTTTTTATATAAAACTTCCAAGATACTAATAACCATAGCATCAAGTCACTTGTCCTTACTTATCTTACTTAAAGTAAATCTCTCCTTTTAACTTTCCATAAAGCGAATATAACTAACTTCCCATAAAGTCGTTATATTAATCTTATACCTTAGTCAATTACATTTTCCTATTTCCAAGGGACTTAAACTTTTAAAACAAAACAAGTATCATATACTCAAAACACTTCAAGTCCCTTAACTTTGAAAACTTAAGACATCCTTAATAGTTTTAAAGAAGTGGGTTAACCTCCTAACTCGCCCAACTTGGCCATTCTTAAATAAGTAAAGGATATCAAAGTATTGTATGTCTACCGTATCATATAAGTACAACTATTCATGCTCAAGAGATAGGAAAGTTCCACATACCTTTATTGATCTTCTAAACGATGAGTGGAACTCTCTCTGGATGGAGTTGACTATTTTCTATAGTATGACTCAATCGGATAGTTGAAAAGGTCGAGTCACATAAATGCCTCTTTCGTGAATACTCTTTTTGATTTGGCAAAACCTTCTACCCTCATTGTCATGTTGACGATCCAAGGTACGTCCGATCATAGGCTAATGCCACTACCTTCTACCAAGTTCGGGTTTAAACCTCAACAAATTTTTGACCTTCTCCTTTCAGTAGGAATAATATGTGTTGTATCGACAATCACATGAATTAGGTATTGTATTATTTCACATTGTGGTCTCCTTGTTTCCAGTTCAAACGCCTGAGCGTATTTTTTTTCGGGTGTTAGACATGTATTTTTCAATGAATGCGACTCTGAACTCTCCCCACGTCATCGATAGTGACTTCATGGATAATTTCTTCTAAAATTTCTCCACCTCACCCCTGTGCCGTCCATAGTTTATCGTTGCACATCCCCTTCAACAATCATTTGAAGGAGGTAGTACGAGAACCAAGTCTTTGAAAAGACTCAAGATAGGCACGAGAAGAGTACGAAAGAAGGGAAACTTTAGGATGTTATTCCGTTCACTTATTACTAAGGTGGCGCGCACACCGTCGCAATAAGTAACCGTTCAAACACCCAACTCGAAGAAAACTTACAAGAATCTTTTAACCTGGTTTAGCTTTGATACCAACTTGTCACGCCCCGACTTTTCTTAAGTCTTTCCTTAAGGCGTGATGGCACCTGGACAATTATTTATTTTCCAGGCGAACTGTTAACTTCTTTTCTTCCTAGATTAAACATGTACTTAAGTGCGGAAATAATATATATATCATAATAAGCAATTCAAAGCTTACAAGGAACAATTTTGTGTGGGGCATTCCCCGAGATATATGGAACCTAGTTCTTAAAACATACTTTATGAAAATAACTTTCACCAAATCCGAAATAATGGATTGGTGGGTCAAAGAGGTCATGGACGATCGCTAGCCACATGAGCTTTTCCTCTATCACGCTTCCCTGAAATATGTTAAATAAAAGAGTCAGCCCTACCATCCGGGGCTGAGTGAGAACCTCACCATATAAATCAAAGTAATCTCCCAATATCTTAAGTACAAACATATTAGGACACAATAACCATGTTGTGAGACAAACTTCAACATTTTCAATGTATCATAATCAAGTATTCACACAATAATATTCTCTTTCAATTCGTTTCAGGACGTACTCAGCTTAACCAACATACATGTTTTATCTCATGTTACATATTAAGGTATTCCTTTGTATTTACATATTTATTGCGGCGTGCAACTCGATCCATTATGTTTACGTATTCGTGAACGCGTATTCACTTTACGTTTTGTTGCGGCGTGCAACCCGATCCATTATGTTTACGTATTTGTGAACGTGTATTCACTTTACGTTTTGTTGCGGCGTGCAACCCGATCCATTATATTTACAAATGCATTTACAAATTTGTTTTGTATGTGTTATATATTCAAAAGGCTCAATTAATATTTCATTCTTTCAATATTTCGCCCTTCCCACTTGTATGAGTTATAACTCTCAAACCGTAAGTCGGATTTATGTACGCAAAGTCTCAAACTGTCGAGAACAGAATAATCTAGAACTTTTATTCAACATAAAGTTTTAAATTCCCCACGGAAATATTCAGTTTTTCAGTTTTAACAAGTGCATTAAGAACTGTTTGCCGAATTTATTATCAGAACGACACACGATCTTAAAACAGTCATAACTTCTTATCCGTAAGTCGGACCAAGCCCCGTAAATTCTCAAACTGACGAGAAAAGACAAATCTAGGACTTTCATTTAAATCAACATTTCATATTCTGTACCAATTGCTACAGTTTTACCATTTTACTCACTGCTTTACGGACTTTCAACCGATCCGGCGCAGAAACTTTAAAATACTATAACTTCTAAACCGTAAGTCCATTCTAACTCCTCTTTAGTTCAATCTGTTCGTAACAAATTGATTTACAAGCATACCAAATTTCGTCTAATTCTAACAAGTGAAACTCAGGAAAAACAATTCATAACTCTACGTGCTCCCAGATTTCGTCCAAATCTGTGGCAGAAAGTTTAAACTATGATAACTCTTAAACCGTAAGTCCGTTTTATCTCTTCTTTAGTTCAATCTGTTCGTAACAAAGTGATTTACAACCATACCAAATTTCGTCTAATTAAATGAAGTATAACTCCGAAAAACAGTTTGTAAACGTTCATGTCCCGAACTAGTTTTTTTAGAAATCTAAGTTCATGATTTTTCTTTTAACACCAGCATTATATTCTAACATGTACAAACTTAAAATACAGGATTTTACTAAGAAATTTGAGTGAGAAAACTCACCTTTGTTGCTTCGTAATCGCAAATGACGCAACTTCAACTTATCCTTCAACCAAACCTTTAATTGTATTCTCTTTTAAGTTTTAACCTTGTTCTCTGAAATTTCTGGTTCTTTTCTCTTTGTTGCATTTTGTTTCAGATTTTTGTATTCCCTTTTTGTTGTGTTTGATATAAAAGTGTATGTGTGTTTTATGAGAGTGGGGGAAAGTTGAGGGAGTGGAAGGAGTGAAAGAAGGGGTTGAGGGAGGGTTAGTTTAAGGGGGGGAAAACTGCATTTTTTTTTTCTTTTTAAATTATTCTGTTTTTTTTTTAAATCGTTTTTATTATTTTTTTATATTTTTTTGGGACTTTACAGTGGGGGACTGGGATTAAGGAGGGGGGGGGGGACAGAAGAAAAGTCAAACGTGGAGGTTCAACTGCTTCCGTTCTGTCGCGAATTTATTCTTTGGCTGCCGGCTTCTTGGAAATTGTAGTACTCGTCTAATTGATCACTAGAATACTAGTCGAATGGAGCAATATTGTTATCAATTTAACAGAGTACAATAAATTAGAACGAACACCTAGCAAAAGTTAACATATAAAGACATTGTATTCAAATGAAAGCTAATGTCTTTCTAATCTTTGTGATACTGTCATTCAGCAACAGCATCACCAGTGAAATTTCACAATGGGATTTGAGAGGATAAAATGTACACAGACCTCACCTCCACCTTGATAGATAGAACGACTGTTTCCGAAAGACATACTGTCATTCAGAGAATATGCAATATTTAGGGATGATAACTACATAATTTAAGTTTGTGAGATAAATATATGCTAATCCCTAGACAAAAATAAGTAATTTGACTAAACTACTCCTAATTAAATAAGTATTAAGATTTGGTCACTTAACACTGTTATAGCTAGTTAATGGTTAAAGCTAGCTAAGTTGGTGTAAATGAGAAATTGAGGGAAACATGAAATGAAAGGAAAATGAAGTTCAAAACAAAATTATTTTTCAAAGGAACTTTGTACCACATCGGTGGTAGAAAGGGAAAGTGGTGTGCTTATATTAGAAAACACTTCCTCTAGCTCTTAAAGGGTTGAGAAGAGTGACTTCTCTCGCGCTGTCGTCGTCGCTCAGATTTGAATTTGGTCAAATGATCTGATTGATTGATAATTTTTTTGGACCAAATTTATTTAATTTCAAACCTTCATTTGCTAATTTTTTTTTTATTTCCGTCGGAAAAAGATTAATTGGTAATTAATTTTAGCAGAATAAAAATTAAATTTTCCAAACGTTTTTTTTTTCATTTTCCGAAAAGGCAAAGTGGCCTTTCCGACGATACCAAAATTTCTAATACCACCAACCTTTCCGAACAGGCACCTTCGAGGCTATATAAACTGAGGCAATGTCTCATTTTTAATACACTGAAAATAATTTCTTTCATTGAAATTCTGCATTCTCTTTCACAAATAAAACTATCGAGTCTTACTGTGGTTCGTTGCCAACTTCGATTCGGCCGAAGTCGTTTGAAGTACCGCTACTCCTGCGACAGGTATATCCGTTTTATCCTGGGAGGAAGTAATCCATAACCTCGGGTACAGTGAGGGGATTAAATTCCTTAAGGACACACAGTAAATTCTGTGGTCTCAGATATTTTTCTTACTTTCTGCATTATTCCTTTTATTCAGTTTTTGGTTTTTCCGTTTTCTGATTTTGAACACAGGCGTACTAACAAGCTTAAGGAATTTAATATTATTTATGTGTTCACTTGTTCTTGTTTAACGATTACAGAACATTGTCAGGAAAGAAAAGAAAGAAAAAGGTGTTTTCTCAGAAAATAAAAAAGGTGTTTTTCTAGAAAGTAAAAATAAAAAAGAAAGGAAATGTGTATGTTTGTTGTTTCGGTGTAACGAACTTGTATGTTGTTTGGAGACTAAAATCTTTGAATTTTCTACTCCGATTGAGATTAAAGTTTTCATAACTTTCTACTCATTTGGTATTTGATTTGAAGATATAAAAACTTCATCAAGTATACAACATACAATTTACTGCATTTTGGTTCAAGTATTTTTATTCGGTTTGAAGAAATAAAATATTCACCGTTGTGTATTATATTTGTTGCTATCAAAATTGATTCGATTTGAAGAAATAAAATCTTCACCGTTTATTAAATTTTTATGTTGTTTCGTTTGCGACAGAAATGAGAGACATGACTCCAGATATGAATGCTACTGCCACACCAGTCCCCGTGATTGGTTCTACGAGCAATGTCGCCCTCCACCATACCGCATCAAAGATCGGCTCCGTGAGGTTCGGAAAATTCACCGGAATTGATTTCAAAAGATGGCAACAAAAGATGTTCTTCTATTTAACTACTTTAAGCCTCCAAAAGTTTATTAAGAAGGTCGTTCCAGTTTTGTCGGAATCAACACCTGAGAATGAACGTTTTGTTGTAACTGAGGCATGGAAGCACTCAGATTTTTTGAGCAAGAATTATATTCTTAGCGGACTGGAGGATGATCTTTACAGCGTCTATAGTAATGTGGGAACATCAAAAGAACTATGGGATGCGTTGGAAAAGAAATATAAAACAGAAGATGCTGGATTAAAGAAATTCATTGCGGGTCAGGCTATTATGGTTGAAAGTTGAAACAAACGAGAAGGTTGATGATTTGTGCGCTATGTTGTCTGAGTGCAACCTAGTGGGAAATCCGAAAGAGTGGTGGATTGACTCTAGCGCCACTCGCCACATTTGTGTCGTTAGAGAAGCCTTTGTTTCATATGCTCCCGTAGGGTCCGACGAGACCATATATATGGGAAATTCTGCAACGGCCAAAATTGAAGGTTATGGAAAGATACTGCTGAAGATGACCTCTGGCAAGGTGGTGACTCTCAACAACGTCTGTCATGTTCCTGAAATTAGGAAAAATCTAGTATCTACCGGACTTCTAGTGAAGAACGATTTTAAGTGTGTTTTTGTTTCTGACAAGGTTGTAATAAGTAAGAACGAGATGTACATAAGAAAAAGTTACCTCATAGAGGGCCTTTTCAAACTGAATATAATGGTCGTTGCCAATAATAATAAAGTTTCTGCTTCGTCTTACTTGCTTGAGTCAAATAATTTATGACATTCACGTTTAGGACATATCAATTATAGAACCTTGCGAAAAATGATTAGTTTGGAAGTATTGCCTAAGTTTGAATGCAATCAATCAAAATGTCAAATCTGTGTTGAATCTAAGTATGTTAAACATCCTTATAAGTCAGTTGAAAGGAATGCAAGTCCTTTAGACTTAATCCATACAGATATTTGTGACATGAAGTCAATCTCATCTCGCGGTGGAAAGAAGTATTTCATAACTTTTATTGACGATAGTACGCGGTATTTCTACGTTTATTTACTTAATAGTAAAGATGAAGCAATTGAAGCATTCAGGCAATACAAAACTGAAGTTGAGACTCAACTTAACAAAAAGATTAAAATGATAAGGAGTGATAGGGGCAGTGAATATGAATCTCCTTTTGAACAAATATGTTTGGAATATGACATTATTCATCAAATAACTGCCCCTTACTCGCCACAATCAAACGGAATTGCGGAAAGGAAAAATAGAACACTGAAAGAAATGATGAATGCACTGTTAATAAGTTATGGTTTACCCCAGAACTTGTGGGGGGAAGCCATTCTAACAGCTAGCCGAATACTCAATCGAGTGTCCCATAGCAAAACAAAATCTATTCCATACGACAAGTGAAAAGGAAGGAAACCCAATTTGGGATACTTCAAAGTGTGGAGGTGTTTGGCCAAGGTGCAAGTTCCTAAACCCAAAAGGGTAAAAATAGGACCTAAAATCATTGATTGTGTTTTCATAGGATATGCCACAAATAGTAAGGCAAATCGATTTCTGGTTCACAAATCAAAAAATCCCGACATTCAAGTGAATACGGTAATTGAATCAGATAATACTGACTTCTTTAAAACCATATATCCGTATAAAAAGGAATGTGAGTGTTGACACCCAATTTTGTCCAGCCCCTTAAATAAATCACCATAAATTAAACAATTTTCTTTTCTTTAGAACCACAATTTCACATCGCAAATACACATAATAAGTAAGTTTTAGTATTAAGCGTTAATTAATTAGCATGCCCATTTATTATTATAATAATAGCTTAGACGAATAAAATATCTAAATAATTTAATCACGATTTAAAAAATTTATCTACCATTAATTAAATAATACACCTAATACCTAAAACTCTACCCAACCCAAAACTAATTAATTAGCAGCCCATACCCCCTTAATCTCGCCTGACCCAGCCCACAACCCTTACTTCGTCCAGCCCAACACTTCCCGCAGCCCACAATTCATTATGTTACTTATCCGTTATCGCCCACGTGTCCTCGTAACCCCTTCTCCCGTCGACTTCCTTCCTCTTAGGAAAACCTAAAAGACCCAAACCCTAATACCATCCAAACGCCGCATGCAGCCCTCCCTCACGCCACCTCTCCAGCCGAGATTCTCGCCTGAGAATTCGGCGACCTTCCCCAAACTTACCATTAAAAAGCCTTTCCTTATCAATTCCGGTAAGTCTCAGAATCCGAAATGGTAAGAAATCGTCTCAAATCACGCCCCGAATCAAACCTTCCTTTCTGTTTCAAACCTTACCAATTAACCCTCGAAACAGTAGGAAATCTCAGCAAATCGATACAAATCGTCCCTCAAATCAGGTCCAAAAACTTGCCATAAACGAATCCTAACTAGGAGCTATAAATACCAACGTATTGAACATGCAAAGGGACCCATCGGTCATCAGGGAATCGATCAGTCAGAGAGCAATACCCCCACAGCATCGTGCCAAAACTCTTCTCTTTTCTATTCAATTGACTACTTTCTATTCTGCCAAACTAGCTCTTCACGAACTTTCCTTCGACGATTCGGGAAAACCTTTGTCGTCGCCTCAGTTCGCTACCCACAAAAGGTCCGGAAACCCGCCCTTTCTATTATTTAGTCATTCAGTATTGTGTGCCCTGCATGATAATATCTGTATGTCATTTTGTTTGAACCTATTTGATTTGGTTTAGTCATCGTTTCCAGATAAATCTGTTAGTCATGGTTTCTTTTTTATTTGTTTTATTTTGCGGTGTCGACTCTGTTCTAAGTATGTGTATATTCGATCGCTATTCAGTTTTCTGTGAGTATAGTTAGATATGTAACAGTGGTACAGGGGTCGTAGATTGATCGGTGTATTTTATATACACCTTTTGAGTCAATCTAGTTAGTCTTTTGTCCCGTTTTGTACATACAAAGTGTCGTATTAGGATAGATTTTCTTTCTTTTGAGTCAAAGTGGCTAAAGTGGCCAAATGGCGGAAAAGGAGCGAAAAGAGGAAAAAGAGTGAGGTACTGGCAGCGGAGAAAGTGGCAAGCAGGCTGAAATCAGCACTGCTTGCGCGGCCTCAGCGATCGAAGCGGGCGCGCTATTATTCGCAGAAGGCTGCAGAAGATTGACCTTGCGCCTGAAGACAGCAAGCGCGCGCTAAACATCCGAGAAGCCACAAGTTGCAGGCGCGGCCTCGACAGCAGATATCGGCCGCGCGCCAAAACACCAGTATTGCGAACTTTAGGCGCGCGGCATCTCGCAGGCAGCGGCGCCGACACGGAAAAATTAGGTCTTTTGACGGATTTTTGGGCCAGGCCTGCAAGGAAAAGAGGGGAGACATTTTAAACCTATAAAAGGAGAACCCTAGGCGCTTTTGTGGTTCCTTTCTTGCCAAACACAAGGTTTTCTTGCCTAGAGATTGGAGACCTAAACATTAGTAATTTCTTTTCTTTTTCTTCTTTAATTCGGTTTTGCATGATGAACTTTGAATTAGTTCTTGTCATATTCATGGCTATGAACTAATTCTCTTATAGGGCTTTCTATGTTGAATTCTTGAACCTTATGTTATAAAGTAATGCATGCTTATGGTTATTATTCTTATTGAGAGATCTATCCAATAATTGAGTTGAATTCTTGGTAGCTAATTGACAACTAGTTATCACTATATGATTTCTAATCGATTCGAAAGGAGGATTGTGAATATGCTGTAAGTTGGGTAGACGGTCTTGAATTGGGGATGAAAATACCTCAATTAGATTTGTAGCGTTGATGAGAGGCTTAACAACCCTAATTTTGCGCATTGTGCGTGACGGTCAACTAGGTTTTTGTGCTTAATCCTCCTATAGAGTTACCCTTATCAGCGAAAGTTAGGTAAGGAACAATACTGGGTTGAGTGTTTATATAACTAACGGAGTATAAAACGATTTCAGAACCCGCTTTCTCCAAAAGAAGAACACCATAAGTAATGCATTAGTAAGTAACATGCGGATAGTAAGGATACATAAGCCCTATTCTCATCACATCCAAGTAATTCTGTATATTTACTTATCTTTAATAATTCTTAGTTATAAACAACCAATCAAATATTAATTCGCCAAATAGATACTAGAAAATAGATAACTGGTACTTGAACCCTAATCCTAGAGGACGATATTCGGTCTTATCTAAGACTATACTACTTGATACGATAACGCACTGCGTTTAAAAGTGTGCATATTACGCGCATCAAGTTTTTGGCGCCGTTAGGGATTAGGCAATAGTTCAATATCAAATTATCTATTTTTAATTTCTAATTTGGATTTAATTTTTCATTTTTATTATTTATTTTTAGTTTCTACGAAAATCGTGGTCCGTGATTCTTTGTTTGTTTTGATCTTTCTCGGGATATCGGTTTATGCGAAGGAGAAGAGAGCGACACTCTTGTTCCCTTCAATCCGGAAATTGAGAAAGCACGCAAACGTAATGCAAAGAATCAGCGAATTGCAACGTTGATAGAAATGGACGGTGCTCCCAACAATAACAGGATGAGAGAAGGGTTAGGTGAACATCAACTTAACCCAGGAGATCCTCAGCCAGTGCCAATAGATATGGAGGATCGGGTTCGAATCCGGCCCGAGAAGAAGTCAGGAGATTATGTGCTACCAAGAGTGAATGGAGCACGATTGCATTAGGCTCCCTACAATAGAGCCAACAATTTCGAGATAAAACCAATGATTCGAGCATGGTGCGAAGACACAGCTGCGATTCGGAGGATCGCCATCTGAGGATCCACATACGCACATAGCAAATTTCTTGGAGCTATGTGCCACTTTCGATATAACGGCGTTCATCGATGATGCGTCAGTTGAGGCTCTTTCCCTTCTCACTCAGGGATAGAGCAAAAGTATGGTTGAATTCCCTGCCAGCTGATTCGATATTTACATGGCACGAGCTGGCACAGAAATTCCTAGCCAAGTTCTTTCCACCCTGTAAAGCAGCAAAATTAAGAGGGGAGTTGAACAACTTCTATCAAGCTGATGGAGAGTCCTTATATGAAGCATGGGAGAGATTCAAGGATCTACAGAGGAAGTGTCCACACCATTGCATTGAGTTGTGGAACTTGGTTCATATTTTCTACAACGGGCTGAGCAGTACAACCAGAACCATTATAGATGCAGCTGCAGGTGGGGCATTCATGAGGAAAATGACCACGACGCACACGAGTTATTAGAAGATATGGCCACTAACAACCATGTCACTGAAGAGAGGGCAACCAGTGGGAGAAGAACTGTGGGGGTCCATGAAGTAGATGCTATTGCTGCTTTGAACGCACAAGTGGCTCTTCTAGCGAAACAATTGCAGCAACATACTGTGTCAGTGAATGCTGTGCAACTGCCGAAAAACTGTGAGATATGTGGCGGCCCACATACATTTGATAGGTGTCCTTCAGCGGATCCCAACAACATCCCAATGGAGCAGGCAGAGTGTCAAGCAGTAGGTAACTACCAGAGGCAACAGAACAACCCCTACTCAAACACTTATAATCCGTGGAGGAATCACCCAAACTTCTCATGGAGAGGAGATCGGCAAGAAAATCGCACTGTGGCCAAGAAACCAATATCGTGGCAGCAGAATCCAGATAGGGGCGATGCAGAACCAGCATGCAGAATCAGCGACGCTTCACTAAGCCCCACCCTCAATACCAATGCACCAGTCGCAAGAAAAACCGGATGAGCTTAAAGCGGCCATGGCGACGACTTGCCAACGCCGGACGCAGCTTTATAACAGAATCTAGATCCTCGCTCGTAAACTTGGAAACACAGTAGGACAAATAGCAAAGCGGCAAACATCGAGCCACGGGACATTGCCAAGCAATGCGAGGTAAATCCAGGAGCAATGTAAGGCGATGCGGTTGAAGTGGAAAACAATGGAGCAACAACGCCTCACCAATAGTTGAGAGGAAGCGAGTTAGAAAAGATAAGGTGGTGAACCTAGCCCGGTGATAGAAAACTCCGAGAAGGAGTATACAGAAAGATTCCTTTCCCAGAGATTACAAAGGAAGGCGGTCGATAAACAATTTTCCAAATTCTTGAGGTATTCGTGAAGTTGCACATCAACATACCGTTTATAGAGGCTTTGGAGCAGATGCCATCTTATTTCAAGTTCATGAAAGAAATCTTGGGAAAAAGAGGAATCGCCGAATATGAGATAGTAGCACTAATGTAAGAGTGTAGTGCTATCTTACAAAAGAAATTGCCACCAAAGCTAAAGGACTCGAAGCTTTACACTACCATGCATGGGCGGGTGACTGCAATGAGCCTTGTGTGATTTAGGGCGAGTATAAATTTGATGCCTATCGCTTTCAAAAGATTGGAGTTAGGAGAAACCCACCATCGCGTGAGTCTGCAAGCCGACAGATGGTGGTTCATCCACGAGGAAGATCGAGGATGTGATTGTGCGTAGGAAATTTTTTCTTTCCCGCAGACTTCCTCATTCCGGATATGGAAGAAGATGCGTAAATCCCGATCATATTGGGAGGCCATTCCTAGCAACGGTAGAGCCTTGATTGGCGTTGAAAGAGGAGAGCTAACGCTAAGAGCGAGAACGAAGAGATGGTGTTTAAAGTCTTTAAACACGTCATTGAGCCAAGAACTGTAAGTGGGTGTTTTGCAATCAACACCACCAAACCCCCATGCGAGCCATTGCAATGCAACCAAAGAATGATGAGCCCAAGAAAGCAAGCATGGTTTGCTGAGATAACACTAAATGAGGTAATTGTTCCGGAACTCCCCACTACCGATAATGCTAAAAAGAAAAGGAGAAAAAGGAAACGCCAAATGTGGCGGAAATGGATTGGTTGGGGACTTAATCCACCCCAGGGTTAGTAAGTCTAAGGAACTTGCGTCCGGCTAAAAGACGTTAAAGACAGCGCTTGTTGGGAGGCAACCCAACGTTTTTTTTAATTATGTTATTTTAATTTCTGTCGTTATTTTATTTTAGTTTGTCTAAGAACAGTCTCACGGTATTGGATCTTGTTGTTTTGTGATTGACAGGTACAAGAAATTAAACCGGGGGACGAAATAAACGGAAGAAAAACAAGGATTTCCAGGGAAGTTTAAGAGCCGCGGCGCCCAGGAGCAGGGCCGCGGCGCCAAAAGATCTGAACAGGCTCGGAAGTTTAAGAGCCGCGCTCCTGCGAGCAGGCCGCGGTAGAATTCCGAAAGTTGGCCGAAGTTTAGCGCCGCGCTCCGGGAGCAGGCTGCGCAGAAAATCCCGGCGAGCGCAGATGATTAGCCGCGCGCGGCTAGCGGCCGCGCGCCAAGCGGAAAATCCCGAACTTAAAACGCCCAAAAATCCGATCTTTCCCTCTTCCAACTTCAAGAACCTAACCTTCCCTCCAAAAACCCACGAAATTTGAAACTCCCACAAACCTCCACAAATCCAACCCAACCACAACCTAAACTCTTAAATTCCCAAAACCCCCCAACTATCTCAAACAACAAAGCTCCATTCCATAGCCTCAACCCACCAATTGAAACAAGAACAAGCTTGAATCTTCTCATCAAAAAGGTAATCCCTATCCTTGTTCTTGAATCCTTTTACTAAAGTCATAGGAGGTAGTAGTTTGGAGAAGTATTGTAGTTGGAGTAGTTCGGAGGCTGAAAAGTGATTGTGAAGTTGGAGAAAGGAGTAGAAAAGAAGGTTGTGGGTATTGAGTAGAAAGATTGAAGTTTGGGGGTGTTGTTTTTCGCTGCTAGTTGTTGAGTGTGTAGGAGACGTTGTGCCACTAAGTTAAAAGCTCCAGAAACTGTTTTAACCATGGCCACCAGGAAGAGAAGAGGCTCCACATCCACCCCAACACCCCAATACGATGAAAATAGGTTCGTGAGTTACCAGGCCTACCAAAGATACAAAAGACTTGATACTAGACCCGTAATTCCAGAAAGGGGAATGGATTACCAAAGGGATCCATGGGGATGAAGACGCGTTTATGAGCCCATCCGGCGATGATTGAGCTAAGGTGGAAGAGATTTGTCAATCCGGAGAAGATAACACCAAATGAATACAACAATGGTGCGGGAATTTTATGCAAACTTTCCGGAGAACAGAAAGGGGTGCTTTGTAAGGAAATTATATGCTGTATGCGAAGCAATAAATACAACGCTAAAACATTGATGTTGAAGAAAGTAGCGATTGGAACCATTTTAGAACATGGTCTAGAGCAAGAACAACATTGATCGAATAATGTCAGCATACGCCGAGCTACCCCGGGCCGCTGAGATCGGAAGGAATGGATCTAGAGCACCGAGCGAAGCACTAATGCGCACCAAGGCTTGGTCAGATTTCGTCGCCCGCATGATTCCATCTACGCACTTCACCAGAGTGCCGTAAGACGATTAAGTTGATTTATGGAATTATGAGGGGCCGATAATTGATGGGAAAAGAGATAGTGCAGAGCATCGAAGAAATCTGCGGGTTGGTGACAACAGTGGATTGGGACACCGCTCACTTATTACCGCCTATGCCACACGAGTGCAAATCCCACAACTACCCACAGATACTCATGAAAGAAACCAACCGGTGTCCTATGGGATAGTGCACTCTTTTCCGCACTTAGCCCCAAAGAATGACGAAGAGTACAATCAGCAGCGGCAAGAACAACAAAGCAGCAGAGGCAACCATGGATGAAGATGAGCACGAAATAGGGGCTCATATGAGGCAGACCTAGCCACCGCCAACCACAAGAGCAGAACCTTCAGAGCCCACATAGGCAATTGTACCAACACTGAAGGAGATGATGCAGACCTTGCAAACGAGTACAAGGATGCAAGAAACAAGGCAACAAATCGACGAGCCGAGTGCCTTGTTCAACCAACGGTCGATGATTATCCACCGCCACCACCACCATTTTAGCCAAAGTTTGTAAGTGTCGTTTTCTTTTCGTCTTTGAGTCTACACACATCGGGGCAATGTGTGATTTAAGTTTGGGGGTGTGTTTTTGTGTTTTAGTTTTATTTGTGTGTCATGTTATGTTTTAATTAAGTCTTTTTATTTGTTTCATGTTTATTTTGAGTCACCAAAATTTTTCTTTTTTGAGTCATAATTGCCTGTCAAAGATCATGTATGCTGTAGTGCTAGAAACACCTAGTGAAGTAAGGTGGAATAATGTAAAGGAATGGAAGCATATCTAAACACTTAGGTTAGAGATGCCAAAACTCACGAATCTGTCTATTGGAGTCTCTTGCTTGAGTTATGTATGCTAAATGATAAATGCTTATGTGTTATGATGCTTGCTATTTGAGGCGAAATAGTTAGGATATGCATGTTAGGGAGATGACTCAGGCATTTCTTTGATAGCCAATTCTTACCATTCTTTTCTATCCCGTACTTTAAAAATATCACTAGTTAGCCCCATTGAGCCTAAAATTTGAAACTTCTTCTTTGACACCCTATATTCCCACAAAGTGTACCATAAGTGAAATTATGAAACAGTAGGAGTACATTGTGTTAAAAAGAAAACAAAAAGAATGAATAAAGTCTGTTGCACCCCAATACAAAAGTAATAAGAAATAGGCAAAAGCCTAAGTTTGGGGGTGCTTGTCATTATTATATACTTCATTCTTCCAAAACAAAAGAGGGGAAAGATAGAATTGAAGTGAAGTAAAGAATCAAAAGAAAAAGGGAAAAAATTGAAAAGCCAAAGAGCTTATGGTACAGAAAAATGAGCCTAAATGCCTATCTTTACCAACCCCTACCTAAGCCTACATTACAACCCCCAAAGTCCTGAAGATCTCTTCTATGTATATCCAGAATTAGTGGAGAATAGCAAGTAAGCATGCCATAGGAATTTTTGAATTTATATGCATACTTGAGTACACTGACTTCCATTTAAGCATGATAAGTATGAGTTTGCGAAATATCTAGCTCAATGTGTCGAAATTCCATGCTATATGTTCCTGCATATTATTCTGCTAACCTTCATGTTTTTCTAGTTAACCTTCATGCAGCAAAAGTGATCAATGGCAGGGAGTCTGTTTATTTTCTTTGTTGATTTTCTTATTTATTGAGTCTGTCATTTTATTGTATTTCTTTCTATCTTTGCTCGAGGGCGAGCAAAGGTTAAGTTTGGGGGTATTTGATCGGTGTATTTTATATACACCTTTTGAGTCAGTCTAGTTAGTCTTTTGTCCCGTTTTGTACATACAAAGTGTCGTATTAGGATAGATTTTCTTTCTTTTGAGTCAAAGTGGCTAAAGTGGCCAAATGGCGGAAAAGGAGCGAAAAGAGGGAAAAAGAGGAGGTACTAGAGCTGAAAACGGAGAAAGTGGCAAACGAGGCTGAAATCCAGACCTGCGCCGCGGCGCTCAGCGATCGAAGCGGTCGCGGCGCTATTATTCGAGAAGGCTCAGAAGATCCAGCGCGCCTCAGAGACGAAAGCAGGCGCGCGCTAAACATCCGAGAAGCCACAGGAGTTGCAGCGCCGCGGCGCCCTCAGACAGCAGATATCAGGGCCGCGGCGCCAAAACACCCGAAGTATTGCAGAACTTTAGGCGCCGGCGCCATCTCAGGCTGGCGCCGACACGGAAAAATTAGGTCTTTTGACGGATTTTTGGGCCAGGCCTGCAAGGAAAAGAAGGGAGACGTTTTAAACCTATAAAAGGAGAACCCTAGGCAGTTTTCAGGGGTTCCCTTTCTTGCCAAACACAAGGTTTTCTTGCCTAGGAGATTGGAGACCTAAACATTAGTAATTTCTTTTCTTTTTCTCTTCTTTAATTCAGTTTTTGCATGATGAACTTTGAATTAGTTCTTGTCATATTCATGGATAGGAACTAATTCTCTTATATGGCTTTCTATGTTGAATTCTTGAACCTTATGTTATAAAGTAATGCATGCTTATGGTTATTATTCTTATTGAGAGATCTATCCAATAATTGAGTTGAATTCTTGGTAGCTAATTGACAACTAGTTATCACTATATGATTTCTAATCGATTACGAAAGGAGAGGATTGTGAATATCTTTGTAAGTTGGGTAGACGGTCTTGAATTGGGGATGAAAATACCTCAATTAGATTTGTAGCGTTGATGAGAGGCTTAACAACCCTAATTTTGCGCATTGTGCGTGACTGGCCAACTAGGTTTTGTGCTTAATCCTCCTATAGAGTTACCCTTATCAGCGAAAGTTAGGTAAGGAACAATACTGGGGTTGAGTGTTTATATAACCCTAACGGGAGTATAAAACGATTTCGTAAACCTGCTTTCTCCAAAAGAAGAACACCATAAGTAATGCATTAGTAAGTAACATAAGCGGATAGTAAGGATACATAGAAGCCCTATTCTCATCACATCTGAAGTAATTCTTTATATTTACTTATCTTTAATAATTCTTAGTTATAAACAACCAATCAAATATTAATTCGCCAAATAGATACTAGAAAATAGATAACTGGTACTTGAACCCTAATCCTAGAGGACGATATTCGGTCTTATCTAAGACTATACTACTTGATACGATAACGTGCACTTGCGTTTAAAAGTGTGTGCATATTACGCGCATCATAGATCCATTTTGTGTTGATTATCTGTTATTAATTTGTGACTATCTGAATGTTGATTTGGGTATTCTATCTTTGTATACTTCATGTCACGGGATTGCGCATGTTTATGTGAACATTGAGATGTGTGTTTAATATTGTGTGGTGTGGGATCTGCCGTGCTATCTCAGGGTACTTGTAATTTAGTTAAGTGAATAATAGGACATGGATTCATCTTCAGGATCATAATCTGTGGCATTTGAATATTTGTTTGTTAACTCATTCAATTGAACAAAATAGTTTGTCTTGTTAGTCCTTTAGAAGCTTCATTGAATTATGCGGAAGTGTATGCTACCTGTTAAGAGTCAAGATATTTTAGTCATTTGTACCATTGTCCTGCCTAGTATGACTCTATTTAGACCATGTCTATGTTACCATTTGAATCATTTTTCAGAATATATGAATGCGTGTTAGATTGCCTGAGTTGTTTTCCCTTCAGGACGTCGCATCGATGGATATGCGCAGCAAGAGGTGACCACACATGCTTAGCCAGTCCATCAGTGGTTATGTATGATATGATATGTATTGTTTCTAATGAGTCATCTAGCCATTTATGTATGTTGGTTATGTCTAATAAGCCATTATGCCTCACATATCCTGCTAATGAAGTTATTTGTATGCTCAGTTTGTGGACATATCTGATGGATCTCCCTAACTTTACATGAATCTGGAGGGGGGGGCTGTCATTTAGTGGACAGGGGGATAGTTTCGGATGGACTGATTTTGTCTACATGTTTTCTTATACCCTTGATTTATGTGTAACTGAATAAGTTGGGAGATATACCTGTTACGTGACTTTTCCAGCAGTTTATCTAGGATATAAAAAAAATGAGTTTGTCCCACAAGGAATATATCTAAACTATGGGTCTCGAACATATCTGCCTCATATCTTCTTTAGAATCCTGCCCGTCCAGTGTAGTAGTGGTCATACATTGCAACAGATATACCTGCTGACTTACCTGCATATCTACACTGCTGCTCAATTGCCCACTATTTCCCCATTATCTGATATGTTGTTCAAATTGCATTAGTATATATATTCAATATACATGAGTTGTATACCTCTCTGGTTTATGCGAATGTCCTGTGCGTATCGACTTTATATGGTTAGATACATTGAAAATCAGTTTGTATAAATGGGCCTGCTTGAGGTGATAACATTGATATTTTCTTTTAAAAAAAAATCTGAAAAGCAAAATCTGATGCTATTGGGGCACGGTCACGCTTTCTTGCGTATTAAGGCCCATCACCGTAGGATATATGTATGGCAGTAATTAGTGCTGGCAGCATGTGTGCTTAGTTTAATATTTCATTTATTTTCATATATGATGGAGTTTAGAATATTTACTAATCCTTTTCCTTCTTATTTTTACATGACATGCATCGGAGGATAATCGAGAGTCTCGGCATGAGACTCATCATGACTTCCATATCGCCGACCACACTTCCGCCGCAGGGCTTCCAAACAGCTATAGGATAGATGGTGTCACCATCCATTCTAGACATCATGTCAACTACAGTCTCACTCCCGCCTTTGCTTATTTGTGTATTTATTTATTTTGCTTACTTATTATTGTTATATTTGTTAATCATAATTAATAGGATAATTAACTCTAATAGTCTTTGAGTATATTGGAAGGGTAGTTTAAAGGATAAATTCACCCTTTATTTATTCTAGGTTCATCACGTGAGTCTAAATCTAAAATAATTAATCCTAGCTATGCCTTAGCCATGTAGCTAATATATTCCTCCATGCTTAATTCTTAAACTTTTTCATAAACTCTTCATAAATATCATAGGAAGTAATTTTCGCATACACGTATAAAAAATAATTTCATAATTAACTTTTATATAAGAGTCTTAAACCTATTAATAGGAGTAACATATCATTTTCTTACTTTTTTTTGTTAAATAAAACAATTTCATGTCTTATAATTGTATAATCAACTTTGTATATTTTTGTGAGTCCAATAAAGCCCTTTTAGTTATCAATATATATATTCTTTAGATACTTACCATATCCCTTGTTACTTAAATAAACTTTTCTAAAACATACATTCCTCAGCCGAATAAATCAACCTATGTTTGAACGGACAACCGCAAGTTAGCGGATCCTTTAGGATGCCTAATCCCTTCCCTTTAGGATAATAAAGAACCCTTACCTAGAATCTCACATAGTTTCAAAGACCTTAAAAAATGGAGATCATTTGTAGTATTTTATGCTACATTTTAGTGTCCTAATTCACTATAATAATTAGGTGGCGACTCCTTTAAAAACACATTTAGGAATCAACCATACGTAGTAATCCCGTTTTTTGACTCCGGTTTAAAATGGGGTGTTACAGATGGCGACTCCGCTGGGGATTTTAGGTTCTTGACCATAACAAACCTAGGTTTATTATTGCTTAGCTTTATTTATTTGTTTTAAATGCCTTAAAATTGCTCGCTTAATTTTGTATGTTTAACTGTTGTAATTGCTATTTGTTTTACTGCTTTCCTTAAACTGGCATTCCGCTCATATTTCTTCCACTCTGGAAAATTCACACTATCACACACAACACGCGGGTGTGCTTCGCAAGACTGCAAATTTCTTTCAAACACCCAAAATTAAGAGAGTTGGTGTTTTGCGCGGAGAATCCGGTCCAACCGGTGGTCGCGTAGCCTTCTCACTCGAGTTGTCCGCTCGGGAACTCAAGGTCTAGAAAAGCCAAATCTTAGAAACTTAAGATGAGCTATACCACCCTTTATTTTAGGGCATGCACATTTACCTTAGGTGGGTCGGCCTGGCATCGACACCACAATTAGGAAGACACCAAACTTGTCGACGTTCTCAACCCAACGACCAACCAAAGATATTATATGTAGCGTGGCGACGATAGACAAATCCAAACCTAATCATGTCATGCTGAAATTGGAAAAAGTGCACCGTCATTTGGTCGCCATTTCCAACAAAAGCATTACAGTTGGGCGGCTTGGACAAATCCGTCATAACTCGCATATTTGACGTTTAGGCCTACCTCTGGCATAAAGAGGTCCCAAACATGTTAGAACACGCACTTGATTTGCAATTTGCTTATTAGTATATATCGACTGCAACTTTTTGCATATTATACTAACTTGGTTTGCTTCATTTGTTAAAGGTTTATTTTTGTCTAGCTTATCCCCAAAAGGTTGATTCGCGTTGACTGGCAGAAGCACAATCATCCAATAAATGACTAATCCAGAAGCACCAGAACGAAACAACTTAGGACTCGTCCCCGTTCCCGTAGAGGATGCAGATGCGTTGGAAAGGAGAAACACCAATGATAAAAACCTCGCCACACTATTGCAGCAAATGGAAATCATGCAAGCCGAAATAGAAAGGCTCCGAGATATCACAAACATGTCTATTAGCTTAAATGCACCACTCCCAGAGCAAGGGACAAATGCAATCGTGTCACAAGCCCTTGAGCCTCCACTTCCCCAAAGCTCCCCGCAGAGGCCGCAACATACCAGCTCACACCAAAATGTCACTCGCCCGGTCAATTTGCAAGCCGACCTCCAAAATGATCCGTTCACTACATACACATCTCAACCTCCACCTACTTATATCTCCCCACTCAACCCAAATTGCCAAGCCACCCAATACGAGCAGATGACACACAAACAATATGAGGGGTTAGCACATCCGATCGAAAGCCAACCATTTATTATGCATACATCCTCTCAAGAGACAGATCAATACAAGGAAATGGAGCGGCAGACTCGAGCCAGAGCTGATGAAAATATGGCAAAAGAAATCCGTAGTTTGAAAGAGGCATTCAAAAGCATTCAGATGAACAAGGGGGAAGAAGGTTTGGAATATGAAAACTTATGTATGCACCCTGACGTTGAATTACCCGTGGGGTACAAGGTGCCCAAATTTGACATGTTCATGGAAAGGGAATCCTCGAGCTCATCTAAGGTCATATTGCGATAAATTGATTGGAGTTGGAAAAATCGTGCAATCATCATGAAGCTATTCATCGTGAGTCTAACCGGCGAGGCGCTGATCGTACACATGCCAAGACCCTAAAATGGGATACCGAATGCCATGGCACAAGATTTCATGGATAGATTTAGATTCAACACCGATAATCGCCCCAGATGCATTTTATCTTATGAAGCTTGAAAAGAAATCCACGAAACTTTCGGGAATACGCCTGGCGTGGCGGTCGAGGCGAAAGGTCCAACCTCCAATGACAGAGAACGAAATGACCACCTTGTTCGTGCAGTCGTTAAAGGACGCGACATATTATGAAAGGATGATCAGTGTAATTGGGCGAAGTTTTGCAGAAGTCGTAAGAATGGCGACTTCGTGGAAGATGGCATTAAGACAGCGGGATTACAAACCCGACCTACAAGCAACTAGCGAGCAATGCAAATGATTCCACGAGGTACCTCACAGAGGAGAAGAGATCATCACCTCTATCATGGTCATTCGGAGCATAGGCGAACAACATCCAGGTGTCACAATCCACCGCCTCCTTACTATAACCAAAACACTCAAAATCCACATTATCAGCACTACGCCCCCCCATATCCGGTTTACCATACCCAACCAGCATATCCAAAATACTCACCACAATCACGAACCCGCACACCAAACGGACCCAAACCCCGCGTAGATGCCGAAAGAAAACCAACAAAACCTATACACCATTAGCGAACCCATAGCCCAAGTGTACGAAGGCAAAGCCGCAGAATACTCCACCTAATTCCTAAATACCCCTGTGCCTACCTCCCGAGGCACGATAAAACTAAACACCGTGGCACCACTCCTGTCGGAGGGCATGACATCGCAAATTGTTATACCTCAAAGACAAAATCGAGGAATTGATCAAAGATGGAGTCATCCAACTTGAAAAGCTCCCCAATATAAACAACAACCACTTACCAAACCACGATGATGCTATGTTAACATGATTGTTGAACAAAACGGTTTGGAAGGACCGTTGTTGAATCATCAATCAATCTCCAAAGGAAGAGAATGCCCTTGGCTAGAGCACTGCGCTGAATCGGTCATTCATCAAAACACGCACTTCGCAGAAATCAAAAGAAGAAGATACTGAAACCGTGGAAGGGCTCTAAAGTCTTCGCCTTTGAAAGGAAACATAAATACAATGTGATCCGATATGATCCCGCTGAAGACCCTGCCCTCTAAGACACAGAGAAGTGGACTCGCGCCCCTGCCTCGTCCCGCCGAGTCCTGAGATAGTTAGTTTAATGCATTTTGCCCTTTATATGTTTTTGGAACTACGTTAGACCTGATTCCTCATGGCGGATCGTGGCGCCACATCGAACCGGTCCCACCTTTTACAAAATCCCAATTTCTCCTTTGCTTGTAATTGGAACTACGTTTGACCTGATTCCCTTGGTGGATACGTAGGCGGCCGTCTCGGCTTCGGTCCCACATCTAGAAATTTTAATTTTTACCCAAAATTCGCTTGTAATGAACTACGTCATGACCTGATTCCCACGGGATACGTGGCGCCTAAATCGCTTGGCCACACCATTAGAAACTTTCCTTCGCTCAAATGACAAGAATGCACATAACATACAAGCAACTCCATTGAGACCCCTCGTGCCAAACACCCTTTTCAAAGCGGGACAAGGTAGGAAACTGAGCAGGGGTTATGAGTCCCAAACAAGTGCGACGTCCGACATCAAGAGTCAAAACTACAAAGTCAACGCGAATCAACCGCCCCCCCTCAAACTCACAAATTTTCTTTGAGCGCAGGTCCTTCATATTAGCAGAAGGTACAACAAAGTTCTGCATACTAGCAGAAGCAGAAAATACAACAAAATTCTTCAGAAATAGCAGAAGCAGACAAACATCAACAATCAGAGTTCAAATCCTGCAACAAATTATAGCGCATCAGCTCGAACATAAAGTCAAAGTTGCAACCCACGCACACAACAAGGACACTATGGCAATTCGTCAGTCCGTGCAAGGACAACATCTCAGTATTCATCCGGCATATCAGGGACGACATCTCTACCCATAAAATTGCACTTCTCATATATATTTATCATTTTGTTTAAACAGTTATACATTAACTTTTCTCAAGCTTAGCTTGCAGGAACATTTATTCTACAGGAACAGCAGCAACACGTCCAGACAACGACGTTATCAACATTATGTCCAGGCGACGACATATATCCGACTTCGGCCATCCAAAATCGGGACAATTTTTAAGACTTCGCCATTTAAAGGACATTGACAAATATGATCCCATATGCTTGAAAGATCGACACAAATCCGGGACAATTTTAAGGACTTTACTACAAATGACATCAATGGACATGGTCAATTTACGCTGGTGGTTCCATGTCCCAAAACTGGGACAAAATTTTAAAAAGAAAGCCTGACGGCAGCGGAGCACCGAGAGTATGAGAGAATATACCGCCGATAAGGATGCTCGCTCTGTTTCATAACATGTCGCTATTCAAAAATCGACATAATTTCCTACTAGTATTTTCTCAAGATAGAATATTTTCAATAAATGTTTTCGTGAGACTCAAATCGATGCGGTTACATGGTCCGCATAAGACAACGCTGCAAATATCAAGAGCCAACACAAATCGGCCGACCCTCTCCGAACTCATAATTTTTCTTTCGAGTGAATGTTGCAGTCAACAGAACGGCGAGGACAATAACATTCCAATACAACATCTACATTTCGTCCATACAACGGCAAACATCTACATTTCGTCCATACAACGGCGAACATCTACATTTCGTCCATACAACGACGAACATCTACATTTCGTCCATACAACGACGAACATCTGCATTTCGTCCATACAACGACGAACATCTACATTTCGTCCATACAACGACGAACATCTACATTTCGTCCATACAACGACGAACATCTGCATTTCGTCCATACAACGACGAACATCTACATTTCGTCCATACAACGACGAACATCTGCATTTCGTCCGAAAACGACGCCAAGTCCGAAAACGACACCAAGTCCGAAAACGACACCACGTCCAAAAACGACGTCGAGTCCGAAAACGACTCCGAGTCCGAAAAACGACTCTACGTCCGAAAACGACGCCACGTCCGAAAACGACTCCGCGTCCGAAAACGACGCCACATCCGAAAACGACGCTAAGTCCGAAACGACACCACGTCCAAAAACGACGTCGAGTCCGAAAACGACACCACGTCCAAAAACGACGTCGAGTCCGAAAACGACTCTGAGTCCGAAAACGACTCTGAGTCCGAAAACGACGCCACGTCCGAAAACGACGCTAAGTCCGAAAACGACGCCAAGTCCAAAACAACGCCATCATCAACATATCACATCTACGCAGGGACGATTTTCTCTGTTCTCAAAATTGCATTTTTTCTCATTTTATGCTTTATTATTATTCTGTCTTAGCAGTTATGCACTAACTCTTTCTTGAGCTTTAGTCTACAGGGGCAGCAGCAACACAACGACGTCATCAACACAACAAGTCCAAAAACGACGACAAGTCCAAAACGACGACAAGTCCAAAACGACGCCAAGTCCGAAAACGACGCCAATAGCAACATTCCAATACAACAGATTCGCTCACTGCAACAAGTCTACATCAAATACATCTTGCAAAAAAGCACAGGCTACATCATTTACACTTTAATTATTTCATCTAGTTTTGATTACGCATGAATTACGACACAACTCCACATATAGAATAATTTTTATCTAAACCTTAGGAGACATGATTTGCATTTCGTCCATACAAGACGATAACGCCCACACAATGCGTTTTATGCATCTCGTTCATACAAGACGATAACGCCCATACAAGGCGTCATTTGCATTTCGTCCATACAAGACGATAACGCCCATACAAGGCGTCATTTGCATTTCGTCCATACAAGACGATAACGCCCATACAAGGCGTCATTTGCATTTCGTCCATACAAGACGATTCCGCCCATACAAGGCGTCATTTGCATCTCGTCCATACAAGACGACAACGCCCATACAAGGCGTCATTTGCATTTCGTCCATACAAGACGATTCCGCCCATACAAGGCGACATTTGCATTTCGTCCATACAAGACGATTCTGCCCATACAAGGCGTCATTTGCATCTCGTCCATACAAGACGACAACGCCCATACAAGGCGTCATTTGCATTTCGTCCATACAAGACGATTCCGCCCATACAAGGCGACATTTGCATTTCGTCCATACAAGACTAGAACGCCCATACAAGGCGTCATTTGCATTTCGTCCATACAAGACGAGAACGCCCACACAAGGCGTCATTTGCATTTCGTCCATACAAGACGATAACGCCCATACAAGGCGTCATTTGCATTTCGTCCATACAGCATTTATAACGCCCATACAAGGCGTTATTTGCATCTCGTCCATACAAGACGACAACGCCCATACAAGGCGTCATTTGCATTTCGTCCATACAAGACGATAACGCCCATACAAGGCGTCATTTGCATTTCGTCCATACAAGACGATAACGCCCATACAAGGCGTTATTTGCATCTCGTCCATACAAGACGACAACGCCCATACAAGGCGTCACTTGCATCTCGTCCATACAAGACGACAACGCCCATACAAGGCGTCACTTGCATCTCGTCCATACAAGACGACAACGCCCATACAAGGCGTCATTTGCATTTCGTCCATACAAGACGATATGCCCTAGGAGGCGTCATCTGCACCTCGTCTATACAAGACGGCGTATCATCACATCATTCCATATACAGTCTGACTACAACCACAACACAAATTTACATCCTTGCATTGTTTTGTTTTGACAGTTATGCACTAATGCCTCTATCTTAGCTTCAATCTACAGGAACATTTACAAGCTGCAAAAGACGGAGCACAACGTGGACCTACCTCTTACGGCGAACTGAGGTAATTTGTTGGGAGCAAGGCTTCCCAACAAAAGGCAAAAGTGGACCCGGACGTCGACCTACTCTCTCCCAACATTCTAACACCACAATAACTCATTGTCACCACAGCTCGACACTGGGACAGTCTTTAAATCCGCGTCAGCCCCACCTTTAGTTTTCAAACACCAACAACACTTTGTCCTAACTCCGATGACCCAGGCAAAATTGGCTATAAGTCAACGTCTTTGTCTGGAGATTCTTTCATCTTCTCCATACAAAGAGGGACAACTGTTGACACCCAATTTTGTCCAGCCCCTTAAATAAATCACCATAAATTAAACAATTTTCTTTTCTTTAGAACCACAATTTCACATCGCAAATACACATAATAAGTAAGTTTTAGTATTAAGCGTTAATTAATTAGCATGCCCATTTATTATTATAATAATAGCTTAGACGAATAAAACATCTAAATAATTTAATCACGATTTAAATAATTTATCTACCATTAATTAAATAATACACCTAATACCTAAAACTCTACCCAACCCAAAACTAATTAATTAACAGCCCATACCCCCTTAATCTCGCCTGACCCAGCCCACAACCCTTACTTCGTCCAGCCCAACACTTCCCGCAGCCCACAATTCATTATGTTACTTATCCGTTATCGTCCAGCCCATTTCCCTCAGAACCCCTTTTCCCGTCGACTTCCTTCCTCTTAGGAAAACCTAAAAGACCCAAACCCTAATACCATCCAAACGCCGCATGCAGCCCTCCCTCACGCCACCTCTCCAGCCGAGATTCTCGCCTGAGAATCCGGCGACCTTCCCCAAACTTACCATTAAAAAGCCTTTCCTTATCAATTCCGGTAAGTCTCAGAATCCGAAATGGTAAGAAATCGTCTCAAATCACGCCCCGAATCAAACCTTCCTTTCTGTTTCAAACCTTACCAATTAACCTCAAACAAGAGGGAAATCTCAGCAAATCGATACAAATCGTCCCTCAAATCAGGTCCAAAAACTTGCCATAAACGAATCCTAACTAGGAGCTATAAATACCAACGTATTGAACATGCAAAGGGACCCATCGGTCATCAGGGAATCGATCAGTCAGAGAGCAATACCCCCACAGCATCGTGCCAAAACTCTTCTCTTTTCTATTCAATTGACTACTTTCTATTCTTCCAAACTAGCTCTTCACGAACTTTCCTTCGATTTATCGGGAAAACCTTTGTCGTCGCCTCGCTACTCCACAAAAGGTCCTAAACCCGCCTTTCTATTATTTAGTCATTCAAGATTACAGTGCCTGCATGATAATATCTGTATGTCATTTTGTTTGAACCTATTTGATTTGGTTTAGTCATCGTTCCGGATAAATCATTAGTCATGGTTTCTTTTTATTTGTTTTATTTTGCGGTTATGCATCGTTCTAAGTATGTGTATATTCGATCGCTATTCAGTTTTCTGTGAGTATAGTTAGATATGTAACAGTGGTACAGGGGTCGTAGATCCATTTTGTGTTGATTATCTGTTATTAATTTGTGACTATCTGAATGTTGATTTGGGTATTCTATCTTTGTATACTTCATGTCACGGGATTGCGCATGTTTATGTGAACATTGAGATGTGTGTTTAATATTGTGTGGTGTGGGATCCGCCGCTATCTCGTGGTACTTGTAATTTAGTTAAGTGAATAATAATATGGATTCATCTTCAGGATCATAATCTGTGGCATTTGAATATTTGTTTGTTAACTCATTCAATTGAACAAAATAGTTTGTCTTGTTAGTCCTTTAGAAGCTTCATTGAATTATGCGGAAGTGTATGCTACCTGTTAAGAGTCAAGATATTTTAGTCATTTGTACCATTGTCCTGCCTAGTATGACTCTATTTAGACCATGTCTATGTTACCATTTGAATCATTTTTCAGAATATATGAATGCGTGTTAGATTGCCTGAGTTGTTTTCCCTTCAGGACGTCATCATGGATATGCAGCATAAGGGTGACCACACATGCTTAGCCAGTCCATCAGTGGTTATGTATGATATGATATGTATTGTTTCTAATGAGTCATCTAGCCATTTATGTATGTTGGTTATGTCTAATAAGCCATTATGCCTCACATATCCTGCTAATGAAGTTATTTGTATGCTCAGTTTGTGGACATATCTGATGGATCTCCCTAACTTTACATGAATGCGGAGGAGTCATTTTAGTGGGACAGGGATAGTTTCGGATGGACTGATTTTGTCTACATGTTTTCTTATACCCTTGATTTATGTGTAACTGAATAAGTTGGGAGATATACCTGTTACGTGACTTTTCCAGCAGTTTATCTAGGATATAAAAAAAATGAGTTTGTCCCACAAGGAATATATCTAAACTATGGGTCTCGAACATATCTGCCTCATATCTTCTTTAGAATACTGCACTTCAATTGTAGTAGTGGTCATACATTGCAACAGATATACCTGCTGACTTACCTGCATATCTACACTGCTGCTCAATTGCCCACTATTTCCCCATTATCTGATATGTTGTTCAAATTGCATTAGTATATATATTCAATATACATGAGTTGTATACCTCTCTGGTTTATGCGAATGTCCTGTGTGTATCGACTTTATATGGTTAGATACATTGAAAATCAGTTTGTATAAATGGGCCTGCTTGAGGTGATAACATTGATATTTTCTTTTAAAAAAAAATCTGAAAAGCAAAATCTGATGCTATTGGGGCCTGGGTCACGTTTCTTGCGTATTAAGGCCCATCACTGGTAGGATATATGTATGGCAGTAATTAGTGCTGGCAGCATGTGTGCTTAGTTTAATATTTCATTTATTTTCATATATGATGGAGTTTAGAATATTTACTAATCCTTTTCCTTCTTATTTTTACATGACATGCATCGGAGGATAATCGAGAGTCTCGGCATGAGACTCATCATGACTTCCATATCGCCGACCACACTTCCGCCGCAGGGCTTCCAAACAGCTATAGGATAGATGGTGTCACCATCCATTCTAGACATCATGTCAACTACAGTCTCACTCCCGCCTTTGCTTATTTGTGTATTTATTTATTTTGCTTACTTATTATTGTTATATTTGTTAATCCTGTAATTAATAGGATAATTAACTCTAATAGTCTTTGAGTATATTGGAAGGGTAGTTTAAAGGATAAATTCACCCTTTATTTATTCTAGGTTCATCACGTGAGTCTAAATCTAAAATAATTAATCCTAGCTATGCCTTAGCCATGTAGCTAATATATTCCTCCATGCTTAATTCTTAAACTTTTTCATAAACTCTTCATAAATATCATAGGAAGTAATTTTCGCATACACGTATAAAAAATAATTTCATAATTAACTTTTATATAAGAGTCTTAAACCTATTAATAGGAGTAACGTATCATTTTCTTACTTTTTTTTGTTAAATAAAACAATTTCATGTCTTATAATTGTATAATCAACTTTGTATATTTTTGTGAGTCCAATAAAGCCCTTTTAGTTATCAATATATATATTCTTTAGATACTTACCATATCCCTTGTTACTTAAATAAACTTTTCTAAAACATACATTCCTCAGCCGAATAAATCAACCTATGTTTGAACGGACAACCGCAAGTTAGCGGATCCTTTAGGATGCCTAATCCCTTCCCTTTAGGATAATAAAGAACCCTTACCTAGAATCTCACATAGTTTCAAAGACCTTAAAAAATGGAGATCATTTGTAGTATTTTATGCTACATTTTAGTGTCCTAATTCACTATAATAATTAGGTGGCGACTCCTTTAAAAACACATTTAGGAATCAACCATACGTAGTAATCCCGTTTTTTGACTCCGGTTTAAAATGGGGTGTTACAGTGAGTCGTCTAGAAAAGAATCTAAACGACCTCGGGAAGAAACAAAGGAAAATGTTCCTGATGAGGAAAATCCAAGACGCAGCAAACGTCAAAGAACGTCTACCTCGTTTGGACAAGAATTTCTAACATTTTTATTGAAAAATGAGCCTCGAACTTTCAACGAAGCTTGAACAACCATACTTGGGAATTAATTGCTCTTCCTCCGGGGAATAAACCTTTAGGTTCCAAATGGAATTTCAATAGGAAAATGAAAGCTGGTGGTACTATTGATAAATATAAGGTAAGACTAGTTGTTAAAGGGTTTAGACAACGAGAAGGTCTTGATACTTTGACACATACTCCCTGATAACGAGGATTACATCTATTCGGGTGTTAGTAGCGTTAGTCGCCGTGTACGGTCTTGAAATCCATCAAATAAATGTGAAAACAACCTTCTTAAATGGAGAGTTCGAGGAAAAAATGTATATGGAACAACCTGAAGGGTTTGTAGTTCCAGGGAAAGAGAAGAAGGTGTGTCGACTTGTTAAGTCTCTTTACGGACTAAAACAAGCACCCAAACAGTGACATGCAAAATTTGACCATACAATGCTGTCAAATGGATTCAAGATAAATGAGTGTGATAAATGTGTCTACATTAAGAACACTCTGAACTATGTCATCATTGTTTGTTTGTACGTGGATGATATGTTGATAATGAGTAACGACATTGCTAACATAAATGCTACTAAGCGCATGCTTGCTAGTAAGTTTGATATGAAAGACTTAGGAGTTGCCGATTTAATTCTGGGAATTAAAATCCATAAGCTTCCTCAAGGTCTAGCATTGTCTCAATCACATTATATTGAAAAGGTACTTGAAAAGATCAAGTATTTGGACTTTAAAGTTGCAAATACGTCAATTGATATGAACCTTGCTCTTGCAAACAATAAAGGTGAAAGTCATTCTCAATTGGATTATGCCAGAGTGTTGGGAAGTTTTATGTATATCATGAACTGTACGCGACCTGATATTGCGTGTGCTATAAGTAAACTAAGTCTCTACACTAGTAATCCCGACCAAAATCATTGAGTGGCAATGAAACGAGTTTTGGGGTATTTGAAACATACTCAAAACTTTGCTTTGCATTATAACAGGTATCCTGCAATTATTGAAGGATACAATGATGCAAATTGGATCACATGTTCAACTGAAACTAAATTCACATGTGGATATGTTTTTACCATAGGTGGAGGAGCAGTGTCTTGGAAATCATCCAAACAGACATGTATCGCCCGCTCTACAATGGAATATGAGTTCATAGCTTTAGACAAATTCGGTGAAAAAGCTGAATGGCTCCGGAATTTCTTAGAAGATATTCTATTTTGGCCCAAACCGTTGGCTCTCAGATGCATACATCACGATAGTCAGTTTAATAGAAAGAGCCGAGAGCGTTATGTACAACGGAAAGTCTCGTCACATACGACGAAAACATAATACCTTTAGACAACTACACTCTAGTAGAATTATCACAATTGACTGTGTTAAGTCAAGAGATAATGTGTAGGATCCACTAACTAAAGGCCTAACTAGAGAGGTAGTTGAAAGATCATCGAGGGGAATAGGACTATGGCCGAGGACAAGTCATCGTGACTGTAACTCTAGCTAGAAGACTGGAGATCCCAAGATCTAGGTTCAAAGAGATCAAACAAAGTCATTGATGACGGTTCAACATTGTCGAGAGCCTCATTTCTTTTGAAGATCTTTTCCAGCTTCTTTCATAGTAGATCGAGCGGTGTAAGTAAGTAGTTCTAAAGACTGAAGTTTATTCTCCGATTTTCATGGGGGGCGAAAGATAGGGTTTTCTCTCGCTTTTGGCATAGGGTGCCCCAGTGGGAGGCTATTAGCTCAGTGGTAAAGCGCAAAACTATGAACGGGAGCTAACAATCCTGACCGTATTTAAAAGGTTCATGAGACACATCATGGAAAAGTAACAATATTAAGAAACGAGGTCCAAGAATGAAGAAGGGGTAGAATTACTGAATGAATTTTTTGGTCAATTGTCGTGATGAGACAATGTTCAGTACCAGGATAAAGCATTACGACTTTTTAATGGTTCCTATGTTTGGTACGGGATATATCAAATAGTGTATCTACGGGATGACACATTTAGGAATCACATATGTAAGTGTGAAGTGTAAGCCGCTTCAAGGAGAATTCTGTAAGGCCAATTCTCTACGCATTTATGAACCAAGCAGTGTTCATGGCTGAAACGAACAAAACAATGAGAACCAAAGATGGTTAAAGGGTTAATTGTGTGACATGTGATTGTCTAGGTATACACCTAAGCTCGACGGTTCAAATATATCAAATCTACCGATTGACCGAGTATATCTGACATATGTTCACTACGGAAAGTTCAAAGAGAAATCTACTTATCCAGATGCGATTAATCATTGCTTACGAATCACACAGTTTTTTGTCATGCATATTTTTCATCATATAGTCATTCCCCATTCATGTGGGGGATTGCTATAGCTAGTTATTGATTAAAACTAGCTGAATTGGTGTGAATGAGAAATTGAGGGAAAAATGAAATGAAAGGAAAATGAAGTTCAAAGCAAAGTTCCTTTTCAAATGAGCTTTGTACCACATCGGTGGTAGAAAAGGAAAGTTATGTGCTTATATTAGAAAACACTTCCTCTAGCTCTTAAAGGGTTGAGAAGAGGGACTTCCCTCGCGCCGTCGTCGTCGCTCGGATTTGGATTTGGATTTGGTCAAATAATCTGATTGATTGATAATCTTTTTGGACCAAATTTATTTAATTTCAAATCTTCATTTTCTGAAAATATTTTTTTTATTTCCGCCGAAAAAAAGATTATTTGGTAATTAATTTTCGAGGAATAAAAATTAAATTTTCAACGTTTTTTTTCATTTTTCGAAAAGGCAAAGTGGCCTTTCCGAACAGTCACCAACCTTTCCGAACATGCACCTTCAAGACTATATAAAATGAGGCAATGTCTCATTTTTAATACACTAAAAATAATTTCTTTCATTGAAATTCTGCATTCTCTTTCACAAATAAAACTATCGAGTCTTACTGTGGTTCGTTGCCAAATTTGAGTTCGTCGAAGTCGTCGTCATTTGAAGTACCGCTACTCCTGCGACATGTATATCTGTTTTATCCTGGGAGGAAGTAATCCATAACCTCGGGTACAATGAGGGGGTTAAATTCCTTAGGGACACACAGTAAATTTTGTGGTCTCGAATATTTTTCTTACTTTCTACATTATTCCTTTTTTTCAATTTCTGATTTTTTCGTTTTCTGATTTTGAACACATGCGTACTAACAAACACTTATTAAGGACAGATTTGAAAAAAATAAGGTTACTTCTTTTTAATTTAGTAGGTGAACACTCTTTTTGAAGAAAAAATAATTAGGTGGACACTCTTTTTGTACCGTATGGAGTACTAGTTAACAAGCACATGGTATTGTTACTAATTTAAGGAGTCGTTTGGACATGATTTGAAACAATGATTTGGAATCATATGGTTTGAAGTTGAAATTTTATTTGGATATGCAATTTGGGTTTATGAAGTTGTATCTTTTCTCATTAACATAAAAACACAAATTGTGAAAATCATCAAAATTTTCCTAATTCTTATGCAATCTTACGAAATGACCAAGTCACAGTTCATAACAAAATTAATACGCGGCTCGAAATTGTATATTTTTAAGTCATGACATAGTCATATCTTTGTGTGTGTGTGTATATATATATACAATATAAATTATATTCAATACAATATAAAGTTGATCAATTGATATATATTTAATAATTTATGAATTTATTTTACAAAATATAAACTTATGTTGTACACTTTTAAATCATTACATAGTCATACCTTTGTGTGTGTGTGTATATATAATATAAATTATGTATTGGACAATTATATTCAATACAATATAAAGTCAATCAATTGAAATATATCTACTAATTTATGAATATTTTTGTACAAAATATAAATTTATGGACCAAGTTTTATATTTAAACAATCTGAAATAAATTTACAGCCACAGACAGTTGAAACAATCTGAAATGAAAGAAAATAAATGGTAACGTAATAGTACATCCAATAAAATTGTGTTTCTAAATTCAATGAACGAATGAAAAGAAGAACCCAACGACCAATAGAAACCCGTGAACCCATAATGAGCTAAGATTCGGGGCTCCATTTGTATCATTCTCCTGGGTCGGAGTAAAAGTTGTGTTTGGCCCAGTAAAATGCGGGTTTGACCCGTATAAGACTTGGACTCCCTGAATATCATCATTTCTAAGCTCCACTCTCCGGGTACCCGCTTCTAAACTTGGGTACATAATCGAATCTTCTACCGACGAATGACCCAAACCCAATAAATGCCCGATTTCATGAACCGCAACCGACTCAAGATCCACCGCTGATAATATTGAAAAAAAGTTCCTATCCTCAATCGGCACGCCGTCTATGACCCAATTCTCATCGCCATCCAAGTGAAAATGTCCAGCTGGCGGTGAAAACGCGTGAGCTAATGTCCCCATCGGACCATCAAACGGCTCACCATCGTTATGATCTCCCACGAAAAACCCGATTTTAATATCCGCTGATTGGAACGACGCCGTTTCAGTAAAAGTCAACGGGGTCACCTCCGACCACCGTTCAAATGCGCGTGAGAACACGCTCTTAATAGTATCCGTCAGACCGTTTTGTGGTAGAAACGCGTACGTTAAATCTGTTTTACTCGCGGGCCACCGTGGCCTTCCGGGAAAGAAGGTGTAGTGAGCCACCGTGTGCATCGCCGGAGAACCTGCCGGCGGATTGCCGGAGTTCATGGTACTAGTACCGTTAACTACATCGGCGTTTCCACATCTAGGTTTTATTAAATATTGAATCGTCGACGCGTCGAGTATACCGGTAGTGTTGAGGTTGAAGTTTTTCTGGTAAGTCTTGAGAGCAGATTCAAGAATATCATCAAAGTCATCAGTGAAGTTAATCATAGAATTATTAATATATCCAAAATAGTGAAAATATTTCTTGATTTTAGCGATGCCATCAACTTTGAGACCGTTGTGACATCCTAATAACTTGTGAAAAGAATCCCAAGCAGTGGCATTAGGTTTGAGTAAAGAAGGAGGGATTGATGAAATATTTGGAAAGAAATGAGCTGAAGTTGGAGATGTAAATATTACAACAAAAAGAATAGAGATGAATAAAAGAATCCTCATTCCAAGTATTTTCTTTCTTTCTGGGTATTGGAGATGTATATGTGAAGGTTTTAACGATTGGATTTATAAGAAGGAGAAAAGGATACGTTTGACTACAAAAACTTGGACTTTCTTGGAAGTTTTGTGCAAGTAGGTACTGGTTTTTTGAGGCTGCTGTATATCATATAGGAACAGATAATGAAACAAATATTCTCTTAATTCGGGTTAAAAGTTTGTTGTAAATTGCTAGAGAAAATACTCGGCCAAATAAACGTGTTCACAAGTGGACTTTAAAGGTAGATCAGACAATTGGCTATTAAAAAAAGAAAGAGGACAACACATGTGTGTAGTGATAAAGAAGTTGCCTCATCCCAAGCTCCAGATCAGTTGATCTTGAATGCAGAGGATATTCTCATTGGGTGGTGTGGGAGAACTTGATCACAAGTTCGAAACCACAGGGTAACGTCTGGCCTGCCTTCGCCTCTTGGGGGAGTCCGTCACACCTGACTTGCCAAGTGTGGTTTAAGCGCGGTGGCGTGGTTTTGCGGTATTGCGTCGATCGGGTTTACCCTGTGCGCACTCGAAAGAGCAGCGGCTGCGGGTTCCTTCGTCAACAAAAAAAAAAAAGTTGTCTCGTCCGCTTGGACAGCTCAACTGATTATCAAGGGGATAATTAGAAAAATGACCAAGATCAAATTCCGTCAGCAGCAGAGTGAGTGTTACTTCTTGAAATAAAGGAAGACCCCATGTGCGCAGCGTGGTAATGGTTTAACCTTTGAAACCAGTTGAATTACCATGATTAACTATTTTACAATCTTATCAAACCGGGATGTGGGGCTCCCGGGTGGGAGATACACCTTTTGGAAAAAGAAGTTGCCACGAATCGGGATTGACTTTAGTAGTTATTAAAAGAGCCTCAACGTTCCATTATATGAGCCAATTCCTCAAATTAAAAGTAACTTTTGAATTACTCCGAAGTCCTATTAAAGTAACTTTTGATTTTTTTTAATAATAAGATCATCAGACTATGTCTATGTTTTTAAAAAAGTAAAACAATCTATTTTTTAAATTATAAAATTCATTATCTAGGCACCATTTTTTGATATTTCAAAATTCTTGTTCAAATTAATATTTTTTTATGTTTAATAATAAAAAAGAAACATTCAACATCTTTCGAGCTATAAGAATAAAATAATATAACCATTCCAACTTTAAATATGCTATAAAGTTCTATTGCTCAAAGTTGAAAGTTAAACATTTTACTGAATGAAAGTGTGATGACATTATTGAAAGACATAAGACCTTATATAAATGCATTACGCATGTTATTATTATTAGTTTGTAAGAATTATAATAAATTTGCTTTATTGATAGAATGTTTGGATAAATTTCTGAAGAAAAAATCATGTTGAATAACTACTTTGTAAAATGAAAATATTCTTACAATTCACTATATAAATGCTTTCTAAAACTTTAAATTATATATTACTTAAAGAAATAACCCCTTGATTATTCTTATTGATAAATGACGTATATATACAAGTTACATAGGAAAATCTTTTTCCTATTCTACTTCTAAATCCATATTCTATAAGAATACTAACTTTACAATTATGGTAATATTACACTACTAATTAAGGTACAATTCTAAGTCTAATATTTACCAAATATACAAGGAAGGGCAAGGGCCCCATCGATCGAACGTGACCCACTGGCCATCGCTTAACACACCCCATCATAGCGGGCGGTCTTCGTGACGAGATCGTTTCTAAAATCTTCAAAAAGGACCGAGGGAAGACCTTTTGTAAAGATGTCTGCAATTTGATATCTTGAAGGGACATGACCGACGCGTACTTGTCCTTTGGCTACCTTCTCTCGAACAAAGTAAATATCCATCTCTATGTGTTTAGTGCGCTGGTGCTGAACTGGATTACCAAAAAGGTAGATGACACTTATATTATCACAATAAACCAATGTAGCCTTCTTAATAGGAATGAAGCTCTAATAGTAGATTTCGTAATCAACATGTCTCAGAAAGCACACTGGCTACCCCTCGATACTCGGTCTCTGCACTTGAACGTGAAAGCATGGATTGACGCTTGGCAGACCATGAGACCAAGTTATTACCTAAAAATATATAATAGCCAGACGTAGACCGTCTGGTGTCAGGACAATCACCCCAATCAACATCTGTATAGGAGACTAGTGTAGACGTCGACGAAGGATACAAATGCAAATCATTCTCAAGTGTTCCCTGAATGTACCTAAGAATGCGTTTGAGCGCATTCATGTGTTCAACTATGAGATCATGCATAAACAAACTGTCACGACCCGAACCGATGGTCCGCAACTGGTGCCCTACCTGGGCACCCTTATACCCACACATCACATATAACCAGCGGAAGCTTAAGAAAACTCATAATCTCATAAAATAAAAACAGGAAAGCCGACAAGGCTGCCACTACATACAATATTTTCCAAAACGAGTTACAACATATACAACCCACATGTATCCAAATACACATTTACCACCCACACATGTCTACAAACCTCTAAGAGTATGATAAAGAAATGTGACGTGACAAGGCCCCGCCGGACCCCTGAATATACACAAGTCTATAATCAAAGACATGTACCAAAATGACAAGCTCTGAAACAAGGGAGCTATCTCAATAAGCTAAGCAGAGATCCTAAGCTCGAGGATCACCAAACTGAGTATCTATACATGCGGGCATGAACGCAGCCCCCCCCCCAAGGGGGTCAGTACAACAAGGTACCAAGTATGTAAACATAAAGTACAGTAAATAAGATCATGACTGGATAAAAGATGACAGAGACAAGTATGAAAATCAAATACCAAATCCAACCGTGCCATATAAAATAGAGTCAATTGTACCTTTCAAATATGAGAATCAACTGCGCCTTTTAAAAATGAAATGAGAGTCATATCAAAGTCATGCATGCCTGTCTCTATAATCAAAATATATATACATATATACACGCATGAGTATCTTGTACTCGCATCACGGAAGTCGGTCCATGGAATCATAATACTTATATACTGGCATGAGTATCATGTACTCGCATCTCGGAAGTCGGTCCATGGAATCATAATACATATATAACGCATGAGTATCATGTACTCGCATCACGGAGCATGTCCATGGAATCATCTTATCTATTTACATATACCGTATCCCGACCCACTCTGGGACTCGATCCATATAACCATCATGTCTATATATATATAACGTGTCCCGACCCTTTAGTGAGAGACTCGGTGAAATCATCAGTATAACGTGTTCCGGCCCTTTAGTGAGGGACTCGGTGAGCATACACTTGCACGAATAGCTATCATGAACAACCTTGTGCAATTTAACTCAGCTTTTGACTCTCAAAGGAATAAAACTAAGGTACCAACATATCATGTACCAATCATTAAAATGAACTTTCATTTCAGAAAAACCAAGGTACCAACATATCATGTACCAATCATTAAAATGAACTCTCATTTTAGAAAAACCAAGGTACCAACAAATCATGTACCAATCATTAAAATGAACTCTCATTTTAGAAAAATCAAGGTACCAACATATCATGTACCAATCATTAAAATGAACTCTCATTTTAGAAAAACCAAGGTACCAACATATCATGTACCAATCATTAAAATGAACTCTCATTTTAGAAAAACCAAGGTACCAACATATCATGTACCATTAAGGATTAAGATCCAATAAAACTATGTACGTCCGTCGTACACACACTTTATAAAACTCAACTTTCATTTTAGGAAAACAAAAGTACTATCATATCATTAAGGATTAGGAGTCAATAAAACTATGTACGTCCTCCGTACACTTACTTCATATAAACATGCCAAAGAAGAAAAGATAGTTCACATACCGCTTGTCGTCTGTACCAACTCGATAATCTAAATTCGTGTCGCTCATTTGGCTAACACTATGGAAACATCTGAATGGCGATAACAGATTGAATTTTTCTAATTAATTCTTATATGGGCCGTGAGTAATTTATCTTTTGTTATAAAGATCTTATCTAATCAGTTGTGAACTAGCAAATGTAAAATAAATTGGTTATATCTTAGTTTCTATGCAGATGGCGTTCTAATCATTTTAATATAATAATCGTTTGTCGATACCTTTTTCACTTAACGCTGCAATGAATTGTTTTAACACGTCTACTAATAACATACTTACTTATTTATTAAACCAGTTTCGGCACTTAATACATAACAATTACTTTAAGTAAGCAGAGTCAACTCGGCTCCCATGCTTACTAAAAACTCTTATCAACATCTGTCTCATATGCCTTAATAAGGACTTATGAACAATTTAGACATGTTTTTAGCATAGAATCAATAACATGAATATTCCTTAACCTCTAAGAGTAAAGTAAACCATGGAGCAATACCACAATTATAGTTCACACGTAGAACATTGTTATACCTCGTGGTTCAGGCCGTGCGTATGGGGCCATGCGGAAGGAGTTAGGACTCGAAATCAGAAAACTTCGGTCAGGGGCCTCAGCGCCATGTGGGAGGCATGGCCGTAGCGCCAAGCGAAATTCATGGCGCGCGAAATCGGCGCGCGCCTAAAGTTCGAGTGTCCGCGGGAGTCTGCGCCATGGCCAGGAAGCAGCGCGCCGAGGCGGAATTTTGGGCGGAAAAACTTAGAAAGTCTGATTTTTGTTTTAAAGAGGCCATGGGAGGGTGACAAGTGTCCCCATCCGATTTTTACGCTACATGCATTATATTGACCAAGGCTTGGTCATTTCATTAAACTTTGCATAGTTACACTCCATCTCTCTCTAAATTAAAAAGCTCATCCTTCTCTAAATTCCCGAGGAATTCTAGCCTAAGGAAAAATCTGAAAAGTGTAATAGGAAGGAAAGGTTATTACAAGCTTGTGAAGACTATTGTGGTGGTGTTCTTGGAGAAAAGGCTAGCAAGGTGTTGGAATAAGTTTGGCTAAAACTTGAGGTAACATTTCTTCTCTTGTAGTTGGTTTTGGGTGTTGCATGTTTAATAGGAAGAACTTGTAGTTGGAAAATGCACTTAGAGTAGTTGCGTAAGCAATGGGGTTGATTATGAAAGAATTGGTTAGGGGGATATTATGAGCATGTTGTTGCCTAAATACTACATTAGACTTGTTGGGTTAGTTGTTGTAACTTGTGGGGCTGAATTTTACACACCAAAGTTTAGGTGTGTAATCCCCTTGGTGTTGGTTGGTTGTTGAGCCTTAAACATGGCATTTGAGCGTTAAAAATCGACCTTGGAAAAGGTGGCAAAGTATGTAGAAACAAAGGAAACGCTGCCCAATTTTCCGTAGGAAATTGGTGACTTTAACTTGGAAAAATTCTGCATTGTAATTAGAGCTTGATAAACGTATTGTGGTCATTTTAGGTTGACATACTACGTGCGGTAAATTGGACTTAGCTTGTGGATTGACCGAAGAGGTATGTGGAGCTTTCATATCTCTTGAGCATGATTAGTTGTACACATGTAGTACGGTGAGCGTCTGAGATTTGAAAATCTTCGTTTGTTATAAGTATTTGATACTTGCTTCGTTTTAAAAGAAAAGTATAAAAATCCCTTGGACTTAAGGGAATGTGTTTTACTATTGTTTAACTCTAATATAACGGCTTTATGGGGAGTTGGTTATATTAGTTTGTGAAAGTTTAATGGAGAAAGGTTTTGATGATTTGAACTTGTGGAAGGAAAATGGTTTTAAGGCATGAATTGCCTAAGGTTTTACAAGAAATGAAGTCACTTAATTTAGAAGCTTGAGATAGTTTTAAAAGGAAATGTGACTTGCTTTGAAAAGAAATCGTAACTTGATACTATGGTGATTAGTATCTTGGAATTTTTGTATAAAAGGAGTTATTTCTTAAAAGGTTAGAAGTACATGGTACTTGGGTTAAATTCCCGGATTTTCTATTAAAAGACATGTTGGTGCCTTAGGTATACTAAAATGAGAGAGGATATATTAATAATGTTAATAAGAAGTTAGGGTATTTTCTTAACTTGCTTATGTTATGATATGATAAGCCGGTAGTGCTTATGTTATGATATGATAGGCCGGTAGTGCTTATGTTATGATATGATAGGCCGGTAGTGCTTATGTATGTATGATAGCCGGATGAGCTATGTTATATATATATTATTACTGTAAACCCGGGTTATTCTTGTTATTTCCTTTGGACATACCGACGATGGGTGGCCGGGTATGCTCAATAGGATGGTTTACTATTTATGCCATGGATTTGCTACCCATGACGCGAGTGCGGCGCTTGTACTCACGCGGATCCGACCATAGGATCCACGCGGGTGAAATAGTCCACGCGAGTACGCTGATGGTACTCATGCGGATCCACAGATCCACGCGGGTGAAATAGTCCCATGCGGGTGAAATAGTCCTATGACGAGGCGGATGACCTCATGCGGGTCCACAGGACCTATGCGGGTGAAATAGTCCCAGGAGTAGGATTGCTTAATGATACTACGGGCGAGGTACCCTGTTTTGATCGTGAGCCTCCTATTTTTATGCTATAAAACTTATACTTGTTACTCTCATTGTTAGTAAGGCACAGTGCAAGGTAAACTGATTTTCGTCTATAACTCCAGCTTATATTTTGACTTATGATATTATTACAGTATTTTCGATTTCGCATATTTGGTACATGTTATCGACCTCCTTCGGGGGGCTGCGTTCATGCCGCAGGTTGAGGTTCATAGCTTGCTGATCCGCACTCTTAGGATCACGGTTCGGTTCTCGGAAGGCTCCATTTCTCCGGAGGCCTCGTCTTTTGGTACGATTTCCTGAGGTTGTAGACTTTTGTACATTCAGGGGGTATGGCGGGGCCCTGTCCCGTCATAGTGTTATTCATTCTTAGAGGCCTGTAGTCTTGTCAGAACTTGGTTCGTTAAGGATGTAACTATTCGGTTTATGTACTTTTGGGTTAGCCAGTTTGGGCTAGACTATTCTATATCTTAATGGTTGTTTATCTTGAGTTTACATTCCGCTGGTTTTCTCTGATGTTGTGTCACTAGGGTGCCCGGGTTAAGGCACCGGTCACGGGTCCGGGTTCGGGTCGTGACAAAAGTGGTATCGAAGCGATTAATCCTCGGAAAGAGTCTACAGGCCGTATCTAGTAGAGTCTTGATTATCGGTGTGTTGTGCACCACATCTATAATCAGGAGGCTGCAGGATATTTAGGATTGGTTTCCATTCTTCTCACTCTAAGATCGTGCGATAGAGCTGTGTGGTTAGGGTCGTCTCTCTCCCTAACAGGTTATGGTGTTTCATTCTGAGGCGTGATGACCAGAGAAGATTATGTGGATTGCGTATCCGTTGGTAATACTTGTAGTATAGTTGGTATTGTGACATCTGACTATACGGTTTACGTGTGGTCACATATGTGTTGCCTAGAATGATTTTAGATTACGAGATTTGGTAAGGACTAAATATGTACGGAGGTATGAGCAGTTAAGGAACTCTCATCGAGGTTTTACGTGCTAGTTTGAGAAAATTAGGAGCGATGAGTTGTCGGAAAAAGTAATGGAACCTTAGAAGCTTAATTAAGGGGCCCAATGGAGACTATGTTTGTAAATTAAGCTACGTGGTATGCTTAAGAGGATAGTACGGATGGGATCCGTGTGGAGTAAGTAATGGTTGTTGTGACCAAGACGACACGACTATGGTATTATGAGAAGTTAGTATACCCGCTTATGGGGTGGGATCAGTTGATAGTAGTCATTACGTGGCGAGTCACGCGGTACAAAGCCAGTCTAATTAATCATTTCTGAGTTCGCGACGTATCCCACGGAACAGGTTGTGGCCGGAAATGACCTTATATTGTTTTAACTTAGTAACTTCAAGATCGAAGGCCAGCTTTATTATGGAAGTTATGTACGTAAGCTAGAATAAGTTTGGAAGTCCGGAAAAGAGTACGGCCGTAGTAAGTGAGCAACCAAGTGTGAAAGAAATGAAGCCAGAATCCATGAGAACCTTTATGGGGTAACCACACCCGTGAGTGTTGGGTGGTAGCTGAGTGGGCAGATAATAATTGTCAGTAACGATATAGTCGTCGGACCCTAGCAGAGCTGTTATGACGGACGTTGAGGTCATTATGAGTACGGGCTAGTTGGCCTCATGTTATGCCAACGTGGACTACAGAAGAGATTGATTCGGTACCAATTTTCCCGGTAAGCCGGTTATCGAGTGGAGAGGAAGGGAAGTGGTAGTAACCAGTGAATTATCCTTCCTTCTTTGGCATCATTGTTTTTAATAAGTTTGTGTGACTTGTTCGTTGGGAAAAAAATTGACGCAGAAAGTAAGTAATACTTGAATTTGAAGGAATTTATGTTAAGTTCCCTTGGAGGTACTTGGAGTTGGTTTGGTGTGGCGGTCAGGGCCACGACCTTCCGGATAATTTCAAGGAAATGTGCAAGGCAAGAATAAAATAAGTACGGGCGCTGCCGACGGAAAGCTGAGGGCATCTTTGGTAGGTTTTGAAAATCTACACGATTTTTAAGGCGGTGCGTAATGATTAGATATTCTGGGACCATGAGAGGACCCGGTGATTAGGGCTGTGACACCAAAGAAAGTTTATTGAAGGGAGATAAGTTCTCTCCCATACATAAAAGGATAGTCTTACGTATTATGGGGTTATGTGTACCCATGTAGTTAGACGAAGAATGTGAGACTGGTAGGTCTTCAGTATCGTCATGCCATAAGTTACAGTGTTAGATAACCGTGGAAAAAAATATTATGTTGGGGGTAATTAAGAACGACGTTACGAAACGGTCAGGGAAGTGTCGTAAGAAAAATGCAGGTAGTACACATATTTGAAACTGTACGATTATAGATCAGATTAGAAACACTTTACTATTAATAAGCATAAGGTAGGTTATGACCAGAAGGATAAAAGAGAATACAACTATGGTTATGTAAGTTTCACGAGATACAGTTACCCCGGACTAGTGTAAGACCATTAGTAGGTAATGGGCAGTAGGAACACCTCGAGGAAAGGTAGTAGCATCCATGACTTGTGAGAAAGATAGTAAGCGAATACGGAGACGTAAAGGACCCCACGACAACTTGAATTAACTTATAAAGGAAAGACGAGTAGACACTCAAACGATAAGAAATCTTGACAAGTCATTGGATTATGTAATACCGTGAATTGAGGTTGAACACCGGACTATAAGCTCTACGAGCTGAGAGAGGATAATAGGATTACTACTTGACAAGATCAAGGAAGTCTTCCCCCTAAATTGTGATTGGCAGGAAGTCATAGCCGCGGCAAGCAAAGGAATCGAATCAGTATAGTAACCAAGTTTGGTTGCAACAGAGAAAGAAAGCAGAACCATAACCGAGATTAAGGATGCTCGAATATTTTGCAAGTACAAGAAAGGCTTCCGATTATTGGAAGAGAAGTTGACCACGACTCTGATTCTAACCCTCTTGAGAGACTAGAGGTTAGGGTATTATTGTAACACGTTGGGTGTTAGGCTAGGTTGTGTCTTGTACGCAACACGATAAGGTTAGAGCTTATGTTTCCGGTGGTTAGGGAAGCGAAAGGAATTACGTTACTCACGATTTAGAGTCGGGCGATTAATCGTACCTTGAAGATTTAGAGGCAATTTCCTTATATAGATTTCATGTGGATATTTGCGTAGACCACAGAAACTCGGTATATCTTCGATGGCGGCTGAATTTGCGGCGAGGCGGTGGCTAGGGTTACTCGAGGATTGTGATATTGATATCCTATACCACCCGGGGAAGGCGATGTAGTTGCAGATGTCCTTAGTCGCAGATTGATGGGTAGTCTGTCGGGGGTGCAGCCAGGGAAGAAGGACATGGTCCGAGAGTTACACCAGTTAGCAAGCCTTGGGGTTCGTTTGGTTGATTCCGTTAGTAACGGAATTCGGGTTCGAGAGGTCGCCGAGTCTTCCATCGTCGAGGAGGTGAAGAGGCGACAGTATGAGGATCCGATTTTAGTGCAGATCGAGATACAACTCTCCAGGAAGAGAAGAGTCTATTTGAGGTAGCACCGGATGGGGTGCTAAGATTCGAGGGCCGGTTGTGTGTTCCCGATGTGACAGGACTTCGTCAGCAGATTCTGGGGGAGGCACACAGTGCTCGTTATTCGATTCATCCGGGGTCGACTAAGATGTACCATGACCTCAGGTGCATGTATTGGTGGGATGGTTTGAAGAGGGACGTGGCCGGTTTTGTTGCCCAGTGTCCTAATTATCAGCAGGTTAAGGTTGAGCACCAGAAGCCCGGTGGGCTATTACAGGCTATTGATATTCCGATGTGGGAGGTGGTCAACATGGACTTTATTACAGGGTTACCTCGCACGGAGGAGACATGATTCCATTTGGGTTATTGTTGTGGTGTGAAATCAGCCCACTTTCTTCGGTCGGGGCGACGTTTTCACCGAGGACTATGCGATTATATATTAGAGAGATTGTGAGATTGCACGAGTCGGTGTCGATTATATCGAGCAGGAGCCAGTTCACGGCTAACTTCCGGAGGTCTTTCGAAGGGATTAGGGACACGGTGAGTCTCGATGCGGCGTTTCATCCTCGGCGGACGGACGGTAGCGGCGCACTATCCGCACACGAGGATATCTTTGCGGGCTTGTGTTATTGATTTCGGGTAGCCGAGGATCATTTACCTCTTGTAGTTTGCTTATAACAACGGCTACCATTCTAGTGTTACGATGGCGCCTTATGAGGCCTTATACGGGAGAAGTGCAGTCACCGATAGGTTGGTTTGAAGTGGGAGAAGTGCGATTAATCGGGCGGTTTGGTTCAGTGACGATGGATAAGGTGAAGCTTATCGGGAGCGGTTATTAGCGGCCAGTCGGCCAAATCATATGCAGATCATCGGCGTCGACACTTGGAGTTTGAGTTCAAGTTGGGTCTTTCGAAAGTGTCACCCATGAAGGGTGTGATGAGATTTGGGAGGAAAGGGAAACTTCGGCCCAAGGTACATTGGGCGTGTCAGTTGTCAGAAGAGTGGGCAAGGTTGCCTATGAGTTGGATCTGCCGTCCGATCTTGAGGCGTACATCCGATTTTCACGTGTCTATGTTACGGAAATGCGTTGGAAATCCATCTAGAGTGCACCGATTCGGGATATCCGGTGTGAGGAGTTGTCGTATGAGGAGAGTCCCATAGCGATACTCGATCGTCAAGTTAGACGACTCGGACGAAGGAGGTGGCTTCCGTCGAGGTTTTATGGCGGAACGAGCAGTGAGAGATGGCGTGGGAAGCGGAGGATGATATGATGAAGAAATACCGCACTTATTCCCTATACCTCCGTGTAACCCCCTTTCCTACCGATTGGTGTTAATTTGGTTGATTATGCTTGAGTAATGTTGTGGCTCGGGAGCATTCTTATTTGCTAAGGAATAGTTAAGAAGATATGTTTATATTGTGTTTTGTGTAAGGCTAGAAGGAACATTCGACGAATGTTTCTAAGGGAGAATGTTATACCTCGTGGTTCGGCCGTGCGTATGGGGCCATGCGGAAGGAGTTAGGACTGAAATCGAAAACTTGGTCGAGCCTCGGCGCCAGCGGAGGGCGGCCGCGCGCCAAGCGGCGAATTCATGGCCGCGCGGAAATCGAGGCGGCGCTAAAGTTCAGTGTCCGCGAGAATGCAGCCATGGCCGCCGAAGCGGAAGCGCGCGGCGGCGGGAATTTTGGGCGGAAAAACTTAGAAAGTCTGTTTTTTGTTTTAAAAGAGGCCATGGGAGGGTGACAAGTGTCCCCCCCCATCTGATTTTCTGCTACATGCATTATATTGACCAAGGCTTGGTCATTTCATTCAACTTTTCATCTTTACACTCCATCTCTCTCTAAATTAAAAAGCTCATCCTTCTCTCTAAATTCCCAAGAGGAATTCTAGCCTAAGGGAAAATCTGAAAAGTGTAATAGGAAGGAAAGGTTATTACAAGCTTGTGAAGACTATTGTGGTGGTGTTCTTGGAGAAAAGGCTAGCAAGGTGTTGGAATAAGTTTGGCTAAAACTTGAGGTAACATTTCTTCTCTTGTAGTTGGTTTTGGGTGTTGCATGTTTAATAGGAAGAACTTGTAGTTGGAAAATGCACTTAGAGTAGTTGCATGTAAGAAATGGGGTTGATTATGAAAGAATTGGTTAGGGGGATATTATGAGCATGTTGTTGCCTAAATACTACATTAGACTTGTTGGGTTAGTTGTTGTAACTTGTTGTGCTGAATTTTACACACCAAAGTTTAGGTGTGTAATCCCCTAGTGTTGGTTGGTTGTTGAGCCTTAAACATGGCATTGTAGCGTGAAAAATGGACCTTGGAAAACGTGGCAAAGTATTTATAAAAAAATGAAACGCTGCCCAATTTTCCGTAGGAAATTGGTGACTTTAACTTGGAAAAATTCTGCATTGTAATTAGAGCTTGATAAACGTATTGTGGTCATTTTAGGTTGACATACTACGTGCGGTAAATTGGACTTAGCTTGTGGATTGACCGAAGAGGTATGTGGAGCTTTCCTATCTCTTGAGCATGATTAGTTGTACCTATGTAGTACGGTAGACGTACAAGATTTGAAAATCTTCGTTTGTTATAAGCATTTGATACTTGCTTCGTTTTAAAAGAAAAGTATAAAAATCCCTTGGACTTAAGGGAATGTGTTTTACTATTGTTTAACTCTAATATAACGGCTTTATGGGGAGTTGGTTATATTAGTTTGTGAAAGTTTAATGGAGAAAGGTTTTGATGATTTGAACTTGTGGAAGGAAAATGGTTTTAAGGCATGAATTGCCTAAGGTTTTACAAGAAATGAAGTCACTTAATTTAGAAGCTTGAGATAGTTTTAAAAGGAAATGTGACTTGCTTTGAAAAGAAATCGTAACTTGATACTATGGTGATTAGTATCTTGGAATTTTTGTATAAAAGGAGTTATTTCTTAAAAGGTTAGAAGTACATGGTACTTGGGTTAAATTCCCGGATTTTCTATTAAAAGACATGTTGGTGCCTTAGGTATACTAAAATGAGAGAGGATATATTAATAATGTTAATAAGAAGTTAGGGTATTTTCTTAACTTGCTTATGTTATGATATGATAGTAGGTAGTGCTTATGTTATGATATGATAGGCGGTAGTGCTTATGTTATGATATGATAGGCGGTAGTGCTTATGTTATGTATGATAGCGGATGAGCTATGTTATATATATATTATTACTGTAAACCGGGTTATTCTTGTTATTTCCTTTGGACATACCACGATGGGTGGCCACGGGTATGCTCGATAGGATGGTTTACTATTTATGCCATGGATTTGCTACCCATGATGCGAGTGCGGCGCTTGTACTCATGCGGATCTGGACCATAGGATCCATGCGGGTGAAATAGTCCCGTGCAGTCTGCGATGGTACTCATGCGGATCCACGGGATCCATGCGGGTGAAATAGTCCCGTGCGGGTGAAATAGTCTATGGCGAGGCGGATGACCTCATGCGGGTCCACGGGACCTATGCGGGTGAAATAGTCCCGGGAGTAGGATTGCTTAATGATACTACGGGCGAGGTACCTGTTTTGATCGTGAGCCTCTATTTTTATGCTATAAAACTTATACTTGTTACTCTCATTGTTAGTAAGGCACGGTCAAGGTAAACCGATTTTCGTCTATAACTCCGGCATATTTTGACTTATGATATTATTACGGTATTTTCGATTTCGCATATTTGGTACGTGTTATCGACCTCGCCGAGTGCGTTCATGCCGCGAGTTGAGGTTCATAACTGGCGATCCGCACTCTTAGGATCACGGTTCGGTTCTCGGAAGGCTCCATTTCTCCGGAGGCCTCGTCTTTTGGTACGATTTCCTGAGGTTGTAGACTTTTGTACATTCAGGGGGTATGGCGGGGCCCTGTCCCGTCATAGTGTTATTCATTCTTAGAGGCCTGTAGTCTTGTCAGAACTTGGTTCGTTAAGGATGCTATTCGGTTTATGTACTTTTGGGTTAGCTTGATTTGGGCTAGACTATTCTATATCTTAATGGTTGTTTATCTTGAGTTTACATTCCGCTGGTTTTCTCTGATGTTGTGTCACTAGGGTGCCCGGGTTAAGGCACCGGTCACGGGTCCGGGTTCGGGTCGTGACAAACATGCCAAAAAAAGAAGGGATAGTTCACATATCTTATCGGTTATATCAACACGATAAGTAGAATACGTCTCAAATAGGTACTTCAACCTATAACAACAACAACACGTATATCAACTTCATGATACTAGTATACACTATACCACATAATGACCCTCCTTTCATATAAAAATTCGGGCATCACTTCCCCTATTTATACATACTTTTCCACCTTACAAATAAGGCCAATAACATCAATAACCAAGCACCAATTAAGGGCATAATCAAAACAACAACCAAGGTGAATTACACACCTACTTCACATGTTAATCCGACCTCTTAATCCATATAAAAACTGTTCACTAAAACAGTCCATAATCCAACAACAATGAGGGTAGAATGTGAAGTCTTTCTACACCATTCTACACCCTTAATCCTTTAGGACTTACATTAGCAATTACGACATTAAAACATGCATAATGGTAACTGATTTTTTAGCATTATAACCCCACAAAACAACCCCTAAAACATCACCACAACATCTCACAGTTTCATGCAGTTCTCGGCCAACAACCAATATCATAACCCTTTTCATAATTCCTTATTATCCAATTCAAGTTTCAACACTTTAATATAAACCATTTCATCTTTTAATATCAAGATTTTCTTCAATCTAACATGCACTTAGTGACGATAATAACAACAATAACCAACGAATCCAACAACATAAAAATTGTCCACTAAATCGGCTCATAGCCCAAAACTGTCACATATACTTCTTATTCTCCATTTCTATTAACACAAGTTCATCCCTTAACTACAACATTATATAACTTCCAATAATATTTAAGAGGAAGAAGAAATATTACCTTCACTTTTAGCCAAAACAGTCCCAAGTCTCGGCACCTTTGCACCATTTCTTCAAGTTACAATAACACACATGTATCCTTTACAAGCTTGTAACCATCTTGCTTTCATATTTCTCTTCCAAAAAGTTCATTTCCAAGCTTAGGGTTTCAAGAAGTTTCTTGGCTAAATCGTGACCAACAGTTTTGAAAGGTTAACTTGGCTTAAAACTTGGTTAATGAGCTTAATCATGGAAAATAAGTTAATGTTACACCCCGTAATTCCAAGACAATGAGACGAGCACGTACGTAAGGAAATGAGATTTGAATTTTGGAAAGAAAGAAAGATTACTTTTTCTTAAGGAAAAATATCGGAAATTTGTGAAGGAAAAAGTTTATTAATTGGAATTTGGTTATCAAATTTGGTATTTGGGACTTATAGAATATATTAGAATTTTGAATTTTCAAGTCTCGGATTTGGTCATGTGGGGCCTGTTGACACCCAATTTTGACCCTCCCGTCCAGTCATTTAACTATAAAATTACACTATTTTTTAAAAAAATAATTTTAACAATTTTATAATAATAAAATGCAACAATAAAACATTAATACACGCATAAATAAACAATCTAATAATGGCACCGCATTCTACGTAGAGTATTAAGCACACCTTGAGTCTCACGTCCGCATTCACCATTTTTATAACAAGCAATTTCATTAATATTATTCATAACTTAAGCCCTATTTTCCATTAATTAAAACCCAAACAATTCTTAATGATAATTAATAATAATAAATACGTAAATAAATAAATAATTTAGCAATGACGTCGTGTCAAACAGCATAGTCGCATTTATTAATACGCAAAGCAATTTCATAATTATTGTAGCACCTAAAGCCGTATTAAGATAATTTAATTTTAGCTTAAATAATAAATAAGATTTTAAATAATAGCGTCACATTTATAAAAGCATTTAAGCAATCCTTAAATATCATATTTGCATTTAGCATTTAAATAATTTAATCTAAATTTAACATCGCAAAATACGTATAATAAATAAGATTTTAACGTCATCGCATTATAAAATGTTAAACACTAATTAAATAGCACGCTCGTCTTTATTTTATAATAATTTAAACTCAAGCTTAGACTAATAAAACACCTAAATAATTTAATCACAATTTAAATAATTTAATTCACCACTAATTAAATAATACACCTAAAACTAATAACACACTACCCAAATTAAAACTAATACCTAAACTCTACCCAACCCAAAACATTTCCGCAGCCCAACTACCCAAATCCGCTGACCCGGCCCAACACCCCTTTATCATCCCCGTCGCCCATAACCCAGAAGACAAAAGGAAACCTAAAAAACCTATGGGGAAGACCATCGAACCCTTTTCATTTCTGTCACAAATCTCGCATATCACCCCCACAAATCCGCGAAATCTCCCCAGATCGCGTCCCAAGAAATCTTCCCAAATCATCCTTACCCCAATAAATATATATCACAGATCGAAACTTACCAAAAATAAAACTGAAAATCGGTACAAAATTGAGTAGAAAATCGACACAAAATCAGCTTCAAGATAATGCATTAGAAAAGCCTACCTAAAATGGAAAGAAAAATGGAGACTATAAAAAGAGAGCAACATACACATGCAAGAGGAGATCGGCAAGGGGATGGAAGGAAAAACACTAGAGAAGCAGATCGAAAACCAGCAGTGAGGGTTTTTTACCAGCGAAATCAGGAACCCAACAATTAAACACAAATCCGAAACCTTTCTTTTCAATAATAGCCTAGAATCGACTACAAACCGCATCGCTTTCAATCGCATAGCATAAAACCTCCGAGTGGATCGACGACTTGATACGCTGCCCGATTCATTTGCGGAGAAGGTAAATTCGACTCCCTCTCGATTTCAGTTCATTCTTGTATTTTTGTGCGTATTTGTATCAAATATGTGTTAGATGATGAATATGATGTTGAAAATTGTAGGATGTGTATGTTGTCTCAATGCTACCCGAATAGTTCGTTATTTCGATGGTTGTTTGGTTTTCGATTAGCTGCGTTACGATAATGATTCAAATTTAAGACGCTGTTAACATTCATTATTATGGTCGAGCCTATTAAGTAACCGTGCAATATGTTTTAGATAGATAAATGACGTATTGTGTGCTGCTATTACTACTTGAATCATTTGTATACAAGTATGTTGCCTATTGATTTGGTCTTTTACATGTTATGAGTTTATTTGAGGAGTAGCACATTTTAGCTTCTTCGTGAACTTATATACATGTGAATTTGATTTAGTCATATGCCTATGTGATTAAGAATATAGTATGAGAATGTTTAGTTCTGAGTCTTTACTAATATGCATATAGATCTATATTTTTATAAAATTTAGTATGAAAAGAAGCTTTATGAGTGATGTCGCTGGACATTGTGTGAGTATACTAAATCATGTTTCATATAGAATGCTATTTGTATAGGTTAAATTATTGTGTACCTCTTCTCTTCTACATGTTGTTTCTTACACATTTTTCTGATCCAAAATTGGCCACTGTTCTATTCCAAATTTCCTTGAATGGCTACCTATTCATTTTGTCTATTTTGATACGATTTTTTCCTCTTGTTATCATATAATATCCCTCAAGTCTTTCTTAGTTGACATAATCAGTATGATGTTTAACTGAGCATGAAAGTGTTTTGAGTCAACATTATCTTAACTCTTTGAATCATTTTATGATCAAGAGCACGGATACCTGCATCCATCTTACTGGTTTTAGATTAATATAATATCCAATTTTTAGTTTTATTGAGACTTGTCCAACATTGTGTTAGGAGCTCTGCAGCCTATGTGAATTTGTTGGTATTTGTCAAAGTCGCTTTTGTCAGAACTAGTATAGTCATCACTACTTTCCTTTTTTAACTTGATGGGTTGCACAAGATCTGTTGTTATAAACAAGTTTAGTTAATCGAATGTTATATCTTCAAGGAATATTATGTATATTAGCCTCCTTTTGGGATGTTTAATTTATTCGTGTCCTGCTTGTCTTCTCTTGGATATGTTGCATCTAGGATAGTATCTCTTAATGAATATATAAGGTACGTATGTATGATTGTACACATATCTGCTTCTCATTTGTTCAGCACTGGGTTGCTTCCCTGCATAAATAAGTGTGTAGTGTCTCAGGCTTTAATTATAATTTGAAAATTCTGGATTTCCCAGTTAGTTTAAAGAAATTGGTACATGTTTCATGTTGGAATGAATGAATTCTATATTTGGCTTATCTTGAGTTGTATTCTCAGATCTGTTTGTTATCAATCCAGTGAGCTTAGAAGTATATTAGTAAGCCTTATGTATATTTTGGTATGTGGTCCATATCTCTTGCAGGATGTTTACTTAGCTTTCCAGTTTCCATAGTAGCATATCTCTTATAGGATGTTTACCTGTTTCATTTTTTTTTACTAATGTAGTCAAATAACAATTGAATCATACATGTATTTTGAGTTTACGTGACTAGTTATTTAGCCTTTGATAAGAAAAAAATACTTTCCTAATCCTTATCTTTCTTTTTGTTACATGAAATGCATCAGAGCAAAATGAAGAGTCTCACGGCGAGACTCATCACGAGCTACTTCAAATGACAACCCGCGTCTATGTGCATCCGCATTCGCATTCTCGCCTCAGTATTCCTAAGACAAAATAAGATAAGATGATGTCGCACATATCTTGAAAGCCTCCGCGATCATATCCACCTTTTAATCTTATTTATTTAGCTGTTGCCTAATTATTTAACTTTGTAATTAATAGGTTGTCTAGAACAATTAATCCTTGAATTTATGAAATTGGGTGGTTAGTTTTAAAACTGGAAACACACTTCTAATTTATCTATCTTAGGCTTGTCTGACATGTCTAATCTCTTTCCTAACAATTAAAATCGCATATCTAATCATGAAGTTAATGCATAACAAAAGAAATTGATTTTCTCTTAAATCACTAAATGACATCATAATTCATTTCATAAAAAAATTATTTTCTTATTATCAATTGTAAAAAATATAGAATCTTTATATCATACCTTGCATATATTAGTCAAAAATTGATTTTTGCAAATGAAAGGCATATCTTTAGTAAATACACCATTTTATAAATACACACTTTAAAGTTGCACGTATATTTTTGTAGCATTAGTCTTATGAGTCTTTTATAAAAAATGCATTCTTTCATGAAATTCTTACAACATCCTTTTAAACACGTATTTTCAATAGCATAATAATTTACCCTAGGTTTGGCAGGACAACTGCAAGTTAGTGGATCTTAGAGGGTGCCTAATCTCTTCCCTCTAGATTAATAAAGAACTCTTATCCAGAATCTCACATAAGTTTTGCAGACCACAAAAAATGGAGTTAATGTTGACTTTAACTTAGTTGACATTTAGGTGTCCTAATTCACCCAAACTAATTAGGTGGCGACTCCGCGAACCCTTTTAGCACCCTTCTAGCATTATTTCTAGCCCCTTTACCATTTAACACCCTTTTAACAATTTACCATTTTTAGCATTTATCCAGCATTTTATTTTATTTTCTAACATTTTTATTAAGCATGAGTTTTAATAATGTCGCGGTCGAAAAAGGGTGTGACAAGGCCCATCGGAGAATTTTACGTTTTTGTGGGGTTCACAATAATTTGGCCAAAAATATATATTTTTGGAGATGAAATAAATTTGGACCAATCGGAGGGCGACACATGTCACCCCCACTTGGTCTTGAAGACTTAACTTAGATATTTTGTGACAAGTGGACAAGTGAGCCATGTGAGTCCCACTCCACTTGTCTTGCTACACTTAGGCCATACACTTGTCATGATCTCATGCCTTGAGATACATTTATATATACATAGAGGGTGCAAGACTTCATCTATACTTAGCCAAATTTCACAAGACAAATATATCCCTCTCTTGACATTGCTCTCGGCCAAGGGCCTTATTTGGAGACCAAATTGTTCAATATTTGATGATAAATCGTCAAACTCAAGACTAAGCTCCCTAATGAAGTACTAAGCCTAGATAACCCCTTAAACCCCAAGAATCATGTGTTGGCCGAGAATAGAGGGTAAACACTAGGAGTTCCGTCGACTTTTTGGAAGTGAAATATAAAGTGAAGTTGTGTATAAGTTCATAGGGGTCACATATATGTGATTGGAACTTGAAGAAGTGGAGCGAAACGAAAACTGCGGACCATGGTAGCCCGGACTGTTTTGGACATTTTTGGGCTAAAAATGAGGTAATAATTCTTATTCCTTTGCAGTAATATATTACTCATTGTTATGCTTAGTAGATGAACTTGTATTAAGGAAGATATGAAAAATAAGGTGTGCATGCCCTACTTTGGAGGTTGGGCCGAGAGCAACCTTGTTTTTGGGCCATGGAATTCGTTGATTTTTATTGTCGTCATTTACATGTGTTGCATGTTATATAATGAAGGAAATATTTTTGTTGATAGTTCATATAACTTATATAACATGTTGGAATGAAAATTGGATTAAAAGGAGTTAAGGAAAAGGACATTGAATTGTTGTAGTTATTGGTGGACGAAAACTGCCCAAAACTGTTAGACGTTGTGATGTCGTTTTTATGGACTGTTTTGGGGTATATATGTGCTGGAAAATCAGCCCCTAACATACAGGTTTAATGTGGTAAAATGACTAGTAAAAGTCCTAAGGAATAAGGGTGTTAAAGTCTTCACATTGTACCCTTAATGTTGATTTATTATGGACTGTTTTGCGGACTGTTTTGTATAGATTGTGGGGCAGAATATTACACGTCAAGTTAGGTGTGTAATCTCCTTTGGTTAACTGTTGGTTGTGCCTTAAATATGGCTTGTTGGTTGATAAATTCGGGCCTTGGAAAAGGTGGAAAAGTACGTAGAAACAAAGGAAGTGCTGCCTAAATTTCCGTAGAATAAGAGGGCCATTAATTGGTATAAGTCTTATAATAGTAGCTTGAAGTTGATAGAAGTGCTATTGTCATTTTAGGTTGAAGTACTACGTGTAGCATAGTCTACTTGGCTTGAGGAATAACCGATAAGGTTGAAGTACATTGGAGCGTATTGCTACTTGTCGTGTTGATTAGTCGTCAACGAGGTATGTGAACTCATTCATTCTATCGGCATGATTGTTATTGGAGTATACATTACTTGTTCCTTGAAGTATACTTGTGATGCGCGATTTAATGCACACACTTTAACGCAAGTGCACGTTGTCGACTCAAGTAATATAGTCTTGAAGACCGAGTTATCGTCCTCAGGGATTGGTGTTCAAGTACCAACTTCTATTCTTTGTTATCTATTTGGTAACCGATATTTGAGTTGTTGATTATGACTAATAATTATAAAGACTAATTAACTATGTGTTTACTTCAGTAATGATGGAAATAGGGCTTCCAAGTCTCCTCAACTATCCACTTATATTACTTATTAATGCAATCAATTATGGTTCTTCTTCTTTTGGAGATAGCAGGTTTACTAATCCGTTTTATACTCCCGTTAAGGCTATATAAACACTCAACCCCAGTAGCGCTCCTTTTTACCTTTCGGTGATAAGGATGACTCTATAGGAGGATTAAGAACAAAAACTCATGTTAACGCTACACAAGTAATTGAGGTATTTTCATCCCAATTCGACCTATGATTACCCAACTACAACATAGTCACAACCTCCTCCTTTCGAAGTTTGATTAGAAATCATATAAATAATGATAATTAATGATCAAGTAATTACCAAGCATTCAAAACAACTATTGGATAAATCTCAACAATAAGAAGAACAACCATAAACATGCATTAATTCATAAAATAAGGTTCAAGTGAATTGACATGGAAAGCCCTATATTAGAATTAGTTCCTAGCCATAGACATGACAAGAACTAATTCAATATCCAACATAAAAACTGAAATAAAGTAAAAGAATGAAAGAAAATTACAATAGAATGGTCTCCAATCTTGAACTCCAAGATGTGTTGTGTTTGTGCAAGAAAGGGAACCCTTGAAAACTGCCTAGGGTTCTCTTTTTATAGCTTCAACACCGCCCTTAAGGGTTTCCTTCAGGCCTAGCCCATAATTTCATCAAAAACCTGATTTTTTCCGTCGGCGCGCGCCACTCTTGGCGCGCAGAAAGTTCTCAATTTACGATGATTAGCGCCGCTGTACTCATTGTCTGCAGGCCGCGCCGCAACTTCTGACGCCTCGAATGTTGGCGGCCGGCTGATTCTCTTGGTAGGAGGCTCATGGCGCTGTCAGTGCCAGTTCGCCACTTTCTCGCATTTTATGCTCTGGAACCTCCACTTTTGACCTCTTTTCTCTCCTTTTTCCGCCAAAGAGCCACTTTAACCAATTTGACTCAAAAGAAAGAAAATATATCTTAAGACGACACGTATTTGTACAAAAAGGGACAAAAGACTCACTAAAAACGACTCAAAAAGTGTATATAAAATACACCGATCAAATACCCCCAAACTTAACCTTTGCTCGCCCTCGAGCAAAGATCAAAAAGAAAGAAGTAAAGACTCAAGTAAAAGAAAAATAAAAGACTCAATGACATTGATCACTTTGCTGCATTGGTGTTACTTAGAAAAATATGAAGATTAGCAGAATAATATGCAGGAACATATAACATGAAATTTTAGCACTCTAAACACATTAAGCTAGATATTTCGCAAACTCATTTTTATCATACATAATGGAAGTCAAAATACTGAATCATGCATGTTAATTTCAAAAATCCTATGACCTTTTTTTACTTGCTATTCTCCACTAATCATGGATATGCATATAAGAGATCTTCAGGACTTTTAAGGGTTGTAATGTAGGCTTAGGCATGGGTAGGTAAAAATAGGCATTTTAGGCTCATTTTGTGTACCATAAGCTCTTTAGCTTTTCAATGTTTCCCTTTTCTTTTGATTTCTTTTTTTCACTTCAAATCTATCTTTCCCTCTTTTGTTTTGAGAGCGTGAAGTGTATTATACTAACAAGCACCCCCAAACTTACGCTTTTGCCTATTTCTTATTACTTTTTTATTGGGGTGCATCAAACTTGTTTGCTCTTTGTCTCTTTTTTAACACATTCCATTCCAACTATTTCACATTTTTACTTATGGCACAAGTATGGAAATATATGGTGTCAAAGAAAAAGTTTCATGTTTAGGCTCAATGGGGCTGACTAGAGATATTTTCAATGTCAGGGATAGAAAAGAGTGGTAAGAATTGTGTCACGACCCGTTCCGGGGCCCGTGACTGGTGCCTTACCCGGGCACCCAAGTAGTCATACATCAGAGAAATCAGCGGAATATAAAACAACCAAGATATGAAACAGTATAAATAAGACACGCTTTAGGAAAAAGTTGTCTTTCGGCATATATGTATATAAGTACCCCAAAATGAGCGATTCATCCCAACCTTACAACAGTCTGCACTCTAAGAGTTTAAAACAACAATGGCGGGACAGGCCCGCCATACCCTGAATGCAAATATCTATAACGACAGGACCATACAAAATGCTAAGACTCGGAGAAACGGAGCTTTCCCAACGCCAAACGGTGATCCTAAGAACGGAATCAACGGTAGGAGTACCTTTACTGCGGCGTGAACGCAGCCCCGAGGAGGTCGATAACAGTACCAAGTATGTGGCGAAAATACGTAAATGAAATTATAGTAGTCTATAAAGCGGGAGACATGTATGATAACCAAAACTACAGTTCACAATAAATAAGCGATCGTGTCAAGTCGTGACTCACGCCTCAAAGTCATCATAAAACCGTGCGGGGTAAATGCGAGGGCATATCCGATTACTAAAACCCACGATCTGACAAGGTCGTAAATCGTATCATGAGATCTGTCTGCCGTCGCATGATCAAAGCCGCCACTCGCGCGTGATCTAATGTGCGCGTCAGCCACCGAACTTCCCGTAGCTCGCACGGGCCACTCGATGGCCCGCATGAGGTATTCCCGCATCGAGGGTAGCTACTCCGGCGGCGTCTGGACTCGCCGTCGCGTAGCCACAAAGACCGCGTGACCACAAGGCGCGTACTAACTCGAAACTCCGTAGTTCGCATAGGCCATACAGCACTGCATAAGGTATTCTCGAATCATAGGTCACTAGACGCCGAGTCTACCCGCGTGGAGGCGACTTAACCCGGAATCATGAGTGATATAATATCAACATGACAGCTTATCGTTAAACAACCTAAGCACAACAAGGGAAAACCCCTTTACACAAACATCACAAGATACTAACTCACGTAGCATCCTAACATGTTTACTTATCAAGTCAACAAGAAAGTATTACAAGACTATCACAAATCAATACAATCAAGTTATTCACACAAGGTACTTTCTACATTATGTTAACAAGTTCGGGTTTTTAGCCCCAAAGTACTTCATGTATTACTCTTTTAAAAGATCCGCTTCTTTCACAAAAGTCACAACAATACGTAGTATAAAAATTGAGTGAGTATCTTTTGAAGTAAATCAGAACACTTCTCTTTGTAAAATCAAGTAACAATATTCTTTTCCCAACGCTCAAGTTTGCCTAATTTCAATTACTCAAGTTTCTCATTTTCGAAAGGTTTCGTAGTTCATAGTTTTAATCCTTTAAAACAATTTGAGAAACATATACCTTATGTGTGAGTAGGTTATTATTGTTCATAACAATCTTATTACAGCAGTCATGATCTAGGAAATGTAATATCATTTTGTCTCATCTTAGCTCCTATGCAGATGGAAGTTTCTACTGGTTTTAATAATACTTATTAGTCAAAACATTTCCCTTTATTAGCGCGGCTGTGGTTTGTTCGACATTCATTCTGATCGGTAAAACATCATTCCTTTTGAAAACCAAAAATACTATTTACTCACTAATGAGGTTTCACAAAATTCATATTAGTAATATTTAAGTCAAGTCTCTTATTTCTTAAGTCAATAAATCATTCTTTTTATCACTCTTAAGCCGTTATACCTAACTTCCCATAAAGCTAGTATAACTCTTAAGCTTTTAAAACCAAGTGTTACTCTTAAAAGGTTTCTTAATTCTTTTGAACTACTTCAGATCCTTTTTATTCAGGCTTAAGTCAGAAGACATTGCCGTAATTATCATTCAGGCTTAAGTCCGAAGACATTGCCGTAATTATTATTCAGTTAACACACGTACGTCTACCGTACTATATACATATTCTTTAAAATATCATGCTCAAGAGGATAGGAAGAATCACATACCTTATCGGCGAAATTCACCTGCCAAGTTGAATATGTCGTGCGCAGAGAATCGACCTATAATACCAAATCGCCTATCAACGCCTGTGACTCATCGCATAAAGCTCTAGCGAGGGTTCGTTATTCTATGGACATTTGGGCAGAACTTCCCTACCCGGTGAGCTACTCAAGTCTACTGTGAAAACAGTCCTATGTAAGTACAGTTCTATTATTCTTCTTTAAACCCTTCTTTGTGATATCGGTTCAATTCTATTCTTAATATCCTTCTAAGTACTTATACTTATTCCTATACTTCTACAAGATGTATTTTCTAATTACAAAGGAGGATAAGGTTATTTACCTCGGTAAGCCCAATAATATCCTAGATAAAAGTCGCTCCTGAGCAAGGTTTAGCTCCTACTCCGCACGCTCCAATGCGCTCCAAGAACCCTTAGAAGTTCTTCACAACTTCAACTAAGTACTAAGGGGTTTGGGCTAGGGTAATTTGGGCATTATAACACTACTAGAAGGCAACATTTCTACCAAGGGAAGGGGGGGTAGGTTTCGGCTAGGCTAGGGGGGGTAGCCTCGGCTAAGCTTCTCCAAAGGGGGGGGGGGGTGTTTGGACGAAAAGGCTTTAAGGGAGAGGAGAGGATTTTTAGACTTGGAAAGTAATTTTGGATGAAGAACTCTTCATCTTAAGGGGGGTATTTATAGGTCAAGGGATGGCCAACCAATGGCCAAGATTTAGCCAAGTGCTAGGCAAGTGTAAGGCCAAGATTAGGGCAAGTGTACCTAGCCAACTTGCACACAAAATATCCTACCAACTACTTGACAAAATTGGACATCCATTCGGCCCTATGGACGCCACACATCCATCAATTGGAGGGTGACAAGTGTCGCCCTCCCGTTGGTCCAAAGTGTTTCGTCTCTCGGAAAAATCCGCAAAAATTAGAAATGACATAGCCGGAATTTATCCTACGCGAGTTTAGTAAAACGTTTCGTCGAAAAACGACTCTAATCGGGTGTTGTGCACAAAGTGAAATTCGGCCAGCCACGCAGGGGTGAAACGTGTCGCCCTCCTACTCGTCCAAAATATTTCATCTTCCGAAAATATCCACAATGGACAAAATCTCGAAAACACAGTGGGCCCCACAAAACCGTAAATTTCTCCCGTGGGCCCCACGTGACCATTTCCGAAAATAAAATTCCATAATTCTCTAATATTCCAAGAAGTCCGAATACCAAATCTGGGAATCCAATTCCCATTAACGAACCTTTCTCCTTCACAAAAACCGGAAACTTTTCCGTGGAAAAATCACCTCTTTCTTCCTTTCCAATCAATGTCGTATTCTCGTACGTACGTCCTCGCATACATACCCTGGAACCACGGGGTATAACATTCTCCCCTCCTTAGAAACATTCGTCCCGAATGTTCCTTCTAAGTCTCAAAACAAACAGGCGCCAGTATAGTCCTCACTGCTATACTTACGGAAACAACCATGCCACACCTGGCCACAACACAACAAGCGCACATACTTATCTCCAAGTCCACGAGGAATCACCTCTATCACAAAAGCTCATACTCGAGGTCTAAAAAGATACTCCCTTCGCACCTACTCTTTACAAACGAAATGATCACACCTATGCCTGTAATACATGCTCGCTTCTTCCCTTACTCGTCGTACCCTTCTCGCATCCTCGAACTCTTTCTCATAACTCACCATGTTTCTGGTACTGCTTCCCACTGACTCTTAGCTGCCAATGACCTCTTCTGGATAAGCTTCACCCTATTCACGCCCTGCTGAACAAGCACGAACCCATTTATCTGCACCTCGCTTACATCGAATCAATCGATCGGCAATCTTACACTAGCGCTTATAAAAAAAAAAGCTCCAAACGGCGACACCCGAATACTGAAACGGTAGCTATATAATACATACTCAATCAAGAGGCGAAGAGTCCTTACAACTACTCCCGAAATCCAACCACTTGCCCGAGGGTGAATGCGACACTGAGATTCACCTGAGTTCCTAACCTTGCCTGGTAACTCTTCCAGAAAAGAAACAGCCGTAACTTGGACTCCATGTCGACCATAAGGTGAAGGTAGGCACCCCGTGCAGCCTTACAACCTTCTTGAAATAATCATCTCGCAACTTACTACCGAGTACACGGTTTGACTAAAAGATAAGACGGGTTGACACCATCGGCCCGACTACTGGTTGAACACATCCACGAACTCGTACAATGGTTAACTAAACCTGGTCCTAACACCCTCGTGATCCTAACACAAAGCGGGACCACCACAAACTGACCCCATCACCAAACAGTATGGGTGGGCGTCATCTGGCCTCAACCCGACCCGGCAACGCGCAAAACACTAGCTCCCCGATCCGGAACAATCTCACCAATCACGTTACGAAAACCTAGCGGTCTTCTAAGCTCAACTACCCTCTTTCATTTTACATCACTCAGGGATTCATCCCACAAAAATATCTCACGTATACTATGCACCTCGATAAGGGTCAAACATGAAATAATCCTTTTACCAAATATGGCCTCGCCTCTATGGTCCCTACGTATATATTCTAAGGCTCACACTTTTTCTATCCCCCAATCTTTCCCGGTTAACTAATCATGATTCCTAATCACAGTTAACGCAATGCTATCTGAAAATAACACTTAAGATACTCATTCACATATAAATCTCTAAAGGGTTAAGGATATACCGTATCTACGCGCACTTTCCCTAGGTCGTCTAGTCAATCCCGCCTTTGGGCATGCATTGGGAAGGTGATGAACTATCCACTCGATCCGGGCGTGAGTCCCTACATCCCGCCAACTCGTTGGACAATTTCTCATAAAATGGCCTGCTGTGCAAACATAACAAGTGACGAAGCCACGACACTCACGCGATGACATCGACCACAGCGCCACACCGGTGGGGTGGCCTCGCAGCTAACACCCTCCTCTCCGAACCACGCATCCACAATCGATCGATAGTGAGTCTTCCTACTTGCATCCTTCCTCATAGAACATTCCTCGTCATATGTCCACGGACGGCCGCAAGTAAAACAAGCACCGATAAAAAACGGCATTTCGGGATGGCGCTGCCACTGCGTGAACACCGAGGAAAATCGAACCTGTAGGACACTCTGCAGCGCGAGGCGCATGTCTAATCTGGCCAGGCGGTTCGCCTCGAGAGTTACCAAATGATCTTGCCAATCGGGCCTCTTCTGCCGCTTCGTTAATCGCCGATCTCTACATCTCTCACCACGACATAATCTGACGCAAGCTGCTCATTCTCGATCAAGAGCTACTTCTTCACAACCCTTCTTTAGATAATCATCAATATCCTTGGTATCTGGTACATAAAATACTCCTGGCCGCCAAATCCTTGCTAGTAAGTGGTCGTCTCCTTCCAATCCATATTTTCTGCTCCAGTCGTGGGCGAAGGTCCGGATGTCATGGCCGCGATGGAATCGCCGCCATTGTGCCAAACTCTTCTTCTTTGGCGACATCACGTAACTCCCGCATGAAGCATCACCCGGTGATGATTGGGCTGTGCCGCTTCTAACTCTCTCGAACTCCACTCGCAGCCTCCTGCTTGCCGCTTCCGGGCCCGAGTTGCCTGGCGCGGAGGCATCACTGGTAAAGGAAAGGAATACGTTAGAGGGGTCCAACTTATAACATAGCTCTAAAGCACGATCTCAGAGTGAGAAGAATGGAAACCAATCCTAAATATCCTATAGCCTCCTGGTTATTGGTGTGGTGCACAACACACCGATAATCAAGACTCTACTAGATACGGTCTGTAGACACTTTCCGAGGATTAACTGCTCTGATACCACTTTGTCACGACCGTTCGGGGCGTGGATCGTGCCTTACCCGCACCCAAGTAGTCATACATCGAGAAATCGTGAATATAAAACAACCAAGATATGAAACGGTATAAATAAGACACGGTTTACGGGAAAAAGTTGTCTTCGGCATATATGTATATAAGTACCCCAAAATGAGCGATTCATCCCAACCTTACAACAGTCTACAGACCTCTAAGAGTTTAAAACAACAATGGCGGGACGGGGCCCGCCATACCCGAATGCAAATATCTATAACGACGGGGACCGTACCAAAATGCTAAGACTCGAGAAAGCGGAGCTTTCCCAACGAAACGGTGATCCTAAAAACGGGAATCAACAGTAGGAGTACCTTTACCTGCGGCATGAACGCACCAAGGAGGTCGATAACAGTACCAAGTATGTGGCGAAAATCGTAAATGAAATTATAGTAGTCTATATAAAGCGAGAGACATGTATGATAACCAAAACTACGATTCACAATAAATAGCGATCATGTCAAGTCGTGACTCACGCCCTCAAAGTCATCATAAAACCGTGCGGGGTAAATGCGAGGCATAGCCGACTACTAAAACCCACGATGACAACAAGGTCGTAAATCGTATCACGAGATCTGTCTGCATCGTCGTATGATCAAAGCGCCACTTCGCGCGATATCTAATGTCGCGTCTAGCCCTCGAACTTCCGTAGCTCGCGTGGGCCACTCCAATGGCCCGCGTGAGGTATTCCCGCATCGAGGGTAGCTACTCCCGGCAGCGTCACTGGACTCGCCGTCCGCGTAGCCCACAAAACCGCGTGACCACGCGGTCGCGTACTCGCGGAACTCCGTAGTTCCGCGTAGGCCATCTGAGACTGCATAAGGTATTCTCGAATCATAGGTCACTAGACCGCTGAGTCTACCCGCGTGGAGGCAGCTTAACCCGGAATCATGAGTGATATAATATCAACATGACGAACATCGTTAAACAACCTAAGCACAACAAGGAAAACCCCTTTACACAAACATCACAAGATACTAACTCACGTAGCATCCTAACATGTTTACTTATCAAGTCAACAAGAAAGTATTACAAGACTATCACAAATCAATACAATCAAGTTATTCACACAAGGTATTTTCTACATTATGTTAACAAGTTCGGGTTTTTAGCCCCAAAGTACTTCATGTATTACTCTTTTAAAAGATCCGTTTCTTTCACAAAAGTCACACAATACCCGTAGTATAAAAATAGAGTGATTATCTTTTGAAGTAAATCAGAACACTTCTCTTTGTAAAATCAAGTAACAATATTCTTTTCCCAACGCTCAAGTTTGCCTAATTTCAATTACTCAAGTTTCTCATTTTCGAAAGGTTTCGTAGTTCATAGTTTTAATCCTTTAAAACAATTTGAGAAACATATACCTTATGTGTGAGTAGGTTATTATTGTTCATAACAATCTTATTACAGCAGCCATGATCTAGGAAATGTAATATCATTTTGTCTCATCTTAGCTCCTATGCAGATGGAAATTTCTACTGGTTTTAATAATACTTATTAGTCAAAACATTTCCCTTTATTAGCGCGGCTGTGGTTTGTTCGACATTCATTCTGATCGGTAAAACATCATTCCTTTTGAAAACCAAAAATACTATTTACTCACTAATGAGGTTTCACAAAATTCATATTAGTAATATTTAAGTCAAGTCTCTTATTTCTTAAGTCAATAAATCATTCTTTTTATCACTCTTAAGCCGTTATACCTAACTTCCCATAAAGCTAGTATAACTCTTAAGCTTTTAAAACCAAGTGTTACTCTTAAAAGGTTTCTTAATTCTTTTGAACTACTTGGATCCTTTTTATTGGGCTTAAGTCGGAAGACATTGCGTAATTATCATTCGGGCTTAAGTCCAAGACATTGCCGTAATTATTATTCGATTAACACACGTCGTCACCGTACTATATACATATTCTTTAAAATATCATGCTCGAGGATAGGAAGAATCACATACCTTCTCGCGAAATCCACCGCCAAGTTGAATATGTCGTGCGCGGAGAATCGACTATAATATCAAATACGTCTATCAACGCGTCTAGGCATCTTGTCTGGCTCTAGCGGAGGGTTCGTTATTACATGGACATTTGGGCGTAACTTCCCTACGGTGAGCTACCAAGTCTCTTGTGCAGTCACATGTAAATCTGATTCTATTATTCTTCTTTTAAACCCTTCTACTGTGATATCAGTTCTGTTGACACCCAATTTTGACCCTCCCGTCCAGCCATTAACCATAAAATTACACTAATTTTGTAAAAATAATTTTTTAGGGATTTTTATAATAAAATACAACAATAAAACATTAAATACAAGCATAAATAATTAATTTAATAATGACATCGCGTCTTACGTAGAGTTTTAAGCATTTAGAGTCCCGCGCCCGCACTTTTTAACTTTAAGCTTTGTCGTAATTCTTAAATAATTAATAAATGCATAAAATAAATAATTTAGCGATAACGTCGTGTCAGGTAGCATAGCCGCATTAATTAGTAATCATTTGTAATTTAAAGTCAATTTTTTATCTAATATATGCATTTAATAGCGTCGCATTTATAAGGCTTTAAACAATTCTTAAATATCGTACTTGCATTCGGCATTTAAGTAATTTAATATAAACTCAATTCAATTTTAATTTTGCAATAATACATAATAATAAGATTTTAAATAATAGCGTCGCATTCTAAAGTATTGAGCATTAATTAAATAGCACGCCCGCATTTATTTATTATAACAATTAGATTAATGAAGCACCTAATTAGTTTAATCACATGTGTTAATTTAAGTTATCACTAATTAATTATTAATACACTTGCCTAGAATTAATTAGCTAATTAACTAAGCCTAAAACTAATTAATCTATCACTAACTAATACTAATTAAATAACCTAACTAATTAAATACCTAAAGGCCTTAATTAATTAATTAACTAACCTAACACTAATACCCCTAACTAATTAATTACCTAATACTAACTAACCCATTGACTTCTCCTTTCACTTGACCCACACAAATCCCTACCAAACCCAAGCCCACACGCCTCCCTAAATTAATAACCTCACCGTCTCCCACAAGCCCAACACCCTTTTTCACTTCGCCAACAAAAGGCGACCTGCGAAACCCTAAACCTAGCGGACCCGCGCGACACCAAAGACACCCCGAGATTCTCGCCGGAGAATCCGGGGCCTTCCTTACCCATGCAAGCGCAGCCCGCTCTTCTTACCATAGATAAACCAAATCTCTCCAAAATCGGAAGCCCATAGTTGGCATAATAAATCTTACACCTCCGAATCATGTAAAGAATCCTACGAAATTCGCATTAAAGGGTTTACCTAATTGGGAACCAACATTGAGGCTATATAAACCCATCTCTATACACTGAGAAGCCATTCGAAATTAAGAGGGAATAGACAAGAATCATTCGAAATTAGCATGCTAGAGTAGACAACCAGAGTCTCGAGCTTTTGGAGAAGTTACGTCGCCCTTCGCAGACATGATAAATCCTCCGAGTGAATCGACGACTTGATACGCTGCCTCGGTTCGCTGTCCGGAGAAGGTAAACACATTATCCTTTCGTTTTTTTTGGTATTATTGTGTGTTTTTCCATGATTAATATTACAGTAGTTTAGCTTGTTTGTGTTGCCGCATTCATTAGTATTTTAAAGGTGATGTTTCGTAAAGTCCTGCTTTCCCTGTCGATTTATATCTGTTAAACCCATGCTTAGGATCGAAATAAGTACAATGGTTGAATAATGCTGTTAATTAATGCCTGTTTTAAAAGGACTGAGATGTCGATTGGATTACTTCATGATGTTTACTGTTTATTAACAACTGAGTAACTTCACTGGACTGCTTGGTGATTATTAGTGTTGAATATGATGTGTTGGTCTTAATCATGTGCTACCCTAACATCATGGACAACCATACTATGATTGTATTCCTACGAATATGAACTCTATTAAGTGATCTTGTCCCTGTAATGGTTTGGAGTTATAGGTTGTGATGATGTGGTTTACTAAATTAGTCATAAATGAATAAAAAATGCATATGCAATTTAGGATAATCAATATCAATCCTCTTGTATTATGTGAAATACTAATATCCAGAAACAACTTTATCTCTCATAATTTATAAGTAGGTCATTTTGAATGTATAGATATCATCATTTAAAGTATGTTTGAAACATGCAAAAACAGGTTGAATACTGTTGAAATTATTGCCAGAAGATAAATTAATTTAGGCATTTGAATCATATATATCTAGATTTAATGTGAACTTAGGTCAAAAATGGATATAGAAAGGATGCCTAGTTCATGGCATGCTGATAAATCTATTTTTGTTCATATTACGCCCACCATATATGATGGGATTAATTTAGGCTTGAAAATGACAGTATCTGTATGTATATCAGCCCCGTCATATTGTGCCATACACATGAGTGTTATTGTGACTAATATATAGTATGTATGTTTAGTTCTGTATACTTAAGGAATTCACCTAATTCTAACAACTAAATCAAAGAGAATTTGAAACCTGTAAATAAACTCCTGCAGTTGCCTGCTACCCAACTTGGTCTATGATTTCCTCTATAATTAGCGTTAATTTGAATAGGTTTTAGGCCAAGATTTATCCTCTATGTTTGGCTCTGAGATTGTCATGATTCATTAGTGTTATGCAACTATGTTTAAACAATGTCAGCTATCTCGAAAGTTCTCGGTGGTATGTTTGCTCTCATTTGCCACTGGTCTTTTTACAGTAGTCTATGTTTGTCCATTTTACATAGTCTTGTTTTCTAATTCCCATGAGGTATTAGTCTGAATGAGACCTTAGTTTGGGTTGATTATATGCTAATCCTAGGACCGCACCCTTTTTCTCTGTCTTGACAACAATATGATCCCTATCTTTATTTATCATTGTTAAGGTCTGGATATATACTAATCTTTATCTTCTTTTATTTTGCATGACACGCATCGGAGCAAAACGAAGAGTCTCATAGCGAGACTCATCATGAGTTACTTCAAACGAAAACCAGCATTTATGTGCATCTTCACCTCCGCCTCAAAATTTAAAGCCGCCGGCGAATGACTTCGCCATTTCTTCGAGTCCTTGTTAACTCATATCCTTACCCCCATTTATTTGTTGTAACTATTTGACTAATGCTACTCTAATTAGTAGGATATCTAGAATAGTTAAACCTTGAATTAATAATTAGAAGATAATTGGGTATTAGAAATTTGGCCCTTTCCCAGTTGCTTATTTAGGATTTGTCATGCATATCTGAATTTTTGTTTCATTTGCAAAAAAAAGTAATTAAAACCTAAACTATACTTTTGCATGATTAACAAAGCAAATTCATAAATAATTAACTTTCCCTTTATTTTCCATTGCCAAAAAAGGGTATTTTACAAATAACACGAATGCATACTTTTGAACTTTATACTATGTTTATAATTATGTCAGGCCTATTTATTGCCTCTGCACTATACCATGCAATATATATTTTATCTAATATAGCAATTTATATCTTATGAACGTATATTTTCGTCCAAAAAATTTCTACTTTATAAAATCATAAACCTTTTATGTCGTCAAAGAACACATTTTCCTTACTTTATATAAAACACTTGCAACATTTTTTTACTTCAAATATTCTTTCTTAAACATGCCTTTCTTAAGCGTAAAATAATTAACCCTAGGTTTGAACGGACAACCGCAAGTTAGCGGATCTTAGAGGATGCCTAACCCCTTCCCTCTAGATTAATAAAGAACCCTTACTCAGAATCTCACTAAGTTTAGCAGACCATTAAAATGGAGTTAATGTTTTACTTCAAACTAGTTAAACATTTAGGTGTCCTAATTCACCCAATTAATTAGGTGGCGACTCCGCGAACCCTTAGCATTCTAGCAACCCTTTAGCATTTTAGCACCCCTTTTAAACTTTAGCACCTTTTGCACCTTTAAGTATTCCTTTTCAATATTTTAGCACCTTTTAGCATTTTAACACCTTTTGAATACTTTAACATTCCCTTTAAAATTTAGCGCTCTTTATTTTCTAACCTTTTTTTTATTTGAGCAGGAGCCATTTTTTATTTAAAAGAATGCCGCGGCCGAAAAAGGGCGCGACAAGTTCAATTCTATTCTTAATATCCTTCTAAGTACTTATACTTATTCCTATACTTCTACAGTATGTATTTTCTAATTACAAAAGGAGGATAAGGTTATTTACCTCGGTAAGCCCAATAATATCCTAGATAAAAGTCGCTCCTGAGCAAGGTTTAGCTCCTACTCCGCACGCTCCAATGCGCTCCAAGAACCCTTAGAAGTTCTTCACAACTTCAACTAAGTACTAAGGGGTTTGGGCTAGGGTAATTTGGGCATTATAACACTACTAGAAGGCAACATTTCTACCAAGGGAAGGGGGGTAGGTTTCGGCTAGGCTAGGGGGGGTAGCCTCGGCTAAGCTTCTCCAAAGGGGGGGGGGGTGTTTGGACGAAAAAGCTTTAAGGGAGAGGAGAGGATTTTTAGACTTGGAAAGTAATTTTGGATGATGAACTCTTCATCTTAAGGGGGGTATTTATAGGTCAATGGATGGCCAACCAATGACCAAGATTTAGCCAAGTTCTAGGCAAGTGTAAGGCCAAGATTAGGGCAAGTGTACCTAGCCAACTTGCACACAAAATATCCTACCAACTACTTGACAAAATTGGACATCCATTCTACCTATGGACGCCACACGTCCATCAATTGGAGGTGACAAGTGTCGCCTCCCGTTGGTCCAAAGTGTTTCATCTCTCGGAAAAATCCGCAAAAATTAGAAATGACATAGCCGAATTTATCCTACGCGAGTTTAGTAAAGCGTTTAGTCGGCGACTAATCGGGTGTTGTGCACAAAGTGAAATTCGGCCAAGCCACCTAGGGGGGGTGACACGTGTCGCCCTCCTACTCATCCAAAATATTTCATCTTCCGAAAATATCCACAATGGCCAAAATCTCGAAAACACAGTGGGCCCCACAAAACCGTAAATTTCTCCCGTGGGCCCCACGTGACCATTTCCGAAAATAAAATTCCATAATTCTCTAATATTTCAAGAAGTCCGAATACCAAATCTGGGAATCCAATTCCCATTAACGAACCTTTCTCCTTCACAAAAACCGGAAACTTTTCCGTGGAAAAATCACCTCTTTCTTCCTTTCCAATCAATGTCGTATTCTCGTACGTACGTCCTCGCATACATACCCTGGAACCACGGGGTATAACAAATTGGCTAACAAAGAAATGCCTGAGTCATCTCCCTAACATGCATATCATAACTATTTTGCCTCAAATAGCAAGCAATCATAACACATAGGTTTCATTTACAATGCACAATTCCATTGGAAATTCCAAATAGACAGATTTCATGAGTTTTTGACATATCTAACCTAAGTGTTTAGATAGTTGCTTCTAATTCCATTACATTATTCCACCTTACTTCACTAGGTGTTTCTAGTAACTACAACATGCATGATCTTTGACAGACAATTATGACTCAAAAGAAAAAAAATTATGACTAAAAAAATACATAAAACAATAAAAAAGACTCAAACATACTATAACAATAAGACACAAATAAGACACCCCCCCAAACTTAAATCACACATTGTCCCCAATGTGTGCAAAACTCAAAGACAATAAAAGAAAAGGACACTTACAGACTTGGTTTAAAATGGTGGCGGTGGCGGTGGCGGTGGCGTTGGATAGTGCATTGACCACTGGTTGAACAAGGAACTCATCTCGTTAATTTGCTGCCTCGTTTCTTGTTGTCCTTGTATCACCGTGTCCAAACTCTGCATCATCCTTATCTGATTCTGGAGTAACTGCTCCATCATGGGCACTGAAGGTTCTGATTCTGTGGGTGGCTGGTGGCTGCTTCCTGCCGCATATTGAGCCTCTATCTCAGGCTCATCTTCGTCCATAGCGGCCTCTGATGCTGCTGCTGGTGGTGCTGGTGCTCTTCTTCTTGCTTCTGCTGGGGGACTTGGGTCTGGGAAGGAGTGCACTATCCCATATGACACAGACAGTTGGTTTCTCTCATAAGTATCAGTGGGTAGGGTTGGAACCCCATTTATGGCGCATAAACTTGTAATAAGTGAGCCATGTCCCAACCCACCTGTTGTTACCAACCTGCTGGTCTCTTCAATACTTTGCACTATTTTCTTTCCCACATCAATCGTCTTCTCCGACATAATTCCATATATCAATTTGATCCTATCCACCACACCATTTTGTTGAGGTGTTATTGGTGCAGAGAAATTGTGACTTATACCATTCTCAACATAAAATTCATCAAACTTTACATTATCGAATTTAGTTCCATGATCAGACTTCTTACTCACAATCTAGTTCCACATATTGACTTAAATTTATTTCACATACGCAACAAATACAAGAAATATTTTATCCTTGGATTTCAGAAACGTAGTCCATGTAAATCTGGATTAGTCATCGACAATAACGAAGATGTACTTCTTTACTTGGAATCCTTATTGGTCCACAAAGATCCATATGAAGAAGATCAACTGGTTTAGAGGTGCTCACAATTTTCTTTGGTTTAAAGGAAGATCTGACTTGATTTCCTTTTATACATGCATCACACACTTTGTGGTCTGTGAACTTGGTTTTTGGCATCCCACGAACTAGGCCCTTCACCGCCAGTTTGTTTAGAAGTGAGAAGATTGTATGCCCGAGCCATCTGTGCCATAATTCAGTATCATCATCCAAGACACTGAGACAAGTTAGATTATTCCCATTTAGAGACTCAAAATCAGCCACATAAATATTTTTGAATCTCCTTGTTATCATAACTACTTCCCCAGATTTAATGTTTGTGATAGTGCATGAAGAAGAAGTAAATTTTACTTTATTTTTTTCCACAAGCTGTGAAACACTCAACAAGTTGTATTTCAACCCATACACATAGTACACATTTTCAATAGCATGCGAGAGTGTCTTGCCAATTTTTCCCATGCCAAGAATGTATTATCTTTCCATTTCTAAAAGACATATTCCCTCCTTGAAAGACCTTGAGTGAGAGAAAATCCTCTATTTTTTCAGTCATATGATTCGAGCAGCCAATATCCATATACTATTTTTGACTGCTTCCTCTCACTCCAGCATGCAAACAGAATCACTGATTAGACTTAGAAACCCAAATCAGTTTGGGTCCTTTGGGATGGTAAAATGGATGAATAAGACTTCTTTTGGCCCAAGCAGGTATATCATATTTATTCCTTCGGGGATCTAGTTCCCCTTTCCTAGACTCCTTTTCAACAAGTTTCATATTTTTCTTAACAATTTGGATTTTGGCTTTTCATGTATTTTTATAATGGCATGTAAGACCACAGTGAGTGCATGGTCAATTATCAGGATTAGTAACATACTTGTTGTGTGGATTATAAGAAGGTTTTGCCTTTTGAAATCCTACACATTCCATATCACTCGTGTTGCTCTTGTACATATAATCATCACCACAGAGGACCAGGTCCAGTAAAGTGACTTATCAAAATCATTTTCACCCTGTTCAGATTCTCCTGAAGCTGCCTATTCTCTTCAAATTCAGGAGTAAGATTCATTTTGACCTTTTTGAGCTCAAATTGAATCTCATTGTCTACATTCTTTTCCTTAGAAGGAGTGTCCATCCATTTTTTAAATTAACTTTTTAACATGGAATTTTCTCTAGATATTTCCTTAACTCGTTCCTTCAATTTTATGATCTTATCTGTCATGTCATCTTTTTCTTGTTTCGTTTCACCAAATTATTTAGTTAGAACATCATTTTCCTCTAAGAGACTATGATATGCATCAATTAACACATTGGCTAGTGACATTAATTTTTTATGAGAGTAAATTTTCAAGTTTTTCTGAACATCAAAAAAAATTACCTCATCTTTCTCATTGTCATCTTCAGTATCGGATTTGGCCATGCGTGCAAACATTGACTCATAGTTTGAAGGTCCATCATCAATGACCATCATGGATGTATCCTCTTGATCATCTCAATCTTCAGATTTTCTGGAGGTATTTCCCCATACAACCAGATTTTGCTTCACCACATTGTCAGTTGTATCTCTTTTTTTGAATTTTTCTGGAACCTGGTTCCTCTTTGCTGATTTTTAGAATTGTTTGTGTAATAGTCCTGCTTGTGAAGAGGAGATTCTTTGATGATATGTCCAGGCTTTCCACACTTATGATAATAGTCATTTCCTCTAGGGGTTTTGCTTGTGCTTTCTTTCCTTGGAAACCCACCATTTTTAACCATCTTTTGAAATCTCTGAGTAAGATAAGCCATGTCTCACTCTCTTTACTTAAGTCACTCTTAGAATCCTTGAGAACCAAGCTCTTTTCTTTCTTTGGCTCTCTCATTTCATGATCTTTCTGTCTTTTCAACTCGTAAATTTTTAGATTTCCAATAAGCTCATCAATGGTCATCTTTTGCAAGTTCATAACTTTCGAGATAGCATTAACTTTGCTTTCCCAGGAAGTGGGCGGAACACAAAGAACCTTGCGAATTAGCCTGTTGGTTTTAATGATTTCACCAAGAGAATGAAGTTCATTGATTATGAAAGTGAATCTGATGTGCATGTTCTGAATGGACTCACCCTCTTTATCTTAAAGAGTTCATATTCATTGGTAAAAATGTCTATTTTGGATTGCTTCACTTGACTTGTTCCCTCATGAGAAGTTTGGACAGCTTCACAAATCTCCTTTGTAGTTAGATATGCCAAAATGCGATTATATTCATCTGGACTGATTCCACACACCAGGATTTTCTTTGCCTTGAAGTTCTTCTCAATTTTCTTTCTGTCAGCATCATTATACTCATTTCTTGACTTTTGAGTTGTTGGTAAACCTTCCAGATTTGTGTTCATGGGAACATGAGGACCATCACAGATAATGTCTCATAACTCAGAATTCTCAGCCATGATAAAATCGTACATTCTTGTCTTCCACCATCCATAATACTTTTCATTGAATCTTGGTGGTCTTGTGGTAGGTTGTCCTTCTTCTAGGTTTGGTGGAGTAGCCATAAGAAATATCATTTCTATGTGTTAACCTTTTAGAAAAAACCTAATCTGATACCAATTGATATGTTATACGAGTCCACCAAATAGTGCATAGAAAAGGGGTTCTCTAATTGTTTCCTTAGCTAAAGCAGAAAGTAAATAACACAAGATATTTGCGTAGAAACCACCTTGATCAAGGGAGTAAAACCACAACCTATCCTAGTAGGATTCCCCCAAAATTTCACTAAAACTGAGTTATGTTTAGATTGAAACCTAGGAATTAAACTCTTAATTTCTCCCCTTACAATAACTCTATTTCAAGCTATCTACAATACATCTATTGCAAAGACACACCTTGACTAACTCTATCCAAGTAGACGACTCAAAGACTTGAGAAAAAATGACCTACAAAAAACTTCTTACAAGAAGTGTAGGTTTACAAGTTCAAGAACAAAAAGACAAAGACTCAACAAACCTAGGACTTAAGACACCTTCAGTGGTGAGAGAACTGGTTATTTAGTTTGTTGCAACTTTGGTCATGATAATGGCACTGATGAACACGACGGCCTGCAGGTGAAAGTGAGAACAATTTGGATTTGCAAGATTAGGGTTTTCACTCCCTAACATGTTGTGTATATATGAAAAGTGAAGGAAGTGACAAACCTTAAACCTTGAATCAATGAAAAAGCCGCAACAACTCTGCAGCAGTGTTGCGACACTGCCAATGTGTTAGCAGCTTTACAACTATAGAGTTGACTTGCATCGGCAGAACCGGTCCCTCTAAAGACGTAATTGATTCCTTGTACATGTTTGTTAAATCATCAAAATAAGACATATCATACATTATCAGTTTATAAATCAAATCAATTAAAAATACCATAAGTTGGAGGTAAATATTTTTTATTTGACCTGAACATTTACTATCTTATCTCTGTTTTTAATCCTCAAACTCTCAAATAGAACTCCTGAAAATTGTCATTCATCATTTTTCTAGTAAAGATTTTTTTTAAAACATCTTTAAGCACATTTTTCTCGTCCTAACATATAAGCACTTCTTTTTTACTGAATACGTGTTAAGAGTTTCACATCGGATATGGAATGTGAATATGGACTCCTTATATAGACTTGGACAATTCTTACCCTATAAGCTAGCTTTGGGGTTGAGTTAGACCCAAAATTCATTCTCTACATGGTATCAGAGCCAGACCCATTCCAATTCTTTGTTCACCGATGGTGGGCCCTCAAATTATATTGTCCACGCTCCAGTTAACGAGGTCTGGGCGTGCGGGGAGTGTTAAGAGTTACACATCGAATATGGAATGAGAACATTAACTCCTTAATCTTTGTTTAATTATTTAGTTTATACTTTATACTTTATACTTTATAAATATATTATATATATGAGTATAATTATAATACTATAATATTATAATAGTATAATATGAGTCTATGACTATCACTATATGACTATATGTATATGTTAATGTTACTTTGTTTGTAATTTAGTATTTTTAATTTAGTGAAAAAAATTATAAAAAAAAAAACTCGCTTTGACCCGTCCCGAGTCGACTTCGCCTAACGGACGGGACTGTGATCGTCACTTTGCCCGCCCCATCCCGACCCCGCCCCTCCTCTCCACCCCGACCCCGTCCCGACCCCGGTGGGCCCGGCCCACTGATCAGTCCTAGTTATTTGTATTTACCTTTGAGTACCACCCTCTTCAATATAGAGCTCATGGCCAATCAATCCTAAACTTCCATATCTAAAATTAAAGCATACCAGAATAACTGGCTGTAGCTTCAAGCTCCCTCACAATTGAATGAAAATGTCTTCACTATCTCAATATGTTAAGACTGCATTGAGACGTGGGATTACTTCTCACCCAATTTTTACAATAATCTTAAGTCATATGCATTCCTAAACTCAATACTTCACTCCACATACACTCATATACTTTCCACTATGATCTAATTGTTGACAGACAATTTTGATCTGTTTTTTGTATATTTCGTGCAATTTTAAGTATTTTAGCACACCGTATTTTAATCGTTATTTTTGCATATTTTTCACATAATATTCTATGTTTATTTATTCGCAAAATGACATTGCATCTTTTTATTTTAAATTAAGCATTATGTCTTTGTTAATATTATGTTTTTATTTTAATAATATTTGCATCTCTTTAAATAATTAATCGGCACCGCGTTTTTACTTTTAATTAGGCATTAAACATTTCTTAAATATTTCATTTTAGTATTATTTCGTCGGCATTTGCATTTTAATAATCTTGTATCTTTTTAAATAATTTTGTTTTAAATAATTAACCCGCCTTGCATTTTGTCAAACCAGTCCAGTTCGAGGCCCAATCCGAATCAGTCCAATCCAACACTTTTTATTATTATTTAACCCCATACCTCTTTTATCTTTACCACACTCCACCCCATACTTTGTTTCACCATTTCTACACTCCAACGTCACTTCAGCAGCACCCTTTTTCTTTTAAACTCCATCTCTCTCATTTATTGAGAAGACAACACTCAGCAGAGTGGGCAGCGGCACACTTCACAACAATATCAGCCCACTCCTCTCTCCCTTTCACTGATATTTTCCCCTCAGCCGCCCCTAAGCTCTAGCTCTCACCCTCACCTCTCCCTCACTCTCTCTCATTGTCGAACCTTCACCGCCACCCTCTGTTCCCGTCGCCGGTGAAACCGCCGGCGAAAACCCCCTCAACACCTACCGTCGACACCCGTCTCGTCCCTTTCTCTCCACTCACTGAACCAGCGAATCCATCGCCGATCAGCAAACGTCATCGGCCAATATCAGGTGCAAACGTTTCATTACACTCTTTTCCTTAGATTTGAGTGTTTTACCTTAGTTATTTGGTTTTCTTTCAGGTGTTTAGCACGCTACGGTTGCTTGAACTGTGTTTTTGATTTGAGCTAATGACAAGCTCGCATGGATCTCCTCTTCATTATTTAGTGCTATCTGTATTGTTCTTGCTTTAATTATTACTGTAATCTTTAGATTTATGTGTTAGATTTTATTTACTCTGCTAGTCCCATTGTGTTCCTTGGATTTTCCAAGGAATATTTATCATTTTATTTAACAATAAGGAAATCCAAGGAACTTTTTTCTTTATTTGTGCTCTTTGTTTTTGACTTGTGTATGCTGGATTCAATGGAGTAAATTACTGGTAACAAGACTCTTAATAAGGCCTGTATTTAGTAAAGGGATTCGTGTTACCCAGGGATTGCAACGGATTTTACTTAATTTAGGATTCTTCCAGTTTATTGCATGACTATCCTCCTTATTAATCTGTGCTTAAAATGTTAGGATTACGCTCTTGAACACCAGTTAGCTACTGATTTTGGTTTAAAATATACTGTTAATATTCTTCAAGTCCATGCTTGTGTTCATCGTTGTTCTTTATCTGTGAGTAGTCATTACGTTCTTAATTTGTTTATTTTTTATCTATGTTCCATTGCATCTCTCCTCTGTGGTGTGTTTATCGATGTGTTATTTGAATTATCTTAGAGTGTCTTACACGTTGTGTTGCTGGACTCTGCTCGATAGCACGCTTCTGTGTTTTTTAGCCGTTGGATGCTCAATATATATATATATATATCACTGCCCTTATCTTCTATTATATAATATATATTATATGTCTATTATATATAGTAGAATGTTTGCTATCTGTCTTAATTTTTTTTTTAAAGTATTTGGCATCTTTTACCCACCTATGCACGTTTGGGCTACTTTTACACCCATAAAGGGATATTATAATTATGTATTATATATATATTATATTTATCATATATTATATATCTCTCTTATATATATTATGTCCCTTTTCTCTGTCTGTTCCTGTCCTTTTACACGCTTTTTGAGTCCTACCTTTGTCCATGCTTTGTACACTATATTATATATACATATTTCTTTGTGCTATCCCTCGGTTTGTATCTGTCCTGTTCTAGGCACTGCTGCTTTCTACTTTGTTTGCTTGCAAGTACGTTGAACACCATGTTGTTACTGGTTTTCTAGCTGTTTAAAGACTGTTTTGGCATTAAATTTGGGACTGTTTTAGCATGAATTTGGAATAATACTCCACCCATTGCATTGAGAATTCTGACCCATATCTTGGCAGGGCAATTCAGTTTGATATTTGCAGCCATGTCGAGTGTTGTTTCTCTTTGCATTGTTTACTGGTTGTCGATTCATTTCACATTTAGTTTGTGAGCAATGATGCTCTGTTTCAATGATTTCACCCGGAAGTGCAACTCCGATGTCCGCGTATAACGCCATAATTGTGGAAATGATGCTCCCCCCTTTATGACTTTGTTAAATTGTTGTTAAACATTGACACACTTATCAGATTGCACTCTGACTTGAACAAGATGCTACACACACTTGTTTGGCCGATGAAAAAGTTATCCGTCGATTTTTGAGGCCTCCAAATGTCAAAGACGGAAAATAAAATAAATGAAGCTTTCTGGGCAAGAATGATTTCTTCCACTTACACCGGATAACCAACATGCGCTGGCAGGGCGAATTCTCGCAGCCGCACTTGTTTAGGCTGTCCCACTTTATATTTTTTATATCTGAGCCCTCCGTGTTTAGAACTATTATTGTTTTGGCGCGGATATGAAGATTTTATTTATTTTATTGCTTTTAACAATATTGGCCGATGAAGGAATCTCCGTCTGATTTTCAAGGCCTGTTCTGTGCAAAAGACGGATTTATTTATTTTTGGCTTTACTTATTCATTGCTTTAAAATTATTTATTCTAGTACTAATATTTTTACTAAGTGTTTATGCAGGTACCCGTAGATCATCTTGTGCAGAATGCCTAAAAAGGGCTAAAAGATGTCCCGAAGTTTTATTTATGTCGCATTTAATTTTAGTTTTTATTATTCTGTATTACATTTTATTTTAATTATAAATTATGAAAAAATGCTTAGAATACATAGAATAAAAAGGGCAATAAGTAATTAACCTAGGTTTGAACGAATAACCGCAAGTTAGCGGATCTTAAATGATGCCTAACCCATTCCCTTTAGGATAATAAAGAACATTGATCCAGAATCTCACTAATTTCGCAAACCACTAAATGGAGGTCAATTGCAGTATTTTTATTGCAATAAAACAAGTGTCCTAATTCACTTAAATAATTAGGTGGCGACTCCTTAAAAACAACATTATTGCTCCATCCAGGGGAACCGCGCCAAAGAGTAACGTTGCGGATACCGTTCGGACCCCCGAGGTCGAAAACGGGCGCGACACTAATGATATACCTTACTCAATGTCTTAAAAAGGTTGGAGTTTAAACTATTGTAAGAGAACAAGTACTCAATTCAGGAGTCCAGCAGAGAATAGACGGCTAGCTTGGCAGTTCCAGAATATGATTTCTCTTGCTCTGGCCTAAGCACAGTAAATTCTTCGATGTTTCTTCTTCTTCATGCAAGCTCAACTCATCCGGGGAACATTTCATCGACAAAAGTATCATGCTAATGCTAAAGTTCACATTTTCAACCTACTTGAGATGTACGCCAACTTCACCTATTTGATCCAGGACCGTGGATCTTACTTTTGGTTCTATCCTGCAAAGTTAAAACATCATGTCAAACTTAACAAATAGACGAACTAAACAGAGAATGAAAAGACTCCCGCTCCAGGGCATAGGGAAGCTTAGGCATAACGGTGATAAGCCCCTCAGGCATGCTAGTAAAGCTTGTCCCCATAGCCACAATCCGAACAAGGCAGCGATTTTGTTGATGCCGGAAGACAATGAAATTTGGCACACGAATATTGAAGGCCGAAAGGTCGACACCATCACCATGGGGTGCAAAGTTCCTATGCCAAGATGGAAAGATCTTGTTGATGTGTTGAGTGAGGCCAAATTGTTCGCCAAATTGAATTTGAAAAGTGGCTACCTACACATGAATACCCGAGGAGGAGATGAAAGAAAGATGGCTTCCAAAATCAAGCATGATTGCTATGAATGTCTTGTGATGCCATTTGGGTTGAACAACATTCCAATGCCTCTCGTGAGTTACATACACAAGGTGCTACAACCACCTACGGGCTACATCGCATCATCCGACGGCATGTATGATGTTCCATCCAGGGTAGTAACCTTTAGAAATTGGCCCGAATCATCAAATGGAAGTATGGCAAAAGGTTTCCGTGATTCGACTTCCTTTCCTCGTCAATTCACTCAAAACTTTTGAGCCCCTACTGCCCCTATTCCGAATATTGGAATTAATTGTGACATTGAAGTCGTCTTACTTAGAAACCAAGAATCCATGGCTTCCTCTAACGGGAGATTGTGTGATACAAGACATCCTTATTCTACCTACAACTCGGAATATTATGTGGTGCAAAAGAAGTTGAATCTGAGGCTTGCTAATTGCGTAACATACTTACAAGTTCTCACATCCTCCACAAGACATGAAAATGACAAGTCCATTATAGTGGCAGTTACACTTCTTCAAAGGCACAATATTGACCATGCTTGAACCAAGGTCGATGGTATTGGAAGTGCTAAAGGAGCTCCATGAACGAGACTCCAAGTTCGACGATGTAGTAAGAAAGTGTTCCACGTATCAAAGGGCTAGAAGGTTCTTCCACCAAGAATCATATACTCTTTTGCCGGTTTCGGAACAACTATGGAGAGATGTGAACTTGGATCTTATTCTCGGTTACTCAAGGACACTACAGGGCAAAACCCCTATTATGCCATTGTGCAACGCCGCAATCCCTATCATGAGCTTCATGCACAAGATGCTACAACGATCTATGGGTTGCTCCGAGGGCAGGTGTGATAACCGAACCACGGTGGAATCTAGCAAAAGATGGTCCGAATCTACGGGGGCCATTGCGGTAAAAGGTTTTCTTGGTTTGACTTCTTATTCTCATTATGTCATATGGAATTGTTGTGACCTTGCTGCCCCTACCAATGAGCAAGCTCATAAGAAAAGATGAGTGTGAATGGTTCCGAAGAGCAACAAGAGTTTTTGAAGCCTTGAGGGAAAATATTTGTGAAGCCCCGGCCCTAACCATGTGAAGCCGTGAAGAGTCGTTGGACACCAAACATGAAACTAGAGTAAATGTCATCTTTTGCTCTAGCACAAAATTGAATGGTGCACCGTGTCGTTATTCTATCTATGGCAAGGCATTAGAATTTATGAGAGTCATGGCACAATACAAACATCATTTTTCAAAATCGTTTGGCTTTTATTCGGATCTGTATTTGGCAAGTGTCAAAGAAGGCGTCTACAAGATAAATCTTCCGGACTTATCTAATAGTGGAAATGTTAGATCAACAGATGTTGAAAATTTATTACCACATTTAGACGGCACGAATTCGAGGTCGAATTCTTTTGAAGAAGGGGAGTATGATGTAAAAATCCCAGTGAGCTCAAGGTTCCAATTTGATCCTTATATCCTTATACCAAGTCACATACAATTTCTTATGCAGCTAGGACAGTGCAAAAGTTCTTATTAGTTTGCGAATATCTGTGACAGTTTCACTAAACTACTACTCTCTCCGTCCCAATGTATATGATATAGTTTGACTCAGCACGGAGTTCAAGAAATAACGGAAGACTTTTGAATCTTGTGGTCTAAAATAAGTCAAAAATATTTGTGTGGTTATAGATCATCTCGTTAAACGTAAAATGTAGATGTTTAAGTTAAATTGTGGCAAAATAAGGAAATGTATCATTCTTTTTTGACGGACTAAAAAGGAAAGTGTATCACATAAATTGGGACAGATGGAGTAACTAATTTGCTTCTCAACGGTGAAAGACAGTCAAAATGTAAAATAGTTTACAATACATTCCCTCTGCCACTGCTTTAAATGATTGACTTTGACTTGTCGAGAGCATAAGAAAGATGACAGTTACAATATTGAAAGTAATATACCCTTGAAAGAACCGGTTAGAACTTAGAATGAGACTTCTCGGACAGGGAAAAGAGGAGGGAAGATAAAGAATATACGTGAAAATGAGTAGTTTGTTTCAGAGAACTTGCACTAAGGGTGAAAACCATTGTCTATAAAAGCTGTATGCTTGCCTGTTAGTTTAAACTTGACTTGGAATAGAAAACTTAAATACTTGGGGTAAAGGTAAAATAAGACAGGCTAGAACGGGAAGTATGTCAACTAATTAGATGCAAGAAAAAGTAGGATGCAAACCAAGGTTGGATTTCATTAATACCTCCTTCAATTTATCGGTTGATCTATCGGTTCTTGTGCCAGCAGGTCTGACAGTGTTCGCCTTTTTCCTCTCTATACCAGCATCTTTACGCGCCCTGATCCAAAATTCAAAACAAGCAATTTAATATTTTACTAAAAACTGCGGTTGAATAGTGAGAAATTAGAGAGAGAAGAGTAGAAAACTTAGGAATTCATGGCTTGATTATTCCCTCAAGCTAATGGGATTAAATAGCTGTTACATGGAATGTAAATAAGGAAAGAAACCAAAAAGAATATTACACAATCATAACATAATCTCCTAATTGCCTGATTATGGGGATTTGAGGATATTCCCATCACGGCCGGCCTTAGGGGTAGGTGACATAGGCGGTCGCCTAGGGCAATACATCGCAAGGGGCAACAAAACGCAACGAGATACTGTATATATAGTATATATTTTATTTTACAAATTATATTACAAATGAGTCAGTAGCTCAGTTGGTAAGAGCTATGTTTTTATTAAAGTATAGATTGCAGGTTCAAAACCTACTTGAAAAATTTACTAAAATAATTTTGTATTCTTCTTTTAATAAGACAAAATCTAATTTTTTTCTTAACAAGACAGAAAGGGCGCAAATGTCAATTTCTTCTTCTCCAAAGTCTAAAACTTTCCATAAACTCTTCTCTTATTCTCCAGCAAAGACTATATTCTCCAACACATTTTCTCTATCTCCAAATTCAACAAACCCAAATCTCTTCTCAATCTCCTTAATCTAATTGGTTATTCCAAAAAACGCATAGCAAGATCTCTTCAGCGACCTTTCTACTTTCTAGGGTTTATATTTATATTGGGTATGTTTCTTTTATCTCTATAATTGCGACTTTCTTTGCTATTGCATTATACCTTGAAAGTAAATGTTTTTATCCGAATCTATAATTTGAATTAGTTGCTCTGTTTCAAAATGTAGTTTGAGTAATTGTGATTTAATCGATAATTTAAAATGCATATTGTTGAGTCATTTTTATATGAGGAGAATTCTTCCAATCATTTTATCAATTAGGGGCTGATATTAAGCAATTGATGGTCTTTTACACAGAAGTTTTACTTGCGTTAGCAACAAGTCTAGATGCCTTGAAAAATTCTTGAAAACAGTCATAAATCACTTTGAAAGAAGCTACCTCCCATTTACTAGAGTCTATTTAATTAGTTCATTTTCAGGTGTATCATTCCTAAAGGCAGGGGTAGAGCTTCTCACTTGCAACTATGACTGGTAAAAGAAAACAAGAGTCTGGTTCTACAAATCGGAAAAACAAAGCTAGAAAGGACAAACTCATGGTAGAGATGGTAGGGACAATGGATAGGTTTGTGATTTCTAAGCAAAAATCAAATGTTGCTACTTTTCATAATGATTTACATGAATATATTACTGATGTTAGTGCTTTAAATGAGCACGCAGAAATGAATGAGTTTGGTGCTAGTATATTACTTGAGAGTGCAAATGAAGATGGCGTCTTTAATGATGATATGCTCGTTGATAATGTTTTAACTGGGAATATGGTTGATGATGAAGTATTGAATGTGAATTATCATGGGGTTGGTGATATTGATGATATCTATGACCCAGGAAATTGGAAAAAGTATATGTCTCAAGGAGAAAGAGACTTGTTGGTAGAAAATGGTCCAGTTAGAGGTAATGTTTTGAATTATCCAGTCGTCAATGGAAGGAGTTTTAGTGAGGTCCAGTTAGAGGTAATGTTTTGAAGTATCATTTTGTATGTTAGTTTTATTGTAATTTTTTTTTGCGAAGGGGCAAATTTTTTAAACCGCCTAGGGCATCATTTTTCCTGGGGACGGCCCTGATTCCCATATCTACACTAGGATATTCTCATATCTACACTACCATATTTAACACTCCCCCTCAAGCTGGAGCTTATAAGTCATATGCTCCTAGCTTGCCCACAAATAGAGTCAATTCTGAATCCTCGGAGTGATTTTGTGAAAACATCTGCCAATTGATCGTTTGAGTTGACAAAACTCGTGGCGACGTATCCCGACTCAATCTTCTCTCGGATGATCTAGCCACGACATCTTGCTTTTTCACTTTTCCAGGATATAGATTGCCTCCAATTAGAACACAATAACCTGAAGTGGACTGCCTATCAAAAGGAGATCCTGCCCAACCTTCATCAGAATACCCAACAATGTTGGTGTGTCCCTTATCTTCATATAATAAACCTTGTCTTGGAGAGCTTTTGATATATCGCAGAATGCGAATTACTGCATTACAGTGACTATCACAAGGTGATTGCAAAAACTGGCTAACTACAACAACAAACAACAACAAAATACCCAGTAAAATTCCACCACGTGAGGTCTGGGGAGGGTAGAGCGTAGACAGACCTAACCTCTACCTTGGTAGGTAGAGCGGCTGCTTCCGGGAGACCCTCGGCTCAAGACCTGCGTAATCACAATCAAAGCAAACGTTGCATAGAAACAACAAAAATTGGCTAACTACACTAACAACAAATGAGATGTGTGGTCGTGTGATTATAAGGTAGTTGAGTTTGCCAACAAATCTCTGATATCTAATAGGATCTTTTAGAGCCGAATAAGCTTAGTTTTGGATTCATGGGAGTGTCCACATGTTTGCAATTCAACATACCAACGTATTCAAAAATGTCTAAGGCATATTTCCTTTGTGTAATTGCAATACCATTGGCAGACTTTGCCACTTCAATGCCCAGAAAGTATTTCAACTTGCCCAACTCCTTAGTCTGAAAGTGACTTGAAAGGTGTTGTTTGAGTTGAGCAATACCTTCATGATCATCGCCTATGATAACAATACCATCAACATAAACAATTAAAAAAATATGTTTTCCATTAGATGAATGCCGATAGAATACAGAGTGATCAACTTCTATTCGAATCATTCCAAAATGTTGGACAACAACTTGAACGATCAGACCATGCTCTAGGAGACTGCTTGAGACCATAAAGGGATCGACGAAGTCTACAGACTAGTCCAAACTCCCCCTGAGCAAAAAACCCCGGTGGTTGCTCCATATAAACCTCTTCAGTAAGTTCTCTATGAAGTGCGTTTTTGATGTCCAACTGAAAAAGGGGACAATGATTCATTGTTGTCATAGAAATGAGAAGACGGGCATAAGCCATCTTGACAACGGGTGAGAAAGTATCTCCATAGTCAATGCCATAAATTTGAGTGTATCCCTTAGCAACCAGTATTGCTTTGAGACGATCAATAACTCTATCTGAAACTACCTTAACTGTGAATACCCAACGACAAGCAACAGCGTGCCTTCAGGTAAAGGAACAAGCTCCCAAGTACCATCATCATGCAAAGCAATCATCTCCTCAATCATATCCTGACGCCAACCTGGATGAACCAGTGCTTCTGCCACAGTCTTCGAAACTTTTACAGTGGATAAGCTAGTAATGAAGACATGATATGAAGGTGACAGACGACAATAACTTAATAAAATATAAATGGGAGTACTCGACCGAAGCAGGAGACATTGTTGGAGCAGGTAATGAATCATCTGGAGTGGTTTGTGTACCTGTATCAGAGTTAGAAATACTAACTGGGTTAGCAGGCTCAAAAGAAGGTTGAGGTCGTCGGGAGTAGACCTTAAGGGGCGGAGGTGGAGCAGAGGGTGGAACAATTGGAATTGAAAGGACTGTTGATATGACCTTCTGTTTTTCCATATTAGGAGAATAATACAGAGAAGTCTTGAAAAAGATAACATCTGGAGAGATAAAGTACTTATTGATAGAGGGATCAAAGCATTTGTAACCTTTTTGTAGACGAGAATATCCGAGAAAGACACATTTAAAAGTCTTGTGCTGAAGTTTGTCTTTTCCAGGGGTAAGGTTATGAACAAAATAGGTGAAACCAAACACACGTGGAGGAAGAGGGAACAAATTCTAGCCCGGATAGAGGACTGAGTGTGGACTCTTGTACTGCAAAACAAATGAAGGCATACGATTGATTAAATAACAGGCAGTAATAATGGCATCACCCCAAAAACGTAAAGGGACATGATTGTGAATGATCAATGTTCGAGTTGTTTCAATTAGATGTCTATTCTTTCGCTCAGCAACTTCATTTTATTGAGGAGTAATGCACAAGAAGACAAGTGTAATATGTCCTAAGATGAAATTAAAAAGAAGAAAGAGAAGTAGAGAAATATTCTCGGGTGTTATCACTGATTAACTTCTTAATGAAAATACCATATTGATTGCGAATTTCAACACAATTTCTGAAAGATAGAGAATAACTCAGATCTATTTTTCATTAAAAATAACTACGTGCACCGAGAATAGTCATCAATAAAGGTCACAAAATAATGAAAGCCTAAGGTAGAACTGACACGACTTGAAACCCATATGTCCGAATGAACAGTTTCAAACATAGAAGTGGCCCAACCCCTTCCAAGTTCCAAATACAATACACATAAAAGAGGCAGATAGGCAATCCACAAAACAGAATGTCATTCCCAAATCTATATTTTCTCCCAGAAAAAAAAAATGGCTGGAGTTCTTCTCTTTCATATTTATTTATTAAAGTAAAGGTTAAGGTCTCAAGGGCTACTCTTTTAACATAGTTTAAGCAAGTAATCTGTTCTTCAAACAGGCACAACCCCAGCTCCTTTCTCACCTCTTCCTTCTTCCAAATTCAACATATAGACAGAATAGACCATAAATGGACAGAGCTCAATTCACAAAAGAATGTGAGAGATCTTACCCAGATGACGGAGAGTTCGATCGAGTCCCTGATTGGCATTTTTGAGTGATTACCCTATCTGATGTCTTCTTTAATCTGTCATTGAATCAAATGATTATTTGATGTTTGATAGAATTTACATATCAGTACGCTGCAGAACACTATATCAAATCGAGCCATGCTTATCAGATGTATGCACTGACATAAATGAAAAAGGAAATCAAGATATTTATAACACCAGACTTTTTATTTTATATATTGGAGGGCCCCCAAAGTTTTTAAGTTATATATATTACAAAATTATGAATAAAAGATACTAGATTTTGTATAGTTTTTGAAATATGATAGAGGTTATTCAGATAAATAATTTGAATTATATAATAAACATGTCATATATGAAAATGAACAAATTGATGATGACTTTGATAATTTGAAAAGCGAAGTCTCTATAGAGTGGATTAAATAAACTTGAATTATTCTAAATTTATGAAATTATTGGGACATATATTGATACAAAATTGAGATTATTAAATTATGAGGGTTTATAAAAATATTATCTTAACCGTCAATATATGTTCTTATAAAAGATTATGTGTAAACTTTACTGAATAGAGCTACTAAGTATCTCTAATGGTAGAAGCAGTGAATAATCAAGATACGTACGAGATGGTTTGTACACTGTCGTTACAAATAAAAATTAGAATAAGAATATATAAAAGTTTTGTTAAATAAATTTAAGTTCTCTTATAAAGATTTGACTTTAAGCAACTAATCTTGTTGAGCCGTTCCTGATTATGAGTATTACCAACAGCAATAACATACTCAGTGTAATCCCACAAGTGGGTTCTGGGGAGTGTAGTATGTATGTAGACCTTATCTTTACCTTTGTAGGGTAGAAATATTATTTTCGAAAGACCCTCGGCTTGAAAGGAAAGAAAAGAAAAGAAAGGAAACGGAATTCGACGCAGACACAAAAAAAAAACGGGATAGTAAAATAGTAAGAGACAAATCAAAAGTGCAATAGACAGTGATACACATATTACCTTGTTGGTTTTTGAGGATTTAACACATTGCAAACTCTCTTTTAATAGGAGTCAAACTCCGATGCGGATGCTCAGGCGAACTTGGGTGTTGCACTTGCTGGTGAGAATCAAAACTTTGTTGTAGACCTGGGGTTGGATTATTTCGTGTATGTCATCAATGTTTTATCTAACTTCATGTGTTAATGCAGATGGTCAAATTCAGGAAGAGATAATAGAGAAATGACAAAAGGGCACTTCTTGAAAATGACTTCAAATTCCATGGCAGAAAAATGTAGTAACGGTACAGATAAGGATTTTTACGTGCTAACCACTAGGATTCGTATTCTCTCAGGATAATTTTTTTCTATTTTGCCAATACCAACCAACCTTTTACTGATATGCCTATGAAGCCAGTGTAGCGCGTCTAGCCGTGTACTGATATATATATATATATATATATATATGTAATTGGGGATTGGATCATAACTGGCACCAGCACCAGATGTTACTAATCATTGGCTTTGAAATCTTACTGATGAGAGGGCTCTTTAATCAAGTGCAAAACGATTGATGCTTTTTGTTGATGCAGTTTATATGATTGTGGGTTAAGATAAACTATTGCTGAAAAATGCAACTACATGAGAATATCATTCATCCACTTTTTTGTTTATTTGATTTTTCATTTTGATATGCAGATTGTATTGCTTCTCTTTGCTTGGTGATATGAGCATCCAATTTCCATTCAATGCGATAAAACATTCAACATGATGAATTCTCTGGAACTTCAGCATTCATAAGGTTTCAATATACATTGAACACACAACATACATGATGACCTATTGCTTTGACTGATAAAATTTTGCTCTGTTAGTATTACTACTACTACAATAACAATCAAGCCTCAATTCTAAAGTTATTTGGGGTTGATAAATAATCCCCACTTTCCATTTTGCTCCATTTTCTCTAATCGTAAAAGTTTTCTACATCTTCTACAGACTTGCTAATTGCGGGACAAGAATAAAAAGAAAATGTAGTTTTCGAGTTTTTTCCCATTTTGTATAATATTTTACGTGTTTACTAGGTAAAATTATGAGCTTTCTAAATATTTTTCCTTTCGTCTCAATTTATATGAAAGCATTTGACTGTATATAGAGTTTAAGAAGAAAATGAATATTTTTGAAATTTGTGATCAAATATAAATCATAGCTATTTGTGGCTATACACCGGGTAGGGCTGTTATCGGTCCGGATACTCTCGGTAATTGCCCGAGAACCGGACCGATACTCGGACCGAAACCTTATCGATCCGGATACGAGTAGCAGAAAATTACCCGGACCGATAAGGAGCCGATTCGGTAACCCGATAAAATACCCGGTAACGACTCTGACCACCCTCAAATTTCTAATTATATTTAATTGTAATATTCCCTAATGTTGGACTATTTTACATGTTTTAAGAATATATGTGAGGTATACTTTATATTTTAATTTGAAAGTAAAGTAGTTGTAAATTGGTGAAACTTTAAATGGTCATAACTCTGCGCCCGGACCTCCGTTTCACCTAATTTTTTTATTTCGTGTATTTTTTCGAGACGGGGCCGAACCAAAAGTTGATTTCTCCAGAAACGTCCGTCTTGCCAATTAATTTCACTTTCCCCCCAAATTGTTCCTAATTTTCCCTTTTCTTCGCTAAATATCTCGCGATATACAATAGATTTCAACGTCCAAATTTCGTGGTAATGTGTTCGAGAATGTCAATTTCAGTATTGGAGATTCAAGTTTTTTTTTAAAAAATCGGGCCCCGGACCCGACCCGGGAAAATCTTACCGGTCCGGACCGATAAGGTTTCGGTCCGGTCTCGGATCTCGACTCAGGATCGAAACCTTATCGGTCCGGTTCTCGGTCCGGATCTGTCGATACCCGGACTGGACCGATAACAGCCCTAACACCGGGTATGTTGTTGTTATTTGATATTTGTGGCTATAAATCATCTCATTAAGGATAAAATAAAAAGTTTAAAGTTAAATTATTACTAAATATAGAAAGATGTCATTCTTTTCGGGAATGATTAAAATGGAAATAATAACATATAAATCGGGGAGGAGGGGACTTGTGTTTATCATTTGCTACGGGGTTGTGGTTTTCAAATACAAAATTGGTAGCTTCAAGAATCTAGTAATTGTTCCGTCATTTGTCACACAATGTTCAAAATTTTAATCCTTGTCTTAGTTGTCTATGCCTAAGCAACCTAACAAGTAACAACACATACGAAAGTAAAACAGCCAGCTATTTTCACATTTCACATCGAATTCCTCGTTCAATCATTTTCCTAGCTAGCTACGTAAATACAAGTTAAAAATTCATGACAAACATCGACAACAAAACCTTGTCTAGGTTCTCCAACGTTAAAACTAACCATCCCAATACGACACATTATGTTTCAACATGTGAAAACAAAGTAACTTTTACAATATAAATACATAGCTAAGTTGCCTTAAAATTCAAGCAAAAGCAAGAGATTTACAGCATTTTCTTGAATTCAGAATTGATTATAATGGCTCTACATGTCTCAACTGCAGTGTCTATTGCATGTATTGCGATTTTAACTGCTGCTGTGGCCGCCCAATACGGAGATGATCCCGGTAGCAGTACTGATATGCCCAATATGCCGAATATGCCTGGCATGGATGGTGCCCCTACTCCATCGACTAATTTGGTTTCTGTTAATTCTTCTCCAGTGGCACTCATCAGCATCCTTTGTTTTCTTGTTTCCTTCTTAGTTATCCGGAAGAGGGTTTAAGCAGAGGCGAAGCTAGAGTATCGGTTACAGGTTCTAATAGCTTTGGCCAAAACTTTGTATTTGTGTTAAAGATTTACTTAATATATATAAATAATTTATCCAGTAATCTGTCTTTTCTAGAATTCAGAACCCATAAGTTCAAAATTCTGGATCTGCCTGGGGTTTAAGGCAGTCTTTACCTAAGTTGAGATTGCCTGTTTTACGTCATTTAATGTTCCTTTTTCTGGTTTGTTGTTCTTATTATTCTATGTGCTGTTGTCATGACATAGGAGGTGTGTTTGTGTTTTCCTACATTATTGTGTCATTTACTCTTTATGTTGTTAAATTTCACGTATGTCACAGTTGAATTTATATTTTATGTAAAACTAAAATATTTATTGGCTAATAATTAACTCTTGATTTACCTTCTTATGAACAAAATATGCAAAACAATACCGATACTCTTATCGCTAACTTACTTTCAGGACAGCGTTGATGTGCATATTGTTATTGAGGGCCTTCTCAAACATTTGAGGGTTATGTTCTAATTCGTAAAAGTAGATTCTTAATTGAGCTAAGACCTGCGAATTATGGGTCTTTACAGTAAATTCTGGTTAATACTACTTAATAAAAAATGAAAAAAGGACCCTAAATTTTTTCGCTTTTCGGAGTCCTGTGCGGTAGCACACCTCGCACGGGTCCAAAGACGGCCCTGTTGTTATTCAATGATTTTTCTTCGAAAGATTAACATTATATATGTAATACATATACACGCTAGCTAGGGATAGTTCCATAGAACTTTATTTCTGTCTGGTCATGTACATAATACTTTAATACAAAAAAAGGGCGTGTGTAAACTCATAGAGCGTATATTAATCTTCCATCCATATAGTAATAGTTTAGGCACTTTTTGCTAGACAACCCGCTAGTTGATTTCTCACCCTGTAAGGATGGCTAAGCCTTGGTTCCTTTAGGCGTTCAAGTAGGTACCTGCTCTTATGTGAGCATCTTTCATTTCCATCCTTGATCATGTTCATGCAGGGGCGGAGCCAGGTAATGGCCAGGGGGTCACCCGAACAGTGGCGGATTTAGACAACAAAATTTGGTGGTGCAAAAATATGAAGTAATAATTTTTTGCGTAGCATTTTTTTTATGCCTAGAAAGTAAAAAAAATTAAAAATTCTGGTGGTGCAACTGCACCACCATGGTTACAGTGGATCCGCCAGTGCACCCAAACCACCTTCAGCAAAAAATTATCATGTATATATCAGGTTAAAATCATATATATATATATATATATATATATATAAAGTTGATGTTGAAGCCCCTTTGGCTGCTTCGTTTGTTTTCTCCTTTATATTTTTGAACTCTCCTAGTAAAAATTCTAGCTCCGTCACTTCAGTTCATGGCTTCATTTGAGTCTATTAAAATCAAAGATTCAATGAAGTCGATGTGCATATTGTTAAGAGAAAATATATTGGATCTAACCTGTTAGTTTGGTACACCACTTAGGCACCGGACGGGTGGGGTGGGGGGGATGAATAGTGTCTTAATAGATTTTCGTTCTATTAACATTTATAGCTACTAAAACTCTAAAACACCCAGACCCAGTGGTCCAACTTTCGACACTAGAACTAGGTTCTCGAAACTGGTTGTAATAACTCCTGTAACAAGTGTGAATGTAAATAACACAAGAGTTTTTACGTGAAAAACATTTTTTATCAAGGAAGTAAAAATCATGATCCAACTTTGGGATTTCTCTCAAAACACTTCACTAAAACACAATGAGCAGCTTAAGAGTAAAAACAATTTCGTACAACCAAGAAACTATATCCTAACCACTTAACAAACTACAATCAATGAGATTGCAGCTACTACCTCCAAACTAAATTCTTAGCCTAAAATCAAAAGTTACTCTCTGAAACCTCACAACATTAATATCTTCTTGAATAAATTAGTAAGATTACAACTCAAAACACCTACTACAAGATCTATATAGACAAATTAAAGAACTGAAATAAACTTAATATGCTTGAACTTGATTCTTCAGTTTGATCTCTCTTATTCACAGGAAGTTCTTCTTGCTTTGTGTTCTCTCAAGCTATTAATGTAGCTAGGTGCGTGGATTTGCAATAAGACAATTTCAAACACTATGTAGCACACTACCAGTAGCACGAGTTAGAGATATACATGTAACTTACTGTCACATTAGTTGAGAAAATAAGTTTTCTTATCATATAGTTATCACAATCCTCACTTCATGAGGTAAATTTTTAGGTTGGGTTATGTTGAAAATTGAGTTTTGACGATTAACAAATATGCAGCTGTGATAGGTGATTGTTGCAAGCTAAAGAACCTGATCCTGGTCAGTAGGGGCTTATTCAGCTTAGTCCAAGCGGAAATTGATCAACCTCAAAATGCTTCGTACATGTTGAGGTATAAGATAATTTAGTAATTAAAGTATGATATCTTTAACAACATAAACTTTTAGATAAAATGATCATACACTTTAACAAGATATAGAGTAAACGTAACAGAGGTCCTGGATTCGAATCTCATCGCCGCCCATGATAAAAAAAGAATTTTTATATGCTTGACTCATAAAAAAAAAATTAGGCCTTCATATAAGTAGATCAGGCACGTTGAGATATAATATAGCAATTTGGTGACACATGTTGAGATTATATATGTGTATGTAATTATTTTGTGTTAGTGACATTCTTGTAATTAGCTAGTATGGTCAAAGTTTATTAGTCAAAGTAGTTAGTTGGTTAGTTAGTTGATCATCTTAGCGAGGATATTTTAGCTCGTGTATAAATACACAAATGATGTGTAGATTACTCATTACTTTCAATCAATTCAATTCAATGAAGTGCTTGCATTTCACAAATTCTCTCTCTAGATCCTAAACTCATATTGGATTTTTTCTTCTTCTTCATTTAGCTCGAAGCTCCATTAATGGAGTTTTATTGTTTTGGTTAATTGGCCACTAGTTTCAACATGGTATCAGAGTTTTGCTCGATCAAATTCATTCCGCATTCAATTTGAATTGTGTGTATTTTTGAGTTCATCGAGATCAATCCTATTTTTCTGAAAAATAAGAGTTCATGCTTGTGAGTTTGGCATAACCTAAATTCGACCTAATTGTTGCATTAATTATGTGTTAATCACACTTGTATGTTGATCTTGTTAATTTTTCAATTCCAAATTGCGCGATTATCACTAGTTACTGCTATCACGATCAAGAGATTGTCGGTTACATTTAGGGCTGTTATCGGCATCGTCCCACACAGAAAGAAATGCCTTAGAATAGAATCAGCAATTCCCATCCTCTCTCTTCTCTTACACCCGAGAATCGGACCGAAATACCCGGACCGAAAAGTTAACGGTCCGGATATGATTACTAGACATAATGATCCGGACCGATAAGGATCCGGTCCGGCAACCCAGTCTAATTACCCGATAAGGACCGGATTTAATTTATTTTTTTTCCTTCGGTTACTTGTTTTTTCCATTACTTGCTATAATTTTGTGAACTGTGGCTTAGAATGTTCATGTTTTTTTTGTTACCTTATGTGTTTGTATATAGGAATATTTACTTCTACTTAGATTTTCTTTGGTTTAAGTTTTTGTTAGTACATATTTGCTCTCAATTGAATTTAGAAAGGATAAATAACTGGATATGTGAAATTCTTCTCTTTTGCAGCTCTGAAGACAGATTTCATGCGATTGAAGATGGATTAAAAATCGACAGGAACTCTCAACTTGCAATTCATTTTTACCCATGGTCTGATTGAAGATTATACAGGCATGAAACTTAGAAGTTGGAAAGCATGATTGCTGAAAAGTTTGACAATTTTGAAGCTCTACAATTATATATTACGATTACGCCACAAGAGTTTGAAAATGGTGCTGAGAATGCACTAAAAATTGGTCAATTTGATGCTTAATTATGTGCTGAAATGCAGCCAAAAAAGACGCCTGCACAATAACAAATTGCTGCTGCATTTTGTGTTGTAAGTTGTTATCGGTCCGGATACACCCGAGAACCGGACCGAAATACCTGGACCGTACTCGGACCGAAAAGTTAACGGTCTGGATATGAGTATCAGACATAAGGATCCGGACCGATAAGGATCCGGTTCGGCAAACCCGGTAACCTTATCAGTCCGATTCCGGTATGTCGATACCTGGACCGGACCGATAACAGCCCTAGTTACATTTGCTCAAATCATCTGTTAGTTGTTTTCCTTTCTATCTGCACATTTTTGGTTTATTTTCGACTGGTTAGTTTGGAGTTATCACCTCAACTGAGTATTGCACGATCCTAAAGTTCATTATACCTAGAATTCATCATTCATCATGGTTGAGACTCAATCCAATAACAGTTCATCCACATCAACAATCAATGTAGACACTACTAGCCCACTCTACATGCATCCATCAAAGAGTGCATGTTCCATATTGTTGCCTGCAGTATTTGATGGAAATGGCTATAGATCTTGGAGACGATCAGTTCTTAGAGCCTTGTCGGTGAAGAGTAAAACATGCTTCATAAATGGGAAAGTTCTAAACATGATTCAGAGGACCCAAGCTACATGCAGTGGGAATGATGTGATGCCATGGTAACTTCATGGATCCTGAATTATTTGTCATCAGACTTGAGAAATAGTTTGCAATATTTGAACAATGCTAGAGAACTCTGGGAAGAATTGGAAGATAGGTATGATCAAACAAATAGATGTAAATTGTATCAACTACAAAGGGAAATAAATGACCATGTACATGGAAATTTGGATGTCACTAGATATTACACAAAGATGAAAAAGCTATTGGAAGAGATGAGCACAGTTGATACTAATTCTCATTGCACATGTGTGTGCACCTATATATGGTGGAAAGACCAAAATGCATAAAACCAAGCAAGATAGGAGGCTTATGCATTTCTTGATGGGAATGAATGATATGTACAATGTTATAAAAGGCAATATTTTGATGATGAATCCACTCCCTAGTATGGCACATGTCTTTTCCATATTGTCCCAAGAGGAGAAACAAAGAGAAGTTAGACCTAACCACCACACTGCCTTAGAGTCAACTTCACTAAATGCATCTACTTCCACATACCACAATACAGGTTTCAAAACAAATTACAATTCATATAAAGAAAATCCAAGTAGTTTGGCAACAATTCATACAAAGGTGGTGATCCTAACAGCTCTTCTAGAGGAAATAGAAACAACAACAACTCTTATTCATAGAATAGATCCAACTTGTTTTTTGATTTTTGTATGAGACCCGGCGATACAAGAGAAAGGTGATACAAATTGCATGAATATCCATCAAATCCTAAGTTCACTAAAGGAAGGAACATTGGTGTTGTAGCAAATGTGCACACATCTGAGGTTTAGAGGAGTCAATATGAGGAAAATCCTGAGTCAAGAACACCGCTGAACCTGTCTAAGGAGCAATATGAGCAGCTGTTGAATTTACTAAGAACTTTACAAGCTGGAAATGGAGGAATGGACAATTCAGGCAACATGCTTAGTGGAGTTGTGAACCTAGAAGGTATACTTGCTTGTTACTCTTCCATAACTGAAATTGGTGATCTATCATGTAAATGTTCTAGATTAACTGCTGGATCATGGATCATAGACTCGGGAGCATCACACTACATGACATACAATAAAACTACCCTTAAAAACATCCGAACCTTACCATATCCTTTCTTAGTGACCCTACCAAATGGATATAAGGTCAAAGAAAGTGAAATTGAAGATGCTTTCTTAAATCCATCATTGACTCTATACAGAGTTTTATTTGTACCTAGTTTCAAGTTCAATTTAATATCAGTCCATTGTCTGGCTTTATAACTTAAAGACTTATCAGTTTTAATATTTACTCTTGTTTGTTGCATGACCCTTCTCTGAAGAGCCCCGTGGGCTGTGAAATTTGGTAGAGCAAAGAATGACCTATATTTTCTGTTTTCAAAGTGCCACAACTGTTGCTCACCTCCTGTTGGTAACAGTCTTAATGCCACATTTGTTAGTTGCAATTTCTTTCCTTCTTTTATTAATTGTGATGGCTCATTAGTTGAGTGTGAGCCGGACTTCACCATCCTCTATGCCCATTGTAAGATACTCTCAGAAAAGTAATAAAGAAGTTTGTTCTGCTGTTAACTCTTCTTCTTTTTTTGCATCTCATAATCATGATATTGAACACTTATGGCATATAAGACTAGGACATGTGCCTTTTGTAAAAATGAGGAACATCCACTCCATACCTATTAGTTTTTGACTTTTTTCCCTAAACAACCCTTTACATGTGCCATATGCCCGATGGCAAGGCAGACTAGAATGCCTTTTCAAGAAAGCACAAATTCAATCACAACAATCTTTGAGCTACTTCACATTGACCTATGGGGTCCATATCACATACCCACTCATGATGGATCTAACTATTTTTTTTTACCATTGTTGATGATCATAGCAGATCAATATGGACACAGTTGCTCAGATGCAAAAGCAATGCACTGCAAATTGTGAAAGCTTTCATTTCCCTAGTAGAAAACCAATTCCATGCCAAATTAAAAACCATCAGATCTGATAATGGTCTGGAATTCACAAGTACAGAAGCTATCATTTTTTTCAAGAAAAGGAAATCATACATCAAATATCACGCCTCTTTACACAACAACAGAATGGTATAGTAGAAAGGAAGCACAAATACCTGTTGGAAACAACCAGAGCACTTGTCTTCCAATCAAATATACCCATGAGGTATTGGGGAGAGTTTGTTCTGATTGCAACTTACCTCATAAATAGACTTTCCACCAAAATTCACCAAAACAAATCACCATATGAACTATTGTACCAAAAAAACCTACATACTCTCACCTTAGATCCTTTGGATGCATGTGTTTCCCAACTACCTTAAAAACTCACAAAGACAAGTTTGAACCAAGGGCAACACCCCTTATTTTTGTTGGATACCCTTTCAATATAAAAGGTTAGAAGGTCCTAGACTTGGCTACTAAGAAGGTTCATATTTCTAGAGATGTTTCCTTTTATGAAATTATTTTTCCTTTTGTCAATGCTCCTGCTAATTTTAGTCTCAATTCTATTTTAAAATTGCTTGTCCACCATTTTGATAATACAACTAGTAAAACCAATACTTTTGTTGATGATAATTTGTTGGATAAAACTGTCACACTCGGTTACTAATGACCATATGCCCATATATAAAAATAACAACATATCAAATGAAACTGTTCCTATTGATAGTCACCATGCTGTTTCCATTGACAATGACACTGATGCACCTACCACTCAGACCATGCCATCCAGTGTTATTGCTCCTCCTCAACCCAATACCACACTTGTCCCTGCACCCGGGAGAACATCTAGATCACACCAAACACCTAGTTATCTAAAGGAATACACTTATACCTTACCAAATTTACAATCACCTACACCTGCACCTACCACAACTTCCTTACCTCACTCTCTTGCCTCTCTCATGACCAACCAATATCATGTTTGTTTTATCATACTATGTCCTGACAGTCAGTAGTTGGTAAAGATCATTTCTCATGAATGTAAGCCTAATTCTTATGAAGAGACAATCTTGAATTCAGTTTGGTAAATGGCCATGACGCAAAAATTTGAAGCATTGTATGCAAACGAAACTTGGGATTTAGTACACTTACCTATGGGAAACAGGCCATTGGTTGTAAATGGGTATATAAAATCAAACACAAAGCATATGGGATTGTGGGAAGGTTAAGGCTAGATTAGTGATAAATGAGTACACACAACAGGCTGGGATTAACTATACTGAGCCTTTTTCACTTGTAGTCAAGATGATTACTATTAGAACTTTGATTTGCCTAGAAGTAAATAAGGGATGAAACCTATATGAACTAGATATTGTTGGAACTTGTGGGGATTGAAGAAGAAAATAAGTGATTAAAATTCATTTTTTGGAATTTTGGCCCAAGGACCGCAATTCCTGATGGAAGGATCGAGGTGCCTGCGCTCCAGTAAGTCACTGGAATTTTTGACGAATTAGCACCTAGGTGCCTTGTGGAGGCACCGCGGTGCCTTCGACGGAATTTTCCAGTTTTAAACCAAAAGTTGCATCTCTTCACATAGAATCATAACCTTTGGACTAATGGCTGCATATGGTCAAAATTCATGCTATATAAAGCGTGTAGATCACTTGTTTAACATACACAATACAATTAACAACATCTAATCTTCTGATTTAAGAATCAAATCATTGGATGATCATGGTTGCTTCTTCTTCCTCTTCAAGAAATTTCTGAAGAACACATAAAGTAGATTCGCCAGGAGTGGAGTTCTTGTGCTAGAACTATCACTCAGATAGTTGTATCCTCAAGGCAGACGTCCGTTAAACTGCAGCACAAGCGGGGGCGAATTTTTGTCTTAGGACACTGCGTCGAGCAGAACTCTATCTACAAACAAGTCAGTATGTGTTTATGTTTTACTGAACATTACTGTTTTCGATTTCAATTCACTTGAATTATTTGTATATTATAGTGGTTTATACATTGAAAATCTAGATTGACACTAACAATCTATGACAAAATTCTCAGAAAATATATATTATTCTGACGTTGTTGAGTTTGCAAAATATTTTCAGAGAATACATTTCCTGATTTGCAAATATGGATCAATCTGAATCGTCAATGGTGAAAAACCATATTGAGAAGCCTGAGAAATTCAAAGGCTCTGATTTCAAGCGCTGGAAACAGAAGATGTTGTTCTATTTGACAATTCTTCACGTGGCAAACGTGTTGACTGCTGAGGCTTCTTTGGCATTGCCAGAAGGAGAAGGGGAGAATGTTCCAGCAAAAGCCGAAAGGCTGAAGGCAATTCAAACTTGGGAAAGTCAGGAGTTTCTGTGCAGAAACTATATTCTCAATGCCTTGGATGATTCTCTCTATGATATTTACTCCACGTTCAGAACGGAGAGGGAGTTGTGGCAGTCACTTGAGAACAAGTACAAGACAGAGGTTGTTTGTTCGAAGAAGTTCGTCATCGGCAAGTTCTTAAACTTCAAGATGAGCGATGCAAAGCCAGTTGTCAAGCAAGTGGAGGAACTCCAAGTCATTGTTCATGAGTTAGAGGTTGAATGCATGAGCCTTAACCCGGATTTCCTTGTTGGTGCTATTATTGAGAAATTACCTCATTCTTGGAAGAATTTCAAAGGTTTTTTTAAGCATCTAACTGAGGAAATGAATTTTGAGCAATTGGTTCTTAAAATTCGAGTTGAAGAGGATAACCGGAAGAATGAAAAGGCTGATGCTGGTTTCATTGGTGTTGTTATTGCACAAGCAATTCTGGTTACAAATTCAACCGATTGGTGGATGGACACAAGTGCTACTATGCATGTATGTTCAGAGAAGGACATGTTTTCATCTTACCAAGCCATCAAGGATGGAGAACCGTTGTTTGTTGGGAATGCTGCTTCTGTGAAAGTGGAAGGCAAAGGGAAAGTGACTTTGAGGCTCACTTTCGGGAATGATCTTGTGCTCACAAATGTACTACATGTGTCTGAAATTTGTAAAAAATTAATTTCTGGCCCTGTTCTTAGCAACAAGGGCTTTAAGTTAGTTTTTGAATCTGACAAATTTGTACTCACCAAAGGTGGGGTGTATGTAGGCAAGGGCTACCTCAGTGAGGGGATTTTAAAACTAAGTGTTGTATGTACAAAGGCATTAGTCGTTATCAATGAAAATGCAGGCACTAGCACTGCTTCTGAGTATGTGATTGGTTCCCTCTCTTCTTTATGCCATTCTCGATTAGGCCATGTAAATTATCGTTCCTTACAAAGAATGGTAAAGATAGGCATGTTGTCAAAATGTTTCATGAACAAAATGACTAAATGTGGGGTTTGCATAGAATCAAAATATGCAAGTTATCCTCATAAATCTGTTGTGAAATCAAATGAAGTGCTTAGTTTAATTCATAGTGATTTGTGTGATTACCAAGCAACCCCCTCTCGTGGAGGAAAGAATTATTATATATCATTTATTGATGACTGCAGTAAATTTTGTTATGTATTCTTAATACATACTAAAGATGAGGCTTTGAACATGTTTAAAACATACAAATCAGAAGTGGAAACCCAACTTGACAAAAGAATTAAGGTTCTAAGGTGGTGGTGAATATACGTCAAGTGAGTTCAAAGAATTCTGTTCTACTTATGGCATAGTTCATCAAACCACTGCGCCATATACTCCACAACAAAATGGAGTTGCCGAACGAAATAATAGAACATTGAAGAATATGATAAATTAAATGTTGATTAGTTCGGGTGCACCTCTTAGTCTATGGGGTGAGGCATTGATTACTGAAAATATAATTGTCGCGCCCATTTTCCGACCGCGACATTTATTTTCTAAACTCCTGCTCAAATAAAAGGTTAGAAAAATAAAAATAAAAGCTAAAATGTTTTAAAAGAATGCTAAAATTGCAAAAGGTGCTAAAGTTTAAAAGGGCAAAAGGTGCTAATATGCTAAAGGGTTGCTAGAATGCTAAGGGTTCGCGGAGTCGCCACCTAATTAATTGGGTGAATTAGGACACCTAAATGTTTAACTAGTTTAAAGTAAAACATTAACTCCATTTTAATGGTCTGCTAAACTTAATGAGATTCTGGGTAAGGGTTCTTTATTAATCTAGAGGGAAGGGGTTAGGCACCCTCTAAGATCCGCTAACTTGCGGTTGTCCTGCCAAACCTAGGGTAATTATTATGTTTTAAAAATGCAAAGTAAAAGATCTTCCCGCTTAATAAAATGCTAAAAATGTTAAAATGTGCTTAAGTCTAAAAGGGGGAAAAAAAGTGTTATATGCGAAAGAATGCTAAGAGGTGCTAAAATATTAAGGGTTAAAGACGCTTAACAAAAGTGCTAGCAATTTAAAAGTGCTGAGTGTAAACAAAGTAATGCTAGGGTGCTTAAGTATTAAAAGGGTGCTAAGATATTAAAAGTGCTAAAAGGTTAAAAATGTTAGAAAATGCTAAAGTTTTAAAAATGCATAGAAGGCTTAAAAAGAAAGGGGTCAAAGGTGCAAAAGGAGTGCTAGCATTTTAAAGGTGCTAGAAGTGCTAAGAGGGGCCAAAAAGGCTAAAGGTGCTTAAGAGTGCTAAAGATTAATTTTAAGGTAAATGGTGCTAAAAGTGCCAAAAGAATGCTAAGCGTTAAAGAATGCTTAAAAAGGTGCTAGAAATGCTAAGATGCTAAAGGTGCTTTATGGGCCATAGATTTATCTGCGCAATTAAAGAAGTGAGGCGTTAGTTTTAGATGTGCAATTTAATGACTAGGCAAAGATTAGATATAAATGACAAGCCTAAGATAAATAATTTAAAGTGCATTTCCAATTTTAAAACTTCCCACCCCAGTTCATATATTCAAGGATTAATTGTTCTAGACAGCCTATTAATTACAAATTAAATAATTAGGCAACAATTTAAACAAATAAGATAAAGGTGGATATGATCGCGGCTTCCAAGACGCGTGGCGACATCGTCTCATCCTATTTTGTCTTAGGAATTTCTGAAGCGGGAATGCAAATGCGGGTGCGGGTTGCCATTTGAAATGACTTGCGATGAGTCTCGCCGTGAGACTCTTTATTTTGCTCCGGTGCGTGCCATGTAAAAACAAGAAAGATAAGGATTAGTACATGCCCTAAACATTTAGCAATAAATAAGCATTTTAGCAAACATATTTCCTATCAAACCCAGTGTATCCATGGAAAGAACAATGAGAATCAGTAGGCAAAACAGGCAGTGAGCAACGAGAAGCAAGCAGAAGGGACTTAAACCAAATATATGTATAATTGTTATTATATTACTTCCAAAAACGAAACAAAGACATTCCAAAGAAAGTCAAAAGCAGTCAAACATTTTAAATAAGAACCAGGCTTTAAAATGCATACAGAGTGGAGAAAACATGAGACTTGAACATGCAATGAATACATATACTTATGCTTGTACTCTTGTACATCCAGGAGATGTATCCTCCCAGATTTAAAGCAAACAGGCTAAGTATGCACTAACGTATTCGATTTTAAAACCAAAGAAACAAACAACTACATGATATTCAAAACAAACACCTACTTCATATCCTTTTTAAGCATATTGGGTGACATACTAAATATTCAGACAAGGTATTCGCTCGATATATGGAGTATGTGTACTTGATACACAATCCTTTTATCTTATGACTTCAAAAACTGAGACAAGGGAACTTCCAGCAAAACTGATGCAATACGGCCTATGTATACCATACAAATCTTCAAAGAACTATCTCTATAGGACTCATTTATTCAAACTGCATTGATTCTTTTAAAACAGACATGTGAACAAATGAGATGGATTAGAACAAGCAGGCAAAGGCTATCATCACTTCTAATTAACATGAAATTCATAGACAAACATTTTAGGACCAGAACAGAAACATGTGTACCTATTCTCTGACATTTTAGGCGATCAGACACAATCCGGTGGATCAAACCAGTGGCTATGCAACATGTATTGAGTAAAACAAGTTGCAGGCTGCTATGGTAGAATTATTATTTAGCATATACAGTCTTCATGGTGATCTTAAATGAGTTCCATATTCACATAATTGACTTAATGCATGTACCAATAATAGCTCAAACTTGTCATGTTTAGGACACCGCAATTTCGACATAGCCCAAATACATTAACACAAGTCAGAAAAGAGTAGTACAACCGCATATTAGGCTCGAATAGTCATTTCACATACCAAGCTTCTTATCATGTTTCCCTATTATCAGCGATTAACCGACATAAGGAGACGTTATTCATCTGATCATATCACGAGCAAGCATATTCAAATCCATAAGGAAACAAATAATCCAGGTATGTAAAAGGAACAAAACCACAATCGCAAATCGAATCCGACAATCACAGGTTGTGACTCTCAAAGAAACAAGAGTAACCAGTCCTTAGGCCAAACTATCTGGACCATGGTCTTTACTACACCAGTATCCAGATGGCATATTAATCCCATAATATGATCCTAACCCAGTATCCTACTGCTTAATCGGATAAACATGGTCGACACACCACAAAATAGCAGCGAATATAAATTTAATCGATAACTTGAGATGCAAAGGTGCCTCAGTTGATTCAATAGTTTGTCATATTGATTAATGCAATAATACGCATGACTACCACATATGTCACGAAAACATAGAAATGCCGAGATCTGTGAAATCAATAAGGAATGGATTTACCTTCTCCGACAATGACCGGCGGCGTATCAAGTCGTCGGTCATTTCGACGGGCTTTGGGTTTGCGATGCGAATGAAAGAGGCGAGTTCGTTCGATTTAGCGGAATTGAAAGGAAAGGATTCGAATTTCCTATTTTAGGCGGTTAATTCTCTGACGCCGAGCCCTAACTCCTTAGTTGTCGATCGCTAAGGAGTCGATGCTATGGGTCTCCTGTCTGGCTAAAGTGTGTCGATACTATGGTATCCTAACTGCTGCTAAGGTGTCGATGCTATGGGTATGCTCCCTGACTGAGCTCTTCGACTCTGTCCGTTGTTCGACCCATCTCCCTGTTTCGATGCTATCGGTGGCTGCCCTTTGATTCCCCTTTGCATGTGCTTATATAGCCTTGGTTGGGGTTCTAATGTTGGTAAGCAATTAAGGCTGAGATTGGACGAGATTTCGTAAGATTCGTACTCGATTTTGTGCTGATTTTGTGTGATATTTGGGTGCTGGTTTATGGTAAGAAATCGTTAGAGACGTGTGTGTGGGTAAGGAAAGTGTCGCCGGATTTTCAGCCGAAAATCCGGCGAGAATATCGGGGTTGGGTGAAGGCGGCGATTGAAGGCTTAGGGTTCGTCGTTTCGTTTCTTTTTGTTGAGGACGAAGGGTTGATGGGTAAAGGAGAAATCTGGGGTAATGGGCTGCGTATAAGGGCTGATGAAACAAGGCTTGGGCTGGGGCGGCGGGTTTGGGCCACGCGGGTGTGGGCTGTGGAGGTTTGGGCTGGGTAGTTAAATTAGGGTATTAGTTAGTTATTAGGTGGACAAAATTAATGGGTATTGGGCTATTAATTAGGTATTAGTTCTTTAATGGGCTGTGTTTTAAAGGTATTAATTTTAGGTGTTTAATTAGTGTTAGGTTAGTGTTATAATTAATTAATTAACAAATGTGATTAAATTAATTAGGTGCTTTATTATAATTATCTAGGTGCTACATTAGTCTAATTATTTAGGTGTTAAATTAGTCTAATAAATGCGGGCGTGCTATTTAGTTAATGCTTAATACTCTAGAATGCGGCGCTATTATTTAGAATTTTATTATTGTGCATTATTGCGAAGTTAAATTAAAATTAAAATTGAGTTTAGATTAAATTACTTAAATGCTAAATGCAAGTGTGATGTTTAAAGCTTTTATAGATGTGACGCTACTAGATAAAAAAATGATTTTAAATTACAAATGATTACTAATAAATGTGGTTATGCTACCTGACATGACGTTATCGCTAAATTATTTATTTTATGCATTTATTAATTATTTAAGAGTTACGACAAAGCTTAAAGTTAATAAGTGCGGGCGCGGGACTCTAAATGCTTAAGACTTTACGTAAGACGCGACGCCATTATTAATTATTTATGCCTGTATTTAATGTTTTATTGTTGTATTTTATTATAAAAATCATAAAAAATTATTTTACAAAATTAGTGTAATTTTATAGTTAATGGCTGGACGGGAGGGTCAAAATTGGGTGTCAACAATAATATTGAATAGAATTTCTCAAAAGAAAAATGATCAATCTCTATACGAATTATGGAATGGAAGATTGCCTACTTTCAAAAGAATGAAAGTGTGGGTTTCCTAGTGATCGGTGTATTTTATATTACACCTTTTGAGTCATTTTTAGTTAGTATTTTACTCATTTCATTTATGTTTAGTATAGTATTAGGGTCGTTTTCCTTTCTTTTGTGTCACAGCGGTCAGAAATGGAGAAATGACAAAAAGGAGATGAAATGAACATAAATGAGATGGAATTGCACACTAAAAGGGTCAAGAAATGAAGCCTAAGAAGTTCCGAAAAGTATAGAGGAGATCAGACGAAGACCGGACGAAAAAGAGGATGAAGAAACGAAAAAATGCCAAATTCACGCCTCCGGCGCCATGCGTGGTGCCGCGGCGCCAATGTTCATGAGTCCGAAAGTTGTAGATTCTCAGTCATTGGCGCGGGATCGCAGGCCACGGCGCCGATGCGGGATTTCTGAGTTTTGGGCCGAATTTGACACGTTTTCAGGGTCCAAAAGGGATAATTTTTCCTACCTACATAATCTTTAACCCTTTACCTAAAGGATTCTATAACTTTTCCTACCTACATAATCCTTAACCCTTTACCTAAAGGATTCTATAACTTTTCCTACCTACATAATCCTTAACCCTTTACATAAAGGATTCTATAACTTTTCCTACCTACATAATCCCTAACCCTTTACTTAAATGATTCTTGGGCTATAAATAGTCTCTACATCATTAGAAGAATTCATTTCATTCTCCATCCATCATTCTACCAATTCCATCTTGTAAATATTCCACAACACAATCCTTGGATGCTAGAAGGCTTGGAGACTTGTTCTTGAGTATTTTTCTTTTCTTTCTTTTGCTTTGTTTATTTCAGTTCATGTATGGAGATTGTATTAGTTCTTAGCGTGACTATGGCTAGGAGCTAATTATTTTATTAGGGATTTCCTTGTGATTCTCTTGAAACTCTTATTCATGAATTAATACATTAGTTGATTTCTTCTTCACTTGCTTAAGATTTATTCAATAATTGCTTTGATTTCTTGATAATTAATTGATCACTAGTTATCATCACTTATATGAGTTCTAATCGAAATTCGAAAGGGGAGATTGTGAATATCCTATAGTTGAATAAACATAGGTTTAAATCGTGGACGAAAGTACCCCGATACTTGTGTAGCTTAATAGATCATTGCTCTTAATCCTCCTTTGTAGTCAGTCTTGTCATCGAAAGATAGAAGGGTTCTCCATTGGGGTTGAGTGTTTATATTACCTTAACAGGAGTATAAAACGGTCTAGTTAACCTGATATCTTAACGTAGAAGAAGAAGTCAGTCTAATTGTATTAAGGATTGAATAGAGTGGATAGCTGATGATCTTGGAAGCCCTAATTCTCCATCATAACTGATTTAAATCAAAGTATTTTCATAATTAGTTTATTTCCTGCATTATTAGTTTAGAATTCCAACCCAATTAACGTTAACCAAATAGAAACTAAAGCATAGATAATCGGTACTTGAAAACCAGTCCCTGAGGACGATATTCGGTCTTACCCAGACTATATTACTTGTCACAATACGTGCACTTGCGTTTAGCGTGTGTATAAATCGCGCATCAAGTTTTTGGCGCCGTTGCCGGGGATTGGCGTACTTTCAATATCGATTTATCTATTCTTATTTCTAATTTGGTTGCTCCAAGAACTGCGAGTATCTTTTTATCACCTTTTGTTGTTTTTTTATTTTGCAGGTTAAATTCGGAAAAAAAAATCGCAAAAAAAAAAAAATCAGGACAAATGGACTACTACTATCAGAGACAGTGGAGTCATCAACATCAGCTTAACCCACAGGTTCTAGAGGAAGATCTAGATGAGTTGCGTGCAGCATACCTGTGCTCACCAAGTGCCAGACTCAGTTTATGGCTGAAACAAGGGAGTCCCTCAAAAATTTGGAGACCCACATAGGGCAACTGATGGATAAGATGAGCAATACAGCTCAAGCAAATCTGCCTAGCGACATCATTATGAGAGGTGGTAAGCAAATTGAGGAGCCTGAACCACACCCAGCTAGTGAGGGATTTGGAGAGATAATTGGTGTAGAGAAGGAAAAGGTTACTGAGATCCAATCATTCATCTTTTTGGATTCCTTGGAAAATCTTTTTCTTGTACCTATTGCAGAAGAAACACCACCAACTGTCACTGTTGATCCCCAAATAGAAAGTCCATACCTTCAAGGGCACCCCCTAGAGTTGAGATATGTTGGGAATCTCACTGATCCCTACATTAAAGAGAGCTTAGAAGACAAGCATGTCTTGTGTACTTGGGGGATAATCTTATATCTGAAGCCCTTAGTTGAAAAGAGTGTTGTAGGAAAAGTGAGACCTGCAACAATAACTATGCGAATTGCAAAAAGTTCGCAGAAGGATCCAATGGGCACTCGTAAAGGTTAACTGCGTCCGGCTAAAAGACGTTAAAGACAGCGCTTGTTGGGAGGCAACCCAATGTTTTTAATTATGTTAGTTTGATTTTTGTCTTTAGTTTGTTTTATTTTGTCTTGAACAGTCTCACGGTCTTGGGTTCTTGTTTTGTGTTGTTGGATGACAGGTGTATTGAAAGCTAACTCTGAGGAAAAAGGAGCAAAAACGCTGAAAAAAATGAAAAGTCGTCGTCAGCGCCACGGCGCCCAGAATCAGCGCCGTGGCGCCGGAACTTCAGAGAGCCACAGTACTTGGGGCGCCACGGCGCCGAATCTCAGGGTCGTGGCGCCGAAAGTTCCGAGAGTCAGACGCAGTGCAAATTCCAGAATTTTTCCTCCTGCACTCCGCATGACCGCTGTGTTGCGGTCAAGTTGTCCCTATTTTTAGTCTTCACGCATTGGGGACAATGTGTCGATTAAGTTTGGGGGGTGTCTTATTGTTTTTGAGTCTTTTTGATTTGTTTTGTGTGTTTTTGAGTATTTTTGAGTCATTATTTTTTTTATTATTATTATTATTTTAATTTTTTGATTTGATGGATCATGCATGTTGTAGTTGCTAAAGATATTGAGTGGATAAAGTGGGATAATGTAATAGAATTAAAAGCGACAATCTGTGTGCTTAAAGTTAGATATACCAAAAATTCCTGACATCTAATTATTTGAAATATGTGTGCTTAGCTTATGTGTGTCAGTTATGGAAAGAAGGTTGAAAAAATATCTAGAAAATTTGTTTGCTTGTTATTTGAGGCGAAATAGTTAAGATGTACATTTTTAGGGAGATGATTCAGACATTTCTTTGATAGCCCTTCTGACCATTCATTATCTACCCTAACATAAAATGTATCACTAGTCAGCCCCTTTTGAGCCTAAAATAAAGATCTTTCTTTGACACCCTATGATTCCTTTGTTGTGACATAAGTAATCATGGAAAAGTATTGGAATGAAAAGTGTTGAAAAATAAATAAAAAGAGAGTGAAAAATTTGATGCACCCCAATGAAAAATATGCAAAAGCCTAAGTTTGGGGGTGCCTGTTATTCATAATACATATCATTCTCTCAAAAGAAAAGTGGGGAGAAGGTGGGTACGAAACTAAAAAGAAAGCCAAAAAGAAGGAAAAAAGAGTTGAATGAAAAATGCTTATGGTATGTAACTGAGCCTAAATGTCTATTTTTACCTACCCCTGTCTAAGCCTACGTTAAAACCCTTGAAAGTCCTGATGATCTTTAATGTGTATGTCTATGATTAGTGGAGGATAACAAGTAAACAGGTCTATAGCATTTGAAAAAGATGAAATGAAATTGACATGCATAGGTGGTTAGGTGTTTGTATTTCCATTGACCATGATCTAAGTGAATTTGCGAAATATATAACTTGAAATTCTAGATTGCTGATTATTCATGCTATATACGTTCTAACATATTATCCCATCTTTCATCCATGATTTTGAAGAAGCAATATTATAACTATTTGATCCATCTCTTTGAGTCTTTGTTCGTTTTGTTTTATTTTTGTTTTGAGCTTTACTCGAGTGCGAGCAAAGTTTAAGTTTGGGGGTTTGATCGGTGTATTTTATATACACCTTTTGAGTCATATTTAGTTAGTATTTTACTCATTTCATTTATGTTTAGTATATTATTAGGGTCGTTTTCCTTTCTTTTGTGTCACAGCGGTCAGAAATGGAGAAATGACAAAAAGGAGATGAAATGAGCATAAATGAGATGGAATTGCACACTAAAAGGGTCAAGAAATGAAGCCTAAGAAGTTCCGGGAAGTATAGAGGAGATCAGACGAAGACCGGACGAAAAAAAGATGAAGAAACGAAAAAATGTCAAATTCACGCCTCCGGCGCGTGCAGCCGGGCGCCAATGTTCTGCATGAGTCCAAAGTTGCAGATTCTCGGCCGTGGCGGACTGCAGGACAACGGCGCCGACGCGGGATTTCTGAGTTTTGGGCCGAATTTGACACGTTTTCAGGGTCCAAAAGGGATAACTTTTTCTACATACATAATCCTTAACCCTTTACCTAAAGGATTCTATAACTTTTCCTACCTACATAATCCTTAACCCTTTACCTAAAGAATTCTATAACTTTTCCTACCTACATAATCCTTAACCCTTTACCTAAAGGATTCTATAACTTTTCCTACCTACATAATCCCTAACCCTTTACCTAAATGATTCTTGGGCTATAAATAGTTTCTACATCATTAGAAGAATTCATTCCATTCTCCATCCATCATTCTACCAATTCCATCTTGTAAATATTCCACAACACAATCCTTGGATGCTAGAAGGCTTGGAGACTTGTTCTTGAGTATTTTTCTTTTCTTTATTTTGCTTTGTTTATTTCAATTCATGTATGGAGATTGTATTAGTTCTTATCGTGACTATGGCTAGGAGCTAATTACTTTATTAGGGATTTCCTTGTGATTCTCTTGAAACTATTATTCATGAATTAATACATTAGTTGATTTCTTCTTCACTTGCTTAAGATTTATTCAATAATTGCTTTGATTGCTTGATAATTAATTGATCACTAGTTATCATCACTTATATGAGTTCTAATCGAAATTCGAAAGGGGAGATTGTGAATATGCTATAGTTGAATAAACATAGGTTTAAATCGTTGACGAAAGTACCCCGATACTTGTATAGCTTAATAGGTTATTGCTCTTAATCCTCCCTTGTAGTCAATATTGTCATCGAAAGATAGAAGAGTTCTCCATTGGGGTTGAGTGTTTATATTACCTTAACAGGAGTATAAAACGGTCTAGTTAACCTGCTATCTTAACGTAGAAGAAGAAGTCAGTCTGATTGTATTAAGGATTGAATAGAGTGGATAACTGATGATCTTGGAAGCCCTAATTCTCCATCATAACTGATTTAAATCAAAGTATTTTCATAATTAATTTATTTCCTGCATTATTAGTTTAGAATTTCAACCCAATTAACGTTAACCAAATAGAAACTAAAGCATAGATAATCGGTACTTGAAAACCAGTCCCTGAGGATGATATTCAGACTTACCCAGACTATATTACTTGTCACGATACGTGCACTTGCGTTTAGCGTGTGTATAAATCGCGCATCACCTAGCGAAAGTTCAAGTTCCTTTACCAAAGAGAACTAAACTTGGATAAAAAATGGTGGATTGCATTTATGTTGGTCTTGCCAATAATAATGCAACATATAAGTTCTTGGTGTATCATTCTGATGTTGAAGGTATTCACAAGAACACACTAATGGAATCTGCTGAAGCAGAATTTTTTTAGGACATATTTCCTTACAAAGACAAGGATAGAAGTGATCCTAATAATAAGAAGAGGACACTGCCTCTTAATGAGTCAAACCAAAATGATGATAATCTTACTTCATCGGTTCAAGAAGAAAACTCTGAACCAAGGAGAAGTAAACGAGGAAAAGTCACCAAGGATTTTGGACCTGACTTTATGACCTTTTCCGTTGAAGGAGAACCTCAAACGTATAATTCTGCAATGGAATCATCCGAAGCACCTTATTGGAAGGAGGCCATCCAAAGTAAAGTAGAATCCATTGTACAAAATAATACATAGATAATGGTTGATCTTCCTCCGGGACAAAAACCAATAGGCCATAAATGGATTTTTAAACGGAAGTTAAGACTTCTTGGTACTATAGAAAATACAAAGCTCGGATAGTAGCCAACGGATTTCGACAAAAGAAAGGTATAGATTTCTTTGATACCTACTCACCAGTGTCTAGAATTACGTCGATAAGAACGTTAATTGCTATAGCAGCAATTCACAATTTGGAGATACACCAAATGAATGTGAAGACTGCATTCTTGAATGGTGAACTAGATGAAGAAATATACATGGAACAACCTGAAGGGTTTGTTGTTAAAGGTCAAGAGTAGAAAGTCTGTAAATTGGTTAAGTCGTTATATGGACTTAAACAAGCGCCAAAGCAATGTCATGAGAAGTTTGATAATACATTATTATCAAATGGTTTTCAAATAAATGAATGTGACAAATGTGTCTACATTAAGGAATGTAATAATGTGTATGTCATTATATGCTTGTATGTGGATGATATGCTGATTATGGGAACAAGTAATGATGTAATTAACCAAACTAAGAAGATGTTGCATGTCGCTTTCGATATAAAAGATATGGGAATAGCGGATGTCATTCTTGGTATTAGAATTCACAAGAATTTAGATGGTTATATTCTAACACAATCCCATTTTGTTAAGTAGGTCCTTAGAAAATTTGGACACTATGATGATAGACCGATAGTTACCCCATTTGATCCCGCTAGTCACCTTAAAAAGAATGAAGATGATAGTGTGTCTCAATTGGAATATACGCAAATTCTTGGAAGTGATCTGTATATATTGAATTGTACGAGACCGAATTTAGCATATACAGTGAGTCGACTTAGTCGATACTCACACAATTCTGGAAATGATCATTGAGTAGCGCTAATACGGGCACTACGATATCTAAAGCATACAATGATGAATGAACTATGGGTTGCATTATATAAAATATCCTCCCGTGTTAGAAGGATATTGTGATGCTAATTAGATTTCCAACCATTCAGAAAGTAAGTCCACAAGTGGGTATGTATTTACACTTGGTGGAGCGTCGATGTCATGGAAATAATCAAAGCAAATGGTAAATACGAGATCAACTATGGAAGCAGAGTTTGTAGCCTTGGATAAAGTTGTCGAAGAGGCAGAATGACTAAGAAACTTTCTAGAAGGTATTCCGTTGTGGACAAAGCCAGTGACCGCCATTTGCATACATTGTGATAGTATGGCTGCCCTGACGAGGGCAAAGAATCAAATTATAATGGCAAATCAAGGCACATAAGGCGATGTCATAATACAATACGAAGCTTGCTGAAGAATGGAATAATATCCATTGATTATGTAAAGTCAAAGGACAATATAGCGGTCCTTTGACAAAAGGCCTTACACGAGAGCAAGTCGTATTTACATCGAGGAGAATGGGTTTAAAGGCAATACAATGAGTTGTGAACTGGTGAAAACCTAACCTATCATAATTGGAGATCCCATGGTTTAGGTTCAATAGACAAACTAGCTGGGGAAGACTCAAGGAGCATAAAACACGCATATGCTCATTTCTATGATGTACCAAGTGTGTTAATCCGTTGACGATATAGGGCTGAACCTTGGTTCTTAATAATATTAATAGCCATTATGGTGGGATAGTATGGACTTCTTGATTAATATTACCTATGTGAGATTGATGTGGGGTCGTATCTGGGAGAATTGAGATGACTACGTTCTCTAGAAATTCTCATGAAGAATGAGTTGTTCATGACCGAAAAGAACACAACCGTAAGAATTAAAACATGTTGATATGATATGTGTGATACTTGTTGTCTCGGTTTACTACAAAACGTGAATAATTCAAGGCCCTTCGTCCACTACTTTACAAGTAGACCCGATAGGTATTCACTACGAAAGATTTAAGTCCAAAAGACACCTTTTCTTATGCATGCCATATCTCGTTTGACAGAAATAATGATAAGTTCCTTTTATCTTATTTTCTATCCATATGTGGGGTATTGTTGGATGTGTGAATAGAAAATGTGGGGTATTGTTAGAACTTGTGTGGATTGAAGAAGAAAACAAGTGATTAAAATCCATTTTTTGGAATTTTGGCTGAAGGACCGCGGTTCCTGATGGAAGGACCGAGGTGTCTGCGCTCCAGTAAGTCACTGAAATTTTCGACGAATAAGAACCTAGGTGCCTTGTGGAGGCATCGGGGTGCCTGGATGGCAGTAAGTCACTGGAAAGGAAAAATCGAATTTGCACCTAGGTGCCTTGTGGAGGCACCGCGGTGCCTTCGACGGGATTTTCCAGTTTTGAACCAAAAGTTGCATCTCTTCACATAGAGTCATAACCTTTGGACTAATGGCTGCATATGGTCGAAATTCATGTTATATAAAGAGTGTAGATCACTTGTTTAACATACACAATACAATTAACAACATCTAATCTTCTGATTTAAGAATCAAATCATTGGATGATCATTGTTGCTTCTTCTTCCTCTTCAAGAAATTTCTGAAGAACACATAAATTAGATTTGCCAGGAGTGGAGTTCTTGTGTTAAAACTATCACTCAGATAGTTGTATCTTCAAGACAGACGTCCGTTAAACTGCAGCACAAGCGGGGGCAAATTTTTGTCTTAGGACACTGCGTCGAGCAGGCCTCTATCTACAAACAAGTCAGTATGTGTTTATGTTTTGCTGAACATTATTGTTGTCGATTTCAATTCACTTGAATTATTTGTATATTATAGTGGTTTATACATTGAAGGTCTAGATTGACACTAACAGATATATGTCTTCCTCCATGGTGATTTGAATGCGGAAGTGTATATGTCATTACCACAAGGACTCATGGTAGAAACTAGTAACATGGTCTTAAGAAGTCACTTTATGGATTAAAGAAAGCTAGTAGATAATGGTATGACAACCTAGCCATTTGTTTGTGTTCAAAAGGATATACTCATTCAGAGAGTGATTATTCATTATTTTACAAAAAGAAAGGCCACTCTTTAGTGTTTGTTGCCATTTATGTAGATGATGTGATATTGACTGGTAGCCTTTCTGCATGATCAATTCAAGATAAAAGATCTTGGCAGATTACACTACTTCTTGGGGTTGGAGATTTTGTACAGAAAAGATGGTGTCCTCATTTCTCAGAGGAAGTTTACTGCTGACGTACTGAAGGAATTTGACTCTATCGATTACAAAGTAACTACCTCTCCACTTGACTCTGCTGAGAAACTGCAAGCCACAGATGGGAAGTTGTTAGCAGATCCAACTCACAATAGGAAATTGGTTGGGAAGCTCAACTTTCTCACTAATACAAGAATGGATATAACATGCAGTGTTCAACACCTCATTCAATTTATGCAGACACCTATAGGGCCACACCTCAAAGCTGTTTATCATGTTCTCTGGTACTTGAAGCAAGATCCTACACTTGGAGTTTTTTATCTCCAACAAACCTGAATACACTATCACTGCCTATTGTGATTCAAATTGGACAACCTACCTGATTCAAAAAGGTCTATTAGTGGATATTTGGTGCTAATGGGAAATAGTCCTATAAATTGAAAGTCTAAAAAGCATGCAACATTATCTCTGTCTTATGCAGAAGCAGAATATAGAGTTGTGAGACAGGTGGTTGGGGAGCTAGTCTAGTTTGAAAGATTACTGAATGAGCTCACAGTGCAATGCTCTTTGCCCATACATGTATTTTGTGACAGTCAAGCTGTAGTTCACATTGTCAAGAACCCAATTTTTCATGAGAGAACATATCATATAGAAGTGGATTGTCACTTTGTTAGAGACAAGCTTCAAGAAGGGTTAATTACACTCCATCACATCTCCACAAAATCTCAATTACTGACATATTCACCAAAGCATTGACTAGGAACAAACATGCTACAATTCTGAGCAAGCTGGCTGTGATTACATCACCTCCAACTTGAGGGGGACGGGGGTGTTGAGATTATATCTGTATGTAATTATTTTGAATTAGTGGCAGTCTTGTAATTAGCTAGTCAAAGTTAGTTAGTCAAAATAGTTAGTTGGTTAGTTAGTTGATCATCTTAGCTAGGATATTTTAGCTTGTGTATAAATACACAAATGATGTGTAGATTACTCATATACTTTCAATTCAATGAAAATGAAGTACAAATAAAAATATATGCTCTAATCTATGCTCTATAAATACATATCTTCTATAAATAATTTCGCATTAATCTATGCTTTAATAAAAATATACTTTCCTAGTAACAATTTTCTTTTAGTTAGTAACAAAAAATGTGAAAGTCATTATATTCAAACCACTCCTCAAGTCGTCTCATTTCTTACTGTTAGAGATAACTAAATCCTGTAAATCTTCCAACTCTTGAAGCAAAAAGATAATTGGTTGGACAACTCATACCTTACGACTACGACACCTCTCCAATGTATATTTTTATTCCTAATATATTTATTTTTAATTTGTCAAAGTCGTCTCAAATATCAAATAATGCAAACCGAACAGTCTTTATCATCTAATCATTGCTTTATAGAATTGTTCTAACGTTCTTACTTGACTTTTTCCAATCCGTACAGCTCGCTAAATTCTTTTTTTTTCCTAGAGAATATTTAACTAGTATATGTGTCACTTTAAACTACTTAATTATACAAATTAAAATTCCATTCCGAAATTGTTAATGATATTATATCCATTATCTAGCTTCTTGGACAATTTAAAGAAAATATGAAGAGATTTAGGCGCAGAGGGTGATCTATGACACGTTTGGTGAGTTCAATTGATCAACCTATTGATTTTGACTCGAACTCATCATGTATACATACGCGGATATTTTTTAATTATAAATATACGTATAATAATATCACACTCATTCATTCTATATTAAAAATAATATCACAATATCACACTCATTCCGAACTATTACTTAGATGAAAGTGCTATTTATTTGCCATTGGATCAGCAAGGATGTGGTTTAGATGGATCAAGAGAATACCAGACTTTGGATTATGAATAATATTTGCCATTGTCAGAAGGGAGAAAGTCAATGGAAAAAAGTAAGAATGATAGTACAAAGTACAAGCCTGTGATGAATAGTGTAAGAATGATAGTACAAACTACAAAGTACAAGCTTGAGGAAAAGGGGCATATTTGCCCTCCGTCAAAGTTTGAGGACAAATATACCCCTCCCGTTGATAAACTTCCACCATTTGCCCATATTTAACTGTGATGCACAGGTGGAATCCACGTGGACGCCACCTGTGCGCCACCTAAATGACCCGACAATTAACCCAAATCGCATAAAATTAAAAGGGGAACAAACCAGCGATTTCTTCACCATTTCAATGCCCTAAAACACAACCAAACCGCGACTTCATCTTCCCCAAAACACTTCCATCGGTTCCATGCCCTAAAGCACATCCAAACCGCGACTTTATCTTCCCCAACATAATTTCATCAATTCGAAGCTCACAAGGTACGAAATTTCATCAATTTCAATCTACTAATCACTTTCAAGAAGGTTAGAAATTTCTTAATTTGTGTCTTACTCGAATTGGTATATGCTTCTAAGTTACCATCGGAACTGAAAATTCCAATCTTCTTCCATAATTTCATAGTGTAGAGTTGACCAAGTTAGCAAAGGTGCCCCTTTTGCTAATGGGTATAACTGTGGTATGTGTCACTGCATGCTAAGTATTAGAGTATAATTTTGAACTTAGATATGCTACTTTACATTTATTAGAATGTGTAATGAAAGAGACTAGTTCCAACCCATGAGCAGTCGATAGTGTTTGTTTTAGTTTATAACTTAATACAATTTTGTTTATGTTCAATAAATAAGTAATGTCTCAAGTTAGTTTGTTCTTCACAAAAGATGTTTGTTTTAGTTTATAACTTAATACAATTTTGTTTATGTTCAATAAATAAGTAATGTCTCAAGTTAGTTTGTTCTTCACAAAAGAGGTGTCATTGTGGTATGACTGCGAACCAATTTATTTCAACGACTACTTCAAATTCCGGAAGGAAATTCTTCAAATGCCCCAAACCTAAGGTAAGTAATATTAATGTAATATTTTGACGACAGTCTTGGTTTGTTTGATTTTGGTTTTGATTCTTTCTTCATTTTTTGCTTATAGAGAAGTTCTTGTTGATATTGGCAATGGGAGGATGAGGAACCTATTGAAAGTTTCGCTGGCGAATTAATGTCGTTTTGGATGTGTTTAAGAATGTAATAACAGATTTGAAGAGTGAGAGCAAGAAATCAATGTGTTGAAGGGTATAAATCAAGCTGAAATGAATAAAGTTTTGAAGATGCGCGTGTTTATGATGATTTCATGAGCGCTATTTGTTGGATTTGTTGCGGCATCGATTATGAAATGATTATGTATTAGTAGATGAGTAAAAACATTTAATGTTATGTTTATGAATTAGTAGTAGTAGCTATGAAACAACAACAATTGTTGCACTTGTAATGTTTCTATTACTAACTGAATAAGATGCATTTGATTTCTAGTGTGAAATCTTTAGCATACTATGTCTTTTTCTTTTTTCTGCCTATTGTGAAATTATTTTTATTTCTATATCGGAGTCTTCTTCTCTTCTAGTTTGTATGTCCTTTTTTAACATCTTTTATGGGAGCTTACTTGCTCCTTGCAACCAAATGAAGACAGATAGTTAAAGATAAGGTAAACTTTATTTTCGGAAATATTAACGGCCAGCTCTTCTATGCTCGAGGCTTCTTAGTGATACTGATGCCTCATTACTTGGTCATCAAAACAAAGCTCATAGCTAATTTTCTAATCGTTCAGGCAAAGCAAAGCTCATACCAAATCAGAGTGAATTACTCACTCTATGTTTACAAATGCCATGGGTTCAACATATTATATTATCCCAATCCCAACAAATTCAATGCTTCATATATCAAGAAAATACAAGTCTCATTCATCACTTTAGGCCTCACCAACCTGCTGATAACTGGACTGTAGATCAACAAGATCAGAGGTAACAGAGAAACTTAGCCATTTCTTTTTGTCACAATAAACTAGACATGGCTGCATAATAAGCCCAACTAGACATGGCTGCATATAAATTCCACAATCATTCCAAAACAGTACAGAAAATTCTCTGCAGCCACAATTTCTTGAAAACTAAGGTAAGACAGGAAAACAACACCTGATGTAAAACCAGTAAATAAGCTTGGCCTTAAATAAGCTTCAATATTTTAGACTTCATATAAATAAGCTTCCTATATTTTAGACTTCCTATACAAATGTTCACAAAATAAATAAGCTTCAATATTAATATTCATCTTTCCAAAATAAATAAGCTTCATGTTTGAGACTTCACATTCCTCTTCCATGTTCAATTTCTCTCTTATAACAAGAGCCTTGTTTGGTGGTTGATAAGACATGTTGGTTAGCTCACTCATTGTAGTAGAATCACCAACGATGGAGATTTTCTTGTCGGTGTAGCTAGTCTTTGTTTCATCCTTTCAAGTATTCTAGTATTTTCCTCAGAAAATGACTTTGGCCTTAATGATTGCTCTGCTTCTAGCATAGTGGCGGTGCTGCTGCATTGAGTTAAATGTTCTTCTGGTTCTACTGCCGGGAGAAAATCTGTGTTGCTGCTGCTTTTATACATATTCTTTGCACGTTGTTTCCCTTTAGTAGCCTGCTATGTAAAAGATAACACTAAGAAACAACAACAACATAATAAAAAAACTAGAAACAGCACAACAACATAATAAAAAACATCAGCAGCAACTGCTGCACAAAAACAACAACAGCAGGTAAAAAAATGACATTCATCTACATGTGTTGGCCATGACAATGATCTGCAAAAAAGAATACAACAGTCAAGTAAAAAAAATGCCTTATGTCGAGTAATAAACATTGTCGAACTATTGAGTTCACTGTTTTCTTAGCGACCAGATGAAACAAACATTATAATCATATATATAAGACGCTGGATTTCAATCTTCCAACAATAAAAATATGCAGAAATTCAACTATCAATTAGAGATTTATATGTCGACGAAAGACTTAGAACCATATAAGTATCGATTAACACATAAAGTTCAGGAATTTATAACCTTCTTGTACGCGATTAGTAGGTTGGATTCGCCTGAATGTTAAGATGGAAGTTGATGAAATTTAGAACCTTGACAGCTTCGATTTTCGATTTGGGGAAGACAAACTCGCTGAAGTTGGAACTAGTCTCTTTCATTACACATTCTAATATAAATGTAAAGTAGCATATGTAAGTTCAAAATTATACTCTAATACTTAGTATGCAGTGACACATACCACAGTTATACCCATTAGCAAAAGGGGCACCTTTGCTAACTTGGTCAACTCTACACTATGAAATTATGGAAGAAGATTGGAATTTTCAGTTCCGATGGTAACTTAGAAGTATATACCAATTCGAGTAAGACATAAATTAAGAAATTTCTAATCTTCTTGAAAGTGATTAGTAGATTGGAATTGATGAAATTTTGTACCTTGTGAGCTTCGAATTAATGAAATTATGTTGGGGAAGATAAAGTCGCGGTTTGGATGTGCTTTAGGGCATGGAATCGATGGAAGTGTTTTGGGGAAGATGAAGTCGCGGTTTGGATGTGTTTTAGGGCATTGAAATGGTGAAGAAATCGTTGGTTTGTTCCCCTTTTAATTTTCTGCGATTTGGGTTAATTGTCGAGTCATTCAGGTGGCGCACAGGTGGCATCCACGTGGATTCCACCTGTGCATCACAGTTAAATATGGGCAAATGGTGAAAGTTTATCAACGGGAGGGGTATATTTGTCCCCAAACTTTGACGGAGGACAAATATGCCCCTTTTCCTCAAGTTTGAGGGCAAATATGCCCCTTTTCCCTTCTATATATAAGCATGTCGAATGAATTACCAAAGCAAGCAACTTAAAGGCCTCATTTGCTCAAATAATTAGAAGTCAAACATTTGATAATCTTGAAGAGAAGACAATAATATAATGGCATTCAAGGTCTCAGTCTTCATTGCTATTGTTGTGATGATGGTGGTTGGTGTGGCTGCCCATGAAGGCCACAACCATGGACCTATGGCGGCTCCGATGGACCCCGGGAGTGCCATCCTCAGTTCTTTCCCATCGGCGGTGGCTGGACTCGTCGCTTTGGTTTTTTCTTTCCTTGTTATCAGGGAAAGGATTTGAGAATTAATAGTCATATATATGTCTCTTTGAGTCGTTTGTTTCATTGTGTTTGATGTACTCATCGTGTTATCTCCCACCACCAATGTATCTTACTTTTCTCTTTTGTTTTTCCCTAATTCTACGTGTTTCTTCTCCATTTTGATATGGATTCTAAATAAAAATGGTTTGAAGTCATTATTTAGTTGTTCCTTGTAATGGCTTAATTCATTGATGATGTAGGAATATTATTGTGTGATCGATTTGGTGAGCTAGATAAATCCATATGAGCTGGTAATATTAGCTAATATACGTATTCTTTTTTTGGTGTAATTAAGTCGTACGCAGAACCCATTACTGAAAGTACTAGAGGGAGTGAATTATAAGCCTAGTAAAATTTAGTCGACTGATAGAGAGGCAACGGGCACAAAAATGTTAGTCCATCAATTGAAATAATTACAAAGCACAACAAATAGTAAAGGTGCATAATATATTATGAGAGCATAAAGTAAATGACATCATAATTTTTTATACTGATTTGGAGCTAATGTGGTATTTTTATTCATCTCCTTTGAATTGCAGGAGATTATCTCTTAACCTCTTTGTAATTTGAATTGAGTACATCAGTTTTTTTTTCTGCGTCCATCACCAATATTTACAAGGTTGGTTTTTACGCGTTCACCAACAACCCACAAGGTTGATTTTCGACATGAGAGGTTGCTCAGATGAATCGCCCTCCATTTTCAATTCGAAGATTGCGAGTTTGAATCACTAAAGGAGCAAAGGAGAAGCTCCTGAGGAAAGGGCTTTAAAAAAGGTTGATTTTCACTGGCTCTCTAAAAAAACGAATAACCACACAACCTCTCATATTTTTCCTTTTCTCTCTATCCTTTGTTACACTAATGGACTTATAAATACAGTATTCGAGTATAGGAAAGTTATATACTAGGTTGCATATCTATTTTCATTGTTCATCTCTTATTTATGGTGTTGGCTCCATATTTATGGTGTTGGCTCCTGTTAGAATATTATGTTAGATGTGTAATTAATTGGTCATATTATGATAGAATATTATGTTAGAATATTCTAGATACATAATTAATTAGTAATATTATATTGATGTAGAATCCTAATATATATGGTAGGAAGACATTATTAGGTAGGATTTCTTAGTTATTATGAGGCATGATTTCCTCCTCATAATTAATGTATATTACTTGTATATATTCTCCCTTAGGAGATGGAGAAGGATCAAGGAAGATTTTCCAATTCTAAATATTTCTTACATGGTATCAGAAGGTAATTCAAAGATCCTATTCTAAATAAAATTTTCCTTCCAAATTCGGTCATCTTCTCCATCCTTCCAACCGAATTTGTCTTCTCCATTGTTATACTTTTTTTTTTCTCCATTATTGTTGTCAACCATGTCTGAATCAAAATCTTCGTTTCACTCAGCCCTTACTATTTCCAACATCAAAACACATATTTCTGTCAAACTAGAGATGGAAACTGTTCACTACGCAACATGGGCGGAGTTGTTCAAAATTTGTTGTAGGGCTCACAAAGTTCTTCATCATATAATTCCACCAAAAAATGGTACAACAACGGATCAATCGTCTGAAGCAGACAAAGAGTTGTGGGATACCCTTGATGCCACAGTTCTTGGTTGGATTTATGCAACAATTTCCACAGATTTGTTGCATACAATAATGGAACCAGATTCTACTGCCATGGCGGCATGGGAACGCTTGAGAGACATTTTTCAAGATAATCAAAACTCTCGTGCCGTTGCGTTGGAACAAGAATTTTCAACCATTGTCATGGCAGACTTCCCTAACGTTTCAACCTACTGTCAACGTCTCAAAGTGGTGGCAGATCAATTGAGAAACGTAGGTTCACCGGTTTCTGACAACCGGTTAGTTTTACAGTTAGTTGCCGGTCTCACGGATGCTTATAGTGGCGTGGGGACTCTAATCCGTCAAAGTAATCCCTTACCAAAGTTTTATCAAGCAAGATCTATGCTTGTTCTTGAAGAATCGGGTTTGATTAAGAAGGTTTCAACAAATTCCGCCATGGTTGCCACGTATTCAAATGAAGGTAATTATTTTGACTATTCTTCACAAAATAAGAGTAAAAAAGGACGTGGTAATAATAATAAGAAGGGTGGAAATCGCGGAAATAATAAAGGTGAAGTCGCGGAATTAGGTGGCGGCGGAAATAAGCGGCAACGACTCGGCGGAGCTATGGCGGCAGCAGCAACTCCGGCGGCTACGCGGCAACCACTGGGCGGCGGCGGCGGCCAGATAGCAGCGGCGGCCAGCTGGCGGCAGCAATGGTCCAGACGGATGCTGGGCGAGCAAACCAACAGCCCGATGGCGATGCGTGACTTCGTCAGCGAAGAGCCGCGGCCGCACTTTTTCAAGAGCGGCCAGCGGCCTCGTTCGCGAGCTTTCGCCGGTTGGCGAAATCATTCAGGCGAGCCCGATTGGAGATTTCTTCAACGGCGTAAGCGGCGGCGATTTAGGGCCTCCTCCGGCCCAATGGCAGGAGGCCCATTCAACCATGACCCATCCTACGGATATTGAGCAGGCTATGCACACTCTTGGACTCAATCCACCGGATTCTAATTGGTATATGGACTCCGGGGCTACGTCACATATGACAGCGTCCCAAGGTACACTCTCACCTTATTATAATTTGAGCAAAGAAAATGGTATTATTGTCGGAAATGGCCATACAATTCCAATAAAAGGTTATGGGTCGAACACACTGTCACCACCACACCCGCCACTAGTTTTAAAAAATGTCCTGCATGCTCCCAAATTAATAAAAAATTTGGTTTCTGTTAGGAAGTTTACTAGTGATAATTGGGTTTCTGTTAAATTTGACCCATTTGGTTTTTCCGTACATGACTTTCAGACGGGGAAGCTTCTCATGAGATGTGATAGCAAGGGGGAGCTCTATCCAATAAGTTTACCAAATCCACAGTCTAAAGTTCCTTCCACTTTTGCAGCCTTGGCTCCATCACTATGGCATGAACGATTGGGACATCCGGGGGAGTCCGTTTTGGCCTCTCTTAAACAAAACAATTTTATTTCATGTACTCAAACTCATGTTTTGAATAAGTGTCAGGCTTGTGCCCTTGGTAAACATGTTAGGTTGCCATTTACTTCTTCTACCTCAGGCACTACTATGCCATTTGATATTTTACATTGTGATATTTGGACATCACCTGTTTTGAGTTCCTCAGGTCATAGATACTATTTACTGTTTCTTGATGATTACTCTAATTATTTGTGGACATTCCCTTTGTCGAAAAAATCACAAGTGTTTTCCACTTTCCTAAACTTTAGAGCATTTATCCGAACTCAGTTTGAACGGGAGATTAAAAGTATTCAATGTGACAATGGAAGGGAATTTGACAATAATCAGTTTTGGGATTTTTTCAAAACAAATGGTTTACAATTTCGTTTATCCTGTCCTCACACATCGTCACAGAATGGGAAGGCGGAACGCAAAATTAGAACCATTAACAATATTGTGAGAACATCCCTTGCTCATGCTTCTATACCCCCCATTTTTTGGCATTATGCCCTTCAAATGGCAACCTACATGTTAAATATCCTTCCCCACAAAAACATGTCTTACCAAGCTCCACTAAAAATACTTTATTTACGAGAGCCCTCATATCATCATTTGAGAGTCTTTGGATGTCTTTGCTACCCTCTATTTCCATCCACCACAATCACAAAACTTCAACCCCGGTCTACTCCATGTGTCTTCTTGGGATATCCTACGAATCACCGTGGTTACATGTGTTATGACATTTCTTCCAAACGTATGTTTATATGTCGTCATGTAATTTTTGATGAATCACAATTTCCCTTTGTCAAGCTACATGACACAGGGACAAATACTTATGAATTTTTGGATGATGATAGGCCCCCGTATCTAACTCATTTCCTCCACAGCTCGGGACTCACAAAAAATACAGTCCAACAAACTGGGCCATCAGTTCCAAGGTCCAGTGAACGAGAACCCCCTACTTTACACCAGCTGCCCCTTCAGTTGGGCCAACCTCCAACTCCAGGCCCAACTACACATCTGGGTAGTGGCGTTCAGCCCACTGTCTCACTCCCGGCCAGTGGCGTCCAGTCCACTGGCCCACTAAACCGGCCAGTCACCCGGAGTCAACATGGAATTACAAAACCCAATGCCAAATACAGTCTACACACTCAAGTCTCCAAATCACCCTTGCCTTGTAACCCCGTATGCGCCACTAAAAGATCCTAATTGGAAAATGGCCATGGATGATGAATATCATGCTCTAATTAAAAATAGGACATGGGAGTTAGTACCTCGTCCATCTAATGCTAATATAATTCGTTCTATGTGGATTTTTAGCCATAAAGAAAAATCTGATGGTTCTTTTGAGCGGCATAAGGCCCGACTTGTAGGTGATGGCAAGACTCAACAGGTGGGATTGGATTGCGGCGAAACATTCATCCGATGGTTAAACCAAAGAACCATCGAAATTGTTCTCGGTTTAGCCCTCTCAAAAGGATGGTTACTTCATCAATTGGATGTCAAGAATGCCTTCATACGGACATTTGAGTGAGGCGGTATACATGCACCAACCATTGGGGTACAGAGATTCTCGTTATCCCAATCATGTGTTTACTTAAAAATCATTATATGGACTCAAACAGCTCCGGGACTTGGTACAAGCGGTTTGCAGATTTTGTGTTCAACATGGGTTTCTCAAACAGTCGTTCGGATAATTCACTATTTATTTATCAACAGGGAAATCATACTGCCTATATTCTCTTATATGTAGATGATATTATCCTAACAGCCTCTTCAGACTCTCTTCGCAAGGATATCATGACCCAGCTGAGTTCCGAATTTGCTATGAAGGATCTTGGTCCACTTCACTACTTTCTAGGAATTGCGGTGACACGTCATGCAGGTGGTTTATTTCTTTCCCAGAAGAAGTATGCATCAGAAATCGTAGAACGGGCTGGAATGTCATCTTGCAAACCGTCTGTAACTCCAGTAGATACCAAGTCAAAACTGAGTGCCATTTCCAGTAGTCCTTTTGCTAATCCGACATTATATCGCAGCTTGGCAGGAGCTTTACAATATCTCACATTCACCAGGACAGATATTACATATGCAGTGCAACAAGTGTGTTTGTTCATGCACAATCCTATGGAAGAACATATGCATGCACTCAAGCGTATTGTACGATATATTCAGGGCACTCTGAATTATGGATTGCATCTGTACCCGTCTTCCATGACCAAGCTTGTCACCTACACAGATGCAGACTGGGCAGGATGTCCAGACACCAGACGCTCCACCTCTGGCTATTGCGTCTTCCTCGGTGATAATTTAATCTCATGGTCCTCCAAAAGGCAACCCACTGTATCACGTTCGATCTTTGAAGGCCGAGTCTGTCGCGGTAGCCAATGTTAATGTCGACTCTTTGGATTCTAATCTTTTACTTGAGCTTCATTGTCCTATTCCGACAGCCACCATGGTATACTGTGATAACATTAGTGCAATTTATCTCTCCGGAAATCCAATCCATCATCAACGCACTAAGCATATTGAGTTAGATATTCATTTTGTCCGTGAAAAGGTGGCTCGCGGACAGGTGCGAGTGTTACATGTCCCGACGCGACATCAGATTGCAGATATCTTCACAAAAGGGCTTCCGCTGATCTTATTTGAAGAATTTGGGACGATCTCGGATTCGCCCTCCTCCCATTTGCGGGAGTGTTAGAATATTATGTTAGATGTGTAATTAATTGGTCATATTATGATAGAATATTATGTTAGAATATTCTAGATACATAATTAATTAGTAATATTATATTTATGTAGAATCCTAATATATATGGTAGGAAGACATTATTAGGTAGGATTTCTTAGTTATTATGAGGCATGATTTCCTCCTCATAATTAATGTATATTACTTGTATATATTCTCCCTTAGGAGATGGAGAATGATCAAGAAAGATTTTCCAATTCTAAATATTTCTTACAGCTCCAATGATTTGATTCTTTTTAGCTTCCTTGCTTAAGCTCCATGATTTCTTTCCTTGCGCAGTAGATACCCGTTGATTAATCAATTAAAGCTTTTCTTTTGTACATAAATCTTGAAAATATAATTTATTTTTATAACAAAGTTTGTAGTATCTCAACGAATCTTTCAAATAATCTTTATTCCTTAATATTGTAGAAAAATCTATCGTCTTCCTTCCAAACTTACAGCAAATAAAAATTTGATATTCAAAATTGAATATCTCTTTTGTTTCACTATTTCTAACAGAGGCGATGAATATCGTAACTATTAGAATAACATATTCATATGCCTTTATCAATGCAATGGATTCCATTACACCCCGAAAAGTCCTTACTACATGTTAGGATATCTTCTTTCCGAACTAACTAATATTCTCTCCAATAATTTTTTGGAATTCTTCTTCTGATTTGTACAAATATGAACTCTTAGATTTCTTCATTTTGATTGGATTTTGATTTATATTACTTTAAATGTAGTCACTTCCATCTTCTTGAACAATTTGAATTTTGATCACTCTGAAGGTGGACTCTTTTGTAAATTTGAGAGTTTTGGCATATCATGATATTTCATAAATTTTGGACTTTTCTTAAGTAACAAAACAATCTTGATCTTTTTCTTTTGTAGAATATTTTTTCCATAGGATCGTAGTTAGTATTCTTTCCATGATTCTCGTATTTTTTTAGGTCAAAACTTTTCTTATATATATATATATATATATATATATATATATATATCTTCTACCATAATTCCATCTCAGAATATCTTTTTTTTTTAAAAAAATATTTGTTTAGATCTTCACCAGTCATTCTTCATCCATAAACATGTGTTGACACCCAATTTTGACCCTCCCGTCCGGCCATTAACTATAAAATTACACTAATTTTGTAAAATAATTTTTTAGGATTTTTTATAATAAAATACAACAATAAAACATAAATACAGGCATTAATAAATAATTTAATAATGGCATCGTGTCTTACGTAGAGTTTTTAGAGTCTCGCGCCGCATTTATTAATTGTAAGCTCTGTCGTAATTCTTAAATTAATAATAAATGCATAATTTAGCGATAACGTCGTGTCAGGTAGCATAGCCGCATTTATTAGTAATCATTTGTAATTTAAAATCAATTTTAATCTGATATATGCATTTAATAGCACCACATTTATAAAGCTTTAAACAATTCCTAAATATCATACTTGCAGTTAGCATTTAAATAATTTAATCTAAACTCAATTCAATTTTAATTTAACTTCGCAATAATGCGTAACAATAAAATTTTAAATAATAGCGGCGCATTCTAAAGTATTAAGCATTAGTTAAATAACGCGCCCGCATTTAGCACCTAAATAATTAGACTAATGTAGCACCTAGATAATTATAATAAAGCACCTAATTAATTTAATCACATTTGTTAATTAATTAATAATACACTTAACTAATTAAATGCCTTAACTAATACTACCCAGCCCACTTCGCCAAAACGACCCAAACTCCACGCGACCCCAACCCCACTCTAAAACCTTTAACTCTTCAGCCCACAACCCCATTTGCCCTTATCCCCTCTCCGGTCGTCCCCAACAAAGAAAACACCTAATTAACTATACTCCCCTTCGCCCAGCCCAACACCCGCGGCCCATTAACCCAGCCCTTATTTCCCATCGTAGCACTCAAGACCGCTTCACGTTGCCATCATCCTCAAACAAACCCTCAAAAGAAATGAACCCTAAACCTAGCAATCGCCGCCTTCACCTCGCGCCTTCGTCGCCGTGATTCTCGCCTGAGAATCCGGCGACTTTCCTTTCCTTTACCCACACACCCAGCCAACGATTTCCTACCTTAACCAAACCAAATCAGAAGGAGTCCTTACCATAACCAGCACCCAAATCCCGCTTCTAAATCAGCACAAAATCGAGTACGAATGGAACGAAATCCCTCCAGAATCGTGCCTTGATTACTTATCCAACTTAGGAACCCAAAATCCTAACTATAAATTAATCCTCTTATACATGCAATAGGGGGGGAGCATCGATTAGGGGCTCAGTCAGGGGGAATCGTTTCTTTAGGAGCACAGAGAGACGGTAGCACAGAGGGGAGAGTCAGGGAAACCCTTAGCATCACAAGAATAGGAGGTTCAAATCCCTTCTCTTTTAATTCCAGCAAAGAAACCTACCAGCATACTTTACCCTTCTATTCGCATCGCAAACCCAAAACCCGTCGAGTGGCTCCGACGACTTGATACGCTGCCCCGGGTCGCTGTCCGGAGAAGGTAAACCCGTTCTCTTTCAGATTTCTTGTATGATTTACGCTTTATAACCTGTTTGAGTAATTTGCTCTATGGATAATGCTAATGCTTCTAATCGCTGCTGTTATGGTCGAAATTGCTGGTTTAAATGTCGTCACTGTTTACTTGACTGTTAAACTTATCTAACATCTGTCTCTACTCTGTTTTGCAATAATTGAAGGCTTGCCATGTTAACCTATTCAAATGCTTCCCTAATCAAAAGATTTGACTACTAGAATGTCCATGCCTGCTTCATGTTTGGTTATAGAGGAATCTACCTCTTAGCTCTGTTTGAAATGTCTATTGTCTATTGTTAAGTGTTTCTTATTCATTGCTTGAATGGGATCTTCATGTCTAAATTGCTTACTGTGATGTGTGTGCCTGCCTGCTGGATTCCTGAATGTTGTTTATAAATGTCATATCATAACTGCATGTTTAGTCCAAGCTAAATGGATCTCTGCCTATCCTGATGATGTTGCATCAGGTTTATCCATTCCTGTATCCTTTACGCTTGCATACTTGTTAGTTGATCAATGTTATCCGACCTTAGAGGACATCAAGCAAGCCTGTAATTGACCTATAAATGAATTGAATACATGGCATCTAGAATAAAAGTTCATTTGACCCATCTTCGTGAATGTCTAGCAAATCGCAATAGATGTCGCGGCCAGGTCAATCAGTCCAGGGAATAACTACACATGTTGAGCTGCTTTATGCTAAAAGACTACCTAACAAAATGAAGCCTTGTTTCCCTTTTGGTTTGCCAGAACTGACCATATTGGACTGTTTTTCTCCCTTGCCTGTCTGTTGTGTACTTTATGATTGACTGGAATAGTTAAGTTAAATGAAACTCTACATTGATTTTGGGCAAGTTATTTCCCTGAGGTCATTTTTTTGACTAAAGGCACAACTGATCATTCACTTGATCCAGCAGCCCTGCTTGTATTACTGCCACTGCTCCTGCCACTGCCCCTGCCACTGTCTCTGTTTGCATACTATTTAGTGTCTTTGTCTACTGTTTCTACTTGCTGTTTGCATACTGTCTTACTTGGAATTGTCAGGGGTTATGTACAATGCTACTTGCTGGCTGCATCCTTATTTGATATCGCTTTTGTTTGGTGTTTATATACATGTGTTGGCTTAAATGCAAACTACGTGTCAAGTGCCTGCTTTGTTTAATGAATCTGGGCATGTACTAATCCTTATCATTTTCTTCTTTTTTACATGGCACGCACCGGAGCAACAAAGAGTCTCATAACGAGACTCGTCGTGGCAAACGTAAAGGCATGCATATACATCCATCGAGTCCCTCTTCGGCCATTCCTAGACAAACAAATAGGACGTGGTCATCCGCTCCAATCCCTTCACTCTCTTAATTTACTTGTCTCGTTTTTATGCCATTTATTCGTTTTTCTATTATCTAATTTGTAATTAATAGGGGAACTTCTAGCAAGTAGTTAGTTTTTTAAACATATAAGTGGGAGAGATAATTTAAAGTTCATCGCTTAATTTACTTGCCTTTTAAGATTGTCATGCATGTCTAATTTTTGCCAAAATGAATTAACTTGCATTATAAAACCAACATTTTGCGTATTAAAATTCATAACAGGTTTCTTCCTAAACTCTCAAAAATCATCTTAAAGCATCGCTTATATAACATTGTACGTAGGCTAGGCAAGATTAATTCAGCTAGCATGAGCCTATAATTAGTCTATAAAACACTTTAGCATCTAGCACTTTCTAGCATCTTATGTTTTTAGCCCTTCTTTAAACTTTAGTAACATTTAGCACCTTCCTAGCATTCTTTGTACTTTAGCATATAGCACCTTTTGCCCTTTCAATACTTCAAGCACCTTTTAAAACATTTTAACATGCTAGCATCTATTTTCTAACATTCAGCACTTTAGTATTTAACACTTTTAAGCACCTCTTAGCATCTTTAGCACCCTTCTATCATTAAATGTCTTTTAGCAACCTTTAGTATTTCAAGCACTTTAAACATTTAGCATTTGGCTCTTTTATTTATTTACAACACCTTTTGCCCTTTTTTAGACTTAAGCACCTTTAAACATTTTAACATTTTTAGCATTTTATTGCGGAAGATCTTTTACTTGCATTTTTTAAAATATAATAATTACCCTAGGTTTGGCAGGACAACCGCAAGTTAGCGGATCTTAGAGGGTGCCTAACCCCTTCCCTCTAGATTAATAAAGAACCCTTACCCAGAATCTCACTAAGTTTAGCAGACCATAAAATGGAGTTAATGTTTTACTTTAAACTAGTTAAACATTTAGGTGTCCTAATTCACCCAAATTAATTAGGTGGCGACTCCGCGAACCCTTAGCATTTTAGCACCCATTTTAGCTTTTTTTTAGCATTCTAGCAACCCATTAGCCTTTTTAGCACCCTTTTAAATTTTAGCCTCTTTTCCACTTTTAATACTTTTAAGCTTTTAAGCCTTTTAAACTTTTTTTTTTTTTTTTATTTTCTAACCTTTTTATTTAAGCAGGAGTTTAGAAAATAAAAGTCGCGGTCGAAAAGGGCGCGACAGAAATGGCGACTCTGCTGGGGATTTTAGGTTCTTAACCACAACAGACCTAGGGCTATTATTTGGCGATTATTTTGCATTTAATTTTTGTGTATTGTATTTTGTTTATTTTTTGCTACTTGCTTTACTGCTTTCCCTAAACTGGCATTCCGCTCATATCTCTTCCATTCTGGAAAATTCACACAAACACACACTACATGCGAGGTCGTGGGTGCATCGGAAAATTCTTTCTTCAAAATCCAAATTTAGGAGAGTTGGTAATATCGTGGAGTGCCTGGCCTAACCGGTGGCGTAGCCTTCTCACTCGAGTTGTCCGCTCGGGAACTCAAGCGTCTAGGAAAGCCAAATCTTAGCAAACTTAAGATAGAGCTATACCACCCTTATTTTAGGGCATGCATGCATTTACCTTAGGTGGGTCGGTCCTTGGCATCGACACCACAATTAGGAAGACACCAAACTTGTCGACGGGTTTCTCAACCCAAACGACCAACCAAAGATATTATGTGTAGCGTGGCAATGACACAAATCCAAACCCAATCATGACATGCGAAATTGGGGAAAGTGCACCGTCGTTTGGTCGCCATTTCCAACAAAGGCATTATAGTTGGACGACTTGGACAAATTTATCATAATCTCGCATATCCGGCGTTTAGGCCTACCTCACGGCATAAAGAGGTCCCAAACATGTTAGAACACGCACTTGATTTGCAATTTGCTTATTTGTATATATTGCGCGACTTTTGCATATTATACTAATTTGGTTTGCTTCATTTGTTAAAGGTTTATTTTTGCCTAGCTTATTCCCCAAAAGGTTGATTCGCGTTGACTAGTAAACACAATCATCCAATGACTAATCCGAAGCAGGACGAAACAACTTAGGACTCATCCCCGCTCATGTAGAGGATGCAGGCGTCGAAGCGAAACACCAATGATCAACACCTCGCCACACTATTGCGAAGAATGGAAATCATGCGGCCGAAATAGAAAGGCTCAAACATCACAAACGTCTATTAGCTTGAATGCACCACTCCCAGAGCAAGGGACAAATGCAATCGTATCACAAGCCCCTGAGCCTCCACTTCCCCAAAGCTCCCCGCAGAGGCCGCAACATACCAGCTCACACCAAAATGTCACTCGCCCGGTCAATTTGCAAACCGACCTCCAAAATGATCCGTTCACTCTATACACATCTCAACCTCCACCTACTTATATCTCCCCACTCAACCCAAATTGCCAAGCCACCCAATACGAGCAGATGGCACACAAACAATATGAGGGATTAGCACATCCGACCGAAAGCCAACCATTTATTGTGCATGCATCCTCTCAAGAGACAGATCAATACAAGGAAATGGAGCGGCGGACCCGAGCTAGAGCTGATGAAAATATGGCAAAAGAAATTCGTAGCTTGAAAGAAGCATTCAAAAACATTCAGATGAACAAGGGGGAGGAGGGTTTAGAATATGAAGACTTATGCATGCACCCCGACGTTGAATTACCTATGGGGTACAAAGTGCCCAAATTTGACATGTTTGATGGAAAGGGGAATCCTCGAGCTCATCTAAGGTCATATTGCGATAAATTGATTGGGGTTGGTAAAAATCAAGCAATCATCATGAAGCTATTCATCAGGAGTCTAACCGGCGAGGCGCTGGATTGGTACACATGCCAAGACCCTCGAAAATGGGACGGTTGGAACGCCATGGCACAAGATTTCATGGATAGATTCAGGTTCAACACTGACACTGTCCTGGACAGATTTTATCTTATGAAACTTGAAAAGAAATCTACAGAAACTTTCAGAGAATACGCCCTGAGGTGGCGGTCGAAGCGAAAGGTTCAACCCCAATGGCGAGAGCGAAATGACCACCTTGTTCGTGCGATCGTTAAAGACGCGACATATTATGAAAGAATGATCGGTGTAATTGGGCGAAGTTTTGCGAAGTCGTAGAATGGCGACCGTGGAAGAAGGCATTAAGACAGCAGATTACAAACTTGATGACCCTACGAGCAACTAGCGAGCGATGCGATCAAATTCCATCGGAGGTACCTCCCAGAGGAGAAGAGATGCATCACCCTCCATCATGGTCATTCAGGAGCATAGGCCAGAACAACATCCAGTATATCAAAGCCCACCGCCTTCTTACCAAAACACTCAAAATCCATACCATATTATCAAGATCACGCTACCCCATATCCTGTTTACCATACCCAACCAGCATACCCAAAATACTCACCACAATCACGAACCCGCACTCCAAACGGACCCAAACCCCGCATAGATGCCGAAAGAAAACCGACAAAAACCTATACACCTTTAGCCGAACCCATAGCCCAAGTGTATGAGAAGCTGAAAGCCGCAGGAATACTCCATCCAATTCCCAGAAATACCCCCAGGCCTACCTCCCGAGGGCACGATAAAGCTAAACATTGTGCATACCACTCCGGTGCAGAAGGACACGACATCGGAAATTGTTATACCCTCAAGGACAGAATAGAGGAGTTAATCGAGGAAGGAGTCATTCAGCTGAAAGATGCTCCTCTCAATGCAAACAATAACCTTCTTCCGGGTTATGAAGATGCCTGTGTGAACATGATAGCTAAAAATGAAGAAGACAGTCTGGAAGGGACTATTACGCCACCATGAGGAAGAAAGTTGAATCATCAACCAACCGCCAGAGAAAGGAGGTGCTCACTTGAGATTTTTTTACTATTTAATAAGTCATTAGTCTAGTTGTGCGGCGCAAGAGATGATCCTGAAGACTCGACCATCGAGACACGAGCAAAAAAGTGGACTCGCGCCGCCGCCATTGAGTCTGAAATAGTTAGTTTAATGCATTTTGCCCCTTTATATGTAATAATTGGAACTACGTTTCGACTGATTCCTTGGTGGATACGTGGCGGCGTCTCGGCTTCGGTCCCACATCTAGAAATTTTAATTTTTACCCAAAATTCGCTTGTAATGAACTACGTTCGACCTGATTCCCTCATGTGGATACGTAGGCGGCCTAAATCGGCTTCGGTCACACCATTTGGAAATCTTCCCTTTGTTTTGAAAACAACGAGAGTACACATAACACACACGCAACTCCGTTGAGACCCACTTTAAGGCCAAACGCCTTTTGCATATTCAAAACTGGGACAAGGTAGGAAACCAGGCAGGGGTGATGAGTCCAAACAAGACAGACATCCGAGCATCAAGAGTCTAAGGTCAACGCGAATCAACCGCCCCCCCCTCAAACTCACAAATTTTTCTTTGAGCGCAGGTCCTTCATATTAGCAGAAGGTACAACAAAGTTCTTCATACTAGTAGAAGCAGAAAATATGACAAAATTCTTCAGAAGCAGCAGAAACAGACAGACATCAACAATCAGAGTTCAAATCCCGCAACAAATTATAGCACATCAGCTCGGGCCTAGAGTCAAATTGCAACTCATGCAGTGCACAAACGCACCACAAAGACATCATATCAATCCATATGGTTCACAAACGCATCACAACAAAGGCATCATGGCAATTCGTCGCTGGCGGCATCTAGCATGTCGCCCGAGGACAACACCTCAAAGATTCACAACACCCCACATATCATACAGGGAAGACATCCTTATTCACATAATTGCATTCCTCATATATTTATCATTTTGTTTTACCAGTTATACACTAATTTTTCTCAAGCTTAGCTTGCAGGAGCATTTATTATACAGAAGCATCAATAACACGTCCGAAAACGACGCCACGTCCGAAAACGACGTCGAGTCCAAAAACGACTCCGAGTCCGAAAACGACTCCGCGTCCGAAAACGACGCCACGTCCGAAAACGACGCTAAGTCCGAAAACAACGCCACGTCCAAAAACGACGTCGAGTCCGAAAACGACTCCGCGTCCGAAAACGACGCCACGTCCGAAAACGACGCTAAGTCCGAAAACGACACCACGTCCAAAAACGACGTCGAGTCCGAAAACGACTCGGTCCGGAACGACTCGCGTCAAACGACGCCACGTCCGAAAACGACGCCAAGTCCGAAAACGACGCCAAGTCCGAAAACGACGCCAAGTCCGAAAAACGACGCCAAGTCCAAAAACGACGACAAGTCCGAAAACGACGACAAGTCCGAAAACGACGACAAGTCAGCATATCACATCTACGCAGGGACGATTTCTCTGTTCTCAAAATTGCGTTTTTCTCATTTATTATTCTGTCTTAGCAGTTATGCACTAAACTCTTTCTTGAGCTTTAGTCTACAGGGACAGTTGCAGCAAGGACAACATATCCGCATTCACAATCGCAACACGTCCGTGCAAGGGCGAAATCACAGCATTCGCAGCATCGCATCAACACAGCAGGCATCATATTTTTGCAGGATAACCTTTTCTATTCACAGTTACATTGTTTTTTTAAATTATTTTGCCTTAGCGGTTATGCACTAACTGTTTGTTCAAGTCTTAGCGTGCAGCAGCAGGAGCACAACGTGGATTTTCTCTTCTGACCGGCAATGTTGGGGCCAACCTTCCCAACGATTGGCAGAAGCGGCCTCAAGCGTCGGTCCACTCGCTCCACTCCACCGTAGAACCCAGCACCACAAGCCATAGCAGTACACCCCAGGTTCAAGCCAGTTATATTCTTTTACTTTTTGCACCATAGCCCAGTGTCATCATAACTCGACACTGGGACATCTTTAAGCCCGTGCAGCGTGCGCGCATTGTTTGACCACCATAGCCGGTGTCATCATAACTCGACACCGACGACTTTGAGTCGCGTTAGCCCGCCGGTGTTTCGACCATGGTAACCCGATGTCGCCATAACTCGACATCGACGCTTTTGATTTTTGCGTCAGCCTTGTCTACCTGCCCAGCATTTTTGCAATTCTGAAGATCGAGACAAAATTGGCTATGATTCAACGTCTTTGTCTGAAGATTCTTCCATCATCTCCATACAAAGAGGGACATCTGTTGACACCCAATTTTGACCCTCCCGTCCGGCCATTAACTATAAAATTACATTAATTTTGTAAAATAATTTTTTAGGATTTTTTATAATAAAATACAACAATAAAACATAAATACAGGCATTAATAAATAATTTAATAATGGCATCGTGTCTTACGTAGAGTTTTTAGAGTCTCGCGCCGCATTTATTAATTGTAAGCTCTGTCGTAATTCTTAAATTAATAATAAATGCATAATTTAGCGATAACGTCGTGTCAGGTAGCATAGCCGCATTTATTAGTAATCATTTGTAATTTAAAATCAATTTTAATCTGATATATGCATTTAATAGCACCACATTTATAAAGCTTTAAACAATTCCTAAATATCATACTTGCAGTTAGCATTTAAATAATTTAATCTAAACTCAATTCAATTTTAATTTAACTTCGCAATAATGCGTAACAATAAAATTTTAAATAATAGCGGCGCATTCTAAAGTATTAAGCATTAGTTAAATAACGCGCCCGCATTTAGCACCTAAATAATTAGACTAATGTAGCACCTAGATAATTATAATAAAGCACCTAATTAATTTAATCACATTTGTTAATTAATTAATAATACACTTAACTAATTAAATGCCTTAACTAATACTACCCAGCCCACTTCGCCCAGCCCAAAACCCGCGACCCGCAGCCCAACCCCCCAGCCTAAAACCTTTAACTCTTCAGCCCACAACCCCATTTGCCCTTATACCCTCTCCTGTCGTCCCCAACAAAGAAAACACCTAATTAAATATACTACCCTTCGCCCAGCCCAACACCCGCGGCCCATTAACCCAAACTTATTTCCCATCGAAGCACTCGTGACCCTTCACGTTGCCATCATCCTCAAACAAACCCTCAAAAGAAATGAACCCTAAACCTAGCAATCGCGCCGCTCGCGCGCCGTCGTGATTCTCGCGAGAATCGGCGACTTTCCTTTACCCACACACCCAGCCAACGATTTCCTACCTTAACCAAACCAAATCAGAAGGATTCCTTACCATAACCAGCACCCAAATCCCGCTTCTAAATCAGCACAAAATCGAGTACGAATGGAACGAAATCCCTCCAGAATCGTGCCTTGATTACTTACCCAACTTAGGAACCCAAAATCCTAACTATAAATTAATCCTCTTATACATGCAATAGGGGGGGAGCATCGATTAGGGGCTCAGTCAGGGGGAATCGTTTCTTTAGGAGCACAGAGACGGTAGCACAGAAGGGAGAGTCAGGGAAACCCTTAGCATCACAAGAATAGGAGGTTCAAATCCCTTCTCTTTTAATTCCAGCAAAGAAACCTACCAGCATACTTTACCCTTCTATTCGCATCGCAAACCCAAAACCCGTCGAGTGGCTCCGACGACTTGATACGCTGCCCCGGGTCGCTGTCCGGAGAAGGTAAACCCGTTCTCTTTCAGATTTCTTGTATGATTTACGCTTTATAACCTGTTTGAGTAATTTGCTCTATGGATAATGCTAATGTTTCTAATCATTGTTATGGTCGAAATTCTTTGGTTTAAATGTCGCCATCGCATTTGATCGTTAAACTTATCTAACATCCGTCTCTACTGTTTTGCAATAATTGAAGGCTTGCCATGTTAATCTATTCAAATGCTTCCCTAATCAAAAGATTTGACTACTAGAATGTCCATGCCTGCTTCATGTTTGGTTATAGAGGAATCTACCTCTTAGCTCTGTTTGAAATGTCTATTGTCTATTGTTAAGTGTTTCTTATTCATTGCTTGAATGGGATCTTCATGTCTAAATTGCTTACTGTGATGTGTGTGCCTGCCTGCTGGATTCCTGAATGTTGTTTATAAATGTCATATCATAACTGCATGTTTAGTCCAAGCTAAATGGATCTCTGCCTATCCTGATGATGTTGCATCAGGTTTATCCATTCCTGTATCCTTTCTGCCCCCTTGCATACTTGTTAGTTGATCAATGTTATCCGACCTTAGAGGACATCAAGCAAGCCTGTAATTGACCTATAAATGAATTGAATACATGGCATCTAGAATAAAAGTTCATTTGACCCATCTTCGTGAATGTCTAGCAAATCGCAATAGATGTCGCGGCCAGGTCAATCAGTCCAGGGAATAACTACACATGTTGAGCTGCTTTATGCTAAAAGACTACCTAACAAAATGAAGTCTTGTTTCCTTTTGGTTTGCCGAAATGACCATATTGACTGCTTTTTCTCCGCTGTCTGTTGTGTACTTTATGATTGACTGGAATAGTTAAGTTAAATGAAACTCTACATTGATTTTGGGCAAGTTATTTCCCTGAGGTCATTTTTTTGACTAAAGGCACAACTGATCATTCACTTGATCCAGCACTTCGCTTGTATTATCGCCATCGCTTCGCCATCGCCATCGCCTGTTTGCATACTATTTAGTGTCTTTGTCTCATCGCTTCTACTTGCTTGCATCGCTTACTTGGAATTGTCAGGGGTTATGTACAATGCTACTTGCTGGCTGCATCCTTATTTGATATCGCTTTTGTTTGGTGTTTATATACATGTGTTGGCTTAAATGCAAACTACGTGTCAAGTGCCTGCTTTGTTTAATGAATCTGGGCATGTACTAATCCTTATCATTTTCTTCTTTTTTACATGGCACGCACCGGAGCAACAAAGAGTCTCATAACGAGACTCGTCGTGGCAAACGTAAAGGCATGCATATACATCCATCGAGTCCCTCTTCGGCCATTCCTAGACAAACAAATAGGACGTGGTCATCCGCTCCAATCCCTTCACTCTCTTAATTTACTTGTCTCGTTTTTATGCCATTTATTCGTTTTTCTATTATCTAATTTGTAATTAATAGGGGAACTTCTAGCAAGTAGTTAGCTTTTTAAACATATAAGTGGGAGAGATAATTTAAAGTTCATCGCTTAATTTACTTGCCTTTTAAGATTGTCATGCATGTCTAATTTTTGCCAAAATGAATTAACTTGCATTATAAAACCAACATTTTGCGTATTAAAATTCATAACAGGTTTCTTCCTAAACTCTCAAAAATCATCTTAAAGCATCGCTTATATAACATTGTACGTAGGCTAGGCAAGATTAATTCAGCTAGCATGAGCCTATAATTAGTCTATAAAACACTTTAGCATCTAGCACTTTCTAGCATCTTAACAGTTTTTTAGCCCTTCTTTAAACTTTAGTAACATTTAGCACCTTCCTAGCATTCTTTGTACTTTAGCATATAGCACCTTTTGCCCTTTCAATACTTCAAGCACCTTTTAAAACATTTTAACATGCTAGCATCTATTTTCTAACATTCAGCATTTTAGTATTTAACACTTTTAAGCACCTCTTAGCATCTTTAGCACCCTTCTATCATTAAATGTCTTTTAGCAACCTTTAGTATTTCAAGCACTTTAAACATTTAGCATTTGGCTCTTTTATTTATTTACAACACCTTTTGCCCTTTTTTAGACTTAAGCACCTTTAAACATTTTAACATTTTTAGCATTTTATTAAGCGGGAAGATCTTTTACTTGCATTTTTTAAAATATAATAATTACCCTAGGTTTGGCAGGACAACCGCAAGTTAGCGGATCTTAGAGGGTGCCTAACCCCTTCCCTCTAGATTAATAAAGAACCCTTACCCAGAATCTCACTAAGTTTAGCAGACCATAAAATGGAGTTAATGTTTTACTTTAAACTAGTTAAACATTTAGGTGTCCTAATTCACCCAAATTAATTAGGTGGCGACTCCGCGAACCCTTAGCATTTTAGCACCCATTTTAGCTTTTTTTTAGCATTCTAGCAACCCATTAGCCTTTTTAGCACCCTTTTAAATTTTAGCCTCTTTTCCACTTTTAATACTTTTAAGCTTTTAAGCCTTTTAAACTTTTTTTTTATTTTTTATTTTCTAACCTTTTTATTTAAGCAGGAGTTTAGAAAATAAAAGTCGCGGTCGAAAAGGGCGCGACAACATGTACCATAAATAAACTTACTACAAGTAAATGTTCTATTATTGATTATGTTGATTTGTTATCATCAAAATTAATAGGTAAAATCTTAGATCTAACAATTATTCAAACTAATACATATTCGCATTGTATATAGGTTTATTAAGGGAAAATACTCACTGCCCGTGTTTCTCTATTTGAAAAAAAGAAGTTAACTGTACTCGAATTAATTGGGTGTAATTGAGAAGTAATAATTGAAAGTATATGTATGTCCTAGAGACAGTCTGTATTAAGACAAAATGTACTTTATATACATTCGTATTTATATTAATGATGATTAATATTATGTCATTTGCATTTGTTGAATTATTAGTTGATTATTTATAATATTCTATAGTTTACGTGGTTATTAATGGTGTGAGAATTAATATTATAACGTAACTCTTAAATAACTTCGACTAATGATCATCAAGATTGAGATATTGATGATATGCGATACATCGACATGTGGTCTGCATCATATCCTTAGGGGATGCAGTATGTCTCATTTGCTACGAGTTATGACAACTCGTGATGGACACATGAATACTTGTTGAAATATTGGTATACCCTGCTGATGTACTGTTTTGTTATATGTCTATGATGTCATCGGCGTGTGGGAGATATACGTCCTTAGACTTGAGGTCGATATCACCTTATTTACGGAGTAATGTACTTTGATTCTGTCCTAAGCTCAAATGCCTTATAGGTTGAGACGCGACTTGTTTTGGGTGCATTACGAAGTAGATTAAATGTGGTAGTTGGACCAAGATTAGGATTCATTCCTCGAATGTATATTCGAGTGAACACTCAGATACTCATATGGTATTAGGTTGACTAAGTCGTTGGCCAACGCAGTGGACATGCCTTTGATATGGTCCTGTTGTCAACTAATATAGATGAGTTATAATGATCAAGTCATTTAGATGGACACTTGACAAATCCTAAGCTTGATTGAGTGTGTCGTGAATGAAAGGATTTTATCTTCCCACATAGAGGAGATGTAAGTGCTAGATCTGAAAATATGACCCTAAACCAGTTTTAGGAGTTCGGATTTTTGGGGTTTTGTGTTTCTGGAGGTAAGGCGCCGCGGCGCTGCTAGAGTTTTTTAGGCGGCACCGCGGCTCCACGATGAAGCGCCGCGGTGCTGCCCAGATGACGCCAGAGGCGTCGCGACCCTGTTCATCCAGAAAGCTTAAAATAAATTTTCGGACTTTCTGCCTTTGAGGCGCCGCAGTCACACCGTTAGGATCGCAGACCGACGGCGATCCGCACTCGTCTCGAACTTTAAGCGTCGCAGCGCTTGCGCAGCGGCCGATCGTGTTAATATAAAAAAATCGAATCGAATCAAATTTTCATATTCAGATTCTAAAGTTTTTCATAATAACATAATCTGGAAATAAAAGTTTTTAAGTGGACAAATTTGGTCATTTCGGGCAAATCAGTAATTAAAGAAAGTTTCTGAAAATTTAATTTTAAGTTCTGGAAACTGCAAACATGTCCCTGAAACCTGAAAATATTTTCTGAGAATTAAAATTATATTTTCTGAATTTATTGGGGTTCGAATTGAACTTTTAAATTCGTGAGGGACTAAACTATAAATTTCATTTACAGAATTCCTGAAAATCCGAATTTTAAAATCAGAAAATGTTTAGGGACTGTTTGACATAGACATAGATTATAGAGTTTAGACAAATAGACTCATGATTATTATTAATAATATATTATTGTATAATATACAAATGTGCTAAGTGTTTGAATGTGATACATTTAAATTATTAGCATAACGTCCGCAATTATTGTTTTGGTAGGTGGCGCCCAGTAATTATTTACTTTTAATGACCGCATAACTGTCTGGGTAGACGACACCCAGTATTTGATTAAAACCATCTTATATCATGTCTAATGGGTTTTATGGGTTTCCATCTAATTGTGTTTAGAAACTGCATGATAGGATGTCATATGATGTATGACATTTTTATTGATCTTGATTGAAATCCCCGAAAACTGAAAATGTTCCCCAAAAATTAAATACAAGTCTAAATTAAAACGCGTCGACCATTATAATTGTTAGGGTGCAAAATCCTTTTCGGCAATATGAGTATTTATGCCAAAGCATTTGCTCTAATTCTACGAGGACTCAGGCCCTTTCATAGATGTGTTAAAGTAAAAGTAAATGATAAACTTTTGTAGGTATTTACACCAAAGTGTTTGTTCGCAAAGGCCAAATTTACTTAGGTACTTAAACGCAGTCGCGTAATGGGGTTGACTTGTTTAGATGAATTTTGGCGCCAAAGCGTCGGACTAATCTAAAGACGCAAGATTAAAATGAAAGATATTTGATCAAACCAAGAGTTGCAAATAAGCTTTGTAATTGGTTGAGGACCTACCAAAATGTGTTATTGAAGTTATCAGCCAAAGCAAACGTGAATATAGCATATGTTTGGATCTTGACTCATTATGACCTTAAAATGATTTAGGTCTGTATTCTACCTTGAGGTCGTAGAAGTATACAAAATAGCGGGAGCTAATTAAACAAAAGGCCATGTTAAATTAACATATAACGAATGTGTATAATTAGGAGAATGAATTTTTTATTGCATTTTCCTGTCTATCTATATTTTCAGATATTCAGAATGTCGAGTTTCTCGTTGAAAATGTTAATGGAATCCAACAGATTGATCGGACCCAATTTTCTAGATTGGCTCAGGAATGTAAGAATTGTTCTGAGATAAGAAAAGATTGAGTATACCTTGGACCAGGTATTCCCTACAGCGCCTGCAGAAAACTCTATCGAGTATGTCACATTTGATAAGGTTGCTTACCAGAAACATTATGATGATGCCACTTCAGCTCAATATTTAATGTTATCTTCTATGTCACCTCTCTTACAAAGACAGCATGAGCACATGGGGCCCAACGAAATGTTAGAACATTTAAGGAGTCTCTATGACTCTCAGTCTCAGACAATGGAGTATGAGCTGCTCATAGAACTTTTTAAATGTAAACTAAATGAAGGGGTCAGGTGTCTCCACATGTGTTGAAAATGATTGAGTTGATAGAAAGGTTGGCAATGATCGATATAAAGTTTCACGACAGAGTTGCCTCCACCATCATCCTTCATTCACTTCCACATTCGTTCGAGAGTTTCATCATTAACTACAATATGAATGGAACTAAGGCGAAGTTGTCGAAGTTGCATAATATGCTGAAAACCTTCGAATCTTCGATCTCTAAAAGCAAATTTATTCTCATGGTTGACTCCTCTAGTCATCCCAAACCGAAAGGTAAGGGACCACAAAAAAGGAAGGGCAAAATTGTTGCTCCGGCAGTAGCAATGAAGCCCAAAGGATGGGCGAAGAAGAAGAAACTTCCGGCTTCGGATGTGTGCATGAACTGCAACAGTAAGGGGCATTGGAGGAAGGAATGTACTGCTCCAGGAGGAGGGATGACACCTGGTGCACCATCCTCTAATGGACAAGGTATGTTTGTAATTAAAATTAATCTGTCTATAAATGATTCTCATTCCTGGGTACTAGATACCGCTTGTGGCTCACACATTTGTACAAATGTGCAGAGACTAACTAATAGCAGGAAGGTCGGGCCTCGAGAGGTGGACATGCGCGTCTGAAACGAAGCACGAGTTGTTGCTGAGCGCGTGGGAGATTATATATTAGATTTACCTTCCGGCAAAATTTTAATGTTAAACAATTGAGGAAATTAAATTACCTTGAACCATTTGACTTACAATCTTATGGTAAATGTGAATCCTGTTTGAAAGGTAAGATGACCATTAAACCTCTTTCTGGAAAGGGGATCTGTGCCAATGAGGTGCTTGAGTTGGTACATATTGATGTATGTGGACCATTTTCGACTCAAGCTAGAGAAAATTTCTCTTACTTCATTACTTTTACAGACGACTTATCAAGGTATGGATATGTGTATCTTATGAGACACAAATCTGAGGCCTTCAAAAAGTTTAAGGAGTTTAAGTGTGAAGTTGAGAAACAGCTCTCAAAGAGTATCAAGACTCTTCGATCTGATCGAGGAGGTTAATACTTGAGTAAAGAATTTCTTGATTACTTAAAGCTACATGGAGTTCATTCTGAATGGACACCTCCTGGAACACCACAGATGAATGGTGTTGCCGAGAGGAGAAACCGAACCTTGCTTGACATGGTTCGTTCCATGATAAACTTTTCAGCTCTTCCTACATACCTTTGTGGATATGCGATACTAACTTTAATACATATATGTTCTGAACTGAGTTCCTTCTAAATCAGTTAAAAAGACGCCATATAAGGTATGGTGTGGCAAAAAGCCATCACTTAGACACATGAAGCCCTGAGGGTGTCCTGCATATGTCAAGAAGTTGATCACTGATTAGTTGGAGTCAAAGAGTAAGAAATGTAACTTCGTTGGGTATCCAAAGGAAACTAAGGGATGCTACTTCTATCTTCCTGGAGAACATAAGATAATTGTTTTCAGGAATGCAGCTTTTCTTGAAGATGAATATGTCTACAAGGAAGAGAGTTGCACAGAGATAGAACTTGAAGAAATTCAAGAACAAAGTAACATAGATGTTGAATCCTTGCCGAGTGAACAAGGCAAAGATTCAGTGGGAGCTTTTGGCCAGTGGGAGTGCTACGAGGAATGATGTAGAAATGCAAGATCCTCTTGCACAAATCTTGGGAGCAAGTGCACCAGTTGCACCTCCTTCCATTCAGGAAAGACATGAAAATGATATTCCTGAAAACTCTAATGTTGGTGGATCAACCAACACACAAGAACTTTCTCACAATCAGAATATACATGTAACTGAACTGCAAGACACTCAACTCCGTAGGTCTACTAGAACTCATCGTCCTTCCGAAAGACTAAATCTACTTGTGGTAAGAATCCATGAAATTCACGATAGAATCTATGTATATCAATCAAGTGTGGAACTTGGTTGATTTGCCAAATGGGGTTAAACCCATAGGATGTAAATGGGTCTTCAAGAAGAAGATTGATTCATTTGGAAAGATTCGGAATTATAAAGCTAGACTAGTGACTAAAGGTTTTAATCAGCGTCCTGGTGTGGATTATGATGAAACCTTTTCTCCAGTTGCTAAGATAAAGTCTATTCGAATTTTGCTTGATATAGTTGTACATTATGATTGTCACGCTGTTGACACCCAATTTTGACCCTCCCGTCCAGTCATCAACTATAAAATTAGACTAATTTCGTAAAATAATTTTTTATGATTTTTTACAATAAATGCAGCGATAAAACATAAATATAGGCATAAATAAACAATTTAATAATGGCATCGCGTCTTACGTAGAGTTTTAAGCACTTAGAGTCCCGCGCCCGCATTTATTAACTTTAAGCTTTGTCGTAATTCTTAAATAATTAATAAATGCATAAAATAAATAATTTAGCGATAACGTCGTGTCAGGTAGCATAGCCGCATTTATTAGTAATCATTTGTAATTTAAAATCAATTTTAATCTGATATATGCATTTAATAGCACCACACTTATAAAGCTTTAAACAATTTCTAAATATCATACTTGCGGTTAGCATTTAAATAATTTAATCTAAACTCAATTCAATTTTAATTTAACTTCGCAATAATGCACAATAATAAGATTCTAAATAATAGCGCCGCATTCTAGAGCATTAAGCATTAATTAAATAGCACGTCCGCATTTATAAACAATTAGATTAATAAAGCGCCTAAATAATCTAAGCACAATTATTGTTTTAATTTACCACTAATTAACTAATTAATACACCTAAAATTAACTAACCTATTTAACTCCCCCTAATTAAGTACCTAATTAAAACTAATACCCTAATTAACTAGTCTACACCCAAACCAAATGAAATCAGCCCATACTTAAGTTTAAAACCCATGACCAGACCGACCACTTTATTTCTCACCAAAGAACCCCATCTTCTCTCCTTCCCTGCCAAAAATGAAATCAGGAGCATTCCTAACCTAAAACCCTAATTTGCCGCCACCACACCCCTCCATTAATATCTTCCCTTACCATAGCCGAACAAAATCTCCCAAAAAAAATGCGTCAAAACTGATCACAATCAGGACTCAAAATTAGCACCAAAAAAATCGACCCTTAATCAGCCTTTGAAATAATATAAACTTACCTTAACGAATACTCAGAAATCTTATACCATAAATTAGAACTCAAAATTGGGACTATAAATGGGGAGCTATACACATGCAATAGGCAGGAGGCCCACAGTGAGGAATCCATCGAAAATCAGCAATAATCAGTGAGGAGAACAGTCCCGCAATAACCGAAGTTTTCGAATCTTTTATCTCAATATCAGTTGAGAGCCAACAACCATTCTAAAGGCAGAGCCCCGCCTTCTTCATTCGCGTAGCAAAACAATCTGAGTGGATCGACGACTTGATTCGCTGCCTCGGTTCGCTGTCCGGAGAAGGTAAATTAAATTTCTCTCAGTCCTAGTTTACTTCTATGTTTTGTGCTTTGTCTTATGTGTTCTCTGTGATAAATCATATTTAGTTAGGTTTGTTCGTGTTATTGCCGCTGGCAATGGTTAAAATGCGATGTCGAATTGCTTTGCTTTAGTTTACCTGAGTCTGTGTTTCGCTCGTTAAAATCAGGAAGTAAGTTTATGCTTCAGGTAATTGCCTGCGTGAGGAAATAGGATATGGGGTATTGAAGTGTCCCCACCGATGGCTAATACTGTTCAACGACTGGCTTACCTGTCTATATCACTATCATGTCAAATATTTGCATATCACTTGGAAAGTTCTAAGTTTGTTCATACAGTCTAAATGGAGTCTGAATTTAGAAGAATGTCATATTGATACTTGTTGCGTGGGTAAGGGAGTTTTGCTGGCAAAAGCAAGAAAATCGAGCTAATATGGGATCATGGTAGACGCATGGGTCTTACGTCTCACGATGCCACTTTGGTGGTCTTTGAGACTTCTAGTAGTTAATTGTTAAGGGATTCTCTGTAGTTTAATTGTGTCTTTGCGTGAAGTGAGAAATATTAGGGGTAATCTGAGCATGTCCTTCTCCATGTGATTTCATTATAATTAGAGGAATATCATGTGGTTGCATCATTTGAGTATGCCTAGATGTAGTATGCTGAGTATATGTATGATGGGTATGCCTACTTGGTTTTGGTCAATGTGATTAAAGACGGGTCACGTGTATGTCCAAGTCTATATAATTATTTCATCTACATGCTTTATCATTTGATTTGGGTAGTTACTAACCCTTATTTTTTCTTATATTTTACATGAAATGCACCGGAGCAACAAAGAGTCTCATGGCGAGACTCATCGTGGCAAATGAAGACCCGCATCTTATGTGCTTCATCCTCTCCGCATCATAAACTCCAAACCATAGGCGGAACGACTTCGCCATTTCTCCGAGTCCTTGTTAATTCATATCCTCACCCCATTTATTGTTGTAGTTATTTGACTAACGCTACTCTAATTAGTAGGACACCTAGAATAGCTAATTAAAACCTAAACTATATTCTTGCATAATTAACAAAGCAAATCCATAAATAACTATCTTTCCCTTTATTTTTCATTGCCAAAGAGAGTATTTTATAAACAACACGAATGCATATTTTCGAACTTTATACTATGTCTTATAAATTATGTCATGCCTATCTATCTAGATACATTTTGTCAAAGAAACTGACCCCGGCATTATTACCTTTGCACTATACTATGCAATATATATTTTATCTAATATAGCAAATTCATATGTTCTTTAAGTATCTCATGAACGTATATTTTCATCCAAAGATTAATTCTACTTTATAAAAATCATAAACCTTTTATGTCGTCAAAGAACACATTTTCCTTACTTTATATAAAACACTTGCAACATTCTTTTACTTCAAATATTCTTTCTTAAACATGCCTTTCTTAGCGTAAATAATTCTCTAGGTTTGAACGGACAACCGCAAGTTAGCGGATCCTTTAGGGTGCCTAACCCCTTCCCTTTAGGATAATAAAGAACTCTTACCCAGAACTTCATTAAGTTTAGCAGACCATTAAATGGAGTTAGTGTTGACTTTAACCTAAGTTGACATTTAGGTGTCCTAATTCACCCAAACTAATTAGGTGGCGACTCCCGCGAACCCTTAGCAATTTTTAGCATTTAAGCACCCTTTTGCACTTTTAGCACCCTTTTATACTTTAGCATTCTTTTAAATATTTTAGCAATTTAGCATTTGTTATTTATTTTCTAACCTTTTTATTTAAGCAGGAGTTTAGAAAATAAATGTCGCGGTCGAAAAAGGGCGTGACAGAAATGGCGACTCCGCTGGGGATTTTAGGTTCTTAACCACAACAGACCTAGGGCTATTATTTGGCAATTATTTTGCATTTAATTTTTGTGTATTGTATTTTGTTTATTTTTTGCTACTTGCTTTACTGCTTTCCTTAAACTGGCATTCCGCTCATATTTCTTCCATTCTGGAAAATTCACACAATCACACACTCACGCGCTGGTGTGCTCCGCGCACCCGCAAATTTCTTCAAAAATATCCAATTTTTAGGAGAGTTGGCGCCTGCGCGGAGTTAGATCGGTTCGTCTGATCAGCCGCGTAGCCTTCTCACTCGAGTTGTCCGCTCGGGAACCTTGCGTCTAGAAAAACCAAATCTTAGAAACTTAAGATAGAGCTATACCACCCTTATTTTAGGGCATGCATGCATTTACCTTAGGTGGGTCGGTCCCTGGCATCGACACCACAATTAGGAAGACACCAAACTTGTCGACGGGTTTCTCAACCCAGCGACCAACCAGCATATTATGTGGCGCGACAATGATAGACAAATCCAAACCCAATCATGTCATGCTGAAATTGGAAAAAGTGCACCGTCATTTGGTCGCCATTTCCAACAAAAGCATTACAGTTGGGCGACTTGGACAAATCCATCATAACCTCGCATATTTGACGTTTAGGCCTACCTCTGGCATAAAGAGGTCCCAAACATGTTAGAACACGCACTTGATTTGCAATTTGCTTATTAGTATATATCGACTGCAACTTTTTGCATATTATACTAACTTGGTTTGCTTCATTTGTTAAAGGTTTATTTTTGTCTAGCTTATCCCCAAAAGGTTGATTCGCGTTGACTGGTAGAAGCACAATCATCCACTAAATGACTAATCCAGAGGCACCGGAACGAAACAACTTAGAACTCGTTCCTGTAGAGGATGCAGAGGCGTTAGAAAGGAGAAACACCAATGATCAACACCTCGCCAAACTATTGCAGCAAATGGAAATCATGCAGGCCGAAATAGAAAGACTCCGAAGTATCACAAACCTGTCTACTAGCTTGAATGAACCACTCCCAGAGCAAGGGACAAATGCAATCGTGTCACAAGCCCTTGAGCCTCCACTTCCCAAAGCTCCCGCGAGGCCGCAACATACCAGCTCACACCAAAATATCACTCGCCCGATCAATTTGCAAGCCGGCCCACAAAATGATCCGTTTACCACATACGTATCTCAACCTCCACCTACTTATATCTCCCCACTCAATCCAAATTGCCAAACCACCCAATACGAGCAGATGACACACAAACAATATGAGGGATTAGCACATCCGATCGAAAGTCAACCATTTATTATGCATACATCCTCTCAAGAGACAGATCAATACAAGGAAATGGAGCGGCAAACTCGAGCTAGAGCTGATGAAAATGTGGCAAAAGAAATCCGTAGCTTGAAAGAGGCATTCAAAAGCATTCAAATGAACAAAGGGGAGGAAGGTTTAGAGTATGAAAACTTATGCATGCACCCCGACGTTGAATTACCTGTGGGGTACAAGGTGCCCAAATTTGACATGTTCGATGGAAAGGGGAATCCTCGAGCTCATCTAAGGTCATATTGCGATAAATTGATTGGAGTTGGTAAAAATCAAGCAATCATCATGAAGCTATTCATCAGGAGTCTAACCGCGAGGCTGGGATACACGTGCCAAGACCTCGAAAATGGGACGGTTGGAATGCCATGGCACAAGATTTCATGGATAGATTCAGGTTCAACACTGACACTGTCCTGGACAGATTTTATCTTATGAAACTTGAAAAGAAATCCACAGAAACTTTCAGAGAATACGCCCTGAGGTGGCGGTCAGAAGCAGCAAAGGTCCAACCTCCGATGGCAGAGAGCGAAATGACCACCTTGTTCGTGCAGTCGTTAAAAGACGCGACATATTATGAAAGGATGATCAGTGTAATTGGGCGAAGTTTTGCAGAAGTCGTGAGAATGGGCGACTTCGTGGAAGAAGGCATTAAGACAGGCAGGATTACAAACTTGACAGCCCTACAGGCAACTAGCAGAGCAGCGATCAAATTCCATCGGAGGTACCTCCCAGAGGAGAAGAGATGCATCACCCTCTATCATGGTCATTCAGGAGCATAGGCCAGAACAACATCCAGTATATCAAAGCCCACCGCCTTCTTACCAAAACACTCAAAATCCACAGTCATATTATCAGCACTGCGCCACCCCATATCCTGTTTACCATACCCAACCAGCATATCCAAAATACTCACCACAATCACGAACTCGCACCCCGAACGGACCCAAACCCCGCATAGATGCCGATAGAAAACCAACAAAAACCTATACACCTTTAGCCGAACCCATAGCCCAGTGTAGAAGTTGAAAGCCGCAGGAATACTTCATCCAATTCCCAGAAATACTCCCAGGCCTACTTCCCGAGGGCACGATAAAGCTAAACATTGTGCATACCACTCCGGTGCAGAGGGACACGACATCGACAATTGTTATACCCTCAAGGACAGAATAGAGGAGTTAATCGAGGAGGGAGTCATTCGGCTAAAAGATGGTCCTCTCAATGCAAACAATAACTTTCTTCCGGGTTATGTAGATGCCCATGTGAGCATGATAGCTGAGAATGAAGAAGACAGTCTGGAAGGGACTATTACGCCACCGTAAAGGGAAGAAAGTTGAATCATCAACCAACCGCCAGAGAAAAGGGGGTGCTCCTTGCCGGAGATTGTTTAACTATTGAATAAGTCATTCGTCTAGTTGTGCGCTGCAAGAGATGATCCCACAAGACTCACCATCGAAGACAAAGCGAAGAAGTGGACTCGTGCCGCCCGCCAAGTCCTGAAATAGTTAGTTTAATGCATTTTATATGTAATGTTTGGAACTACGTTTGACCTGATTCCCTTGGTGGATACGTAGGCGGCCGTCTCGGCTTCGGTCCCACATCTAGAAATTTTAATTCTTACCCAATTTCACTTGTAATGAACTACGTCATGACCTGATTCCTTCATGGGGATACGTAGGCGGCCTAAATCGGCTTCGGTCACACTATTTGGAAACCTTCCCTTTGTTTTGAAAACAACGAGAGTACACATAACACACACGCAACTCCGTTGAGACCCACTTTAAGGCCAAACGCCCTTTGCATATTCAAAACTGGGACAAGGTAGGAAACCAGGCAGGGGTTATGAGTCCAAACAAGACAGACATCCGAACATCAAGAGTCCAAGGTCAACGCGAATCAAACACCCCCCCCCCCCCCAAACTCACAAAACTTTCTTTGAGTGCAGGTCCTTCATATTAGCGGAAGCAAAATACAGCCAAAGCAGAAAGAAGCAGCAAAAGCAGAAAAGACATCGACAATCAGCAGTCAAAGCTCAAAGTTCCGCAACAAAGCCTAGCGCATCAGCTCAGGCACAAAGTCAAATTCTCGGCCCACAACATCTCAGCATTCACATATCAGGGACGACATCTCTACCCATAAAATTGCACTTCTCATATATATTTATCATTTCGTTTAAACAGGTATACACTAACGTTTTCTCAAGAAGCTTGCAGGAGCATTTATTCTACAAAAGCAGCAGCAACGCGTCCCGGCAACGACGTTATCGGACAAAGCAGTTCACGAATGAAGCCAAGAAGAACACGCCCGCATTAACGACGTTATCGCGACAAAGAAGTTCACGCGACGCCGAAGAACGCCCGGACAATGGCGTTCAAGACAAAGAAGACTACGAATGACGCCAACAAAGAACACGTCCAGGCAACGAGGTTATCAGCACAGCAAGTCCGAAAACGACGCCATCATCAGCATACCACATCTACACAAGGAAGATTTTCTCTGTTCTCAAAATTGCGTTTTTCTCATTCATGCTTTATTATTCTGTCTTAGCAGTTATGCACTAACTCTTTCTTGAGCTTTATTCTACAAGAGCAGCAACAACAAGCCCGAAAACGACGCCAAGTCCGAAAACGACGCCAAGTCCGAAAACGACGACAAGTCCGAAAACGACGACAAGTCCGAAAACGACGCCAAGTCTGAAAAACGACGCCAAGTCTGAAAAACGACGCCAAGTCTAAAAACGACGCCAAGTCCGAAAACGGCGTCAAGTCCGAAAACGACGTCAAGTCCAAAAACGACGACAAGTCCAAAAACGACGCCAAGTCCGAAAACGACGTCAAATCCGAAAACGACGACAAGCCCGAAAACGACGGCAAGTCCGAAAACGACGCCAACTCCGAAAACGACGCCAAGTCCGAAAACGACGCCAAGTCCGAAAACGACGCCAAGTCCGAAAACGACGCCAAGTCCGAAAACGACGCCAAGTCCGAAAACGACGCCAAGTCCGAAAACGACGCCAAGTCCGAAAACGACGACAAGTCCGAAAACGACGCCAAGTCCGAAAACGACGCCAAACGACGCCATCATCAGCATATCACATCTACGCAGGGACGATTTCTCAGTTCTCAAAGTTGCATTTTTCTCATTTATGCTTTATTATTCTGTCTTAGCAGTTGTGCACTAACTCTTTCTGGAGCTTTAGTCTACAGGGGCAGTTGCAGCAAGGACAACATATCCGCGTTCACAATTGCAACACGTCTGTGCAAGGACGAAAATCACAGCATTCACAACATCGCATCAACACAGCAGGCATCACATTTTTGCAGGATAACCTTTCCTACTCACAGTTACATTGTTTCAAAATTATGCATCATCATTTTGCCTTAACAGTTATGCACTAACCGTTTGTTCAAGTCTTAGCATGCAGGAGCAGGAGCACAACGTGGATTTTCTCTTACAGCGAACCGGGGCAATTTGTTGGGGGGCCAACCTTCCCAATGAATGGCAGAAGCGGTCTCAAGCGTCGGTCCACTCGCTCCACATCACCATAGAACCCAGCACCATAAGCCATAGCGGTACACCCCAGGTTCACGCCAGTTATTTTCTTTTACTTTTGCACCATAGCCCAGTGTCACCATAACTCGACACTGGGACAGCTTTGAGTCCGCGCTAGCCCGCCTTGGTGTTTTGACCATGGTAGCCCAGTGTCGTCATAACTCGACACTGGGACAGCTTTGAGTCCGCGTTAGCCCGCCTTGGTGTTTTGACCATCTTAACCCAGTGTCGTCATAACTCGACACTGGGACAGTTTTATATTTTTGCGTCAGCCTTGTCCACTTGCCCAACATTTTTTGCAATTCTGAAGATCGAGACAAAATTGGCTATGAGTCAACGTCTTTGTCCGAAGATTCTTCCATCATCTCCATACAAAGAGGGACAGCTGTTGACACCCAATTTTGACCCTCCCGTCCAGTCATCAACTATTAAATTAGACTAATTTCGTAAAATAATTTTTTATGATTTTTTACAATAAATGCAGCGATAAAACATAAATATAGGCATAAATAAACAATTTAATAATGGCATCGCGTCTTACGTAGAGTTTTAAGCACTTAGAGTCCCGCGCCCGCATTTATTAACTTTAAGCTTTGTCGTAATTCTTAAATAATTAATAAATGCATAAAATAAATAATTTAGCGATAACGTCGTGTCAGGTAGCATAGCCGCATTTATTAGTAATCATTTGTAATTTAAAATCAATTTTAATCTGATATATGCATTTAATAGCACCGCACTTATAAAGCTTTAAACAATTTCTAAATATCATACTTGCGGTTAGCATTTAAATAATTTAATCTAAACTCAATTCAATTTTAATTTAACTTCGCAATAATGCACAATAATAAGATTCTAAATAATAGCGCCGCATTCTAGAGCATTAAGCATTAATTAAATAGCACGCCCGCATTTATAAACAATTAGATTAATAAAGCGCCTAAATAATCTAAGCACAATTATTGTTTTAATTTACCACTAATTAACTAATTAATACACCTAAAATTAACTAACCTATTTAACTCCCCCTAATTAAGTACCTAATTAAAACTAATACCCTAATTAACTAGTCTACACCCAAACCAAATGAAATCAGCCCATACTTAAGTTTAAAACCCATGAGCCACAGACCAATTTCTTTATTTCCTCACCAAAGACCCATCTTCTCTCCTTCCCTGCCAAAAACGAAATCAGGAGCATTCCTAACCTAAAACCCTAATTCGCCGCCACCACACCCCTCCATTAATATCTTCCCTTACCATAGCCGAACAAAATCTCCCAAAAAAAACGCGTCAAAACTGATCACAATCAGGACTCAAAATTAGCACCAAAAAAATCGACCCTTAATCAGCCTTTGAAATAATATAAACTTACCTTAACGAATACTCAGAAATCTTATACCATAAATTAGAACTCAAAATTGGGACTATAAATGGGGAGCTATACGCATGCAATAGGCAGGAGGCCCACAGTGAGGAATCCATCGAAAATCGGCAATAATCAGTGAGGAGAACAGTCCCGCAATAACCGAAGTTTTCGAATTTTTTATCTCAATATCAGTTGAGAGCCAACAACCATTCTAAAGGCAGAGCCCCGCCTTCTTCATTCGCGTAGCAAAACAATCTGAGTGGATCGACGACTTGATTCGCTGCCTCGGTTCGCTGTCCGGAGAAGGTAAATTAAATTTCTCTCAGTCCTAGTTTACTTCTATGTTTTGTGCTTTGTCTTATGTGTTCTCTGTGATAAATCATATTTAGTTAGGTTTGTTCGTGTTATTGCCGCTGGCAATGGTTAAAATGCGATGTCGAATTGCTTTGCTTTAGTTTACCTGAGTCTGTGTTTCGCTCGTTAAAATCAGGAAGTAAGTTTATGCTTCAGGTAATTGCCTGCGTAAGGAAATAGGATATGGGGTATTGAAGTGTCCCCACCGATGGCTAATACTGTTCAACGACTGGCTTACCTGTCTATATCACTATCATGTCAAATATTTGCATATCACTTGGAAAGTTCTAAGTTTGTTCATACAGTCTAAATGGAGTCTGAATTTAGAAGAATGTCATATTGATACTTGTTGCGTGGGTAAGGGAGTTTTGCTGGCAAAAGCAAGAAAATCGAGCTAATATGGGATCATAGACTGACGCATAGGTCTTCTGTCTACGATGCCACTGGTGGTGCTGGAGACTTCTAGTAGTTAATTGTTAAGGGATTCTCTGTAGTTTAATTGTGTGCTGCAGCGAAGTGAGAAATATTAGGGGTAATCTGAGCATGTCCTTCTCCATGTGCTTTCATTATAATTAGAGGAATATCATGTGGTTGCATCATTTGAGTATGCCTAGATGTAGTATGCTGAGTATATGTATGATGGGTATGCCTACTTGGTTTTGGTCAATGTGATTAAAGACGGGTCACGTGTATGTCTGAAGTCTATATAATTATTTCATCTACATGCTTTATCATTTGATTTGGGTAGTTACTAACCCTTATTTTTTCTTATATTTTACATGAAATGCACCGGAGCAACAAAGAGTCTCATGGCGAGACTCATCGTGGCAAATGAAGACCCGCATCTTATGTGCTTCATCCTCTCCGCATCATAAACTCCAAACCATAGGCGGAACGACTTCGCCATTTCTCCGAGTCCTTGTTAATTCATATCCTCACCCCATTTATTGTTGTAATTATTTGACTAACGCTACTCTAATTAGTAGGACACCTAGAATAGCTAATTAAAACCTAAACTATATTCTTGCATAATTAACAAAGCAAATCCATAAATAACTATCTTTCCCTTTATTTTTCATTGCCAAAGAGAGTATTTTATAAACAACACGAATGCATATTTTCGAACTTTATACTATGTCTTATAAATTATGTCATGCCTATCTATCTAGATACATTTTGTCAAAGAAACTGACCCCGGCATTATTACCTTTGCACTATACTATGCAATATATATTTTATCTAATATAGCAAATTCATATGTTCTTTAAGTATCTCATGAACGTATATTTTCATCCAAAGATTAATTATACTTTATAAAAATCATAAACCTTTTATGTCGTCAAAGAACACATTTTCCTTACTTTATATAAAACACTTGCAACATTCTTTTACTTCAAATATTCTTTCTTAAACATGCCTTTCTTAGCGTAAATAATTCTACAGGTTTGAGCGGACCGCATGAGTTAGCGGATCCTTTAGGGTGCCTAACCCCTTCCCTTTAGGATAATAAAGAACTCTTACCCAGAACTTCATTAAGTTTAGCAGACCATTAAATGGAGTTAGTGTTGACTTTAACCTAAGTTGACATTTAGGTGTCCTAATTCACCCAAACTAATTAGGTGGCGACTCCCGCGAACCCTTAGCAATTTTTAGCATTTAAGCACCCTTTTGCACTTTTAGCACCCTTTTATACTTTAACATTCTTTTAAATATTTTAGCACTTTAGCATTTGTTATTTATTTTCTAACCTTTTTATTTAAGCAGGAGTTTAGAAAATAAATGTCGCGGTCGAAAAAGGGCGTGACACACGCCCTTTTTCGGCCGCGACTTTAAAATAAAAAGCTCCTGCTTCGAAACAAGATGTTAGGAAATAAATAAATGCTAAAGTGCAAAAGAATGCTAAAAATGTTAAATGGTGCTTAAAAGGTGCTAAATGCTAAGGGTTCGCGGAGTCGCCACCTAATTAATTGGGTGAATTAGGACACCTAAATGTTAACTAGTTTAAAGTAAACATTAACTCCATTCTTTATGGTCTGCTAAACTTAGTGAGATTCTGGGTAAGGGTTCTTTATTAATCTAGAGGGAAGGGGTTAGGCACTCTCTAAGATCCGCTAACTTGCGGTTGTCCTGCCAAACCTAGGGTTAATTATTATGCTAAGAAAAAGGTGTATTTAAAAAACATTTAAGCGGAAGAGTATAAGATATACTTTCTAAAATATTTTTTGCAAGGTTTATGTATGAAAGTCAAAGTCAGTTTTGAAAAATATGCAATTAAGATGCCTAAATACTATATTAGATATAGGTATAACAGGAGTGCAAGTATTCTTTTACCTAAGGAATATACACTACCTAGCATAATAATGTAAGCTTGTCGTGACAAACGTGCGCTTGTAAGATAAAATTAAAAAAAAACGTGTCTATTATGCCATAAAAATATTTCTTATTCTGTATATGTATTAATAAGAATTTATAACACGGTTTTAAGAATGTTTTGGCAAATAATATTCCAGCTCATTATGCAAGTGTAGGGTATTAAGTGATCTATTACAACTATTAAACAAGGCGAGGCGAGCCTAAAGTAATTAACTTAAGGTAAGCAAATCAAATTAATTTCTAGCTATCGATTCAAGGTTTAACTATTCTAAGTTCTAATTAATTAGTGTAGCGTTAGATGATTAATTTACAACAAATAAATGAGGCAGAATAAAGAATAAGTAAAGATGACTCGAAGGAAAGGCGATGTCTTTTCGCCGGCGATTTGGGATTTTCAGGGCGGAGATGAAGATGCACACAGATGTAGATCCTTGTTTTGATATAGCTCATGATGAGTCTCGCAATGAGACTCTTCGTTTAGCTCCGAGGCGTGCCATGTAAAAGAAAAGAAATAAAGATTAGTATATATATTAATTATTTGAATCATAAGAGAACCTACACACACATGATCTATGCTTATACGCAAACAGTACACAAAAGTATAAATCAGTCGGTAAACTGAGGCCATCTGCTGCAACAGACATCAAACAGAGCCAGCAGACCATGAAATACAGTGAGGTTAACACATAGAGCATAATCTCATGGTTCAAATCGAGATGAACTTGAGCATTAACAATCAGATGCATATAGGAAGAGTAGATGGCCTAATCATGATTCCTTTTGAGCATGTGTTATGGCAGCAACAAGAAATGCAGATAATCAAGACAGCACACAGTGGACAGTTTAGGCAAACAAAGCAAACATTTATCCGAACAGGAGAATTGCAAGTATGCAGAGATTATAGGATGTACCCTACCACAGGAAGTGAATGTAGAATGATCATGCATAGCTTAAAATATAAATAGAGATGGATAGGAAATCAAGTACCAAGCATGCACATTTCCAGCTTATTTGAAAGCAGTAGATAGGCATTTTTAAGATGGAATAGATACATATATGCCCCTTTTCATGGTTTAGATTTTCAGCGCAGAGAAGTATTCACTTAGAACTAATGGACTGATTTAGTAAGAATGCTAGACCCCTTAACAATCAAATAGATCATTCCAAATAATGTTTGAGCAGCTTGACTGCCAGCATGTAGTGAGACTCCACTATGTGTTGCAGGGGCATATGTTCGCACTTCACGGAAGGAATTTATCTAGGCTAACACAGGTTTAAGGCAGTGACCACAGGAGTGGAGTCAAGTACATATATTGGCAATATAAACTCATGTAATCTCACAGTAGTACCTAAATCATGCTAGAAACAAACAGGGACAAGTATCACATCGATTTATATCACCTAAGGCTAGATGGAACTTCGATAGACATACTTAGGATATTTGCCATGGTTTGAACAATCTACAATCTGGTCCATAATCACATATTGACTATCCAAGGCTTACACGTTTCAGACATTGGTTTAAGGAAAGACCTTCAGTAGCTCCACACCAGACTAAACTAATTACGCCTCGATGCAAACTAACGCACTTAGTTTATGTCAAACACAGAAATACATAACACCGACCTCATGGCCAGGCATATTAAACTGAAAGATCCAAGTACAGGTAATAACCATCAACAAATCTCGAATAACTCAACAAAAATCAAACCAAAGATAGTCAACCAAAGATATAATTCGCACGTATCATGAAACACAAATCGAGCGAGAAAATACAAAAGGAGGCGAGTTTACCTTTCTAGGACAATGAACCGAGGCAGCGTATCAAGTCGTCGGTCCACTCGGAGGGATTGCTAATGCAGTAGAAAGAAAGAAGGAGGTTTGCGAAAATTATTGACTTTTAGGATTGTGTTCTTACTCTGAATGGCTCGATTGGACCCTGCTCGTCTCTGCTTTAGTGATACTAAAGGATTCTTGCTTTGAATAAATCAGTTACCCTGTTGATTTTCGATTTCTGAATTCAGAAAGGTGCTAGGCTCTGCTACGATCGATGATCCTATTGCATGTATAAGAGGATTAATTTATAGTCTCGATTTGGTTCTAAGTTTGGTAACTTATTGGGGTACCATTTTAGACAGATTTTTGTGCGATTTGGGTTCTAATGTTGGTAAGCTCTTAGGGCTGATTTAGTGCGATTTGTGTATTGATTCGTGCGATTTGAACAGGTAAGGTAAACGATTTGAAGGATTTTGTTTACTTATGGTAAGAACAGGGTATATTTCGGTTATGGTAACTTAATATTCTGGAGTGATTTTGGATGGCTATTCTGGTTGGAACAATTTGGTTATGAATGAGGCGAAGGTTTGATTTGGTTATGCCAGGTTTCCCACCTGAAAATCCGGCGGGATTCACGGATAAAAGGGGGGTGCATGCGGCGGGTGAGGGACGAGGTTTTAGGGTTTCTAAGGTTGGGGAAAGGGGCGACGGGGAAAGGTAAAAAAAATTGAAAAGGTGGGCTGCTGGACGAGGGAGAGAAGACTAAAGGCTGAAGGGAAAATAAGGGATAAGCGTGGGCTTCTGGGCTGATAAGGGTAGAAGGGCGAGTTGGGCTTCTTGGGTTGGAAATTTGAGGCGGCGTGAAATGCGGGTTGGGTATTAGTTTTAGGTATTTAATTAGTTAATTAGTGGTAAATTAAATTAATAAATTGTTAAATTATTTATGTGCTTTATTAATTTGAGTTTTATTACAATAATAAACGCGAGTGTGCTATTCAATTAGTGCTTAATTTTTAAAATGCGATGTTATTATTAAAACTTATTTATTATTGCGATGTTATATTATTAAATTGAAAACTATTAAATTATTTAAATGCTAAATGCAGGTGTGATATTTAAGGATTGCTTAATGCTTTTACTTAAAATGTGGTGCTATTATTTAAAACGCATGTGTTAGATTAATTTAAACTACGAATTATGAAATTGTCTTGCTATTAATGAAAATGCGAATATTTATTTATTTTATTATCATTTAAGAACTACGACAGGGCTTAAAATTAACAAATGCGGGCGCGAGACTCTAAGTGTTTAATTTTCTACGTAAGACGCGGTGCCATTATTAAATTGCTTATTCATGCATGTATTAATGTTTTGTTTTATTATTAAAAATCATAAAAATTATTTTGCAAAATTAGTCTAATTTTATATCTAATGACTGGACGGAAGGGTCAAAATTGGGTGTCAACAATGATTATGAAATTTGGCAGATGGACGTCAAAATTGCATTCCTCAATGGTAATCTAATTGAGGAAGTGTATATGAAACACCCCGAGGGCTTTTCATTTGAGTCCAGACCAAATATTGTGTGCAAGCTACAGAAATCCATTTATGGACTTAAACAAGCCTCTAGGATTTGGAATATTTGCTTTGACAAGGCTATCAAATCTTTTGATTTCGTCAGAAGCAAAGAGGATCCTTGTGTTTATATCAAACGTAAGGATGAAGGTATTGTCTTCATTATTATATATGTTGATGACATACTGATAATGAGAGTTAATAAGACTTTCATGCAGTCAGTTAAAGATTGGTTGTCCAAAACCTTCATGATGAAGGACTTAGGTGAAGCCTGCTACATTCTGGGAATTAGGATCTATAGAGATAGACCTAATAGATTGTTGGGGCTGTCACAGTCAATCTACATAGACAAAGTGCTTAGACGTTTTTCAATGGAGAATCCAAGAAAGGCGATCTTCCAATGGGTCAAGGCATCAAGGTATCTAATAAGGGTTGTCCTTCTAGTGTTGTAGAACTTGAGCGCATGAAGAGGATCACATATGCTTCGGCTATAGGATCAATCATGTATGTCATGACTTGTACTAGGCCAGATGTGGCTTTTGCACTTAGTATGACATGCAAGTTCCAGCAGAATCCTGGCGAGGAACACTGGAAAGCAGTCAAGAGTATTCTTAAGTATCTCAGACGTACTAAAGATTACTTCTTAGTCTATGATGGAGATGATAAGCTAGTTGTCACTGGGTATACTGATGCTAGTTTATAGAGATGTTGATGATTTCAAATCTCACTCTGGTTACACGTTCATTTTCAATGGAGGAGCAGTGAGCTGGAAGAGTTCTAAACAAGCTACTACTGCTGATTCGACTATTGAAGCGGAGTACATATCTGGATCGGAAGCTGCTAAATAAGTTGTCGCGATTTCTGAGTTCCTGAAGGAACTAGGAGTTGTTCCGAGTGCTAGTTGTCCAATAAACATTTATTGTGACAACATTGGTGTAATTGCACATACAAAGGAACCAAGATCAACAAACAGAAACAAGCATGTACCGAGGAAGTACCACATTCTCCGAGAGATGGTGGAAGCTGAAGATATTAGAATAGATTATATTCTCACAGACAATAATCTAGTAGACCCGTTTACTAAACCATTAAGCTTGGTAAAGCATAATGGTCATTTTGAGAACATGAGTATTATATATGTTGGTGATTGGCTCTAGGCCAAGTGGGAGATTGAAAGTATATGTATGTCCTAGAGACAATCTGTATTAGGATAAAATGTACTTTATACACATTCATATTTTTATTAATGATGATTAATATTATGGCATTTGCATTTGTTGAGTTATTTATAATATTCTATAAATGCATCCCTAGAGTTTACATGGTTATTAATGGTGTGAGAATTAATATTATAACGTAACTCTTAAATAACCTCGACTAATGATCATCGAGATTGGGATATCGATGATATGTGATACGTCGACATGTGGTCTGCATCATATCCTTAGGAATGTAGTATGTCTCACTTGCTACGAGTTATGACAACTCGTGATGCACATGTATACTTGTTGAAGTATTGGTATACCCTGTTGATTTACTGTTTTGTTATATGTCTATGATGTCATCAGCGTGTGGGAGATAGAAGTCCTTGGACTTAAGGTCGATATCACCTTGTTTACGGAGTAATGTACTTTGATCATGCTCTAAGCTCAAATGCCTTATAGATTGAGACACGGCTTGTTTTGGGTACATTACGAAGTAGATTAAAAGTGGTAGTTGGACCAAGATTATGATTCATTCCTCGAATGTATATTCGAGTAAACACTCAGATACTCATATGGTATTAGGTGTACTAAGTCGTTGACCAACGCAGTGGACATGTCTTTGATATGGTCCTGTTGTCAACTAATATAGATGAGTTATAATGATCAAGTCATTTGGATGGACACTTGTCAAATCCTAAGCTTGATTGAGTGTGTCGTGAATGAAATGATTTTATCTTCCCACATAGAGGTTCAGTTCACATGTGTTGTGTAGCTAAACATTACATATTGAGTTCGTCTTCCGGTGCAGTCTAGGAGTTCCGTGAAGACCCTAATGTTATTAGTGTCAACATGTAAAGGTCTGAAGGGTAACACTAAGTCAAATATTCCGTCGATTAGAGGATGTATTAGAAAGAGATTTTATATATGTTCGGTTAATAACCGGGACATTAGAAATGGAAACAAGACAAAAAATGGGACAGGATCGTGGCGCCAAAACGCGCGTCGAGTGTTGTGGAACCACTTATGCAGCGTCGTGGCACGTCCAACGGGTCTAACTGCTGGCCCAGTCTGCTGAGGTTTAATGGGTTGGCCCATTGGGGAACCCTAGTTGTCCTCTTCGGCTATAAATAAGAGGGTTCCCCCTCCCATTTCAACACACCAAAAGCAAGAGACTAATCTTTTCTAAAGTTCTGCTGGAATCCCTAGCATTCCAAGAGTTGGAAATTACATCAAAGTTCTTGACTTGCAATCGAAGGACATTTGTGTGCGCACCTTTGGACTACATAAAACTTCAAGGTTTCAGATTGCTATCTACAACGTAAGTCTTCGTTCGAAGTATTACATTATTGATTTTTGTTATTTACATTATATAATCATACTACAGTTTGACTGTCATGTCGGGTTTGAAACGTAAATTTTCAAATTTCGATGTCTGTACGAATCCGACAAAACACCTACAATAATTACATTCTTCAATTCTGGCGGGAGAGAGGGAGGGGGTTGAGAATTGAGTGTAATTACAAAGCTACTTCTTAATTTCTTTCCTTTTGTTTTTTTTATTTCTTTTATTTTTAAATTTTATTTTTTCTTTTTTACATTATTTATCTTTCATTTATTTTCTTCTGATTTTCCAACCTTTACTTTTTGTGATTCAATGTAATTGCTCGTATTTTCTTCTGCTTTGCTTTTCATTATTTCCTTCATTTAGTGTAGGTAAGTTATTAATTTAGTTTTTGAAACTAAACCTCCAAATATTAGCAAAAGCAAGTCATTAACAAATTTGATTAACGTTTTGAAATGAGGTTAAAGACTTGTGTTTTTTAAGGCTTATATTCCTTTCTTTTTTGAAATATATTTACTTAAATCATGTTGGAACTTATTTTATGTTATGTTGGAATTTAACATAAGAGTATTATGTAAAGAAAATATATTTTGAATTAATGTTATATTTTTCAATTTTAATTTATTTAATTAGTAGTATTGTTATTTCACATTGCATGTCATTCTTTTTGCAATTAGAATTGACATACTATTTTTTTATCAAATATTTGAATAATTTTATGAAATTATATTTATAATTATTAATCTTTTTCTCAAATACGACGTCTAGATATTCTTACAAAATATGTGCTTTTAGTTTTTAAATTAATTAAATTAAAATATTATTAATTTTAAAAATATATATCAATTATGTCATATTTGACCTATCCGAGCTAGCCCTCCCAAGAGAACAAAGAGATGGATCATATGTGTATTATATGGTTACGATTCTACCATATATGTCTTTTTCATTCAGTCGAAAATTGATTTTACGGTATAGGCGTTTATGACCTTCCCCTCTATGCTAATGGAGTGACATTATAAAAGCATGAATCTTGACCCTAGCGAGGGTCGTCGATGAGAGGAATAGTTCAAAATGATAAGAATATTATTACTTTATTAGAAATAGAGATTTCTTAGGGCTAAGTAGGGAGCCAATATCTTATTACGAGTAATTCCGACAACTTCAGGAGAAAAAAAAGGCATTTACCTATTACAGAGATGGTGTACGAAGTCACAATTCACCAACACGATCATCCGGGGTGAACCAGAATTGGGGATCTGATACGGGTGAAATTTCAGTCAATCTTGAAATAGGTCATCCCGACTATCCCGATCTTTTATCTGTTCATTTCATGAATCATTTATTACAATATTAGTTACAAATGATCTTAAATGTCTAATTTAATATCGTTTATAAATGTCATATTTGTCAAATATTAAATTTTATTTTTAAAATTTCATCAAATTGTATAATTACACTCGTGCAATCAAACAATATACTTGTAATTACATTACGTAATGACAAACAAACATATGTTCATGTGTAATTACCACGTGGCTTTTCAAACAGACCCTAAGGAAAACACCCGCTGCCTGCATTTCTCCATTCAGAAAAAAAGTCAACTGTACCTCCAAAGATTAAAAAATACGGTAAAGGAGATATTTGAAAGGAAGAAGAGTTATTGTTTCATAAAACAAAATGAACGAATGGAGTCATTTTAGTGGCAATAGGAATACGTCTATTTGTAGGATCATGTGACAAAATTGAGATGAAGTTCTGATTGGTTGTGGACTTAGCTTGGACATAAGAAATGTTTATTCAAAAGGGTAAAAAATACATTTGAATTATTTGAAGTAAGTAAGTTTTATCATTCGTTATATGTTTTTTTGTTAAAAAATATCTTCACAGTTAGTCTACTAGCTCAAAAATATCTTCACCGTTAGTCTACTAGCTCAAAAATATCTTTCAACTATCCAAATAACTCAAAAACACTTCTTATTGACCGTTGCTCCAAAACAAGGGAGGGTCAAAATTTTGTATCGGAGATTATGAGATTAATTTTACTATTTTTTAAATGATAATTTCTACACAATGTTGATTTTTATGTAATATAAAGTTTGATTACCAACATTAATTTTTTAATCAAATATTTATTATACTATTTCTTTTCAAAACTATTATACCCTCGATTGAAATTTGGGATGACTTAAAGTTACCGTAGGTAATATAACAAGTCAAGGTATAACTGAATTTAATTTCTTTTACCATATCATTCTTAGAGTTAGTAAAATAAATACATTATATTTAGTAGGTGTTTGGCCATGCGATATGAAATCATGATTTCATATTTTAATTTCATATCATTGCTTGTTTGTGAAATTTGCACAAAATTTTAACTTCAACTTCATATCATGATTTCAAATCCCATTTTTTTCAAAAAGGCATGATTTGTGATTATAAATTATTATTTCAATTTTTTTTAAATGTAAAACTCGCCCATAAGTTTATAGTTTGTAATAAAAGATCCATAAGTTGGTAGAAATATTTGCCAACCATTTATATCAAATATATAAAAAAATCTGCATGTTGATAGTATATCTATAACAATATTTACTCTTACCAACCTTTTACCAACTAAATTTACTTTTACAACATGTTCAATTTTTTCAATTATTGAACTAAAGTTCGATTAATAGAAGTTGTATTTTTTAGAAAAATATTCTAGTAGCATATTAACTTTGTTATGAACTATGATTTGCTCATTCGGTAAGATTGTATAAGAATTGAAGAAGTTTTGATGGTTTTCATAACTTGTGAGGTTGTCATGTTTATGAAAAAAAACAACTTAATAAATCCAAATTGTGTGTCTAAACAAAACTTCAATTACTGATTTTCATATTATGTTCAAACCCGGTCCAAGTATAGATCCTTCTTTTGAGAGTACTTTGCCAACCAAATCCTTTGGTGGAGTCCTTAATCTTGAAATTGGTCTACTAGTTCTAAAGCTTTTCGTTTTTCTGTGCGAGTGCAATTGAGTGTGGAGTGGAAGATTCAAAGCCCCTACCTCGATCCCAGGCTGCCCCACACAAAAAGATATTTGCCTCTCCATTTAGTTTTTCTGCAACTTCAATTCCATTACTTGTGTATTCATATGTTATGAACCTGTTTGGATGAATTTAGGTCTGTTATAACTAGTAGTATGGTTAATCAAGTGTAAACAGAGCATAAAAAGTAAATTTTGTATGTAATGATGTGATAATGAGACTGTTTCATCGAGTCTATGATCTATATGTGTTTTGTTAACTGTTCCTGTGTTTGCTAGATTAGTGAATGTCCCTTATATTTAGTTTAAAACATGTATGTCTTTGAAAATGGCTTAAAATAGGTAACTTTTGTCTAGTGGTCACTAATGATATTAAACTTGTTTGAGCTCTAGTTAAAAGTCACAACAGTTTGAGAACAGTCTAGACTGAGATTGAATTGAGAAGGTATATCTGAGCTTATGTTGGTCAAGTCACAGTTCTTATGTCCTGATAGGCTTGATTGGAACTCTAGATGTTTGTTATTTATGTTAATGGGCTTGGTTTGTTGCCTGATATGCTCATTTTGTGTCTGGAGATTTGCTTAGCTCTAGCATATGAATGGTATGCGTCTTGGATGTGTTGTTTAACCCATTTCATGCCTACCCTGTGCCCATCTTGCAAATCTAGATTCAGGACATGATTTAAGGTGGTCTTTGAGACTTTGTTGGTTTTTGTTTGTGAATCATGGAGGCCTGTATGTTTGTTTACCATCTTGTGTAGTCTTGAATACATGTGTGTTTGTCTTGAATCCCAAATGATAGCATGTTGAGTTTGTATAAGTCTTTCATGTTCATCCTATGACTTCTGTTGACAGTCTGTTAGGTAGTCATTTGTATGTTGTAAATGATGTCCATATGTGTGTAGATATCATCTTGAGTATCAGTTTTATCCTCTATATGTTCATTTGGAATTTGTTAAGTTAATCATCCAGTCTAATGCCTATTTAAATAGTCTAAAACCTGAAAGAGTTGTGTGTCATGTAGTGTTTGATGACTCTTGTTTAGATTGCCTTCGTTGGTTAAATTGATACACTTCCTTGTAAAGTTGTTGTCACGTGACCAGGAGGTAATGGGTTCAAGTCATGAAAACATGCAGAATTTTTTTAATTTCTTTTTTAAAAAGTTTTTTTTTTAGTTTTTTACACCCAACCTCCATCCCCCCACCTCCTTTCCATTTTTTTTACTTTTATAAAACAATTACGTGGTTAAATTTGATGTGTGGGTTGTGGTTGGGGGAGGGGGGGAATTTTTTTTCATTTTTATAAAATAAAATAAAATATATGAAATAGAAAATTGAAACGAGAGTGGGTGGATGGGTTAGGTGGAACAGTGGTTTGGGTAAGGTTGAGTTGTATGGGGTAGGGGTGGGTGAAGAATAAGTGTGTTCGAGGGTGGTGGATGGGGTGGGTGGTGGATTGGATGGGGCATGGGTAAGTATTTTCTCAAAAATATTTTTTACTAACCAATCGAACATGAGAAAATAAGTAAGAATTCACTTATTTTTCACTAACCTAACGAATATGAAAAAAAAAGTAAATTCACTTATTTTCTAAGAACTCATTTTCCAAAAAAATATTTTCCTCCATACCGAACACACCCGAAGGGAACAAAGAATTCTGAAAGTGTTAGTTTTGTTTAGATACAATGGTATTGTTGGGCATCTTCTGTCCAAAGATAGGATTAAGGTTAATTTGAAGAAGATGGAGGCAGTAAAATAGAAGCATAGGGCTACTACTCAATAAATATGTATTTTTTATTAGAAATATAAAGCGAGCCCTTTAATATCATATGATACAAAAATAATGAAAGTTTATATCATATTAAAACCTCCACTCTTGCATAATATCACTACAAAGAGGGCTTATATGAGTGCTAATAGAGTCTTCTAGACTGACACTTATTAAATACATGCACACACACACTTGAATCTACAAACATTGATATTATAAAAGTTACCTAGATAATACGAAAGATCACGCATCGAGGATAACTAAAATATTTGAATCAAGACATTTACGCATTTAAATTTATTATTTTCAACATCTCCTCTTAAACTTAAATGTCTTTTCATATTATTCAATTAATCTTGACAATTTCATCTTTCATTTTCGACATCCTCTTTGTATACGCCTTCATAACTATAGGCAATTCATTCTCGCCTTCATAACTATAGGCAATTCATTCTCCATCACCTTTTAACTTTTGGCTATTGCAAACACAAATTCACTTCTATCATCTTCTTTCTTATATTCTTTCTTATATTGTGAAGATTTTCAAGACTCACACCTTTGCGGTGGGTTGTTCTTCTCTTAACAGACTCGAAGAATTCACTCTTCTTTTACAAATAATCAATCTCTCAATAGGTCCTCAAATTCGGAGACACACCTTTAATGAAGATTGTCAAAATCTTTACCTACACCTTTCAAGATCGAATCAACTATCTAATACCACTTGTTGAAAGTATAAGGCAAACCCTTGATAACATCATAGACCACAAAGATGATGAAAGGATATAGACATTAAGCTCACTTCTTTATATATTAAAACTCCACTCTACATAATATCACTACGAGGGCTTATATATTATTAATAGTCTTCTAGACTCACACTTATTAAATACATTCACACACATTTGAATCTTACTACATTAATATTATAAAAGTCACCTAGATGATACAAAAGATCATGCAACTAGGATAACTAAAAAAACATTTGAATCAAGACACTTGCCCATTTATAATTACTATTTTCAACAGTTTTCTGGTTTTAGCCATATATAATAGATGGGTTCTAGAGGGTTCTCGGCAATAGCCTCTCCCTTGAGTCAAATGACTTGGAAGGTATTCTCTTTTGGTGGTATGATGAGAGTGCGACAAGCTTTCAGAAGCTCCAGAGCGCTTTGGGTGCAACTTCAGTATCGACATTTCCTATAGGTGCAAAAGGCCTGGCAATTCATTGTGATGCTTCACAACTTAGTTTGGGTCGTGTTCTTATGCAGAATGATAAGGTTATTGCCTCTAATTCCAGTCAAGTAGCTTAGGAAACATGAGAAGAAGTACCCAACTCACAACCATTTTAATATTTGCATTTAATGTATGGTAACACTACTATAAGGTGCGTCATGTGAGATTCACACTGACCACAAGAGTTTACATTATGTATTCAAGTAGAAGAATATGAATTTAAGGCAACTAGCAGTGGTGGCTTGAGTTGCTTAAAGAATGTGTCATTATTGTACTAATATACAAGAAAAGCGAATGTCTGTGATAACACATGTAGCCGGAAGTTTGGCTCATGTAACGGCAGACGTACCCATTAATCATGGAGATTCAGACCAAATTTAACCAGACGGTTAGGATTGATGTTACAGTGTTTGTCAAGGTACTTGCATGTGTTATTGCACAATCTCTGTTAGTCAAGCAGACTGAGGCGAGATAATACGAGTATCCCTATTTGCTCGGACTGAAAGAACGGGGTTCAGAATGGGGAAGTTATAACTCTTTGTTATTGATGATAATGGAGTACTACGGCTTGATCGTCGGATATTTGTTCCTGATGTATATGGTTTGATGGGTTTATGGCTGAGATACGATGTTAAGAAAATAGATTTAGTCTCAATTTAAGAACAAGAATTATCCCTTGATGCGAGGATTATTGAAAACCATATAAGAAGGAAATGGTGTATTCATCAACCAACATGGGACATCCCAACAAAAAATACTATTTTCTCCGTCCGAAAAAAATTGACCTATTTTCCTTATTAGTTTTTTTCCAAAAAAATTGACTCCTTTATATATTTAGTACCTGTTTGGCTAAGCTTCTGGAAGTGTTTCTCAACTTGAGAAACGCTTCTTAGGCTAAAGTTAAACAGATATTTATCCAGAAGTAAAAACATTTTTTTAAAAAGCCAAAAAATATTTTTAGATGGGAAAAGAAGCAGAAACACCAATTTGATGTTTTTCCAAAGTGCTTCTCGAGAAGCCCCTTTTGCCCATTAAATGAATTTTTTTAGACTCATTTACCCTTTTCATTTCACAAAATTTCTTTTAATCTCATATAATATCCCCATATAAAATAGACTTTTGAGAATGGGGTAGGGCGGGGGAGGGGGTAGGTGTTGGGTAGGTCGGATAAGAAAAAAACATTTTTTTATAAAAGTAATAAAAAATATGAAATACAAATTTGAGGATGGGGTAAGGCAATGGGGTGGGAGTGGGGTAAGAGAAAAATTCATATTTTTTATAAGTTATTTATAAAAAATAAAAAAAATAAAAAATAGAAATTTGAGAATGGGATAGGCGGACCGGGGAGGTAAGAAAAAATATCATATTTTTAATTATTTTTTTTATAAAAGTAACAAAAAAAATATGACATAAAAATTTGAAGATGGGGTGAGAGTGGAGTGGGGTTAGGGCGGTGGGGGGTAAAAAAATCATATTTTTTATAAAAGTAAAAAAAATATGACATAGAAATTTGAGAATGGGAGTAGAGGGGGTAGTTGTGGGTAGGGCGGGATAGGTTTGGACATATTTGAGTCATTGACTATCATATTGTCGTTACATTTCTTATGTACAATATAATATTATTTTTTGATTAAATGTTGCAATTAATTTATAAAATTATTAAATTGTAAAGGTATACTAATTTTTAGAAATATAGTATAAAAAAGAATATTTTAAATAGTTTTAAATTTATTAAAAAGAATACTATAGTAAATTTGCATAAATGTGGGTCAAACAGAAAATTGTTTTTGTTTCTCAGAACTACTTCTATAATTCTCTAGAAACAGTTTCTTCAAAACTACTTCTAATAAACAGAAACACTTTTCTAGAAGTTTGGCCAAACAAACACTTAGAAACAAATTAACTTTATGAAATCATTTATAACTACACAAATATCTAAGATTTGTGTTGACCCACACATTTCAAAAGTCTTCATCTATTTCTTAAATTTTGTGTCAAATCAAACTAGGCCAATCTTTTTGGGACGGTGTTGGAAATACTAATGATATACATAGTGTATGTCGCTGATATACATACTGACAATATAGCTGAACATTGTTTGTTATAGTTGTTTACATTTACATTTCTAGCCTAGCCGTTATTGTTTCATAAGGGCATTTAGTGCAAATGGCCCACAGTATAAATACTTGCATTTGTAACCATTTTCATTAATCAGAAAAATTGGAAGTTCTCGAACTGTTTCTTCTTCTCTTTCACTCGTCTTCTTCCCTTCACAATCCATCATCTGGTTCACTGTGTATAGCAGTGCTGGATTGCATGCAACTAGATACCTCATGATCCTCGAATTCTAACATGGTATCAGAGCCAATTGGAGGTATCAATTAGAACACCGACAGTAGAAATCGCAAAATTCGTAAGACTTCAATTCTCTGATTCGCGAAGGTACGGCTTGTCTTCTTCGACTAAGACATTCGATCTGTTAGTAGAACTTGCTATCGATTGGAACTATGGAGAACACTGCAGCAATTCCTTCTATGATCGTAGACGAAAGCTCGACCTCTGGTTGCGAAATAATCGACCATAATAATCCTCTGCACCTGAGTGCAGCGGACACAGCAGGTGCTCTGCAAGTCGACATCCAATTGACAGGAATGGAGAATTACACACTGTGGAAGCGAGCGATGCGATTGGCGCTATTGAAGAACAAAATTGGCTTCATAGATGGATGCGTGAGCGCGATACGTATGGATCTGCACATATGAGGCAGTGGGATAGGTGTAATGCCCTGGTAATGTCGTGGATTATGAGAAATGTTGATAAAAATCTTCTTAGTGGAATATTATATCGATCCAGTGCAGTAGCTGTCTGGAAGGATTTAAAGGAGAGATTCGACAAAATCAATCTCTCTCGAGTGTATCAATTGAAAAAGGAACTATCGATGCTGAACCAGGGGACATCATCAGTTGCACAATATTATTCCAGAATGAAGGATTTGTGGGACGAGATAGACTCGATTATACCACCTCCAACCTGTGAATGTTCAAATCCGAGAGAATATATTAATCAT